>CM066032.1:1311071098-1312271098 GCA_033557465.1 Ichthyophis bannanicus
ACCAGTCAGGGTCCATGCTGCCACTCATACAAATGCCTGTGCTGTATATCTATGCACCACCCCCATGGCATGTAGATGTAGCTCATGCATATTCATGAGGAACAGCAGGTAAACCCGATCAGTGTGATGCACACCTGGACTGGAGTTGGGAATCTCTGCCGTAAAGCAGCAGCCAACAGGGGCAGACACACCCACACCCACACCCACAGGCCCCATTGGCCAATGTCTCCTGGAGAGGCAGAACATTGGACCCTGCGTGCATCTCCCAATACTAGCACCTGCATACCCTAGCAATGGAACCCTACACCTGAGGTATACGGTACACAGCTCTGAGACGCTTGCTAGGAGTACTGGCAGATAGATATCCATACATTACGCACATACTGCTAGTTGACCCCATCCGAACAATCTGTTTGGTGTTTGCGGTGCGTGCTCCAGCCCTTGCCTCTGACGGTGTTTACCACCCTGGGGAGTGACCCCCAGCAGTACTGCGTAGCATATCCATGCCTTGCCGTGCCCAGCACCGGTTTGGTGGGCAAGGCTAATTACCTCCTCAATAGTAGCACCATGATGGCATAGGTGTGGAATTGTGTGTCTGTCTATACAGTGGGTGTTGGCTGCATGCCCCTTCCACAGCCCACACTGCCAACACTGTTGCCAGTATTGGCCTGCCAATGTGCATAATGAGTAGCAAGGGACCATGGGTATATCTCAGACAGAGTGGATTGACCAGGATGCAGCTGCACAGGGCATAGGGCACTGGCAGGGGCATGGTAGTGCCCAGCCACCACCTACACAGACAGGGTGACCTCTGTATGTGCTGCTGGGGGATCACTCTCACCCTGAGTGTGCAGTGACGGCAGCATGGCTAGGCACCCCCATAGTGCTATATTGTGATTCTCCCATGTGATATGTATGGGTATCCTGTGGGGGCCTCTTCATGGACTTATCTGTCTGTGTGTGCTGCCACCCCAGTTGTGGGTGCATGCATGTCCATCAGGACCAGCCAGCAGACTGTTCACAGCTGATATGTGTTGTGATGGAGTGCCTTGTAGGGTACAGTGGCTGATGGCTTGCTGCAGGTGAATATCAGATAGTGGTGGGGTGCATCTTTGAATATCCAGGCCTAATGTCTGTCTGATATTGTGTTATGGATGTGTGTGGAGCTGCTTGGACTGCCCTGTAGGGTGTCTGTTCCCTAGCAGGACTGGGGTTGATGGTCCACTCTACTGCCATCGGGGTGGGGATCTGTTGAGGGGAAGCCCTGTTTTATCTGGGTGGGGGGGTCCCCACTAACTGAGCCAGACAGAGATCTCCAAAATGTTTATGCAGCACCTACCTATTCCACAGGTTATTAGCTGCTTTGGAGCCCTGACATGGCCACATTCGGCCATGCCTGGTGTTGTGGACCTGGTCCTGGGCGCAACATCTCACACTCAGGGTGAGCACAGTAACCGTACAATGCCGTTTGCCGTTTGTCCACCCACTCAGGACACTCTACCAGGCCGAGGTGCTGTGTGGGTGCACACGGACACTTCCCCCTACCAGGCCAGGGAGCTTTAGGGGTGCATTTCCCATCCTGTGTTCAATCGTGGACAGCTGATTTGCATGTGCAGTGCATCATGGGTACGGGTGGTTCACAACAGCAGACTGTCAGTGAGGTGACGTACAGGCTATCTGCAGCCAGCCAGGGGCTGCTTACAGCTATAGAACTGTAGCCCAATGGTTACGTCCCTGCCTGTGCTGCCAGATGTCATGGGTTCAAACCCACAGTGGGGTTATGTGATAGGGGTGTCCACAGATTTATTTTAATTTACTGTACATATGTTGCTGCCAGCAATACCACCCTCAGCGTACTGTACCCATAAGGTGCCTCTGAAGGTGCTTTATGGGGCGCCCTATAGGGCACGTTATGGTTGCCAGCCATATAGGGTGCACTATACATTATCCTGTGTCGCAACATACATGCTGCCCTATAGGGGACATTCTAGGGTGCCTTGGCAGACGGTGCACTGTAACATGTGCCTTATGGGCCGCCTTATATTAATATGCTGTGAGAGTGCGTTTGCTAGTAGTTATCACAAAATAAAATTAGAAAGCCTCCTACAGCACTCCACAACATACTGTCTCAGCTAGCCTTTTTCACTGGGCATTGTGAGGGATCAAACCCCTGGTCCCTGCACTATTGGTCAGTGTCTTAACCATTGTGCTGTGGCTGTGTTCCTTTGCTTTGGCATCAGCGCGCCGCCTTATGCCCATCAGCGCGCCACCTCCTGCTGCCCACAATTAGTGCGCCGCCTTGTGCCGCCCAAAATGAACAGTGCGCCGCCTTGTGCCGCCCAGATAGTACAGTGCACCGCCTTATGCCGTACAAAAGGAACAGTGTGCCGCCTTAAAGTACTTTGCCTCCTGAACCACTTTTACACATTCAAGGTGTTGCCTCAGCTGGCCTTTTTGCTGCTCACAATGGGGGATTGAACCTGTAGCCCCTGCACCATTGGTTAGTGTGTTCACCGTTGTGCTACAGCTCTGTTCTGATATGTGCTCAGCAGCGCCCCTCTTAGCCTTCCCACGCGCTAATGTGGGCCCCGCAAATTAGCACGACGCGCACACGTACGGTCGGGTTTTTTTCTTCTTTCTGCCTGAACCGCCCACTCCTTATATGGCACACGCACACTACCGCGGCCCCGCACGTTAGGAATGTTTAGTAAACATGCCCCCGTGTGTTTCTGACTAGAAGAGGAGAGAAGAAGTTTGAATGGGACAATTCCCTAAATTGTATGTTTCAAATATATCTGTGATTTAGAAATTCACATTTGTAAGCATGCATTTGGTTTCTTAGCATACAATTAGAGCATTCAAAAGTGATTTAGCATGCATTGACTTAAGTATTCACATGCATACAATTGGTTTGTCATGCTAAAAGTTCAAATGTGGATTAGAACAAACTGCTCAAAAATGTGAAAAATGTCTCAAAAATCCTAAAACAAACCAATTTTGTTTTCCTTTACACGTCTCTACAATGTTCTTATGATGCAGAAAATAGAACTGATTCTGTCATAAAAATGCACTGTGCCATTTTTCTGGGGACTCTGATGCCTTTGGTCCAGTCTGGCCCATTTTCACACTCATTGTTTCTTTTTATCATTTTTCCCATAGCCAATTTGATCTCATTCCATGACATGTTCAGAGAGAGAATACAGTCTGATATATGGACAGACAGTCTCAGCCCTGTATGTATAATTTTTTTCCAACAACTTCTATTTCTGAATGACCAAATAAAAAGATATTTGAAACATCTAGGAATCTGAGTATCTTGTATTTTCCATTATAGGATTCTGCTCCCACCCACAAATAGTTATTCCTTCTATGTGTGCAGTTTTTATTTGCTTCCTTGAAGCCTTTACCATGATTTACACAGAAGTAAGTCCATATGATTTCCATGCAATTTGTGAATCTCCTATTATTCTCCCGGGGAGAGAAAATGCATTATCAATTCACTCCTACTCCCATCCTGGTAACTGGCTCATGCTGCACTGTTTCTTTTCAGTCCCTTTTGCAGTTTGCTAAAACAAAAAAAACAAACAAAAAAAAAAAAAGGTTTCTGGAATGACTTCCAAAAAATTAACATAAAGCCTTTTCTCCTCCACTGCTGAAAAGAAAGTGCCACAGTGCTCACAGCATATTAGATTCTAGGCAATAAACGTGTGTTTAAAAAGTCTATCATGATCTCCCAAAGATATATGAGGCTTATTTAAAGTCATTTATGCAGTTTGCACACCTACAAACCGTGTAAAGCTGCTTAGCAGGATATTCAGTGGTGCATACCCAATCTGTGCTGCTGAATATCCCCACATAGCCTGGTTAAACGTCCTGATTCTAACTGCTTAGGGTCAGAGCGTTCTGAGGGCATCAACAAAGGTTAACCGGTCAGTGGCAATATTAAGCCGCTGTCTAATCTAAAACAGTCGTTCTAATTTTAGCCAGTTTACCAATCCAGCCAGTGACTGAATAACGCCACTGACTGGATAGCTAAAACGCTATACTATCCAGCAAAACTGGATATTCAGTGCCACTGACCAGATGTGACTTCGGCACTGAATATCCAAGGATAATTTAAGGCAGTGATGGCTGGCCTGATTTAGTTATGCTGGTCACTGTCACTGAATATGTCCCCATGCATGTTTAAATATAGTAACTTAGAGCCCGATTCCAACAGGGGTATGTCTGGGCCGTCCGGGATGTCAAAAAAATTGACTACCCCAAATCGCAGGAGCTAGACGGTCCTGTGGTTGCAGGATCGGGCACTTAGATGACCTGGCATAGCCCCGATTCAGTGGTGCAGGACATCCTTCCTACAGCCCATCCTGCCCGCTCTATGATCCTGCTAGTGTGCCAGTGCCACGGTATCCCATCACCGTGGTACCAGGACATCTAGCAGGAGCTCAGAAATGCCATAATGGAGGAAACCCTCATTTCCCCATTGCCCAACCCTCAGCATGGGCAGCCAGGGCTAGGATCAGGCAGCGGGGACATCCCTTCATCTGCCTGTCTGGCTTGGCAGGGTTGTCTGGCCCGATCCCCACAGTTGGTGGGACTTATTCCACCTCCAAAGTGGAATAAATCCCACAGATAAGTACCATGTCTATCTCTTCCCCACCAGACATACAGGGACGTGACGTGAACAGGCCCTGTACGTCCAGGTGCTTTGGCCCATCCCCACTCTGTCCACTCCATGTCTCCAGCCCTCCCCTTCACATCCCTGTCCAGTGCTCCCTGTACTACCCCTGAGTATGTGCAGGGAGAGCTGGACTCAGGATTGGGGGGCCAGAACATCCAACCCCATTATTTGCATCTCTGCATCGGGCCCATAGTATAAGACGGCAGATAAAGACCAGTATGGGCCTTCTAGTCTGTCCTAAGATATTTAAATTTGCTTTGATTTCATCCTCTTGCTATAAAGGGGATCCACTGTGTCTGTCCCATGCCATTCTGAATTCTATAACTGTACTTGCCCCCACCTCCCCCATTGGGAGGACATTCCAAGCATCTGCCGCGCTTTCAGTAAAAAGGTATTTCCTGATGTTGCTTTTAGGTTTACTGCCTCGCAGCTTCATCATATACCCTCTGGTTTTACAGCTTCCCCTTCTTTGAAAAAGGTTTGTTCACTGATACCCTTTAAGATTTTAATAGTCTGTATCATATCTCCCCTGTCCCTTCTCTCCTCTAGAGTATACATATTTAGGGTCTTCAAGTCTCTTCTCATACGTCTTCTGGTGCAGACTCCAAATCATTTTGTTCACCTTCCTCTGAATTGTTTCAAGCCTTTCTATATCCTTTGTGAAACATGGTCTCCAAAACTGAACACAATACTCCAAGTGAAGCCTCACCAACAACTTGTACAGGGGTATTAATACCTCCTCCTTTCTGCTGGTTATTCCACTCTGGATGCAGCCCAGCATGCTTCTGGCTTAGGCTACAGCCTTGTTACACTGTTTTACCATCTTCAGATCCTCAGCCACTAGCACTCCGATGTCCCTCTCCTGGTCCATGCACACCAACCTCTCTCCACTTACGCATGCGACTCCTTTGAAATTCTGCATCCCAAGTGCATGACTCTGCACATCTTTGCATTAAATCCTAACTGCAGAGCATTAGACCATTCTTCCAGTGTTTGTAGACCTTTCCTCATGTTGTTCACTCCCTCAGGAGTGTCCACTTTGTTGAAAATTTTTGTGTCATCTGCAAAAAGTAGATTTTTCTTTCCAGTCCTTCTGTCATATCACTCACAAATACATCGAACAGTATCGGTCCCAGGACTGATCCCTGAGGCATGCCACTACACACCTTCCTTTCTTCTGAGTGAGTTCTGTTTACCACCACCTTCTGTCGTCTGTCTGTCAACCAATTTCTGATCCAGTTTATCACCTTGGGACTTTTCCCCAGAATGCTCAGTTTATTGATAAGTCTCCAATGAAGAACAGTATTAAAGGCTTTGCTGAAATCTGGGTACATCTATTTCATGCCCTTAATCTAGTTCTCTGGTCACCCAATCAAAGAACTCAATCAAATTTGTTTGGCATGATCTTTCCCCGGTAAAGCCATGTTGCCTCAGATCATGCAATCCATTGTTTCCAGAAAGTCCACTATTCTTTCTTTCAAGAGCACCTCCATTACTTTTCCCACCACAGAGTTAAGGCTTACCGGCCTATAGTTTGTCACCTCTTCCCTATTAACCACTTTTGTGAAGAGGTATCACATCAGCCCTTATCCAGTCCTGCGGAACCTCTCTGGTCTCCAAGGATCTATTAAAAACATCCTTTAAAGGCCCTGTCAGAACCTCTCTGAGCTCCTTCAGTATTTGTGGATGTATCTCATCTGGTCCCATGGCGTTGTCCACTTTCAGTTTTGCGAGCTGTTCAAAAACATCATCTTCTGTGAATGTTATGGTATCTACTCCATTTCCATTTGTCAATCTTACGCGGTCCTTCTCCAGGATTTTCTTTCGTGAATACAGAACAGATGTATTTTTTAGCATTTTCACTTTTCCAATGTCACTTTCTACAAATCTGCCCTCGGCACTTTTGAGTCTTGCAATTCCACCTCTGATCTTCCTCTAAATGTGAGTTAATGAATGATGCTAAAAGATTTAAAAGTTTTTTAACTGAAGTGCAATGTTTTTCCACTTAACATGTGTTAAGTGCAAAAATTAATCTGCGATAAGTGCAATAAGTATAATGCTTGTGCAGTAAATGTTGGGGGTGGGGGTGTCCAGTATTTTCCCTGCACTCACCATACACTTTCTGTTGATGCATTTACTGTTGTCAGATTTGTTACAGCCCTCAACGCCCCTGTTGAGCATCCTGTCCCCCATAGCTCTCCATCAGCAGTGATTCCCTCATCAGCAGTGATTCCTTCATCAGACATTTTGCTCCCTCCCATCTGTCTCTCATCAGTATCAAAATACTACCTTTGTGCCTCATCTATAACAAGGTCTACCCTCTGATCCCTCCCCTTAGCAGCAAGCCCCCCCCCCCCTCCAAGAGGCACCCAATCCTCCCATCACTTTCTAGGACTTTGCCTGGTAGTAGAGTGGAGGGGCAGGAGCAATCTTCCAATGTGCCTTGTACCCATTGCTTCCTTGGTTCAAAATAACATTTCTGACCCCTCGTAGCAGTCTTGTGGTACTACCAATAGAGGTCAAGCTGTCAAATAAAGGCAAAAGTTCCTTATTTGGCAGCTTGATCTCTAATAATAGTACCATAAAACTATCACTAGGCGTCAGAACCACCATTTTGAATCGAACTTGCAAAGACGACAAGAATGTCAGAGGATTGTGACTGCCCTTTCCCTATACCACCAGGCAAAAACCTGATAAGTAGGGATATGCAGGCCAAAAAAAAAATCATCTTATTTGGTTTCAGGGTCTTTTATTTTCATCTTTTCGTCTTTGTATCATTTTTTTCAAAAGTATTCCCTATTGTGCAATAGGATGTACTAATGTGCAATAGTGTGCATTGTTTGTGCATACCTGAATAACATGCACAATTTGGCCTGCACAAACAGTGCATACTATTGTGCAATATGCCTTATTGTTCAATAGAGTGTATTATTGTGCAGTAGGGCATACTACTGCTGCTTTCATTTCAAAGTCAAAGCACATATCTACTGGTAAGTATTGGGTAAATTAGGGGTAGGTGTAAGGTCAAATAACTCTTGAGATGGAGGGCCTTACTTCTAATTAGAAGGGGAGGTTCATGAAAGATCTTGGTCCTGAAGGGAGGGTGATTGGAGAAGAGCCTTGGTACTGCTAGGGACAATTGGAGGGGTCTAAAGAGGGGATTGGAAGGGTTGTGATGCTGATCAGGGTGTGGGGGAATGAGTAGGAATATTGTGTGGGAGATTTTTTTTGGGTGGGGGGCAAATTTGGCTGTACTAAGTATATGTTGATGGCGTAGATGTACATAATGCTTCCTCTTGAGGAGTCGCTAAATGTACCACACTATCAGCAGCCATGAGAATGCACTCTAATGTATCAGAAGCTAACTGTATGTGCAATCCATGCCCATTCCCTACCCATAGCACACCCAGTCCTGCTCAGTCTGCTCAGCACGAAGCAGTTAGCATGGAATTTCGACTGAGCTTCTTACACAGGCATTTTGCTATACAATCAGGCCCTAGGAGAGCAGGAAATGGACATGAACATACATTTACAGCAGTTCAATATTTCCTATGTGTCAGCGAGGGTCTTCAGAAGGGAGAATGAGAGAATATGGATGGAAAGAAAAATGATTATGCCTTAGGTGACTTATGGAGGAATGTAGCAGCCCAGAATCAGAGGCAAACATAATATATATGTTGGCATATTGATGCAGACCAACGATACATTGAGCCAAGCATCCTGTTTCAATCAGTGGCCTATCCAGGTCACAGGTACATGGCAGAATCCACAAAAGTACCAAGCTTCCCTGTTTATTATTCCCAGGGATAAGCAGTGGCTTTCCCCAAAGTCTACCTTAATATCAAATTAACTTTTTCCTCCAAGAAATTGTTCAAAACTTTTTTTAAACCCAACTAAGCTAATTGCTTTTAGCACGTCCTTCAGGAACACAATTTAGAGCTTGATTATGTATCCAGTACCTGCTTATAGTGATTGTAAACCGCTCTGATGCCCTTCAGCCTGGGCAGAATATCTAGAAATTGCATAAACATAAACATTGGGGTATGTTTACTAAACTGCGCTCAAGTGCGCGGCGCACAATAGCGTGCGCTAAGGTAACTTAGCGCACGCTAATGATGCGTTTTTGTGCCCCACACACGTGAGCGCCGCACTAAAGTGCCCGCTCATGTGTGCGGCGCGCTGATGTGTGATAAAGGCGTGGAAAGGCTCTCGGAGGGCGGAGGAAGGCTCCCCAGGGGCGGAGAGATGGGGTCAATGGGTGGAGAGTGGGAGGGGAGAGGCTCCCCGCACACGAGCGGGGCTGAAATTCAAGCAAAAAAATACCGCGAGTGAAAACCTCGCGGTAGAGCCGATTTAAAGGGAAGAGAAACCATTTCTGTCAGCAATGTACAGCAAAACCAGGGAAACCTACAAAAAGTGAGCAGTGTGATACATGTGCACAGAACAAAAGGGCAAATAAACATTAAAAATGACTCCAACAAAATATAAAAAAATCATAGGCAAGCTGGGCAATACTGAGAGTAATGGGAAACATCAAAAAGCACTCCCAACAAAGCCCCAAAAAATAAATATGAATTTTAGAAGGGTCTACGCTCCGTCCCCATACAAGGTGAATGATCCCGCAGTGAAAAAACACTGATCAGGGTTTCCCTCTCCATTGGACAGGTTACCTATGGCATGCACATGTTCCACAACAGCAGGGCGGGCAGGTCAGAATGGGCAACTGGACAGATGCTGGGAAAGGGGATTCAGAGGGCTGCAGGCGGCACATGCTGTGGTGCAGCTGGGGCACAGTGCGGACTAGGCAGATGCCTAGATGGCACTTAGGAATGCTGAAACTGAACAGCAGCCAGACAGCAACTGATGAGGGCCCAACATGGGCACGAGAGTGTTTAGCACAGTGTCACAGGGGACAGTACCCAGCAGGTTCCCCCAAGGGCACAGAAATTGGCAGGCAGTGATTGAGGGACATGCGGACAGATATGCAGGAACCCCTACCCCAGAACCCGCACCATAGGCAGCCGCCTACCCGCACACAGGGTAGCCTGAGACTGTGTACCACAAGCACCACCAGCAGAAGGGCATGTCAGCATGGTGGCACAGGGGTACTGGAGGTGAAGGGGGACAGTGGAAGCTGCCCAGAGCAGACCAAGGCCTAGCCCTGTGTAGGTGGGTGCAATGCACTGCAACAGACAGGCGCTGACGGACAAACAGTCATGGTATCATCAGGGAATGCACTGTCTCTGTAGCAACACGGTGGTGCAGTGCACACAACCAGTGTGTTTGGAGACAGAAAGTCACAGGTTCAAGCCCCAGCTGGGGCTCCTGCCAATCCAGTCCCCATATTTTACCCACAACTATATTGTGATAGTAAAGACAAACCTTTATTGCAGAGAACATAAGCATGGCTCAAACATCTCTATTTTACCCTACAGAGCACAGACACCAGAAACATGCATATTACCTAGAGCAGATTCCCCCAAATGCAGTCCTGGAGGGCCACAAATCCTTCAGGGTTTATGCTGTCTCCATTCTAAGGATGGAGCAGTACTGGTGGTGGAGGTGGCAGCAGCTGGTGACAACAGCAGACCATGGCCTAGCCCTGTCCAGGTGGGTGCCGTGCACTGCAACAAAGAGGCCCTGTCGGATGTTCCCTGTAAAATAGCTATCTCCAAGTTATAATGCCCTGTTCAATGTAATTTCAGTTTGTTCAATGTAAACCACACTGATGCAGAATAGCGCGGTATATAAGAGAATATAAATAAAAATATAAATAAATATGTACAGTCATGGACTCCCCAGGGAACACAGGATATCTGTGGCAACACGGTGGTGCAGTGCACACAGACAGTGTGTGCAAGAACAGAAGGTCACAGGTACAAAGCCCAGCTGGGGCTGCTGCCAATCCAGTCCACATATTTTTCCCACAACTAAACCATGATAGTAAGGACAAACCTTTATTGCAGAGAACATACGCATGGTTAATACGCCTATATTTTACCCCACCAAGCACAGACACCATAAACAGGCGCATTACCTAGAGCAGAGTCTCCCAAATGCAGTCCTGGAGGGCCAAACACCATTCAGGTTCCAAGCTGCCTGTAATAAAGATGCCTGTGCTGCATATCTATGCACCACCCCCATGGTATGCAGATGTATCTCATGCATATTCATGAGGGACAGCATGAAAACCCAAACAGTGTTTTGCACACCAGGACTGGAGTTGGGAACCTCTTCCGTAAAGCAGCAGCCAACAGGGGCAGACACACCCACACCCACACCCACAGGCCCCATTAGCCAATGCCTCCTGGAGAGGCAGGACATTGGGCCCTGCGTGCATCTCCCAATACTAGCACTTGCATACCTTAGCAATGCCACACTACACCTGGGTATACGGAACACAGCTATCAAACATTTGCTATGATTACTGGCAGATAGCAATTCCTACGTTAAGCACAGTTTGCTGATTGAGCTCCATCATAACAATCTTTCTGATGTCTGTGGTGTGTGCTTCAGGTCTGGTCTCTGACAGTGTTTACCACCCTGGGGAGTGACCCCCAACAGTATTGCGTACCATATCCATGCCTGTACTGTGCCCAGGACTGGTGTGGTGGCCAGGGCTGCTAAACTCCTCTATAGTAGCACAATGCTGGCATAGGTGTGGGGGTGTCTGTCGGTCTATCCAGTGTGTGGTGGCTGCAAACACCCTCCACAGCCCACACTGTCAGCACTGTTGCCAGTATTGGCCTGCCAATGTGCATAATAAGGAGCAAGGTACCATGGGTATAGCCCGGACAGGGTGGCCTGGCCAGGATGCATCTGCACAGGGCATAGGTCACTGGCTGGGACATTTTAGTGCCCGGCCACCACCTACACAGACAGGGTGGCCTCAGCATGTCCTGCTGGGAGATCACTCTCACCCTGACTGTGCAGTGACCACAGCATGGCTAGGCACCCACATAGTGCTATATTCCATTTTTTTCATGTGATATTTATGGTTGTCCTTTTGGAGTCCAGTCACTAACTTATCTGCTAGTTGTGTATGCTGACATCCCAGTTCTGGGTGCATGCATTTCCACCAGGAGCATGCACTATGGACTAGCTAGCAGACTCTTTGCAGCTGGTATGTGTCTTGATGGGTCGCCTTGCAGGGTGCAGCGGCTGAAGGCTTGCTGCAGGCGAATATCAGATAGTGGTGGGGTGCAGCTTAGCATATCCAGGTCTAATGTCTGTCTGCTATTGTGTTATGGATGTGTACAGAGCTGCATTGACTGCCCTGTAGGGTGTCTGTTCCCCAGCAGGACTGGGGTTGATGGTCCCCTCTACTGCCATCATTGTAGGGAGGTAGAATGTGCATCTGTTGATGGGAGACCCTGTTTACCACTCTCAACCCTGGAGAAGGAGGAGAGTGGTGGTGGTGGTACATAATCCTTCTAGAGGGCCATAGGGGTTACACCTGACTGAGACAGACAGATATAGCCAAAGTGTTTTTGCAGAAACTACCTATCTCACACATTAGCACTGCTAGGGACCTACAGCATGGCCTATTTTTGACATGGAAGGTGCTTTGGACCTGGTGCTGGGCGCCCCACCGCACACTCAGGGTGAGCACAGTACCCGCACAATGTGACGGTGTGTAGCTACTCTGTGCCAGTAACACACACGGTCAGTACCCCCTACCAGGCCAAGGTGCTGTGGGGGTAGACATGGTCAGTTCCCCCTACCAGGCCGAGGTGCGGTGGGGGTGCATACCCCATCTTGTGTTCATCTGTGGACAGCTGATTTGCATGTGTAGTGCATCATGGGTACGGGTGGCCTAACCCTATCCTGGTGACCACAGCAGACTGTCTGTGTGGTGATGTGCAGTCCCTCTACAGCCAGCCAGGGGCTTGCTAACAGTTATAGAGCTGTAGCCCACTGGTTACTTCACTGCCTGTGGAGCCAGAGGTCATGGGTTCAAACCCACAGAGGGGTTGTTTGATAGGGCTGCCCAAAGCATTATCTCTTTTTAATGTACATTATTGCTGCCAGCAAAAACACTTTCTGCGTACTGTACCCATAAGGTGCCTCAGAGGGTGCTTTATAGGGCGCCCTATAGGGTACCTTATGGTTACCGTCCATATAAGGTGCACTATACGTAATCCTGTGGAGTGACTTATAGGGTGCCCTATAGGGGACATTTTAGGGTGCCATGGCGGACAGTGCACTTTATAATGTGCCCTATGGAGTGCCTTATAGGGTGCCTTATGCGGCACCTTCAGTTACAGCACGTGAGGGCGTGTTTGCTGGCAGCAATTAATAAAATACAAATGAAGTGCTGCAGGAAACAATACACACATTACAAAGCTGATGCCTCAGCCAGCCTTACGTATTAGGCACACTGGGGAGCAAACTCATGACCCCTGTATCAGCAGTCAGTGCCTTAACCATTGTGTTACACTGCTGTTCCTCCTTGCATGTCAGGGCACCTACTTCAGTTTTCCATGCATTTAAATGCACAGTGCTGCCATCAAACACAGTGCTATGACCTTGCTGTGCCTCATAGGGCACCCTATATGGTGCCCTATAGGCCACCCTTTCAGCAACATTGTAGGGTGCCGTGGCGGACAGTGCATTTTAAAATGTGCCCTCTGGGGTACCCTATGAGGCGCCTTATGCAGCACCTTATGTTACAATACTTTGAGGGTGTGTTTGCTGGCAGCACTAATTAAAATAAAAATAAAATTTCCCCTACAGCAATATTACCTATAGCAGGTAATGCCTCAGCCAGCCTTCTTCATTAGGAACAGTGGGGGACTGAACCCATGACTCCTGCATCATTGGTCAGTGTCTTAACCATTGTGCTACACTGCTGTTCTTATGTGCTTGTCAGTGCACCTACTTATGATTTTCATTCCTTAAACTGCACAGTGCTGCCATCAAAAACAGTGCTGTGACCTTGCCGTACCTCATACAGCACCCTATAAAGCGCCCTTTAAGCAACATTCTAGGGTGCCTTGGTGGACAGTGCACTTTAAAATGTGCCTTATGGGGCACCTTATGTTAACACGCTTTGAGAGTGTGTTTGCTAGTAGAGATAATTAAAATAAAGATAAAATGCCTCCTAAAGCAATCTTCCCCATAATAGGTAATACCTCAGCCAGCCTTCTTCATTGGGTGCAATGGGGGATTGAACCCATGATCCCTGCACCATTGGTCAGTGTCTTAACCATTGTACTGTGGCTCTGTTACTGTGCTTCCCCATCAGCATCCTGCTTATGCTTCCTGCGCAACTTTCTCATGCGCTAATGTGCGGGGCGCACATGAGCGCAGCGCACATTAGCGCATGATTAATCCTGGTTTTGCTTTTTTCTGACTGAAACGTCCACTCCTTATATGGCATCTGCACACTAGCGCGGCACGCACCCTAACGGGGTTTTAGTAAACATACCCCATTATGCATTAAGAGAAAAAATTATTTATTCTTACTTGTTTTAAATGTACTACTTAGTACCTTCATGTTGTGCACCCTAGTCTTTGGATCTTTTGTAAATGTACCAGCATCTTACCATTTTGGTCCCCCCCCCCCCCACCATCCTCCAAGCTTGTAGCATATCCACTTCAATGTCTGTACAGTTTGCTAGTGCATAAGGCTTACATAATGAGTTCAGCGCTCAAATGAAAAGAATTAGAGGATCAAACTGTTATTCATCTTTAATTCTCTGAGTGTCTACAGTTGTCATTGGCAACAATAACAATATCAATGAAAAAACTATCTGCGGCGACCTATTGCTTGAAAATGTTTTAGCCTTGTGTAAAGAAAGGAACGTTTATCTTAGAAGTGCCCAAGTATGTGCTAGTAGGTGTCCTTTATCATTTTCATCTCTCTCTCTGTTGTTCTCCACCCCTCCTCTATGTCTTCTTCTTAGGAATGTGCAGGCCAAAATTTTCATTTTGTTTAGTTCCCTGTCGCATTTACAGGATTTTTCATTTTCTTTGAATATTTATTTATTTGTTTTTGGCAACAATGTTATCAGTAGTGCACACTAACGTTCTGTGCGCTATTACTCAATAGGGTGCACTGTTGACATGGGGAAGAAACTGACATTTTTTGGGGGGGGGGGTTCCTATTGTTTGAGTTAAAAACAACATGAAATAACACGGGAAATGTTGCTGGCATTTCCAATGTCATTTCAAACTAATGTACATCCCATCCTGTCTTGCTGGTGGTTCATGAAAATTCTCTCTATATATATTGAGCAGAAAGAGAAGAATGGAAGTAGTGACTAGTCACCAGAGAATCGCTTCTTCTCTGAGTAGCCAGGGTGTTGTTCTTTAACCCCAGAAAGTCTGCTGTTCAGGTTGATGCCTGTAGTGTTCCCAGGATGAACATCAGAAAAACAATGGGAAGGGGATATTCAAAGGCATTTCCGTGGATTGCAGATCTACAAACCGCATCAATGCTGCTCACTGGAATATTCAGCTGCACTAACCTGGTTTGTACCACTGAATAACCTCATTTTGTGCTGCTTGCAAACTTAACATACATTCATTTACACTTGCTATAGGGCAGGTATAAATATCCATGTCTAAGGGGTATGTTTACTAAAACCCCGTTAGGGTGCGCGGCGCGCTAGTGTTCGGATGCCATATAAGGAGTGGGCGTTTCAGTCAGAAAAAAGCAAAACCGGGATTAATCATGCGCTAATGTGTGCTGCGCTCATGTGCGCCCCGCACATTAGCACATAAGAAAGTTGCACGGGAAGCATAAGTGGCGCGCTGATGTGGACACACAAGAACAGAGCCACAGTACAATGGTTAAGACACTGACCAATGGTGCAGGGATCATGGGTTCAATCCCACACTGTGCCCAATGAAGAAGACTGGCTGAGGCATTACCTCTTATGGGGAAGATCGCTTTAGGATGCTTTTTATTTTTATTTTAATTATCTCTACTAGCAAACACACTCTCAAAGCGTGTTAACATAAGGCGCGCCATAAGGCACATTTTAAAGTGCACTGTCCGCCAAGGCACCCTAGAATGTTGCTTATAGGGCGCTTTATAGGGTGCCGTATGAGGTACCGCAAGGTCACAGCACTGTTTTTGATGGCAGCACTGTGCAGGTTAAGGAATGAAAATCATAAGTAGGTGCGCTGACATGCAAAGAAGAGCAGCAGTGTAGCACAATGGATAAGACCCTGACCAATGATGCAGGAGTCATGGGTTTCATCCCCCAATGTGCCTAATGAAGAAGGCGGGCTGAAGCATTGCCTGTTATAGGTAATATTGCTGTAGGGGGCATTTTATTTTTATTTTAAATAGTGCTGCCAGCAAACACACCCTCAGAGTATTGTAACATAAGGTGCTGCATAAGGCGCCTCATAGGGAACCCCAGAGGGCACATTTTAAAGTACACTGTCCGCACGGCACCCTAAAATGTCCCCTATAGGGCACCCTATAAGTCGCTCCACAGGATAACGTATAGTGCACCTCATATGGAAGGTAACCATTAGGTGCCCTATAGGGCGCCCTATAAAGCACCCTTAGAAGCACCTTATGGGTACAGTACGCTGAGAGTGTTTTTGCTGGCAGCAGTAATGTACATGAAAAAGAGATAATGCTTTGGACCACCCTAACAAATAACCCTACTGTGTGTTTGAACCCACAAGCTCTGGCTCCACAGGCAGTGAAGTAGCCATTGGGCTACAGCTCTATAACTGCTAGCAAGTTCCTGGCTGGCTGCAGAGGGAGTGCACGTCACCACACAGACAGTCTGCTGTGGTCACCAGGATAGGGTTAGCACACCCGTACCCATGATGCACTGCACATGCAAATCAGCTGTCCACAGATAAACACAAGATGGGGTATGCACCCCCACAGCACCTCGGCCTGGTAGGGGATACTGACCGTGTGTGTTACTGGCACAGAGTAGCTACACACCGTCACATTGTGCAGGTACTGTGCTCACCCTGAGTGTGCGGTGGGGCGCCCAGCACCAGGTCCACAGCATCTTCCATGGCAAAAATAAGCCATGTTGCAGGTCCCCAGCAGTGCTAATGTGTGAGGTAGTTAGTTTCTGCAGAAACACCTTGGATGTATCTGTCTGTCTCAGTCAGGTGTAGCCCCTAGGAGAATTATGTACCACCACCACTCTTCTTCTCCAGGGCTGAGGGTGGTAAACAGGGTCTCCTATCAACAGATGCACATTCTACCTCCCTACAATGGTGGCAGTAGAGGGGACCAGCAACCACAGTCCTGCTGGGGATCAGACACCCTACAGGGCAGTCAATACAGCTCTGTACACATCCATAACACAATAGCAAACAGACATTAGGCCTGGATATGCTAAGCTGCACCCCACCACTATCTGATATTCTCCTACAGCAAGCCTTCAGCCACTACACCCTGCAAGGCACTCCATCAAGACACATACCAGCTGCAAACAGTCTGCTAGCTAGTCCATAGTGCATGTTCCTGGTGGAAATGCATGCACCCAGAGCTGGGATGTCAGCATACACAACAAGCAGATAAGTCAGTGACTGGGCCCCAAAAGGAAACCCATAAATATCACACGAAGGAAATACTATATAGCACTATGGGGTTGCCTAGCCATGCTGTGGTCACTGCACAGTCAGGGTGAGAGTGATCTCCCAGCAGGACATGCTGAGGCCACCTTGTCTGTGTAGGTGGTGGCTGGGCACTAAAATGTCCCAGCCAGTGCCCTATGCCATGTGCAGATGCATCCTGGCCAGGCCACCCTGTCCGGGCTATACCCATGGTACCTTGCTCCTCATTATGCACATTGGCAGGCCAATACTGGCAACAGTGCTGGCAGTGTGGGCTGTGGAGGGTGTTTGCAGCCACCACACACTGGATAGACAGACACACACACACCCACACCTATGCCAGCATTGTGCTACTATAGAGGAGTTTAGCAGCCCTGGCCACCACATCAGTCCTGGGCACAGTAAAGGCATGGATATGGTACGCAATACTGTTGGGGGGTCACTCCTCAGGGTGGTAAACACTGTCAGAAACCAGACCTGAAGCACACACCGCAGACATCAGAAAGGTTGTTATGATGGAGCTCAATCAGCAAACTGTGCTTAACGTAGGAATTGCTATCTGCCATTAATCATAGCAAACGTTTGATAGCTGTGTACCGTATACCCAGGTGTATGGTGGCATTGCTAAGGTATGCAAGTGCTGGTATTGGGAGATGCACGCAGGGCCCAATGTCCTGCCTCTCCAGGAGGCATTGGCAGCTTGGAACCTGAATGGTGTTTGGCCCTCCAGGACTACATTTGGGAGACTCTGCTCTAGGTAATGCGGCTGTTTATGGTGTCTGTGCTCGGTGGGGTAAAATATAGGCATATTAACCATGCGTATGTGCTCTGCAATAAAGGTTTGTCCTTACTATCATGGTTTAGTTGTGGGAAAATATGTTGACTGGATTAGCAGTAGCCCCAGCTGGGCTTTGAACCTGTGACCTTCTGTTCTTGCATATGCTGTTTGTGTGCATTGCACCACTGTGTTGCCACAGATATGCTGTATTCTTTGGGGAGTCCATGACTGTACATCCAACAGGGCCTGTTTGTTGCAGTGCACGGCACCCACCTGGACAGGGCTAGGCCATGGTCTGCTCTGGGCACCAGCCGCTGCCACCTCCACCATCAGTATTGCTCCATCCTTAGATTGGAGACGGCATAAACCCTGATGGATTTGTGGCCCGCCAGGACTGCATTTGGGGGATTCTGCAGTAGGTAATGCACATTTCTATGGTGTTTGTGCTGTGTAGGGTAAAATATAGGTGTTTGACCCATGCTTATGTTCTCAGCAATACAGGTTCAGTCTTTACTACCATGTTTTCTTCATGGGTAAAATAAGGGGACTGGGTTGGCAGGAGCCCCAGCTAGGTTTTGAACCTGGGACTTTCTGGTCCTAAAAGCACTGACTGTGTCCGCTGCACCACCGTCTTGGCACAACAACAGTGCATTCCCTGAGGAGTCCATGGCTGTTTGTCAGACAGGGCCTGTCTGTTGGAGTGCACTGCATCCACGTGAAGGAGGCTAGGCCACCGTCTGCTGTGGGCAGCAGCCACTGCCCCCTCCACCAACAGTACCCCTCCGCCACCATGCTGACGTGGCCTTATATTGGAGACAGCATCACAGCTGAATGATATGTGGCCCTCCAGGACTGCATTTAGGGGACTGTGGTCTAGGCAATGCACATGTTTCTGGTGTCTGTGCTCTGTAGGGTAAAATAGAGGTGTTTGGGCCATGCTTATGTTCTCTGCAAAAAAGGTTGGTCTTTACTATCACCGTTTAGGGGTGGGTGAAATGTGGGGATTGGGTTTGCAGGAGCCCCAACTGGGTCTTGAACTGGTGATCTTTGGCTTCTGAACACACTGTATGTGTTCACTGCACCACACTGTGGCCACAGAAGCATTGCCGTCCCTGGAGATAGGAAACCTGGCCAAAGGAGTCAGAAACCCTGCTCTGCACAATTTCACTGTGGGCTCATTCAACTTGTATGGAGACGGAGCGTAGACCCTTCAAAAAAACATTTCTTTTTTTTGGAGCTTTCTTGGGAGTATTCTTTACTGTTGCCCATTGATATCACTATTGGCCAGCTTGGTTATGTTTTTTTCCCTTTTTTTTAGATCATTTTCACTGTTTGTTTGCCCTTTTGTACCATGCACATGTATCACACTGCTCACTTTTTGTAGGTTTCCCTGGTTTTGCTTTACATTGCTGACAGAAATGGTTTCTCTTCCCTTTAAATCGGCTCTACAGCGAGGTTTTCACTCGCGGTATTTTTTTGCTTGAATTTAAGCCCCGCTCGTGTGCGGGGAGCCTCTCCCCTCCCACTCTCCACCCATTGACCCCGTCTCTCCGCCCCTGGGGAGCCTTCCTCCGCCCTCCGAGTGCCTTTCCACACCTCTATCGCACATCAGCTCGCCGCGCACATGAGCGGGCACTTTAGTTCGGCGCGCACGTGTGAGGGGCACAAAAACACATAATTAGCGTGCGCTAAGGTACCTTAGCACATGCTATTGTGCGCCGCGCACTTGAGCGCAGTTTAGTAAACATACCCCTAAATTTAAGGCACAATCTATGCCACTTACACTAGCATTTTAGAGATAAGTAGGCTTCAAATGGGCAGGTTTTGGCTGCCTTAACCTTAGGACCTCCCACCAACAGATCCACATTCTACATCTCTGCAACGGGGGCAGTAGAGGGGACCATCAACCCCAGGCCTGCCGGGGAACTAGGGTTGCCAACTGGCCAGTTTTCAGACGGCCTGGCTGTTTTTTCCATGGCCAGGCCGGCTGCCGGCACAGATGTAAAACCAGCCCTTGAAAAGCTGTTTTTTTGCTCTGGCCGCAAGATTGGGAGCAGCCAGAGCAAAAAAAAACGGCTTTTCTCCCAACTCCCAAAGTCTGCAGGGGAGGGAGCCGGGGAAGCCCGCGCGATGCCCCGGCTCCCTCTGTACAACCGCCAGCGTGAAGATCCTTTTCCCTCACGCTGGCAGCTGTTTGTGTGAAGCCACGAATGCTGGGAAAGGTTAAAGGGCATTGCCTTTAACCTCTCCCAGGAGTCCCAGCAATTGCGGCTTCACACAAACAGCTGCCAGCATGAGGGAAAAGGATCTTCATGCTGGTGGTTGTACAGAGGGAGCCAGGGCCTTGCGCGGGCTTCCCTGGCTCCCTCTAAAGTCCCCCAGACAGCCGCGGGGCTGGTCGGGAGGGGGGAGGCCAAGGACTGAATGGACTGTGATGGGGGGGGGCTAGGACTACAAATAGGCTGTGATGGGGGGACCTGGACTGGAAATGGGCTGTGATGGGGGGGACCTGGACTGGAAATGGGCTATGGTAGGGGAACTTGCTGGAAATGGGCTGTGATGGGGGGGATAGGGGCTAGAACTGAAAATGCGCTGTGATGGAACTAGGACTGCAAATGGGCTGTGATGGTGGGGGGGCTAGGACTGGAAAGAGGCTGTAATGGGGGGGACTTGGACTGGAAATGGCCAGTGATGGGAGGGCTAGCACTGGAAATGGTCTGATGAAGAGCTGGAATAAAACTGGAAATGGGTTGATGGGGGCTGGAATAGGATTGGAAGTGGGCTGACGAGGGGGCTAGGATTGGAAATTGGCTGATGGGGGATCTTGGAGTAGAAAGTGTGGGGCTGGAATGGAACTGGAAAAGAGCATATGTGGGGCTAGGACTGGAAATGGGCTGATGAGGAGCTTGAATAGGACTAGAAATGGGCTGATGGGGGAGCTCGGGCTGCAAATGGTTTATGGGTTAGAATAGGACTGGAAATGGGCTGATGTGGCAGCATGGGAGAATGGGACTAGAAAGGAGTGGATGCTGGGTGGGTCTAGAACTATAAGGGAGCTGATTTTGGGGGAGGACTAGAAGGGATTGGGAATGAGAACGGAGAGGGGAAAATATATTTTGTGTGGAAGAAAAGTCTACGATGGGCCGGGTATTGGGAGAGTAAGAGGGGATTGAGAATGGAAGGGTGAATTTTGAGTGGATGATAAAAGAATAAGGAAATAAATGGGGGAAAGAGCAAAAGGGAAATGATCAGTATGTTAAAGCAGATATAGAGAGAGAATGGAAAACATCTAAAAGAGAAGAAAGGACAAATGGATAGCTTGCAGAAGACATGAAGAAACCAGAGGAAAGTGACTGGAGCAATTACAACTGAAAAATAAAATGCCCAAACAGAAGGTAGAAAAATATTTTTTATTTTGAATTTATTAACTGGAATATGTCTGGTCTGGGAAGTGTGTATTGCTAACATCTTTGCGTTTTTGTTTAGTGCAAGAGGAAATTACTTTATAGTTTTATTTCTCCAGTGTTGTACATTTTATGTTTGGCTTTTGGGGTTCCCAGTTTAATTATTATCTGACCAAGGGAGTTAGCCTACACTTATCCATGGTAAGTTTTGTGGGTGGGGCTGGGGTGCAGCAAGGGTGGGGCTGGGGCGGGACAGGGGTGGGACTAGGGACAGAGAATGGGTGGAGCATGGCGAGCCACAGGTGTCAGGTTTTTCTCAGTGAAAAAGGTTCCCAGGTTTAGGGAGGCATTGTTAAGGTATACAGGTGCTAGTATTTGGAGATGCTACTCCGCACAGGGCCCATCAGCCTGACTCTCCATGAGGCTTTGGATAGTGGAGCCTGTGAGTGTGGTTGTTTGTGCCCCTGTTGGCCACTGCTCTAGGACAGAGGTTCCCAACTCCGGTCCTGGTAGGCCAAACACGGTTCAGGTTTTCATGCTGTCCCTAATGAATATGAATGAGATACATTTGCATACCATGGGGGCGGTGCAGACAAATGCAGCACAGGCATATTTATTAGGGACAGCATGAAACCTGAATGGTGTTTGGCCCTCCAGGACTGCAGTTAGGAAACTCTGCTCTAGGGATTGCACATGTTTATGGTGTCTGTGCTCTGTAGGGTAAAATATAGGCGTTTATGGCATGTTTATTTTATCTGCAATAAAGGTTCCATCTTTATTACCACGTTTTAGCACTGGGTAAAATATAGGGACATGGTTTGTAGGAGCCACAGCTGGGACTTGAACCTGCGACTTTTTGCCCCTGAATATACTGGTTGTGTGTACTGCACCAAACTGTTGTCATAGAGGCAGATCATTCCCTTGGGATACTATGACTGTTCATCAGACAGACCTTGTCTGTTGCAGTGCATGGCACCCACCTAAACAGGGCTTGGCCGGTAAGCGGCTGCCTATGGTGCGTGATATGGGGTGGGGGTGCCTGCATAGACATCCACGCTTCCCCCCGGCACCGCCTGCCAATGTTATGTGCCCTTTGGGGTACTTGCTGTGTACTGTCCCCTGGGACACTGTGGGACACACACTCGTGGACATGTTCGCCCTTGGTCAGTTCCTGTCTTTCTGGTTTTCCACTTCTACATTCCATGTGTCACCAAGGCATCTACCTAGCTCACCCTGTGCCCCAGCTGCCCTACTGCATGTCCCGCATGTTCCGCCTGCAGCCCCCTGTACCCCATTTGCATCCTCACTGTAGTTCCCTCTTATACTTGGGCACTATGATGTTGCTGCACATGTATTACTACTATCATTTTTCTTGGTTTTCCTGCCTTTGCTGCACATTGCTGACTGAAATGGTCTCTCACCCATGCAAATGTGCTTCTAGCGCGAGGTTTTCACTGGTGTTAATTTTCAGATCTTCATTTCACGGTGTGCATGGAGCCTCTCCCTACCCACTCTCCACCCATAAACCCCTTATCTCCGCCCTCTGGGGAGCCTTACTCCACCCTCTGCGCACTTTAATGCCACCCGAGACGTTATCGTACGATACGTGATGTTATCGCACGGTAATGCGCCATTATCCCACGATAACATCACTTATCACGCGATAACATCGCCGCTGAGACATTAGCGCTGTTTAGTAAACATACCCCTTAGTTAGCTAGTCAGTGGCAATACTCAGACACTAGCTGAATAGCTAAACTGGCTAAAGTTAGGCCGGCTTGTTTTTGCCCTAACTTTAGCCGGTTAGGCTTAACTGGCCAGCAGCTCAATATAACCACTGAGCAGTTAACTCTTGGTGCTGTCCTCAGAATGCCCCGATAATAATAAGTGGTTAGCATCAGGGCATTCAGTGGAGTTAAGAGGAGATATGCCCCTAAATATCCTGCTTAGCTTAAGTAGTGTAGTTAACAAGTCTACTAACCACATTAATTCTTTTGAATATGTTCCTGACGCTCTGTGCAGGTAACACCCCCCCCCCCCCTTCTACTTTTTGAAGTGTAAAAGTGATTTGTTTGCTTTGATCCCATCGTCTTGCTATATAGGGAGCCTCTGCACCTTCCCCATGTCTTTTTAAATTCTATCAGTGTTTTTGCCCCCACCACTTCAATTGGGAGGGCATTCAGGTATGCACAACTCTGTGAAAAAGTATTTTGTGAAGCTGCTTTTAAGTTTACATCCTTGCAGCTTCATTTCATGTCCTCTAGTGCTATAGCTTCCTTGTCTTTGAAAATTGTTTGTTGTTCATTAATACCATTTAAGTATTTAAATGTATTTATCATATCTACCCTGTCCCTCTTGTCATATGTCTTCTGGAGCATATTTATTTATTTATTTATTTTTATTTAAAATTATTTATATCCCGCTTTATCCTGAAATCAAAGCAGTGTTCACTTCACATGAATCAGAATCAGAATCAGAATGAAGGGGGGAGGGGGGGTTGGCATGCAGTGTTTATCAAGCAGTGAGTGTGTAGGTGTAGGAAAGGTGTTACTTGATTGTAATATGCAAAATATACAGGGTGAGCTATTTTATAGTGTGCTATATACACAGGGGAGGGGTGGGTGGTATCATGAACAATTAAGTTGAGGGGACCCTGGGCAAATAATGTGATGTTGTCATAATGCTCTATGTAGAGCATGGTCTTGAGCAACTTTTTAAAGTCCTTGATGTCCACAGTTGATCTTAAGCTGGCAGGGAGGGAGTTCCATAGTGTAGGCGCTGCCAGGGAAATTGCCCTCCTTGAGGTGGTTTGTCTCATTTTGGTGAAATCTTTGGGGGTTGTGATGGTGTCCATGCTGCCCCTCCTCCTGGGTCTCGGGTTTGAGTCGAAACTGATGATGGACTGCAGACTGTTCGCTGAAAGGTCCTGTTTGATTTTGAAGATGTTCAGTATGGTTTTATATCAGATGCGAGATTTGATTGGAAGCCAATGTAGAAGGTTCATAATAGGGGTGATGTGATCATGCCTTGCGGAGCCAGCTATTATGCAAGCAGCGGTGTTCTGTGCCAACTGCAGTGGCTGGAGTTTGTGTTTTGGGAGCCCATGGTAGATGTGGTTACAGTAGTCCAATATGGGTGTGATGATGGCCTGACAGATAGTACGGAAGTGATCTTGGGAGAGAATTGGTTTGAGGTGTCTGATGGTTCTCATCCTGAGGTATGCGTTCCTGGTGGGTGGTTTTGCTGATGTGAGACTGGAGGTTCAACTCCCTATCAAGGGTAACTCTGAGGTATTTTACTTCTGGTATTATGGGTATTGTGATATTGTTGAAATCGATGGTGGGTGGGGCGATGAAGGCAGAGTTTCTGGTTATGATTAGAGCTTCAGTCTTGTTGAAATTTATAGTTAGGTTGGTTTGTAGGAGCCAGCTTGTCATTTGTTGTAGGCAGTCAGCTATTTTTGAGTAGTCTGTGTTGTCAAGGTTTATTGGGGTGTATATCATTATGTCATCTGCGTAGATAGTGTATTGAATACTATGTTTCTTGATGATGTCACAGATGGGATGTATGTAAAGATTGAATAACAGTGCGGAGAGGGTGGATCCTTGTGGTACACCCTGTTTGGTTATGAATGGCTGGGAAGTGATGGGGCCACATTTGACTTGGAGCTGTCTGTTTGTGAGGTAGGAGGTGAACCAGTTCAAGGTGGTGCCATGTAGCCCAATTTGTTGAAGCCTGGATAGAAGGTTGTTGTGGTTGACAGTGTCAAAAGCAGAGGAGATGTCGATAAAGATGATGTTGATACCTCTTTTGACGTTGTTGAACAGGTTATCAAAAAGGTATATCAGTAGGAATTTGACACTGTGATTTGGGCGGACTCCGTGTTGGTGTGGGTCCAGCGGGGCATAGTTGTCGATGTGGTCCTGGAGCTGAAGTTGTACATTTTTTTAGATGACCTTAGCCAGGAGGAGAAGGCTTGATATAGGTCTGAAGGCAGCTGGGTTGTCTTTGCCTAGCATATCATTTTGCTTGCCTTCCTCTGAACCATTTCAAGTCTTTTTATATCCTTTGTGAGATATGGTCTCCAAAACTGATCACAATGAGGCCTCAGCCACGACTTGTAAAGGGGTGTTAATACCTCTTTCCTTCTCATGGTTATGCCTCTGTATACAGTCTCAAGCTTAAATATGTGAGTATGTGTAAATGTTGGAAGGTTAGCCGTGAGGAGAAACTACCTTTCGTGGCAGTACTCCCATTTTACTCAATTTGAATAGCTCTAACAAGAGCCTAAAAGTAGGTAAAGCCACCAATTAATAGTGTTCCCTAAACCAAAACATATTCCAAAACTTTTTCCACTTCCAACAATCATAAACAACTGAAACCAATCCAATAGGACTATCAAAAGTGCCGAAATTACTTATCTGATGTCCATGGAAAAACCAAGCCGTAGCATTTCACCAGACTCAGTTGGATTTCTGTTTCTTGAATAACCGCAGTTTTGAAAAAGAACACAGTACTGCGTTTCGGGCAAGTCAATGTTAATGCCCTGTGTCAATGCTCTCCTTTACTGCAACAAAAACTTAGCTCCCCAATCCTTCAGGATGCCAGCACATTCTCATATACCAGAGGTACTAAATCCAGTCCTGGAGGGCCACAAACCAGTCAGGTTTTCGGGATATCTCTAATGAATATGCACGAGATATATTTGCATGCACTGCCTCCACTGTATTTGAATCTATCTCATGCATATTCATTAGGGATATCCCAAAAGCCTGACTGGTTTTCAGCTCTCCAGGACTGGATTTGAGTACCTCTGTCATATACGATCTAATACCACATAGGAGGAATCCATGGTTAAAAACAGTTTGAACCAATCATAGCTGATTACATCATAAAGAGACTCACCCTATCTACATCAGGTAAATTAGATGTATTTAATTTACCTACTCGATCCTATTACCTCCAAGAAGGCTAGTCCAGTCAAGTTCTTTATTAAGACCCTGTGGTTTCACGGTAGACAAACGAAATATACAAGTTTGTTCAAGCAATTGTAAACACTGTTCACAATTGCCTTCTCGCGTATTGACAGGCACATAGTCAAGAATTCTCCAGGACATATCAGTAAATTGATGTTGATAGTTCAAACAATGTCTTAATAAATAACTTGACTGGACTAGCTTTCTTTGAGGTAATAGGATCGAGTAGGTAAATTAAATATATCTAATTTACCTGATGTAGATAGGGTTAGTCTCTTTATGATGTAAGCAGCTATGATTGGCTCAAACTGTTTTTAACCATGGATTCTTCCTATGTGGTATTAGATAGTAAATGAGCATGCGCTGGCGTCCTGAAGGATTGGGGATCTAAGCTTTTTGTTGCAGTAAAGGAGAGCATTGACACAGGGCATTAACATTGACTTGCCCGAAACGCAGTACTGTGTTCTTTTTCAAAACCATGGTTATTCAAGAAACAGAAATCCAACCGAGTCTGGTGAAATGCTATGGCTTGGTTTTTCCATGGACATCAGATAAGTAATTTCATCACTTTTGATAGTCCTATTGGATTGGTTTCAGTTGTTTATGATCGTTGGAAGTGGAAAAAGTTTTGGAATAAGTTTTAGTGTAGGGAACACTATCAATTGGAGGCTTTACCTACTTTTAGGCTCTTGTTAGAGCTATTCAAATTGAGTAAAATGGAAGTACTGCCACGAGAGGTAGTTTCTCCTCATGGCTAACCTTCCAACATTTACACATACACACATATTTAAGCTTACAACTTTTTTTGATTTTGTTCTATTTTTGTTTTTGTGAAATATATATAGATTACAGGTTATTTTTGAAATATCTGTATACAGTCTAGCATCTTTCTGTCTTTGGTCACCACCTTACTGCATTGTTTCCCTATCTTGAGATCCTTCAGTACTATCACTCCTAGATCCCTCTCCTAGACCATGCACATCAGTCTCTTACCCCTTATCGCATACTGCTCCTTTGGATTTCTACATCCCAAATGCATCAATTTGCACTTCTTTGCATGAACCCTAACCGCCAAGCATTATTTATTTATTTATTTATTTATTTAACAGTATTTCTAAACCGCCTTATCTTAATAATCAAGGTGGTATCACAGCAAACAATCAGGTCAAGTGAGTGTGTTATACATGCAGTGGGGGGGAAATTGAGTGTGTGTTGTGTTGTGTGCTAGATTGGTATGAGCTATGTACAGAGTGGGCTATATACAGTGGTGCAAAAACATATTCGATACATACATTGGTTAGGCGGAATCATGTGCTGTTATTCATTCTCTGAAGTAATGTGATGTGTCCATAGTGTTCTATGAACAGCATGGTTTTCAGTTGTTTTCTAAAGTCTTTGAGGTCTGTAGCGGCCCTCAATTCGTCCGGGAGTTTGTTCCATATTGTTGGAGCGGCCATTGAGAGTGCTCTGTCTGTTGTGTCCTTGCGTGTGTGTTTGTATTCACTTGGGGTGCTGACTCGGTTGTGGGTTTGTTTTCTTCTGGGACGCGTACTGGTGTCTGATTGTATGAGGGTGTGTAGGCTGTTGGCTGATGTGTGGTGTTTTATCTTGAATAGGTTTATGATAGTTTTGTATTTGATGCGTGCACTGATTGGAAGCCAGTGTAAGTCCTTTAAGGTGGGTGTGATGTGCTCCTGTCTTGCAGTTCCTGATATGATTCGTGCAGCAGTGTTTTGTGCTAGTTGTAGAGGCTTGAGGGCTTGTTTCGGTAGTCCAAGGTATATCGGATTGCAGAAGTCCAGTAGTGGGGTTATCAGTGCTTGACAGACGGTACGGAAGTGTTCCGGGGCGAGGAGCGGCTTCAGTCTCCTGATGATTCGCATCTTGTAGTAGGCTTTTTGGATTGTCTTGTCTATGTGTGGTTTGAGATTGAGTTTATTGTCCAGAGTAACTCCGAGGTATCTCACTTCTGATCTTATTGGTATAGTGGTGCTTTGTATCTTTAAATTTGGTGGGTGTATGAAGCTTTGGTTCCGGGTGATGAATAAGGCTTCGGTCTTGTTGTAGTTTATTGCTAGGTTGTTGTTTTGACACCAACTCTCCATTTGGGTGAGGCAGTCTGTTATCTTAGTGAAGTCCGGGTTGTCGATTGATATCGGGGTGTATATCATTATGTCGTCTGCATATATTGTGTATTGAATGTTGTTCTTTTTCATGATGTTGCATATTGGTTGTATGTAGATGTTAAATAGGAGTGCTGAGAGTGCGGATCCTTGAGGTACTCCATTCTTCTCATTTTGTACATATTTTCTCATGTTTTCTAAGGTTTCAACTCTTTTGCAAGTCTTCATGTCATCTGAAAAAAGGCAAACTTTTCATTTTAATCCTTCAGCAATATTACTCACAGAACAGAACTGGCCCCAGGACTGATTCCTGAGGAACTCCGCTACTCATCTTTCTTCTGCATTAATTCCATTTATCACCACCTTCTGTCATCTCTCTGTCAATCAATTTCTGATCCAGTTCACCTTGGGACCCATCGCCAGGATGATCAGTTTATTCATAAGCCTCCTATGAGGAACAATATCAAAGGCTTTGCATGCCCTTGATCTAGTTTTCTGGTCACCCAGTCAAATACATGAATCAGATTAGTTTGGCAAGATCTACCTTTGATAAAATCATGTTGCTTGGGATCTTGTAATCCATTGAATTCTAGAAAATTCACTATCCTTTTTTTAAGCAGTATCTGCATTACTTTTCTAACCACTGAAGTTTGCCACCTCTTCACTGTTACCATTTTGGTGAAGAGGGACCGCATCAGTCCCTTTTTTGTTTTTGCATTGAACCTTAACTGCTAAGCAATTGTTCAGGTCCTTGTTTTTAAGGTCCCTTTTCGTTCTGTGTGCCCACTCTGTTACAGATATTTATGTCATCTACAAAAAGAAAGACTTTTCCTTTCAACACCTCTGTAATATCACTTACAAAGATTTTGGATGGAACTGGCCCCAGGGCCAAAGCCTGAGGCATTTCACTAATCACCTTTCCCGCTGTGTTTCCCCAGAGTGAGTTCCATTTACAACTATCTTTTGCCATCTATAATTCAAACAAGTTCTAAGCCAGTCTACCTCACTGGAACTCACCCCCAGGCTGCCATTATATGAGCCTCCCATGTGAGACAGTATAAAAAACGTTACTGAAATCCATGTAAATCATATCCAGTGCATGCTCTCAATGTAATTCTCTAATTGCCCAATTAAAGAAATCAGTCAGGTTCATTTGATAAAATCTGCTTCAGGTAAAGTCATACTGCCTCAAATATTGAAACCCATCAGATTGTATCATTTTATTCAGTAGAAGCATACTGCACTGCTTGCATGAGGCAGTATGGTAAAAGTCCCCTTAGAATGAGATGGCGTGGTGACTGGGCTGGTCAGGGTGATGTTTGGGAGTTGATGGCACATCATGGTTAGTGCAGTCATTATTGACGTGTGATAACCGTGATTTCTGCCATTAGTGTTGCCTCCTCAATGCGTAGTGGTAAGTGCATCCACGTTAGATGTTCTGGCTGATTAATGCAGTGAGGTATATTTCCCCATGGTAACTGAAGGGAGACACACCCCCTAACAGAATAGGTCTATTCCACTTTGCATGCCATTTTTGAGAGCTTACCATGCCCCTTAGTGGTCTGTTGTTTCCAATCTTCTCTTTGTTACCATTTTGACAAAGAAAGATCAGAACCGTTACGGATGTGTAAAAGCACAAAATATTCACTTTGTTTATGAATTCTGGGATTTTTTCCAAATTTTCAGGATTTTTTGTTTACTTGATTTAATAACAATATCTTAATATAAATTAGAACTTTAAAAATGGTGGGGGGGGGGGGCGGAGCTAGCTGTGAAGCGAGATGGCTGCCTAAAGAGATCGCTCCTGTCCCGATAAAAAGAATCCTAGCTTCCTCCCTCAGTAGAGCTTAGTGCGGTGCACTTATTTTGGTGTGGATAACAAAGATAATGTCATCTTTAAGGCCAGCAAAGTTGGAGTTTCAGCAGGTGGCTAGGCAAGCTGTGAAGTGAGCAAAACAAGAAACATCGTCACCGCAGAAGATGGCGCCAGAAAAAGAGAATGGCGGCGGTATGCAAGAAATCCTAGCGAAGCTGAGAGCGGTGAAGGAACTAATTGCTAACAATGGTTTGACACTGGGTCAAATGCAGGAAGACTTACAAGAGGTAAAAGAGAAATTAGAGGATATGAGTGGGCGCTTACTCAAAGTGGAGGTGTTGTTCCAGAAGCACGAGGGCATGTTGGTGCAAGTAGGCTCGCTGGCTAAAAGGATAGCAGCATTAGAGATCCAAAATGAAGATCAGAACAACCAGTCAAGAAGGAGTAACATGCGCATTACTGGTATTCCGAAAGGGGCAGAGGGGATAGATCCGATTGCTTACTTGGAAAAATTGATACTGGAGCTGCTTCAAATTAACTTCGCTAAAGCGCTGGAACTTGAGCGGGCACATCGTGTGCCTTCACATGCAGCTAGCCAGAAGAAGGGACCAAGGCCTTTTGTAATTAAAGTCTTAAGATATCCACAAGCGCTGCAGATCCTGCAAGTAGCCAAACAGAAGAGCATGTTGCAACTACATGGGAACAGGATTGCCTTCTACCCAGACCTTTCTAAGAAAACGATGGAACGAAGAAAGGAGTTGTTAGCATGCAGGCCCATGATGCAAAAGATCCAGGTAAGATATGGACTGTTTTATCCGGCCAGAATGAGGGTAACAGTGGACAATACCACACGCACCTTTGATAATGCAACAGCACTTCGGACATTCCTACAGGACTGCATGCAAATGGAAGTAGGGCATTGAGCTGTAATTGAAGCAGTCTGGCAGTCAGGTTAAGTATTGTCACGGGGCTGCAGGCCTTCGCCTAGGGCCCCGAGGTTGGAGTTGCCTTGCTATCTTCTAGTAGTCAAAAATAGTCTCAAGTCAAGTGGTAAAGGCAAAACAAAACAAGGGCTTTATTCCCCTTTCCCCAAGGATATCATGTGCATAACCAAAAACAAGGAAAAACAAAACAGTTTCTCTCAAAGAAAAATATCTTCCTTTTTCTTTGCTCTTTTTACAGGAGCTTCAGCACAAAGATTCAATATCATCCGCAAGACATAATGTACAATCCATAGGAGCCTGTTCTGGAACCCTGTTGTTACTTTCCCATTGCATCTCCTCACATTCAGCATACGTTGTGCTTGGGTTTAAACCTTCACAGCTGTTTTTATGAAAGCCCCTCTCTGAAAGTTCAGATAGCGTACAGGGACACAGTTCTGTGCAAATATGTTTAAGAGTACCTGTATCTGTAGGGTTGCCTCTCCAGCTCTCCTTTTCCACCCTCCAGTTGTTAGGGATTGTTTTATAGCTGCCTGCAGATATTTCTGGTCTGAAGCACTGCTCTGACCCTCCGTACCAAATGGAGCTTCTAGCTTTCCCTCTCATAGTGCTAGGCTCCCACCTGTATAAGTGTTGAGGTCTTTCCTCTGGCAGTGAGGACTGGGGACTTTCCTGCTCACTCGGTCTAGGCAGCCTCCTAGCCCCAGGTTGTGCCTTCCTTCTCTCTGGAGCACTGGCTTCTCTCCCTGGGCTGTAAACAGGTTCCTTGTAGGACCTCCAGCTACCGGCAGTCTGAGCACTTCCCCTGCGACGTTCCTCTGACGCCTTGCCTCTGCTGCTTCCTGTTCCAGTGACACACCCAGTGCTTCCTCTGTTCAGCAGGCTTCTCCCTCTGTGACCTCTGCCTCCCTGGTTGCTGACCTCTGCTCTCTCCTTTTCCTCTTCCTCCTCCACCCCTGCTGGATCTACCAACCAGCTTTTATCTCCCTGTTCGCTGTAAGCTGACTGTGCTTTCTTGGACAGGTGATCATAATCAATCCCCAAGCTTTCTGCTACGTCATAGCTTGGGTGTGGTAGTTCTGCTCTTCTGTTCCTTTGCTTCTCCTGAGCTGCACATGCTGGCTGCCTAACAGATTCTAAGGTAAATTTCTCCTTTCTATCTATCTGCATAGGCTCTGTGTGGGCTTCTACGTCACAGTATGGACTGTAGAAATAGCTTTGGTAAGATGAGTCTACAGACTCCACAATGGGTCTTATAAGTCCCCTTTTTCTTTTCAGTGTATAAAGTTAAGTCGCTTCAGTTGTTCTTGAGTATAGAAGCATATCACTGTAAATAAAATGTGGGCAATTAGCTGTTGTGAGCAAATTTTTGGTGCATAGATAGGAAGTATTGCGATAAAACCAAATGAAGGGGGGGGGAGGTGAATAAAGATTGATGTGTGAAATTCTGGAGGACGGGGATGGGGGAGCCTGATCGTACGGGGAATCGGTGGTGCTTCACCATGCAAGTGTTTACAGTTGTTCTGTTTTCCAGGAGTTGGTTATGTATAGTTACCTTTAACAGCAATGCAAGATTGATAGAGGCTCGCCTGGTGGTGGCACTGCTCCCAAATTAATCAATAGCAATTCACATGGCTGGTAGCAGGTTAAGGGTGTTGTCTTTGAATGTCCAGGGTATGGCTAACCCAATCAAACTGAAAAAAAAATTGACATATTGCCAATAACAGGGTGTGGATATACTTTATATCCAGGAAACCCATCTATCTTTGTCTGAATCATATAAAGTGGGGAGCAACATATATCAAAATATAATAGCTGCGCCCGCAGTTAAAAGGAAGGGATGAGTGATCATATTGATCTGGAGAGCATTGGCACCGACAATTATGGAAACAAAGACAGACGCTGGTGAAAGATGGGCTAAAGTGAAAGTGCAGATTGATTGTCAAGAATACACGTTGATGAATATATACGGCCCAAATCAGGATGAACCGCAATTCTTTGAGCAAGTGTTAATGGAATTGAGTGAGATGGCATCAACACGTATACTCCTAGGCGGGGACTTCAAACTTATACAGGACCCATTAGTTGACTGTACTCCCTATAGGCAGCAGCCCAAGCCTAAATCTGGATGAGCGCTGCAGAACCTGATGGAGACTTTGGTGCTAGTAGATCCATGGAGACTTATGCATCCGAAAGACAGAGAATATTCATTCTACTCCCTCCCACATAATACCCAAACGAGAATAGATTTATTTTTGATATCAAAAACAATAGTGCCTCAGCTCATAGAGACTGGAATGCAAACTAAAACAATCTCGGATCATGCAGCAGTATTGGTTACACTAGACTCGAACAAGGTAAAGAACACCAAACCTAGCTGGCGCTTCGATAAAGCATGGCTAGCGGATAAAGATTTTGTGGCCTATATAAAAAAAGGTATCACTACCTATTTTGAACACAACGTAGAATCTGAAACATCAACGTGGGCCTGGTGGGAAGCGTTCAAAGCGACCATGCGAGGGCAAATAACTTTGTATAGTATACAGCAGCGGAGAACTAGAGAGAAAGAGCTGGACGAGTTAAATTTGGAAATTTGAGCTGGGGAACGGCTGCTAGCCAAGCAATCAGATCCAATGGTGTTGATAAGGCTACAGAAGTTGCGTTACCAATACAACTCCATATTGAACGCAGAAGTGCAGCGACAAATTAAGGTGCAGCAGAGTATGTTTTATTACGAGAGCAACTGGGAAAGTCAGCTTTTAGCCCGTACTTTGAGAGCGAAAGAAGCGGTATCACGCATCACTGGTCTGTGAGATGAGAGAGGTCAGCTGATTGTGGATGATGAAGGAATATTAGAGCATTGCAGAAACTTTTATGCAAAGCTGTACCAATCAGAGACTGACTGGAACAAGGAGATTTTTGGAGAACTAACTTCCAATGTTGTTGGACCACAGTTAACTGAGCAGCAAGTGTTATCGCTGGAAGAAGATATTACCTGCAGGGAAATTCAGCAGGCAGTACGGCAATTAGTGAAGGGGAAAGCAAGTGGACCAGACGGATTGCCCCTAGAATTCTATGCTAAATTTGTTGAGCAGTTAGCACCAGAACTGCAAGTATACTATAGTAGACTATACGAAGAGTGCCCAGATGTTGGGGCGCTTTCTGAGGCAAACATCGTCATACATTCGAAGCCCGGGAGGGATCCTCAGAAAGTAGAAAATTATCGCCCCATCTCACTTCTGAATGCTGAGTACAAGATATATGCAAAGATACTAGCCAATAGATTGGAAAAAGTACTCGAGGTGCTTATTCACCCAGATCAATGTGGATTTATGGCAGGCAGGTCAACCACGGACAATGGCCGATTGTTGGCGCATGTCTTGTTGCGAGCGCAGAAGATAAGCTACTCCGTGGTTGGTCTTGCCTTAGATGCCGAGAAGGCATTCGACAGAGTAGAGTGGTCATTCCTCTTCAGAATGATGAGGTGGTTTGGAATCAAAGAAAAATTCCTGAAGAGAGTAGAAATGTTATACACCAAACCTTCAGCCCGAGTAATTGCGAATGCAATGATGTCAACGGGCTTTTGGCTGCACAGGGGAACGCGACAAGGCTGCCCCTTGTTGCCACTGTTGTTTAATCTGGCACTTGAGCCCCTGGCATTGAAGATCAGACAACACAGGGATATCATAGGCTTAAATGTCTGTGGATGCCAGTGCAAACTATCGACCTACGCAGATGACTTGTTTCTGTTCTTAGAACCCAGCTCTCTGACAACAGTACTCGAAGTTATAGCTGAGTACTCGGCAATATCAGGATACAAGGTTAACTTAACGAAAATGATGGTAATACCTCTAAATTCTCATGTGTCCATGTCAGAATTAAATCAGTATCCATTTAAGGTGGAACAATCCTCTTTTAAGTACTTGGGTATAAAATATGGGACCACCATGGATGAGACAATGCAACAAAACAGAGCCATCTGTGAGATGACAATTCGGGAATACATGGATAAGTGGTCTCCGTTGAACCTAACCTGGTGGAGCAGGCTAGAAACCATAAAAATGGTGATTGTCCCCAAGATAACATATATTTTAAGTATAATACCGATGCTATTTGAATTACGATTCTATATAAAACTAAACAAACTGTTGCTATCATTTTTGTGGTGCAATAAAACGGCAAGAATAGCGGCATGGAAACTGAAACTACCAAAAACACGAGGGGGCGTGCACTTCCCAGATTTCTATGGGTATCATGTAGCTGCTCTCCTGAAACAAGGTGTTAGTTGGAGTGAGGAGGAGATAAAGGAAGAGGTTCCCCAATGGCTGCGAATTGAAGCGGCCATAAGCAAACCGCTTCCGTTGTGGATGCACATTGGGGCTGATGATGCCTCAGAGAATACACCTAATGGAATGATGAGGGCTACACAGCAAGCTTATCAAATTTTTAAGAACTATGTAGAAGGTGCACGAGAATGTACTACAGGGACATCTATATGGTTGAACCCGCGGTTCAAGAATTCAGGACGAAGCTTCGTATGGAACACTTGGATAAAGCACGGTATATGTAATCTGGATCAACTGATTCATAATAATGCATTTAAACCCTTTTCGGTCCTGCAGCAAGACTTTGACCTGCCTGTTGTTTGTCTTTACCAATGGTGTCAGCTGAGACACTGTCTGAGCAAGGCCGAAATCTCACCGTTTGCGTTAAATGGAGGGCACCCACTGCTACAGAAGGTGAAGGAGATGAAAATGGGGTCCCATTTGATATCGAAATTTGTTGCCATTCTGCGTGATGGGGAGAAGCGGAGATGTAAAGGTCTGGAGCTGGTCTGGGAATCCAAGATAGGGGAACTAGGTGACCCAGATATGTGGAACATCTTTTGGGGATCGCAGATAAGAGTGACAAGAGCGTCCTCGCTAAAGCAAACGCTGTATTTCCTGACTCATCGAGCATACTTAACCCCACTGAAAACAGCAAAGTGGCAGCCTCAAGCAGGGAACCGTTGTTGGTCGTGCGAGAGTGACATTGGCACAATGGCGCACATGCTATTCTACTTTCCCAAGTTGCAGGGGTATTGGCAGCAAGTGTGGAGGCGAGTGACCCGGTTGTTGAACATATGTACGCCACTAACATATCGTATAATAATCTACAAATCACAGGCTGAAATTCCTGAGTTGGAGAAGCATGACTATTGGATTCTGGACTTGATGCTTGGAATGGCCTTGAAAGCGATACCGAGCCATTGGAAGAATTTTTCGAATCTGAATGTTGAATATTGGTGGAACTCACTGTGTGCACACCGGGCATATGAGAAAGCATACGCGAGTCATAACCCGTGTTATTCTAATATGCTTAGAAAGTGGGACACCCTTGACTTGCGACTACTGTGATAGTAGTGCTCATAAGGTTGTGGAGGGGGGGGGGTGTTCGTCACCAGGTGAGCTAATGAGTCTAATGAGTTTAAGGGCAGTTAGGACTTAGAGGACAGACAGTCAGATGAGGGGAGCTAAGAAGGTAGTTGTCATTATAAGTGAAGCCTTAGTCATAGGAAGCATTGTTCTTGCACTATATACTATATTGTATAAGTATGGGTTTTTTTTTTTTGTTTTGTTTTATGTTGTATATTGTTGTGAATGTTCAGTTCTGTTTTAATCCGCTAAATAAAGACTTAAAAAAAAAGAACTTTAAAAATGAATGCAGATTGATTATATGTGTATTCATTCATAAGTTAATACATATCAAATGATTTTCCTTGCACTAACATTTTTAAGATGCTCTAACAAATGCACATTCCTAAGAACCATCCTTCTCCAATCCAACAGAAATACTCCCTTCTCTAAAAACGTATTGAACCTCTTTCTTAGAGGACCCACCAGTTCCTCTCTGATTTTCTTTAGTATCTCTAGTTATATGTTATTCATTCCTATGATTTTATCCACTCTCATTTTTGCAACGTCCACATAAATGTTGTCTTTTTTGAATGGTGTTGTATCTACTCTTCTCCCATATGTATCCTTGACATTACTAGTAGGCTCTCTTTGACATATTCTTTAGTGAACATTAACATTTTTAAGCATTTCGTTTTCTCATCACTTACTGAACATATCTCCTTTTCTCCTTTCAGTCTTAGGATGTATGTTTACTAAACCGCATTAACGCAGCAGCGGCGCCGTTATCACGCGATACATGATGTTATCGCGTGATAATGGTGCTTTACCATGTGAGAATGTCATTTATCACATGATACTGTCTGTGGTGGCGTTAAGGTGTGCAGAGGGTGGAGTAAGGCTCCCCAGGGACGGAAATGAGGGGTCAATGGGCAGAGAGTGGGCAGGGAGAGGCCCCATGCACACTAATGTCGTGAAATGAAGCTCTGAACACTAGCGCCAGAGAGAAACCATTTTAGTCAGCAATGTACAGCAAAGGCAGGGAAACCCAAAAAAGTGATAGTAGTGATTCATGTGCAGGAGCCAAAAAGGCAAAAAAACCATATAAAATGACCATAACTACATTTGAAATCCCCATAAACAAGCTGGCCAATAGTGCTAGTAATGATAAACACAGAGCAACACTACTGACAAAGCATAAAAAGGAAGATATCATGTTTGGAAGTGAATGATCCCACAGTGAAATAGCGGTGATCAGGGTTTTTGTCATCTATATTGGGCAGGTATGTGGTCCAGCAGGGGCACAGTTTGGACTAGATATATGCCTAGGTGTCATATAGGAATGCCAAAACTGTAAAGCAGCAAGACAACAACTGACGAGGGTCCAACATGGGCATGAGTGTGTATCCCACAATGTCACAGGGGATATTACCCAGCAGGTACCCCCAAGGGCACATAACAATGGCAGGTGGTGCTGGAGGGGAAGTGCGCATGTCCATGTAGGCTCCCCTACCCGAGAACACACACCATAGGCAGCTGCCTACCAGCACACTGGATGGCCTGGGACTGTGCAACATGAGCACCACAGGCATAAGGGCATGTCAGCATGGTGGCGGAGGGTTGCTGGTGGCAGAGGGGGAAGTGGCATCTGCCCACAGCAGACCAAGGCCAAGCCCTGTTTAGGTAGGTGCCGTGCGGTGCAACAGACAAGGGCTGTCAAACAAACACTAATGGTATCCCCAGGGAATGATCTATCTCTGTGGCAACAGTGTGGTGCAGTACACATAGCCAGTGTGTTCAGGGGCAGAAGGTCACAAGTTCAAGCCCTAGCTGTGGCTCCTACAAACCATGAATCCATATTTCACCCAGTGGTAATAAAGGCAGAACTGTTATTGCAGATTAAATAAACACCTATATTTTATCCTACAGGGCACAGACACCATAAACATGTGCAATCCCTACAGCAGAGTTTCCCAACTGCAGTCCTGGAGGCCAAACACCATTCAGGTTTCCTTCTGTCCCTAATTAATATGCCTGTGCTGCATTTGTATGCACTGCCCCCATTTTATGCAAATGTATCTCATGCATATTCATTAGGGACAGCATGAAAACCTGAACCGTGTTTGGCTCACCAGGACCAGAGTTCGGAAACTCTGCCCTAGAGCAGCAGCCAACAGGGGCAGAAACACCCACACCCACAAGCTCCACTATCCAAAGCCTCATGGAGAGTCAGGCTGTTGGGCCCTGCGCGGAGCAGCATCTCCAAATGCTAGCACCTGCATACCTTAGCAATGCCGTCCTAAATTTGGGAACATGTTCCACATATATCAAATGGTTGCTATGATTAATGACAGATAACAAATCCGAACTTAAACACAATTTGTTGACAGAGCTGCATCATAGCAATTTGTCTGATATCTGGAAGTGTGCCTCAATTGTGGTTTCTGACAGTGTTTACCACCCCGGGGAGTGACCCCAACAGTATTGTATACCATAGCAATGCCTGCACTGTGCCCAGGACTGGTGTGGCAGTCAGGGCTGCCAAAAACCACTATATTTGCATAATGATGGCATAGGTGTGCGAGTGTGTGTATGTCTATCCAGTGTTTTGTGGCTGCCTACAGCTTACTGAGCCCACACTGCTTGCACTGTTTCCAGTGTTAGCCTGCCAATGTGCATAATGAAGAGCAAGTTGCTGTGGGTATGGCCCGGACACAGCGGTCTGGGCAAGATGCATCTGCGCAGGGCATAGGGCAATGGCTGGGACATTGTAGTGCCCGACCACCAACTGCAATGGACAGGGTGGCCACAGCTTTTCATAATGGGAGGTCACTCTCACCCTGACTGAGCAGTGACCATGGCATGGCTAGGTTCCCCCATAGTGCTATACAGTATTTCTCTCAAGTGATAGCTATGATTTCCCTTTTCTAGGGCCCAATCACTGATGTATTGCTTGGTGTGTGTGCTCACATCCCCTTTTTGGGTGCACACGGTTCATCCAGGAGCATGCACTATGTACTAGCTAGAACACTGTCTGCAGTTAGCTTATGTACGGCTGGAACACCTTGCAGGGTGCAGCAGGTCGAGACTGACTGTGCTCTCTGCTGGTGAATGTCAGATAGTGGTGGGGGGCAGCTGAGCTTTTCCAGGCCTACTTCCTGTCTGCCAGTGCCCTATGTGATATGTACAGATCCTCATTGACTACCCTATAGGGTGCCTATTCCCCAGCAGGACTGACATTGATGGTCCCCTTTACTGCCACCATTGCAGAGATGTAGAATGTGGATCTGTTGGTGGGAGATCCTGACCCACAGAGGGTGGGTTGGGTGGGGCAACATAATATGCTTTTGGGTCCAACCACCACCTTTCTCTTTTAACATGTGACTATGACAACCACACAGGATATGCACTATGCTGGGTGCCTCATAGTCCACAAAGGCTAGACATGACTGGGAAATACAGATGGACACAGGTGTATCCTAGGTGTGTCTGCAAGGACTACCTATCACACACTGGCATTGATGGGGACCTGCAGCACAGCCTATCTCAGCCAAGCCAGGTGCTGCGGACCTGGTGCTGGGCGCCCCACCTCACCCTCACGGTCACGGTCTGTAGCTACTCTGTGCCTGTAACACACATGGCCATTTCCCCCTACCAGGCCGGAATGCTATAGAGGCACATACCCCATCTTTTGAGCAGTTGTAGGCTGCTGATCTGTATGTGCAGTGAATCATGGGTATGGGTGTGTTTAACCTGCCTGCTAACCACAGCAGACAGTTTGTGTGGTGACATGCAGTTGGGAAACTCTGCTCTAGGGATTGCACACATTTATAGTGTCTGTGCTCTGTAGGGTAAAATATAGGAGTTTATGGCATGTTTATTTTATCTGCAATAAAGGTTCTGTCTTTATTACTACGGTTTAGTACTAGGTAAAATATGGAGACATGGTTTGTAGGAGCCACAGCTGGGGCTTGAACCTGTGACCTTCTGCCCCTGAACACACTGGCTGTGTGTAATGCACCAAACATTTGCCACAGAGGCAGATTGTTCCCTGGGGATACCATGACTGTTCGTCAGACAGACCTTGTCTGTTGCAGTGCATGTCACCCATCTAAACGGGCCTTGGCCATGGTCTTCTGTGGTCATATGCCACTGCCCCCTCCACCACCAGCACCCCTCCGCCACCATGCCACCAGTGTGCCAGTAGGCGGCTGCCTATGGTGCGTGACATGGAGTAGGGGTGCCTGCATAGACACCCACGCTTCCCCCTGGCACTGCCTGCCAATGTTATGTGCCCTTTGGGGTACTTGTTGGGTACTGTCTCCTGGGACACTGTGAGACACACACTCGTGGACATGTTTGCCCTTGGTCAGTTGCTGTCTTGCTGGTTTTCCGCTTCTACATTCCTATGTGTCACCTAGGCATCTGCCTAGTCCACCCTGTACCCCAGCTGCCCCACTGCATGTCCCACCTGCAGCCCCTGTACCCCATTTGCAGCCTCACCATAGTGCCCTCTCATTCTTGGGCACTATGATGTTACCGCACATGTATCACTACTATCACTTTTCTTGGTTTCCCTGCCTTTGATGCACATTGCTGACTGAAATGGTCTCTCTCCCCTGCAAATGTGCCTCTAGTGCGAGGTTTTCACTGGCTTTAATTTTAAGACCTTCATTTCACTGCGTTAGTGTGCCTGGAGCCTCTCCACGCCCACTCTCCGCCCATTGACCCCTTATCTCTGCCTTCTGGGGAGCCTTACTCCACCCTCTGAGTACCTTAACGCCGCCGGAAACATTATCACGCGATACGTGACATTATTGCACAGTAATGTGCCATTATCGCATGATAACATCACTTATCGTGCGATAACATCGCCACTGTGACATTAGCGCTGTTTAGTAAACATACCCCTTATTAAATTAAATGTGATCATGCTATGATCACTATTGCCAAGTGGCCCCAACACCCTTATCTCTTGCACCAGATCCTGCATGCCACTAAGGACTAGGTCCAAAATAGCTTCCCCTTTTGTTGATTCATGAGCTGGTTGCTCCAAGAAGCAGTAATTTAATTCATCTAGAAACTTTATCTCCCTAGCATGTCCTACTGTGACACTGACCCAGTCGATACCAGGGTAATTGACAAAACCCATTATTACTTTATTGCAACTTTTGTTAATTTCCCTGATTTCTTTCATCATTTCAATATCAATATGTTCATTCTGGCCAGGTAGTCGGTAGTACTCCCCCTGCCAGTGCCTTCCCCTTTTTACATGGAATTTCTATTCATAGAGATTCTACAGTGTATTTTGGTTCCTGAAAAGCTTTAGTCCTATGTGACTCAAAGCCTTCTCTAACATAGAGCGCAACTCCTCCTCGAATTTGATCTACTCTATCATTGCGATATAGTTTGTACTTAGGTATCACAGTGTTCCATTGGTTGTCCTCCTTCCACCAGATCTCTGAGATACCAATCATATTTAACCTCTCATTTAGAGCTATGTAACTCTCCCATCTTATTTTTCTAGACTTCTAGCATTTGCATACAGACATTTTAGAAGTTGTATTTCAATCATATTAACCTGGTTATCGGTTGATGGGGTAATCTGGAATCTTTTAGCTCTGTACTTAAGGACATCTGGGTAACCTTTATCTTTATTGGAATCTCTTTGGATGTCCTAACTTCTCTGTTTTGTTAGCATCCTTCAAGGATATATTCTTCTGAACCATGCGCTCTTGGGCGACTGTTGGCTTTTCCCAATTATCTAGTTTAAAAGCTGCTCTATCTCCTTTTTAAATGTTAATGCCAGCAGCCTGGTATTATGTTCATGTGGGTACTATTTTATTTCTATATTTATTTATTTATTTGCATTTATATACCGCTTTTTCCATGGATCAAATGCAGGTTACATTGAACATTGAACAAGAGTAAAAACTCAAATTACATAAAATGGTTCAGTAACTATATATAATTAACAGTAAACAATGAACTCATGGCTAAACTAGTAGTCTTGATGAACTATATGCTATGAGGCATGAATTGGGTGTAGGCTACAGTTAGTGGTAGACCGATAAACTATGTACAATAAGACATGAATTGGGTGTAGGCTGCAGTACTTGGTAGACCGATCAGAATGGGAGTGTGCTTCAGGAAGTGTAGATGATGAGGATGTGCTTGCAGTATGTGGTTGTGGGTATGGTCTGTAGAATTTAGATATGGTCTTAGGTGGGGTCAGGGTTTAAGGACACATGTGATTTTCCAAAATGCTGGTGAAAAAGATGTTTTTTTAGTTCATTACAGAATGTGGAGAGGACTGTTCTTAATAAATCAGGTAATTTGTTCCATAGGATAAGCACACACAAAGGGATATGTTTACTAAACCGTCTTAATGTTACTGGCGTTAGTTGCAGTCTTACTGTGACGAATGCCATATAAGGTAGTGGGCGTTCCGGTCTTAAGGTAGCAATTTGGGTTATCGCACGATAAAGTCCGTTATCGCGCGATAGAGGGAGCCGTGGCACGTTAACGCACGTTAGCCTTAATTAGGCGCACTGACCTACAAACACAGCAAAAGAGATGTAACACAATGGTTAATACATTGACTGATGAAGCAGCGGTCATGAGTTCAATCCCCTAGTGGGCTTAATGAGTAAGGCTGTCTGAGGAATTGCCCTTTACTTTAAATCAGTGCTGTCTGAGGCATTTTCTTTTTTAATTTAAATTAGTGCTGCCAGCAAACACACCCTCACAGTGCCGTAACCTAAGGTGCCGCATAAGGCGCCCTATAAGGCACTCCAGAGGGCACATTATAAAGTGCACTGTCCACCAAGGCACCTTATAATGTTCCCTATAGGGCGCCTTATAAGGCGCTTTATAGGGCGCTTTATAGGGTGCCTTATAGAGCGCTTTATAGGGCACCTTATGAGGCACCTTAAGGTTACAGCAATGTGAGGGTGTTTTTGCTGGCCGCGCTAATTTAAATTAAAAAAGAAAATGCCTTAGACAGCCCTATCAAATAACACCACTGTGGGATCAAACCCATGACCTCTGCCTTCACAACCAGTGAAGTAACCAGTGGGCTACATCTCTATAACAGCCAGCAAGCCCCTGGCTGGCTACAGAAGGACTGCAGGTCACCACACAAACTGTCTGCTGTGGCTACCAGGATAGGGTTAACCCACCCGTACCCATGATGCACTGAACATGCAGATCAGCAGTCTACAGATGATCACAAGATGGGGTATGCACCCCCACAGCACCTCGGCCTGGTAGGGGGAACTGACCATGTGTGTTACTGGCACAGAGTAGCTAGAGACCGACACATTGTGGAGGGGTACTGTGCTCACCCTGAGGGCAAAGTGGGATGCCCAGCACCAGGTCTGCAGCACCTGGCATAGCTGAGATAGGCTATGCTGCAGGTCTCCATCAGTGCCAGTGTGTGATAGGTAATCCTTGTAGACACACCTAGGATACACCAGTGTCCATCAGTATTTCCCAGTCATGTTTAGCCCTTGTGGACTATGATGCACTCAGAATAGTGCATATCCTGTGTGGGTACTATGGTCACATGATGTAAATGAAGGGGGGTGTTTGGACCCACATGCGGATTATGTAGCACCCCCCAACCCACCCTCTGTGGCTTAGGATCTCCCAACAAATTTTCCACATTCTACATCCCTGCAATGGTAGCAGTAGAGGGGACCATCAACCCCAGTCCTGTTTGGGAACAGGCACCCTACAGCGCAGTCAATGCAGTTCTGTACACATCCATAAGGCAATGGCAGACAGACAGTAGGCCTGGAAATGCTCAGCTGCCCCACACCACTATGTGACATTCTCCAGCAGCAAGCTCAGTGAGTCTCCAACCATACATATACTAACTACAGACAATCTGCCAGCCAGTCCATAGTGCATGTTCCTGGAGGAGATATGCACACCCAAAACTGGGATGTGAGCACACCCACCAAGCAGATAAGTCAGTGTTTGAGCACCAAAAAAGAGAACCCATAAATAACACTTGAGAGGAATACTATACAGCACTATGGGGGAACCTAGCCATGCCGTGGTCACTGCTCAGTCAGGGTGAGAGTGACCTCCCAGGAGGACAGGCTGTGGCTACCTTCTCTGTGCAGCTGGTGGCCGGACACTACAATGTCCCAGCCATTGCCCTATGCCCTGTGCAGATGCATCCTGCCAGGCCACCCTGTCCGGGCCATATCCATAGTACCTTGCTCCTCATTATGCACATTGCCAGGCTAACACTGGAAACAGTGCAAGCAGTGTGGGCTGAGTAAGGTGTAGGCAGCCACAATACACTGGATAGACAGACACACACTCCCACACCTATGCCAGCATTGTGCATATATAGAGGCCTTTGGCAGCACTGGCTACCATACCAGTCCTGGGCACAGTGCAGGCATGGCTAAGGTACGCAATACTGTTGGGGTCACTCCCTTTGGTGGTAAACACTGTCAGAAACCAAACCTGAAACACACTCCACAGACATCAGAAAGGTTGCTATGATGCAGCTCAATCAGCAAATTGTGCTTAACTTAGGAATTGCTATCTGCCATTAGTCATAGCAACCTTTTGATATATGTGTAACGTATTCCCAGGTTTAGGGTGGCATTGCTAAGGTATGCAAGTGTTAGTATTGGGAGATGCTGCTGTGCGCAGGGCCCAACAGCCTGACTCTCCATGAGGCTTTGGATAGTGGAGCCTGTGGGTGTGGGTGTTTATGCCCCTGATGGCCACTGCTCTAGGGCAGAAGTTCCCAACTCCGGTCCTGGTGGGCCAAACACTGTTCAGGTTTTCATGCTGTCCCTAATGAATATGCATGAGATACATTTGCATACAATGGGGGCGGCGCATACTAATGCAGCACAAGCATATTTATTAGAGACAGCATGAAACCTGAATGGTGTTTGGCCCTCCAGGACTGCAGTTGGGAAACACTGCTCTAGGGATTGCACATGTTTATGGTGTCTGTGCTCTGTAGGGTAAAATATTGGTGTTTTAGCCATGTTTATTTTATCTGCAATAAAGGTTCCGTCTTTATTACCATGGTTTAGTACTGGGTAAAATATGGGGACTGGGTTGGCAGGAGCCAAAGCTGGGACTTGAACTTGTGACCTTCTGCTCCTGAACACACTGGCTGTGTGTACTGCATCACACTGTTGCTACAGGGGCAGTTTATTCCCTGGGGATACCATGACTGTTTGTCAGACAGACCCTGTCTGTTGCATTGCATGGCACCCACCTAAATGGGGCTAGGCCATGGTCTGCTGTGGGCAGATGCTGCTGCCCTCTCCACCACCAGCACCCCTCCGCCATCATGCCGCCATGCAATTATGCCAGTGGTTCTGGTGGTGCGCAGTCCCAGGCCATCCAGTATGCCGTTAGGCTACTGCCTATGGTGTGGGTTCTCGGGTAGGGGTGTCTACATGGACATGCGCGCTCCCCCCCCCCCCCACACACACACACCGCCTGCCAATGTTCTGTGCCCTTGGGGGTACCTGCTGGGTAATCTCCCCTGTGACACTGTGGGACACACACTCGTGCCCAAGTTGGGCCCTCATCAGTTGCTGTCTTGCTGCTTTACAGTTTCGGCATTCCTATATGCCACTTAGGCATCAGCCTATCCCGCACTGTGCCCCAGTTGGACCACAGCATGTGCCGTCTGCAGCCTCCTGTATCCCATTTACAGCATCAATACAGTTGCCGTTTCCTACGTGCCCACTCTGCTGTTGCTGCATATGTGCATGCCATAACAAACCTGCCCAATCTAAACAACAGAAGCCCTGATCAGCGCTATTTCAATGTGGGATCATTGACTTTGTAGGGGGACAGAGCATAGACCCTTCCAAATATGATATCTTAATGTATACACTTTGTCAGTAGTGTTGCTTTATGTTTATCATTAATATCACTATTGGCCAGCTTGGTTATTGGGATTTTAGATGTGATTCTGGTCCTTTTATATGTTTATTTGCCTTTTTGTTCTCTGCACATGTATCACAACTATCACTTTTCTGGGTTTCCCGCCTTAGCTGCACATTGCTGACTTAAATGGTTTCTCTTTCCTGCAAATGTGCCTTAATGCGAAGGTTTCACTGGTGTTAGTGTTCAGAACCGGATTTCACAGTGTTAGTGTGCCTGGAGCCTCTCCCCTCCCACTATCCACCCATTGACCCCTTCTCTCCGCCCTCTGGGAAGCCTTACTTCACCCTTCAGACCCGGATTTCACAGCATTCGTGTGCCTTAACGCCGCGGCTGAGTTATCGCGCGATAAGTGATGTTATTGCACGATAATTAATCACGCGATAACATCACTTATCGCGTGATAATACCACCGCTGCAACGTTAAGATGGCTTAGTAAGCATACCCCAAAGTGTGTGAATGTACTGTAGTTAGTGGCTGGGGTAGATTTGCAGAAGTCAGAAAGTTTGTTTTGAGTGGAGTTTCTTTTTAGGAGTGTGTTTTCTGGTTTGGTGATGAGTATTGTGAGGTAGGATGGTGCTATATCTCTAATGAGTTTAAATGTTGTCATTGAGTTTGTAGTTTATGCAGCTTTGGACTGGGAGCCAGTGTAGGTTATACAGAACTGATGTGATATGTTCTGATATATGAGCTTTCCAGGTTATTCTTGCTGCCACATGCTGAACCATCTGAAGTTGATTTAGGATGTGTTTGTTTAGGCCCTGTAGTATGCTTTTACAAAAGTCAAAATGTGGTGTGATTAGTGCCTGGAGGACTGATCTGAAGTCGTGATTTGTGAGTAGGGGTCTTAGTTGTTGTATCATTCTGAGTTTGTAATAGATTTTCTTTGTAGTTGACTTTATATATGTAGTCATGTTGAGTGACTGGTCTAAGATATCTCCTAGATATTTTACTTTGTGTTTTATTTATTTATTTATTTTATTTATTTATTTATTTATTTCTCTTATATACCGCGCTCTTCAATATCAGTGCGGTTTACATGGAACAATTATGTTTTACGGTGGGTTAACCGTAAAACTACAGTTAAACAGGTAATTCAACTTGGATGGTCAGAAAATTAAATTAACTATTTACACATATTTAAACATAGAATTATTTACATGGTTTTTATTGGGAGGTTTGTATCGATAAGGCTGACTGTTGGGAGGAGGGGGAGTATGAAAAGTTATGGTTTCTGGTTATATACATTACCTCCGTTTTGTTGAGGTTGATGCAGAGATTATGATTGTTAAGCCACTTTGCTGCTTCCCTGAAGCAGTCTGTAGTTTGAGGGGAAGGGGTTGGGTACATAAGATTATATCATCGGCATAAATGTGATAAAATACATGAAATTTTTTAAAAATGGTGCAAATTGGCTGGAGGTAAATATAGAAAAGAAGAGCTGAAAGGGCAGAGCCTTGTGATAGGCCTTGCTCTTGCTTGTATGGATCTGCTGTGTGTTGTCCAATTTTGACTTTTTGTGTTTGTTTTGATAGGTAAGATTGGAATCATTGTAGAATGGTCCCTTTTTATCCCAATTTGTTGGCGTCTATTGAGCATTATGTTGTGGTTGATACTGTTGAATGTGGCTGTAATTTATAAAACTATAAGGATGAATGCTTGTTTAGTATTATCTATTCCGCATATCAGTTTGTCAAATAGGACAAGGAGTAGCGTTTCTATGCCATGGTATGGCCTGAAGCCATATTGATGTTTGTCTAGGGGGGAGTGTGTGTCCACGTGGTCCTGAAGTCGGATATGGACTATTTGCTCAATTAGCTTGGTCATAAAAGGGAGACTAGATATCGATCTATAAGATGTGGAGTTGTATTCATCTAGGGAGTTATTTTTTAGGATGGGGCAGATCATAGCTTGTTTTAGTAATGGTACTATGGGGTATGTTTACTAAACCGTGGTAATGTTACCCGCGTTAGGTTCCGCGATAATGGGACGGATGCCCATATAAAGGAGTGGGCGGTGCATCGTTAAAGCAAGACGTGTGAGATAAAGCACATTACAAGGCACCTTGGACTAATGCGCGTTACAAGGCATGTTAGTCTAAGGCACCTTGTAAGGTGCCTTATAAGATGCCTTATAAGGTGCCTTGCTAGGTGCCTTATGAGGTGTCTTATAAGGTGCCTTATTAGGTGCCTTATGAAGTGCCTTATAAGGTGCCTTGTTAGGTGCCTTATAAGTAAGGTGCCTTATAAGGTGTCTTGTTAGGTACCTTATAAGGTGCCTCATAAGGTGATTTGTAAGGTGCCCTATAGGGCTCCTTAGGCTAAGCACTGTATTAGTCACTGGACAAGGCACCTTAGAAGGTACCCTGGGTTATGGAACCATAGGTTAAGGTGGCCTAACAAGGTTACGGTGCCCTAGGTTAGTGTGTCCTAAGGGCTGCAAGGTGCTTCAGGATGTGTGGTGGTGCAGGAGAGAAAGAACCTGGGAAAGAAGGGAGAAATCAGGCATTTTTCCCAGAGAAGAGAAACAAAACCAGAAGTTCAGGGGTTAAAACTCCTGGTTTAGAAAAAAACTCCTCACAGAATACTTGTTGTCAAGGGACACACCCTAGCTCCCTAGTTACCAGCCCTGCTCACGAGGGACAGCTAGGGGAGGAACTAGCAAGTAGGAAGGGGAAATACAGATATAAACGCCAGGAATCAGGAGAGAGGGGGAACGGACAAAGAGCAGCAAGAACAGCAGAGGAAGGACAAGCAGGATGTGCAGGAAGTGCAGAGAACTCGAGGAGTCTGGGAAGTGCAGGACATGCTCAGAGTGCAGGTGTGAGGTGCACTGCAGGAGAAAGCAGCCTTAGAGGAAGGTGCTTTGGGAGCCTGACTTCCAGTGAAGGAGAATCTTCTTCTGAGAGAGAGAGAAGAAGGAGGAGTTCCAGTTCTGAGTCCAATGCTGAGGTGAATGAGTCTGAGAGTCCTAGAAGGGAAAGAGGCTCTAGGAGCTCAGCAGAATTACCCAAGAGAGGCTTGCAGAGAGTGAAGGAAGCTTCACCCAAAGCTCTGTGGAGAAAGACAAAACCAGCCAGAGGTTTTAAAGCTTATCCAGGGGAATTTCCAAGCCATGTGAGTAACCTGAAACATGCTCCAAAAGTTTATATGGAAACAGAGCAGTTAGCTGTAGAGCCGGCTAAATCCTTATTTCCTCAGACTAAAGTGAGCAGTGTTAAACCCTCTAACAAACTGGTGAAAGTTAAGGAATTACCTGAAAGTAAAGACATCTCTCAGAGGAGAGGAGAATCTGTTTTAAATAAGGTTTTACAAATCTTAAAAGGTTTAAAGCAAGACAATTCTGAATTCATGAATAATGCTTCTCTAGCAAACTCAGATGTTGAGAGCATGGAATTTGAATCTTCTATGATACAGGAACCTGACCCTGTTGAAGAAATGGAATGTTCTTTAGTTTTTAGAAAGTAGCTAAAAGCTAGAGTGTGTCACAAAGCCAAAGCTAGCAGCCGTTTTCAAAGACGTAGAGCTGAGAAGAATATGCTAATTAGGAGAGCTGTGATTCTGTAAGTTTAACCCTTTCTTTGAAAGACTGCTTGTACAAAGTATAGAGCCTGGAAGATAGCAGGTGAAGAAACCATTGTATGTGAGAAGAGAGAAAACAGTTTGCTGTTGAAGTTTTACTTTCCTGGCTTACTGAAAGACGCACATGTTTTAAAAGTCACATTCTGGAGAAGAAGGTTTTTGCACCAAAGTTTTTTTGCTATGATTTTGGTAAGAAGAAATACTTTGTTTAAGTTTGCTGATAAGCTGAATACAAAGCCTTTTACCTTGTTGTTTTTCTCTGGAAGTTTCCATACCTTATGTTGATATTTGGAACTGTTTGAGAAGTTCCTCTGGGCTAAAGAAATAATAAAAATCCTGCGTGCCTATTTTCCCTCTTGGCTGAAGTTATTTCAACTACACAACTACAACTATAGGCATGTTTTAAAATAAATAAAGACTATCATCATTCCCAGCACCTAGGCAACCGCCTAGGGTAAAGGGCATGGTGACAGATGACATGCATGACCTGTGAAAACAGTCAGGAGACGCGGCAGTAGTATAGGCCTTTATTATCCCACGTATCAAGCGTGTCAACCCGACACTGGCCGTGTTTCGTATTACACTTCCTCAGGGGTTTACGGCTCACTATGAATAAACACATATAAGAACCAAACACACAACAAATAAATGTAAAATACTATTTTAACAATGTTAAAAAAAATATTAAAAAGATTAACAAACCTCGTAACATATAAAATATATAAGATAAAGCATGAATAAATCAAATAAAATAAACCAAAACGTGATAACCAATAATAAAATCATCTAGAATTTAAAAATATAAATACATAAATACCATGCACTATCTAAAAGACAATAATATATAAATTATACATATATTATAAAAAGACAACATATGCTAAGAAACATTTAGTAAAAGACAAGTAGTTGGTAAGAGCCAAAACGGGCTAAAAGGAGAGAGAGGAGGACAGAGGACAAAACCTCTAAATAAATGTGAGAATGAAAAAACAATTAAAATGACTAAACAATTATATAATTAACCTAATAAAGTAGGTACTTATAAAACCTTTAAGACATATGATCCATAAATGAAACCCAATTAAAATAAAATAAATATAACATAGAGAATGCGTGTAATGTAAATCATGTATTTGCATACCGCTATGACTTCCCGTGCAACACCGGCTTGCTCCTGATCTTGCTGAGACACCAGAAAATTTTTCCACTGCACTTTCAATATAATTAGAATTATCTAATAAAATAAATAAAAGAATCGTATATAGTTGTTAGTATGCACATACTGTATCTAATTAATCATAACCCTAACAAACCAAAAGATTATATATAATGAACCGCCCGTGTTTTAAAACACGAAAAAAGAATAGTTTACTAGGGGCCTACTTCTAAACTTTAAACCACCACGAATAAGTTAATACTATAAAACTGTGACTACCCGACCAACGGGCACATCCTTAATCATGCTTGATCCGTGGGATAATAAAGGCCTATACTACTGCCACGTCTCCTGACTGTTTTCCTTGGTTGCCTACGTGGCAGACTGCTGTTTTTTTGGTGATGCATGACCTGTGAGGCATAGAAACAGATGCAGTCCTAACACTAGATAGAGCACTGAGGAAAGGCAATGAACAGGTGAGTGAAGGAGGGAGATCTGGGAGCTGCTGGACCTGCCATATCTGCGGGCATCCCATGTGGCTGCCAGTACTGATGACAAACATGTTGGGGACAACTGTACCACAGCACGGGGTGTTGGCAATGTAAAGTACTGGAAAGACAGTGGGTGACAGATGATGGGAATACGTGTCCCCCAGTGGAGGTGGAGGTGGCAGGATAGTTACAGTGATGGGTGGACAGAGGAGTGGTGGTGGCATGCAGATCAGGCACAGGCGAGGCAAGCACGAAGAGGCGCAATGCAGGAAAGGGTAGCAGTGCAGGACATGGGGTGGCAGCCTGCACAGACAGACAGGACTCTACACAGCTGACAGATGCAGATAGATGGACCGAAGGAATGTCGGCAACTGTGGTGAGGGTATTATGGGCTTGGCAGGCACAGATCTTCAAAAATATGACTGCTACAGGCATGCAAACTATTTGAGAAGGACAGGCATGAAAGGAGGGAATAATGAGAAAGTGAACCCATGACCACTGCTGAGAATGGCATTGTACTAACCAGTAGGCTATACCTCTATGGTGTATCCCACAGCAATGGCTGGGTACAGAAGGACTGCAGGTCACTGCACAAACTGTCTGCTCTGAGTGCCAGGATAGGGTAACCCCACCAGTACCCATGATGTAATGCACATGCTGAATAGCTGTCTACAGCTGATCACCAAATGGGGTCTGCACCTCTCCAGTACCTCAGCTTGGAAAGGTGAACTGACAGTGTGTGATATTGGCACAGAGTAGCTACAGAACATGCCATTGTGCAGGTTCTGTGTTCACCCTGAGGGATAGGATAGGTGCCCAGCATTAGGTCCCCAGTACACGTGGTGCTAGGGATAGGTACTGCTGTACATCCCCATCTTTACCAGCATGTGATATCTGTGCTGTGCTGTGCTGTGCATCCCAAGGTCATTCTGTATTCTGCGGTCCCATGTAGCTCTCTGGGAGCAGACACTACCCAGATTAGTGTGTAACCAGTATTAGGGTCTGGCTGACATGGGCACCTCTTATCAGGGCAGAGGGGTTTTAGACTTGCATGAGGTTTGTGTGGCAGTGGCAGTACCTCTACAGGTCAAAGTGGTATACACTATATACCCCAAAGGGCCCACAATCACCAGTTTTGTAGGTAAGGGACAGGTGCCTGAGCCCCGGTGAAGCAACCTCCATTCTTCTGGTATAAGACAGTCCTCCAGGGTTGATGGGCCAGAGCCATACCTGTGACTGGGGCAGTGGCAGACCAGCAGTAATGTTGGGGTTAGGTCTGGAAAACCTCAATTGCCTCACAACATGAGTCAGACTATATCTGCAGCACCCTACAAAGTGTTCCCACCATGCACAGACTAACTGCAGACAGTCCACTATCCAGTCCATAGTGTATGTTCACAGAAGGGCTATGTGCACCAAGCAGGTATCTCAGTGATAGGGACATGCTCTGCAGGATCCACAGCTGGGACTAGAACCTGTGACTCTCTGCTTTGGGACACACTGGCTGTGTGTACTGCACCACATTGCACAGTAGTCCCTGGAGCTACCTGTACTTTTCTTCAGCCAGACCTTTTATGTTGTACTGCACACCACGTACTGGTACAGGTCATAGCCTAGATCCACTGCAGGCAGGTGCCACTTTCCCCTCCAGCATGGGTGCATACCCCTCTGCCATGCCGACATGACCATATGCTGTCGGTGCTGGTAGTGTGCAGTCCTAGGCCATCCACTAGGGAGCAGGGTCTGGGGTGGGGAGGCATACATGGGTATCCTCACATCCCTCCCATCACCGCCTACCAATATTATGTCCCTTCCGCTTTGGGGAGGGTTGGCTGGGGGGATGTCAGGTCAGTGCCCTGGCAACTGTTAACTAGGGTGGATTGTGTTTGGCCTTTGTCAGCTGCTGTCTTGCTGATTTCAGGTTTCTATGTTCCTATGTGCCACCTAGGCAACTGCCTAGTCCACCCTGTGCCCCAGTTGCCCCCACTACATGTCCCACCTGCAGCCCCCTATGCCCCATTTGCACCATTCCCATATTGGCCTTTCATACTTGGGCACTATGCTGTTGCTGCAAATGGAGCACTACTATCACTTTTATTGGGCTCCCTGCCTATGTTGTACATTACTGACGCTGATATGGTTTCACCCTCCTGCAAATGTGCATCTAACGACAGGCCCTTCATTTCCCCGCATTAGTTTAAAAGGAGCCTCTCCCCGCCCACTCCCCGCCCATTGACCCCTTCTCTCCGCCCTCTCTCCACCCTCTGTGGGACTTACCGCGGCAGGTGACGTTAACGCGCGTTAAGTAATGTTAACGCGCATTAACGTAGCCGCTGCTACGTTACCGCAGTTTAGTAAACATACCCCTAAGTTAGGTTAGGGTTTTATATTTTAGGACGTTTATTTTCCCTTTCACTATGTTCATTTTTCCATCATGAAAAGAGAAAGAAAAAAAGAAAAAAAATTGATTAGTATTCAATTTTTTTCTTTTTTTCTTTCTCTTTTCATGATGTATGACAGGTTTGTAATTGATAAATGTTGTTTTTGTGTCATGTCCTAAGTTTAGACTTTTGAGTAGTATTTCTTATTTCTTGATGCAATTATATTTATGTTTCAAATAAGAAAAAAAATCAATTATTAAAAAAAGAAACATAATAATTACTGAAGAATGTTTATTACTTAAAACCTTTAATGTTTCCTAAGTATGAATACTGATAGGGAGGCGCATTCCTTAGCACACATTCCGTTTTTCAGCCATACAAAATCAATTTAATGAACATTGATCTAAGAATTAAGACATGTACAATTGATTTCTACATATCAAAAATTTATATTATAAGTTAAAATCTTTTATTAACACAAACACGTGAAACAAACTGAAAAGTGTACACTTGCAGTGTGAGACAATGATGTGTTTCCTCCATTCACAAAGGAGGTCATTTTAAAAGGCTTCGGGGTATGTTTACTAATTGGTGGTAGCTCTGATATCACATGGAATCCGCTACCGCTGATTAGTAAAAATATCCCTTAATCGTGATGTAGGACGTCTGAAGACATGCACATGGATGTCAGAATAATGGAAACGCCTCTTCAGTCATTCCACAAATGATGTTGGCAGATGTCTCCAGTGCAGGGACATCCAAGTAAGTGAAGTTGACGCACTATGGACTCAGACTTTTCTGCTCGATTTCAGGAATGATGGAGATGTTTGTGGGCACCTCCACGTCTATACCTGCTGCAGGTACAAGTAGGCATCAGGAAAATGATTGTTTTGGCCTTCAAGCATCCAGAAAGCATAGAGTTAAGCATAGAGTTAAGACCCACATGGGAATTTCAACCCTAACTACCTCACTCCCAACCCATTACTTTTTATCATTATGCTATTGGCATGCTGGGATGCTATTCTGGGGACATCTATGTAGAAGTTGCTATAGACATTCATATAGGGCACGTCCACATTTCAGAAATCGTACCCAAACTTGCACATGCCTGCATTTTTTTTTCAGAGGTTCTGGCTTTGAAATCCCAGAATGCATATGAATGTCCCATTGTAGTGTGCCTTAAAATCATCATGTGGGGGGTGCATGTGTATCTATGTCTGTCATGGGAGTGTCTTAGCGATGCATTCATGTGTCTGTGCCATGGGGTGTTAGGGAGTGCATGTGTGTAATTCTAGTATTGGGGGGAGTGGTGTGTGTATGGGGAATGTTTATTAAGGCACTTTAGGCTTTTGTAGCTAATGCAGGGTGATCACTTCAAAAAGCTGTTTTTAGCTGCAAAAGTGCTGCGGTAGCTGCAGAGGATGTTCCCAACATTTTCCCTGCAGATACAGTGGAGAAAATGCAGGGATCATGGGGGGTGAGTTTTGCGGATGTAGCTATCATCACCCACTGAGGTAGCAATAGATGCATCCACGAAGCTTGCAAAAATTTTGCAGTTACCATGCAATAGTAATGTCAGTGGTAATCACACCTTGCAGGCATTCCCACTCTCCACCCACTTTCCATCCTAACCTACCAAAACCTGCACCAACCTCATGAAACGCAGACATTGCGGAAGAGTGCTGGGATGTCTATATTTTTCCTGCATTAGCTGCTATTGCTGGACTGTTGGGGTGGTATTGCAGGACTGTGTGTCTGTGTGAGTTATCATTAAGTGGATTTGGGTGGGTGGGTGTCATGGGTGGGGATGTGTTTGTGTGCCATGGATTTGTGTGACTGTGTGTGTGTAATTGGGATGCTGAGGGGTGGCTGCACATGTGTGTGAATCATGGGGGGGATGCATGTGTGTGTGATGGGAGTGTTGGGGTTGCATGTGCATGTGTCATCGGGGTGTAGTTTGCATGTACATGTCTATCATGGGAGGTGTTGGGAAGTCATGCATATGTGTGTGTGTTATGGAGCACTGGAGGTTGTGTGCCTCCATTGTGTGTGTGTGTGCCATAGGGAGTGCTGGAAGGCATGTGCATACCTATGTAAGTGAATGTCATGGGGGTGCTGGAGGATGCCTGTGTGTTTGTATGTTAAGGCGTGTGTGTGTGTGTGTGTCTTTCTTGGAGGGTTCATATATATGTGTGTGTGTTTGTCATAGAGGGTTCTCATTCCTACCCTTCAGTACTCTCTCTCCTGCACTCTCCATCCTTCCCTTCACCCAACTGTGCACTTTCTCCCTTCCCTCCCAACCAACTTTACTCTCTCTTTCCCTTCCTTGTCTTTCACTCCCTCACTTGCACTCTCTCTCAAGTCTCAGTGTCTCCTCTAACCCTGCCCCTTCGATTTATATTCCTCCTCCTTACCAACCACTTCTCTCTTCTCAAGCACACAGGCCACTGCTCGACCCTTCAGGCTGGTGTAACTCATGGGACTCCTGCTGGTTCTTCATTCTGCTTTTTGCTGGGGGGTTCTCTGTCCATTAGCATCTGTTTGTTTATGCACAATCAAAAAGCCAGCTGAAGCCTCCTCAATAGATGCCATAGTGTATTGTCCCCAGGCGCCCCTACTGGCATAGGAAATAAGGTCGTCTGGTGACATTTAATTTATATTAAGGAGTGGTTGAGCTGAAGGACCAGGAGGATTCTGGTCCTTGTAGTGCAGAACTCCTTATAAAGAACAGTCTACGCCAAAGTGTAGGGAAATAAGGCTTTATTTCCCCGGTCAACGCTTAGGTTCAATAAGACACAAAAGAAAATGAAGGTAATTCTTTCCTCTAACAAAAAGGTTCCACCGTGATATAAACAGTTAAGGGTTGTAGGCTTCACAATTAACTGTTTATCTGGGTTAAGGCTTCTTTCACATCAATAGAAATTAACATCAGGAAAACAAATGGTTATCAACTTCACCATATGCAGAGTTCTCTTTTCTCTATACATCTAGCAAGGCAATCAAGCTAGTTCTTGAACAAAAGTTACATTCCATTGGTTCACTCTGAGGAATGGGAACACTGGTTTCACAATCACAGTCCATTGATTCTGGGTCACTACCTTCTTCAATGCTATGACTGTCTTCAATATCTGTTAACTCCTCACAGGGGTTCTTCTGTTTCTCATACAACTTCCTTATCACACTGTTGGGAAGTACTTTTAAAAGGTTAGCTTTACTTCTTCTAACTTTTTGAGGCTTATCTATTTCCATAAGGTTTTCATCACTTAAACTTTCCCTTATAATGAAAGGCTTTTCATACCTTGGCTTCTGTAGGCTGCCACACCCAGGACTCAGCTTGCAACGTAGCTTCTCAGGCTGACAAGCTGTTCTGTGCACTGCTCTACAATCAGAGTTACCAGGAAAACCTGACGTGGATTTCCACTCTCTGTGTTTCTTGGCAAACGTATCACTGTAGAAGGAATCTCCTTTCCTTGTGCCTTTCTGGTTTAGCATAGGAGACTTACTTGGGCTAGGAGAGTTGCTTTCATCAGGCAAGCTGCTTCTTTGGTTTGCTTGGCTTTGGACTCCGTTCCAATACCTTTGGCCTCTCTGGACTTTATCCCTTTGAGAATACCTCTTTTGGATTCTGTCTCCTTGAGTTAGCTGCACATGGAAGCCTTCCTCTTCCAGGCTTCTCTCACTGGTCCTGCTGCCGGTCCTTCTGACCTCGCTCTTGCCACTTTCCCAGCACTTGCTCTTGCCTCCTCCTGTTTCTCCTCCTCTTTCTCTGATCATCTGGTTTCCTTTATAAAGGGATTTCTGGTTTGCACGTTCTAAGTTTGAGGACAGGTGAAACTGCTTGTTATTAATGTGATCAATGCTAGAGCACGTTGCTTCAGGTACTGTGTAATTGTTCATGCGCCCTCTGGCTGAGCTGCGCTGGAACTGCGCTCTCTGCCTTTTCTGAGTTCCATGAAAATCAGGAGGTTTTTTTCAACACTGTTTCTTTTCTAGCTCCAGCCTCATGACAGTATGCAAAACATGCCTAAAAATTAAGGAGAAAAAGTTGCATTGCCCAGATATGAACTGAAAGGGGAACTTTGGTTAAAGTGTGCTAGGTTTTTGCACCTAACGCATGTTTAGCACAAAACCTAATGTGAGTTAAGTACAAAGCCTCTTTATTAACTACTGGGGACATTAACAGTGTATCCTAACACATGGTGCAAGTACCCCAGATGCACCTCATGCCATCTATTGTGGCAGCACTAGGTGCATCCACGCTAATGGCAAGATTGTGTGATATGCCCCCTCCATGATAACTGCAACATATTCACCATGTCCATGCTCCACTCCTACACCAACCATTCAGCACCCCAATGTGCTAGTGTCAGAGCATGAATTAGCGTGCAGTAACTGTCGTGCCCCCCTGCTTATAGCCCCAGCATGCAGTTACCATGCACAAAAAGGTATGTTAGCTGCTGAGTGCACTTTAGTAAAAAGGCCTGTGCACATTCTTATCATCAGATCTTTGACTAATATGAGGTTGTCATGATAAATTATATTTTTCAGCTACGTGGATGACTTTGGTGTTACATGGATGAATGTGCCTGAATGCCGTAAACCTAAAGTAACAATAAAATTAATGACTAGTGATCTTTGAACAATAACAAAACATTTCATTTGAAAGTAATGTTTCTTAAATGATACCTTCGAGTTTGGAGAGGGTTTGGGGTGTGAGAGAAAAGCACATTTTTATATAATCCCTTAAAGGAATATCTTTTTGTTGTTTCTAAAATACACACTACTTTCATTTTGCATCATAATGATTATCTCTGTTATGACACCTCATATATTGATGATAAATTCACACTAGGAGGCCTATTTACTAAAGTATGGGGAACACTTTCCACATGAATTAGTGCATACTAACTGGCAAGGAACAGCTACGGTAACACTTCCTGCATGGCCAAGACAATTACCATTTGCTATTTCAAATGGTAACTACTTGTTTTGGCAGGGGGCAGAAACAGATGATGAATGGGTGCACTATGGGCTTGGACAGTACCTCTCAGTTAGTACATGACAAATTACCATAAGCTGTCACCTCGGAAGATAATATGGACATACTTACTGTCTCCTGAAGAAGAGGCGGTAAGTGCATCCATATTACCGAACATCACTTACCATGGTGCTGCATGTCCTAAGATCTTCCAACATCCCAACAACCTGAATATAACCCCAGTCCCCCCAAACAGACTTGATTTAACCCCCACCCCTAATCCCCTCTGACAGCCTCAATATAACCAGCAATTCCCAATTCCTCCCAGCAGCCTGAAGATAACTCCTGCTTACTAACAACCTCTCGGCTCTTGATATCTAATGGGAGGTAATAATGATCCTTGGCTGTTCCTCCGTCCTTCAATGACCCAGGATCAAAATGGCACCTTTGCTCCATAGCCGTATTCTCACAGTAAGCTGCTAGGGGTCAAGCACCATTTTGATCCCAGGCCAGTGATGGGTTAGAAGCATCTGTGGATCACTTCTGGCTCCCACTAGACACTAGAAAACCCCTGGTATGAGTTGAGGGGCAGTTGGGGATGGGATTATGTCTGGGTTGTTGGGAGCTGCCTTTGGGAGGGTTATATTGAGGCTTCTGGGGGAGATTGGGAGTGAGGCTTTTGTTGAGGCTGTTGGGGGTGGGGGATTGAAGGACGTTTGTTTTAACTGCATAAGTTGTGATAATTGCTGATAACATAGTTTTATTCATGTTCTTGAGAACACATTTAGGAGTATGTTTACTAAGCTAGGCTAACAGTTAATCCATGCTATCTGCAACTAGTTCCCATGTTATGCAAGGGGACCTTGTTGCAGATAGAATGAGTCAATCATTAGCCCAGCTTAGTAAACATAAACCTTACTGCAGGGTAAAAGTTACTACTGTGTGATAACTGCAGGGGCAGATGCTATTGCACCCTCAACAGTTATCGCAAAAAACCCCCATTAATTTTAGCAACTACAAAACTTTACTGCTCTTTAGTAAACAGGGCTCTTAATTTACCATTCTCAGAAGGAGGCACAAGCATTACATAAGAAGGAAACTATGATTTACATTCAAGAATGAAAATGAATTTTAGAGGTAGATCAAGATTTTGTCTGCCATTTTTCTGCCGGGAATGACAAAACACTGGTTATTTTTAAAACATCCTTGGTTTCTTGCTGAACATCCAAAACAGGGAAGCAAATTACTATGAGCTGTCACCTCTGCAGATAGTAACAAAAACCTTTTAAAAGTTATCATGTTTCCCAGTAGCATCCAATGAATTCAGCAGACCCCATAGAACCAAATGGAAAACTACAATGGAAATATATACAGGATATATATAGATGTATTTTTTTGAAATAAAATGGAGTAGAATAATGTGCTTCAAAACACGTATTGTTATCTTCCAGCCCAAGCCAACAACTATGTGTATGTGCTGGTAAAAAAACAAGCTAAATGGAGGAACCGCACTATCTAAAATAAAATTCCTACAGAATGCAGAGAAGACTAACCAGTACACACTAACAATTACCCTTTTCTTCTCTCCTTTAAAAGACAGCTTTACATTTCATTACCTTAGGTGCAGAGTGCAGTATGCAGCACTGGACTATGTCCAGATAACTTCCAACCTTGAAAAAAATGTAATTTAGGATATTAGAAAGTCATCTAGAATACAAAAATGCAAATTTTAAATGGAGTGCAAAGCTGCAAAATGCCTCAATACACTGACACATCATTCTGTTAAAAATGACAGATACTCATTTGTTCCATTGTTTCAGGAAATTCATTTAAGCTGAATACTGCTATGATCGATTTTTCAACAAATCAATTTTATAGTTCATTTTTACATTTTAGCATGCTAATAAGAGGTCCCTTTGGAAACGTTTTCTTGTTTGTTGAGATGTTAGTGTTTTATTCCCTCCCACCCATCCCAGCTCCCACCCACTGAAGGTATAATCCTTGATTTATAGCCTCTTAAACCAGTTAAGGGGAAGGGAGTGATCTCAATCCTAATAAGCAAGTTATCATGCCTTAGGAATAGACTAAGGGGCATGTTTACTAAAATCCGCAAAATAGCGCGCCGCAAAATAGCGCACGGCAACGCAGCACTGAAACGCGTAGAAACGCGTTTAAACGCCCCGCACACGTGCGTGTCACCCCCGCACAGGTACGCGGCTCACTAACGGGCCCCGTACAAGTGCGGGCCCGCAAATGTCCGATAGAGGCGTGGAACGGCGAAAGGAGGGCGGAGGAAGGCTCCGGAGGGGCGGAGGGACGGGGTCAATGGGTGGAGAGTGGGAGGGGAGAGGCTCCCCGCACAGTAGCGGGCCCGAATTTGCATGTAAAAACTACCGCGAGTGAAACACTCGCGGTAGAAAGCATTTAAAGGGAAGAGAAACCATTTCCGTCAGCAATGTACAGTAAAACCGGGGAAACCAGCAAAACGTGAGCAGTGTGATACATGTGCACAGCACAAAAGTGAAATTAAAAATAGAAAATGACCACAACAGAACTATTAAAAATAGTAATTCAGCTGGGGAACAGTTATAGTGATGGGCAAATACAGAAATCACACCCAGCAAAGCTCCAGAAAAACGAAATGAAGTTTGGAAGGGTCTACTGAGAGGAGACTCTTCCAAAAAACATTTCCACGTTTTGGAGCTTTCCTGGGAGTGTTTGCTGTGGTTGCCCATTAATATCACTGTTGCCCAGCGTGGTGATATTTTGTCCCACATTTCCCGTGGTCATTTCCGGGGTTTATGTGCACGTTTGTCACCAGACAGGGTGCATATGCCCACAGTAGAATTGCGTAGAGCAGGGTTTGTGACTCCATCCTGCCAGGCGTACTGCCTCCAGGGGCTGCACTGTCTCTGTGGCCAAAGTGTGGTACAGCGGACAGAGTTATTACCTCTAGGACCAGAGGGCAGAGGTTAAAAACCCAGCTGGGGCACCTGCCAGCCCAGTCCCTATATTTTACCCACCACTAAATAAAGATAGCGCAGACACCCCTGTATGCATGGGGAAAACACCCATATTTTACCCAACACCGCACACACCCCACAACAATGGGCATTACCTACAGCCAAGTCCCCCAAATGCAGTCCCATACTGCCACATTGCAATCAGGTCAACTGCTTTTTCTGAGAGAAGTTCATGCCAGCATGTTGGCGGACAAGTACATGTGGTGCAGGGGGCAGTGGCTGCTAACCACAGAAGACAGAGGCCTAGCCATGTGCAGGCTGGCACAGTCCACTGCAACACAGGTCCTGCCGGATCCACAGTCATGGACAGTCCAGGGAATCCAACCAATCTGTGGCTACACAGTGGTGCAGTGCACACAGACACTGCATACAAGAACAGAAGGTCACAGGTTCAAAGCCCAGCTGGGGCTACTGCCACTCCTGCCCACATATTTTTCCCACAACTAAACAGTGATAGTAAGGACACACCTTTCATGGCGGGGACATATGCAATGGTAAGACATCTATCTTTTACCCCACTGAGCACAGACACCATGAACAGGGGCAGTACCTAGAGCAGAATCACCCAAATGCAGTCCTGGTGGGCCACACACCAGTCAGGTTCCATGCTGACACACATACAAATGCCTGTGCTGTATATCTATGCACCACCCCCATGGCATGTAGATGTAGCCCATGCATATTCATGAGGGATAGAGGGAAAACCCGAACAGTGTGATGCAAACCTGGACTGGAGTTGGGAATCTGTGCCGTAAAGCAGCAGCCATCAAGGGCAGACACACCCACACCCACAGGCCCCATTGGCCAATGTCTCCTGGAAAGGCAGAACATTGGACCGTGCATGCAGCACCCAAAACGAGCACTTGCATAACTTACCAATGTCACCCTACACCTGAGGTATACGGTACACAGCTCGGAGACGTTTGCTAGGAGCACAGGCAGGCAGTTATCCATACGTTACGTACATACTGCTAGTTGACCCCATCCAAACAATCTGTTAGGTGTTTGCGGGGCATGCTCCAGGCCTGGCCTCTGATGGTGCTTACCACCCTGGGGAGTGACCACCAGCTGTAATGCGTACCATATCCATGCCTTGCCGTGCTCAGGACCGGTTTGGTGGGCAAAGCTACTTACCCCCTCAATCGTAGCACCATGATGGCAGAGGTGTGGAAGTGTGTGTCTGTCTATACAGTGGGTGTTGGCTGCAAGCCCCTTCAACAGCCCGCACTGCCAGCACTGTTGCCAGTATTGGCCAGTCAATGTGCATAATGAGGTGCAAGGTACCATGGGTATAGCCAGGGCAGGGTGACGTGGCCAGGATGCATCTGCACTGGGCATAGGGCCCTGGCAGGGACATTGGCTGGGATATTGTAGTGTCTGGCCACCACCTACACAGACAGGGTGGCCAAAGCATGTCCTTCTGGGGGATCACGCTCACCCTGACTGTGCAGTGACCACAGCATGGCTAGGCCCCCCCATAGTGCTGTATAGTAGATCTCTCATGTGATAGATATGGGTTTTTCTGTGGGGCCCAGTCACTGATCTATCTGCTTGCTGTGTATGCAGACAGCCCAGTTCTGGGTGCATGCATCTCCATTGGGAACATGCACTATGGACTAACCAGCAGACTGTTTGTAGCTGGTAAATGTCTTGCTATAATGGCTTGCAGGGTGCAGTGGCTGTTGGCTTGCTGCAGGGGAATATCTGGTGGTGGAGTGCAGCTTACCATACCCTGGGCTTATGTCTGTCTGCTATTGTGTTATAGCTGTGTATGGAGCTGCCTGCCTTGGGGGGGGGGGGGGGGTGGTGGTGTTCCTCAGCAGGACTGGGGTTGATGTTGCCCTCTACTGCCACCTTTGCAGGGAGGTAGAGTGTGGATCCCTTGATGGAGACCATGTTTGCCACGGGGGGGGGGGTGTGCCTGATGGCGGCAGACAGGGATATCCATGGTGTTTGTGCAGAAACTAGCTATCTTACACATTAACACTGCTTTGGAACGCCCGCTTGGCCTCCATCAGCCATGGCAGGTGTTGTTGACCTGGTCCTGGCCACCTCATTGCACACTCAGGGTGAGCACAGTACCCGCACGAGGTAACGGTGTGTGGCTACTCTGTGCCAGTAAGACACCCGGTCAGTGCCCCCTACTAGGCCAAGGTGCTGTGTGGGTGCACCCGGTCACTTCCCCCAACAGGGCCGAGGTGCCATGGGGGTGCATTCCCCATCTTGTGTCCATCTGCGGACAGCTAATTTGCATGTGCAGTGCATCATGGGTACGGGTGGCCTAACCCTATCCTGTTGACACCAGCAGACTGTCTGTGCGGTGACGTGTAGGCTATCTGCAGCCAGCCAGGGGCCTGCTTACAGCTATGGAGCTGTAGTGCAATGGTTACATTACTGCCTGTGCAGCTAGAGGTCATGGGTTCAAACCCACAGTGGGGCCCTTTGGTAGGGCTGTCCACAGCTTTATTTTTATTTACTGTACATATGTCTATGCCGGCAAGACCACCCTCAGCTTACTATACCCATTAGGTGCCTCTGAGGGTGCTTCATAGGGCGCCCTGTAGGCCACCTTATGGTTGCCATCCCTATAGGGTGCACTATACATTATCCTGTGTCGCAACATACATGCTGCCCTATAGGGGTCATTCAAGGGTGCCTTGGCGAACAGTGCACTGTAACATGTGCCTTATGGGCCGCCGTATGTTAACATGCTGGGAGAGTGCGTTTGCTAGTAGTGTTAACAAAATATAATTATACAGCCTCCTACAGCACTCCTCAACATAATACATACTGCCTCAGCAGGCATTTTTCACTGGGCATTGTGAGGAGTTGAACCCCTGATCCCTGCACCATTGGTCAGTGTTTTAACCATTGTGCTGTGGCTCTGTTCCTGTGCTTGTGCATCAGCGCGCCGCCTTGTGCCTATCAGTGCGCCGCCTTCTGCCGCCCAAGGGGACCAGTGCCCCGCCTTCTGCTGCCCAAAAATAACTGTGCGCCGCCTTATGCCGCCCAAAAAGCACTGTGCGCCGCCTTCTGCCGCCCAAAAATAACTGTGCGCCGCCTTATGCCGCCCAAAAAGCACTGTGCGCCGCCTTCTGCCGCCCAAAAATAACTGTGCGCCGCCTTATGCCGTTCCAAATTAATTTGCCTCCTAAAACAATGTTAATCATTACAGTTACTGCCTCAGCTGACCTTTGTCGTTGCGCACACTGGGGGATTGAACCCATGGCCCCTGCACCATTGGTCAGTGTCTTCACCGTTGTACCACGGCTCTGTTGTTTTGTATACTCAGCAGCGCGCCACTTTGCCTTTCCACGCGCTAATGTCGCCCCCCGCACATTAGCGCGACGCACACACGTCCGGTTGCTTACTACCGTTTTTTTTCTATTTTCTGCCTGAACCGCCCACTCCTTATATGGCACAGGCACACTAGCGCGGCCCCGCACGTTAGGAATGTTTAGTAAACATGCCCCTAAGTCCTTGCAGTTTACCGTTAGGTAAAAACTAAAAGTTCCTTATACATATTAGGTATAATTGTATTGGTTCAAGTATCCCTATTTCCCTAGCAACTTTAAACAACTGAATAACTTTAAAATAGCTAAAAGAAATCTTTACATTTTATGATGCAGACAGCAGTCCAGCAGAGAGATAGGGCCTATCCAGTCGTTTGCACTGAGTGTTACATGTATGGTTTTCTCCCTGTTGCTGAGAGGTCTTATGTGTGCACTAGATGCAAAGAACTCTTTGCTTTCAGGGAATGAGTCTAATCTCTAGAGGCTAGAGTACCAGACTTGGAGCACTTGAGACAGGCAGTAAGGTATATACCTACAATGATGTAGTAGAGAAGTCCCACCTCCACTCTGGCAACCTTTCTGCTGCCATGGAGGATAGAGGCAGAAGATAACAAGGAGACTGTGATAAAATGGGAAAAATGGTTAAGGAAAAACTAAAAGGAGCAACTGCAAAGGTTAAGAGTTTACATCAGGCCTGGGCTTTATTTAAATATACTGTTTTGGAAGTCCAGACCAGATGTATTCCATGTTTTAAGAAAAGTGGAAGCAGGACCGTACTTAGCTCTGTGCGAGCGGTGCAGCCTCACAGGGTAAAAAGGCTTACGGGGCGCATTTCAGCTGTCCGCTGTTGCCTGCCGCCACTACTTTTTCTTCTCTCAGTAGTGGCAGGCAATGGCAGACAGCTGAAACGCGCCCCTTAAGCCTTCTCATGGCATGCTAAACAGGTCTGGTCCCTCCCTCTGATGCGGCGTCAGAGCAGGGAGGGACAGATCTGCGTAGCGTGCTGGCGACTTGCACATCGGGCATGCCTCTTCTCTCCCACACCCATCCAGAAAGTGGCTAGATGGAAGTGCGGGGGGGGGGAGGCGTACGCCCGATGTGCAAGTGGCACAGGACGCGATTCACACTCAGTACAGCCCTGGGTGGAAGGAAGGCCAAATGACAGCCAATATGACTTAAAGGTAAGGTCAAAGAGGCTGTTATAGCTAAGAGAAAAATGGAGCCAAGTGATGAAGAGGAAAGAACATAAGTACTGGCAAGTTAAATGCAAGGCATTGATAAAACAGGTAGAGAGAATTTGAAAAGAAGCTTGCCATGGAAGCAAACATGCATAATAAAACCTTTTTCAAGTACATTCATAGTAAAACACCTTTAAGAGAGCTAGTTAGACCATTAGATCATAGAGGGGTAAAAGGAGCACTAAGGGGTATGTTTACTAAACCATATTAACATTGCAGTGGTGGTATTATCGCGTGATAAGTGACGTTATCGCGTGAGAATGTAACATCACGCGATAACGTCACTTACCGTGCAATAACGTGGCGGCGGCATTAAGGCACACTAACGCTGTGAAATCCAGGTCTGAAGAGTGGAGTAAGGCTTCCCAGAGGGGGGAGAGAAGGGGTCAATGGGCGGAGAGTGGGCAGGGAGAGGCTCCAGGCACACTAACGCTGTGAAATCCGGGTCTGAACACTAACGCCAGTGAAACCCTCGCGTTAGGCACATTTGCAGGAAAGAGAAACCATTTAAGTCAGCAATGTGCAGGAAAGGCAGGGAAACCCAGAAAAGTGATAGTTGCGATACATGTGCAGAGAACAAAAAGGCAAATAAACATATAAAAGGACCAGAACCACATCTAAAATCCCAATAACCAAGCTGGCCAATAGTGATATTACTGATAAACATAAAGCAACACTACTGACAAAGTGTATACATTAAGATATCATGTATGGAAGGGTCTATGCTCTGTCCCCCTACAAAGTCAATGATCCCACATTGAAATAGCGCTGATCAGGGCTTCTGTTGTTTAGATTGGGCAGGTTTGTTATGGCATGCACATGTGCAGCAAAAGCAGAGTGGGCACGTAGGAAACGGCAACTGTATTGATGCTGTAAATGGGATACAGGGGGCTGCAGACGGCACATGCTGTGGTCCAACTGGGGCACAGTACGGACTAGGCTGATGCCTAAGTGGCATATAGGAATGCCGAAACTATAAAGCAGCAAGACAGCAACTGAAGAGGGTACAACATGGGCACGAGTGTGTGTCCCACAGTGTCACAGGGGAGATTACCCAACAGGTACCCTCAAGGGCACATAACATTGGCAGGCGGTGCCGGGGGAAATCATGCATGTCCATGTAGGCACCCTACCCGAGAACACACACCGTAGGCAGCTGCCTACCGGCACACTGGATGGCCTAGGACTGCGCACCACCAGCATCACCGGCATAATGGCATGGCAGCATGGTGGCGGAGGGGTGCTGGTGGCAGAGGGGGCAGTGACATCTGACCACAGCAGACCATGGCCTAGCCCCGTTTAGGTGGGTGCCGTGCACTGCATCAGACAGGGTCTGTCTGATGAACAGTCATGGTATCCCCAGGGAATGATCTTTCCCTGTGGCAACAGTGTGGTGTAGTACACACAGGCAGTGTGTTCAGGAGCAAAAAATCACAAGTTCAAGTCCCAGCTGTGGCTCCTGCCAACCCTTTCCCCATATTTTACCCAGTAGTAAACCATGGTAATAAAGACAGAACCTTTATTGCAGATAAAATAAACATGCCTGAAACGCCTACATTTTACCATACAGAGCACAGACACCATAAACATGTGCAATCCCTAGAGCAGAGTTTCCCAACTGCAGTCCTGGAGGGCCAAACACTATTCAGGTTTCATGCTGACCCTAACAAATATACCTGTGCTGCATTTGTATGCAAATGTATCTCACGCATATTCATTAGGGACAGCATGGAAACCTGAACAGTGTTTGGCCCACCAGGACCGGAGTTGGGAACCTCTGCCCTAGAGCAGCGGCCAACAGAGGCATAAACACCCACACCCACAGACTCCACTGTCCAAAGCCTCATGGAGAGTCATACTGATGGCCCTGCGTGGAGCAGCATCTCCCAATACTGGTACCTGCATACCTTAGCAATGCCATCCTAAACTTGGGAACATGTTCCACATATATCAAAAGGTTGCTATGATTAATTTCTGCTAACAAATCCTAAGTTAAACACAATTTGTTGATAGAGATTCATCATAGCAACCTTTCTGATATCTGTGGAGTGTGTTTCAGTTATTGATTCTGACAGTGTTTACCACCCTGGGGAGTGACCCTAACAGTCATGAGTACCATATCAATGCCTGCACTGTGCCTAGGACTGGTGTAGCGGCGAGGGATGCCACAAACCTCTATATTTGCACAATGCTGGCATAGGTGTGGGAGTATGTCTGTTTATCCAGTGTGTTGTGGCTGCCTACACCTTACTGAGCCCACATTGCTTGCACTGTTTCCAGTGTTAGCCTGCCAATGTGCATAATGAGGAGCAAGGTACTGTGGGTATGGCCCGGACAGGGTGGCATGGGTAGGATGCATTTGCACAGGGTATAGGGCAATGGCTGGGACATTGTAGTGCCCGACCACCACCTGCACGGACAGGGTGGCCACAGCATGTCATGCTGGGAGTATAGTATTTTTCTCAAGTGATGTTTGTGGGTTCTCTTTTCTGTGGCCCAATCACTGACATACTTGTGTGGTGTGTGTGTTGATATCCTAGTTTTGGGTGCACACAGTTCTTCCAGGAACATGCACTATTTACTAGCTAGCGGACTGTCTGCAGTTAGCATCTATATGACTGCACCACCTTACAGGGTACAGCAGGTGCACACTGACTGCCCTCTGCTGGTGAATATCAAATTGTAGTGAAGGGGGGCAGCTGAGCCGACTGGGCCTACTACCTATCTGCCAGTGGCCCTGTCTCAAGTGCAGATCTTCAGCAGCTGTCCGTTTGCCACCAGGACTGGGGTTGCTGGTCATAAAGCCTGTCCTCATGTACCTTCACTACCCACCTTTCAAAGGGTGAGAGTGTGGGGTCTGTTGGGGGCAGATCATATCCCCCACCCTTACCCAGAGAGAGCAGGCTGCTAAGTACATTGTTGTCATGTGAGCCCTGACACACCCCTGCTCCCTAAACAGGTGACCATAGCAAGCACCGTGGATATGCACTAAGGTGTGCATACCATGGCCCACAAGGGGCAGACATAACTAGCAATCACAAGAAAACTCCTAAAGATGTTTGCAACAAATACCTGTCACACACTGACACTGATGGAAACCTGCAGCACAGCCCACCTCAACCAACCTAATGCTGGCCACTCCACCTCAACCAACCAACCAACCAACTCAACCAACCAACCTAATGCTGGCCACAGCCCACCTCAACCAACCAACGGACCTAATGCTGGCCACTCCACCTCACCCTCAGGGTGAGCACAGAACACGCACATTGGCATAGCCTGTGGGTACTCTGTGCCAGTAACATGCACGGTCATTCCCCACATGCTGTAGAGGTGCATACCCCATGCAGATGTAGACTGCTGTTCTACATGTGAATTGCATTATGGGTACTGTTGGTTCCATCCTATCCTGGTGGCCACAGCAGACAGTTTTATGGTGATGTGCAGTCTTTCTATAGCCAGCCATTGGTATGATAACTCGTATAGTGATGTAGCACAATGGTTAATGCAATGACTTCAATAGCAGAGATCATGGGTTCAATTCCTCTCTTTTCCCCTTTTTTTATGGCTGTCCTACACAACCACGTTTCATTCGTGTAACAGTCATATCTGTGCTGCCGCCACATTATACCCTCATCACTGTTGCCATCCATCCTTCTATCTGTCTTTGTGTGTGTGCCAGCTGTGTGGCATCCTGCCCTAATGTGCAGGCTGCTACCCCATGTCCTGCACTGGCACACTTTTCTGCATTGTGGCCCTCCTGTGTCCGCTCTGCATGGCACTGCTCTCCTCTGTCCTCCTGTCATTGCACTTATCCTGCCATCTCTACCTCCTCTGGTGGACATGTATCCCCATCCTCTGCCACACACTGTCATTGTTACACTGTACATTATCATCACCCTGTACATCAGTACAGCTGCCACCGATATGTTTGTCCACTTTACCTGCTGCCACATGGGCTGCACACAGATTTGGCTGGTCCATGAGCTCCGTCATCTATTTCCTTCCATCACGTGTTCATCGCCTTTCCTTGGTGCTCTGTGCAGTGTTATGGTTACATCTGTGTTTGAGCCATACATTTCATTCTTGTGACTTTGGGGCACCTTTGTGCCCCTGGGCACCGTCTCCTTTGTCACCTTGGCATCCCTGGGGCATCTTTCATGGCACCTTAGGTTTGGCCAGCTTATGGGGCGCCTTATATGCTGCCTTGGAGTGTGTCAACCTTTCCTGCCGCCCTCTGGGGCACATTATGACCTGCCTTGGATGATGTGGTGCTTTATGATGTGCCTTATGGTGCTCCCTAAAAGGTGAATTAGGTTGCGGCACTGGGGTGAGGCTTTTTTGGCTGGCAGTGCAAATTGTTGGGATGTGTCTGACTGTTACAAGCAGGAAAAGGGATTGCTTCAGACATTCTTATAACTGAGCCCACTGGGGGATCAAAATCATGACCACTGGAGCAGCAGTGAATGTATTAACCATTGTGCAACAACTCTGTTGCTGTGTTTGCAGATCAGCGTGCCTAATTAAGGCTAATGTGCATTAACGTGCCACGGCCCCCCCCATCGTGCAATAACGGACTTTATTGCACGATAACCAGAAATGCTACCTTAAGACCAGAACACCCACTACCTTATATGGCATTCGTCACATTAAGACTGCAACTAATGCCGGTAACATTAAGACGGTTTAGTAAAAATAACTCTAAGAGAGGACAAGACCCTAGTGGAGAGACCGAATTAATCCTTTGCTTCAAAATTTACTGAAGAAGAAGTAGGAAACTGACGCATGGCAGAAATTATATTAAAATAGAAACACAGAAACATAGAAATATGATGACAGAAAAAAGATCACAAGGCCTATCTAGTCCATATCAACAACTACAACAGTCCCCTTTTTTTCCTTTAGAGATCCTCTGTGTTTGTCCCATGCTTTTTTGAATTCAGTTACTGTCCTCATATCTACCACCTCCACTGGGAGACTATTCCACTCTTTCCGTAAAGAAATATTTCCTCAAATCACTCCTGAATCTATCCCCCTTCACCCTCATCCCATGACCCCTCGTAGCAGAACTTGCTTTCAATTGAAAGAGGCTCTCCCCTGAACATTTATGCCATGGAGGTATTTAAATATCTCAATCATATCACCTCAATCCCGCCTTTTCTCTAAGGTGTACATATTAAGATCCTTAAGTCTGTCCTCATATGTTTTATAATGAAGACCACTAACCATTTTAGTAGCCACCCCCCGCACCGACTCTATCCTGTTCACATCTTTTTGAAGGTGCGGTCTCCAGAATTGCACACTATACTCCAAATGATGTTGCACCAAAGACTTATACAGAGGCACTATCACCTCCTTTTTTCTGCTTGCAATTCCTCTCCGTATGCACCCAAGCATCCTTCTAGCTTTTGCCATCACCTTTTCTACCTGTTTAGCTACTTTAAGATCATCAGACACAACCACACCCAGGCCCCGCTCTTCTTTAGTGGACAAAAGTACTTCACCCCCTATACTATATTGCTCCCTTGGATTTCTGCAGCCCAAATGCATGACCTTACATTTTCTAAAATTAAATCCCAGCTGCCAGATTCTAGACCATTCTTCAAGCTTAGCTAGATCCCTCCTCATGTTCTCTACACCTTCCTGGGTGTCTACTCTATTGCAGATTTTGGTATCATCTGCAGAAATGCAAACCTTACCCGACAGCCCTTCCGCTACATCACTAACAAAGATGTTACAAAGAATCTGATCAAGGACAGATCCCTTTGGCACACCACTGGTAACATCCTTCTCCTCAGAGTGAGCCCCATTTACCTGTTCTCTTTGTCGCCTCCCACCCAACCAATTTCTAACCCAAGCAGTAACTTTAGGATCCATCCCTAGGGTGCTCAGTTTGTTTATGAGTCGCCTGTGAGGAACAGTGTCAAAGGCTTTACTGAAATCTAAATACACCACATCTAGGGCTCTCCCTCGGTCCAACTCCCTGGTCACCCAGTCAAGGAAATCAATCAGATTTGTCTGACAAGACCTGCCTCTGGTGAATCCATGCTGCCTCGGATCCTGTAATCTGCTGGAATCCAGAAACCTCACTATTTTCTCTTTCAGCAGAGTTTCCAATAATTTACTCACCACCGAAGTTAAACTAACCAGCCTGTAGTTTTCAACCACATCCTTACTTCCACTTTTGTGTAAAGGCACCACATGAGCCTCTATCCAGTCCTTAGGCACCACTCCCAACTCCAATGAGGCATTGAAAAGGTCAGTCAGTGGAGCTGCTAGAACGTCCCCAAGTTCCCTCAGTATTCTAGGGTGTATCCCATCTGGTCCCATCACTTTGTCTACTTTAAGTTGAGCTAGTTTCTCACAAACACAGTCTTCTGAAAATTGTTCAAGATGTCCCTCGCTTCTGTTCCTGTTTGTGGGTGTTCTCTGAGGTTCTGCTCCTGGTTCTTCATCAAAGAACATAAGAACATAAGATATGCCATACTGGGTCAGATCAAGGTCTATCAAGCCCAGTATCCTGTTTCCAACGGTGGCCAATCTAGGTCATACGTACCTAGCAGTTTCCCCAAAAGACACAGGTTCCACAATGCTTGTACTGGGTCAAGCATTGATATCCTGGGTCCCTTCTTAATAATGGTTTATGGACCTTTCCTCCAGGAACTTGTCCAAATCTTTTTTAAACCCAGCTACACTAACAGCCTTTACTACATCCTCCGGTAACAAATTCCAGAGTTTGATTACATGTTGAGTGAAAAAATATTTTCTTTTATTAGTCTTAAATAGTTTAACCTGTAGCTTCATTGCATGTCCCCTAGTCTTTCTATATTCTGATAATGTAAACAATCGATCTACGTTTACCCGTTCCACTCCGTTCATTAATTTATAGACTTCTATCATATCTCCCCTCAGCCGTCTCTTTTCCAGTTTAAAGAGCCCTAACCTTTTGTAGCCTTTCTTCATCCCCTTTTTAGCCTTCCATCCCCTTTACCATTTTGATGGCTCTTCTCTGAACCTTTTCTAATAACACTATATCCTTTTTAAGATACAGCGACCAGAATTGCACACAATTTCTCAAGGTGCGGTCTCACCATGGAACGATATAGAAGCATTATAATATCTTTTGTTTTATTTTCCATTCCTTTCCTTATCATACCTAGCATTCTATTTGCTTTCTTGGCCGCCGCTGCACACTGGGCCGAGGGTTTTAACATGTTAACCACAATGACGCCTAAATCTTTTTCTTGTGTGGTGGTTCCTAATGTGGAACCTTGCATCGTGTAACCATAGTTTGGGCTGTTCTTTCCTAGGTGCATAACTTTGCACTTGTCCACATTCAATTTCATCTGCCATTTTGATGCCCAGTCTTCCAATTTATCAAGATCCTCTTGCAATTTTCCACAATCCTCCTGGGTTTTAACAACTTTAAATAGTTTTCTGTCATCTGCAAATTTGTTAACCTCACTCGTTATTCCACTTTCCAGGTCATTTATGAATATGTCAAAAAGCAGTGGACCCAGCACAGATCCCTGGGGTATACCACTATTCACCTTTCTCCATTGGGAAAATTGGCCATTTAGCCCAACCCTCTGCTTTCTATCTTTTAACCAGTTCCTGATCCACAGTAGTACACTGCCTCCTATCCCATGACTCTTTAGTTTTGCCAAAAGTCTCTGATGAGGGACCTTGTCAAAGGCTTTCTGAAAATCCAGATACACTATATCAACTGACTCACCTTTGTCTACCTGTTTATTCACACCTTCAAAAAAACATAACAGATTAGTAAGACAAGATCTTCCTTCTCTAAAGCCATGTTGGCTGTCTCCCATTAGGCCATGACTATCTACATGCTGAGTAATTTTATTCTTTATGATGGTTTCTACCATTTTTCCCGGTACTGACGTGAGGCTCACCGGTCTGTAGTTTCCCGGATCACCCCTGGAACCCTTTTTAAAAATTGGTGTTACATTGGCAATCCTCCAATCTTCAGGTATTAGAGATGATTTTAATGATAGTTCACAGATTACTAATAGCAGGTCTGCAATCTCATATTTCAGTTCTTTCAACACCCTTGGATGTATACCATCCGGCCCAGGTGATTTGCTACTCTTTAGTTTATCTAATAGTTGTAATACATCTTCCCGATGTATCGATATTTCCTTCAATTCTTCCACACCTTTAAATACCACTTCAGTCATGGGTAACATCCCTACATCTTCCTCAGTAAAGACCGAAGCAAAGAATTCATTCAGTCTCTCCGCTATCGCCTTGTCGCCTCTTAGTGCCCCTTTAACTCCTCTATCATCTAATGGACCAACTGACTCTCTCACAGGTTTTTTGCTACGAATGTACTTGAAAAAATCGTTATTTTGTGTTTTTGCTTCCACAGCAAGCTTCTTCTCAAATTCCCCCTTTGCCTGCTTTATCATTGCGTTGCAATTGACTTGCCAGTGCTTGTGCTGTTTCCAGGTTTCGTCGTTTGGCTCTTTTTTCCATTTCCTGAAATTTGCTTTTTTGGCAACAGCAGCTTCTCTGACCTCACCTTTAAACCATGCTGGCAGTTTTTTGGACTTCCTTCCACTTTTCTTAAAGCATGGAATAAAGCTGGTTTGGGCTTCCAAGATAGTATTTTTCAACAACACCCAAGCTTGATGTAAGTCTTTAACCTTTGCAACTGCTCCTTTTAGTTTTTTCTTAACTATTTTCCTCATTTTATCATAGTCTCCCTTTTAAAAGTTAAAAGGTAGTACTGTGGATTTCCTTACTATCCCTCGTCCACTAATTAAATGAAAGGCGATCATGCTATGATCACTATTGCCAAGTGGCCTCAACACCCTTATCTCTTGCACTAGATCTGGTGTTCCACTAAGGACTAGGGGGTATGTTTACTAAGCAGTCTTAACGTGCGCCTGGCGCTAGTGTGCAGGCTGTCATAAAAGGAGTGGGCATTTCGGTCTTAACGTAGCAAGACGGGATTATCGCGCAATAATGTGCACTGCACATATTATCGTGCAAGAAGTCGCTAAGCACGTTAACGCGCGGTAATCTTAACTAGACGCGCAGACATGCAAACACAGAAACAGAGGTGTAGCACAATAGTCAATACACTGACTGATGGTACAGGGGTCATGAGTTTGATCTCCCAGTGTGCCTAATGAATAAGGCTGTCTGAGGCATCACCCTTTATGTTTAAGTAGTGCTTTTTGAGGCATTTTACTTTTATTTTAATTAGTGCTGCCAGCAAACACACCCTCACGGTGGCGTAACCTAAGGTGCTGCATAAGGTATCCTATAAGGCACTCCATAGGGCACATTATAAAGTGCACTGTCAGCCAAGGCACCCTATAATGTCCCCTATAGGACACCTTATAAGGCGCTCTATGGGGTGCCTTATGGTTACAGTACTGTGAGGGTGTTTTTGCTGGCAGCACTAATGTACATTAAAAATAGACAATGCCTTGGATAGCCCTACCAAATAATCCAACTGTGGGTTTGAACCCATGATCTGTGGTTTTACAGGCAGTGAAGTAACCAGTGGGCTATAGCTGCTAACAAGCCCTTGGTTGCCTACAGAAGGACTGCATGTCACCACACAACCATTCTGCTGTGGTTACCAGGATAGGGTCAACCCACCCTTACCCATGATGCACAGCACATGCAAATCAGCAGTCTACAGATGATCACAAGATGGGGTATGCACCCCACAGCACCTCATCCTAGTAGGGGGAACTGACAGAGTGCACCCCCACAGCACCTCAGCCTGGTAGGGGGTGCTGACAGTGTGTGTTAGTGGCACAGAGTAGCTACAGACCAGCACATTGTGTGGGTATTGTGCTCACCCTGAGGGTGAGGTGGGGTGGCCAGCACCAGGTCCATAGCACCTTCTATGGCTGAAATAGGCCATGTCACACGTGTCCATCAGTGCTAGTGTGTGAGATAGGTAGTTCCTCCAGACACCCCCAGGATACATTAATCAAGGTCTAGTCCTTATGGGCCATGATGCCCCCATAATAGTGCATGTTCCATGCTGGTGCCATGGTAACATGATGTAAGTGAAGGCGGGTGTTTGGACCCATAGGCAGATTATGTACCACCACCACCCAACCCACTCTCTGTGGCTCAAGTGGGAGACAGGATCCACATTTTACCTCCCTGCAATGGTGCCAGTCTTGCAGGGGAGCAGACACCCAACAGGGCAGCCACTGCAGAGCTCTACATATCCCTAAGGCAAAATGGCAGAAAGACAGTCAGCCTAGAAATGCTCAGCTGCCACCACCACCACCACCACACCACACCACACCACCTGAAATTCTCCAGTAGCAAGCCCTGTGAGTCACCAGCCACTGCACCTTGCAAGGTGTTCCAGCCACACACATATAACTGTAGACAGTCTGGTAGCTAATCCACAATGCATGATCCTGGAGGAGATGTGTGCACCCAAAGCGGGGATGTAAGCACACCCACCAAGCAGATAAGTCAGTGATTAGACCTCAGCGAAGAAAACCTATATATTTCACTTAAGAGAAATACAACATAGCACTATGGGGGAACCTAGCCATGCCATGGTCACTGCTCAGTCAGGGTGAGAGTGACCTCCCAGCAGGACATGTTGTGGCCAGGCACTACAATGTCCGAGCCATTGCCCTATGCCCTGTGCAGATGCATCCAGGCCAGGCCACCCTGTCCAGGCTATATCCACAGTACCTTGCTCCTCATTATGCACATTGGCAGGCCAATACTGGCAACAGTGCTAGCAGTGTGGGCTGAGGAAGGTGTTGGCAGCCACCACACACTGGATAGACAGACACACACTCCCCATACCTATGCCAGCATTGTGCAACTATAGAGGTGTTTGGCAGCCTTGGCCACCGCACCAGTCCTTGGCACAGTGCAGGCATGACTATGGTACGCAATACTGTTGGGGTCACTCCCCAGGGTGGTAAACACTGTCAGACACCAGATCTGAAGCACACTCCATAGACATCAGAAAGGTTGCTATGATGGAACTCAATCAGAAAATTGTGCTTAACTTAGGAATTGCTATCTGCCAGTAATCATAGAAACCTTTTGATAAATGTGTACCATATTCCCAGGTTTAGGGTGGCATTGCTAAGGTATGCAAGTGCTAGTATTGGGAGATGCACGCAGGGCCCAACATCCTGCCTCTCCAGGTGGCTTTGGATAATGGAGCCTGTGGGTGCGGGTGTGTCTGCCCCTGTTGGCCGCTGCTCTAGGACAGAGGTTCCCAACTCCAGTCCTGGTGGGCCCAGCACTGTTCGGGTTTTCATGCTGTCCCTAATGAATATGCATGAGATACATCTGCATACTATGGGGCGGTGCATAGAAATGCAGCACAGCCATGTTTATTAGAGGCAGCATGGAACCTGAATGGTGTTTGGCCCTCCAGGACTGCATTTGGGAGACTCTGCTCTAGGTAAAGCACATGTTTATGGTGTCTGTGCTCTGTAGGGTAAAATGTAGGTGTTTTGGGCATGTTTGCGTTATCTGCAATAAAGGTTCTGTCTGTATTACCACGTTTTAGTAGTGGGTAAAATATGGGGACTGGGTTGGCAGGAACCACAGCTGGGACTTGAACCTGTGACCTTCTGCTCCTGAACACACTGGCTGTGGTGCACTGAACCACCATGTTGCCACAGAGACAGTGTATTCCCTGGGGATACCCTGACTGTTCGTCAGACAGGGCCTGACTGTTGCAGTGCATGGCACCCACCTACACAGGGCTAGGCCATGGTCTGCTCTGGGCAGCTGCCACTGCCCCCTCCACCACCAGTATCCCTCTGCCACCATGCTGACATGCCCTTCTGCTGGTGGTGCTGGTGGTGCACAGTCTCAGGCCATCCAGTGTGCGGGAAGGCGGCAGCCTATGGTGTGGGTTCTGGGGTAGGGGTGCCTGCATAGCTGTCCACGCTTCCCCCCAGCACCGCCTGCCAATGTTCTGTGCCCTTGGGGGTACCTGCTGGGTACTATCCCCTGTGACACTGTGGGAAACACACTCGTGCCCATGTTGGACCCTCATCAGTTGCTGTCTGGCTGCTCTACTGTTTCAGCATTCCTATGGGCCAGCTAGGCATCACCCTAGTCCTCACTGTGGCCCAGCTGCACCACAGCATGTGCCGCCTGCAGCCCTCTGTGTCCCCTTTTCCAGCATCTGTCCAGTTGCCCATTCCGACTTGCCCGCCCTGCTGTTGCGGAACATGTGCATGCCATAGGAAACCTGTCCAATGGAGAGAGAAAACCCTGATCAGCGCAATTACACTGTGGGATCATTCACCTTGTATGGGGATGGAGCATAGACCCTTCCAAAATTAATATATTTTTTTTGGAGCTTTCGCGGGAGTGTTTTTTGATGTTTCCCATTAATATCACTATTGCCCAGCTTGGTTATGTTTTTTTTTATATTTTCTTCTGGTCATTTTCAATGTTTATTTGCCCTTTTGTTCCGTGTACATGTATCACACTTATCACTTTTTGTTTGTTTCCCTGGTTTTGCTGTACATTGCTGACAGAAATGGTTTCTTTTCCCTTTAAAACAGCTCTATCGCCAGGGTTTCACTGAAGTTAGTTTTCAGCCCCGGATTCCACAGCGTTAGTGTGCAGGGAGCCTCTCCCCTCCCACTCTCCGCCCATTGACCCTCTCTCTCCGCCCCTGGGGAGCCTTCCTCCGCCCTCCAGGAGCCTTTCTCCACCCTCAGCGCTCATTTGCACCACTGCGCGCGTTATCGCGCGCTAAGGTACCTTTGCACCCAATAAAGCGCCATTATTGCCCGATCATGTCGCCTGGCGCACATTAAGACGGTTTAGTAAACATACCCTTATGTCTAATATTGCTTCCCCACTGGTCGGTTCATGAACCAGCTGCTCCAAGAAGCAGTCATTTATTTCATCTCCCTATCATGTCCTGCCGTGACACTGACCCAGTCGATACCAGGGTAATTGAAATCACCCATTATTATTACTGTGCTATAACATTTGTTAGCTTCCTTGATTTCTTTGAGCATTTCATCATCCATTTGTTCATTTTGGCCAGGTGGTCGATAGTACACCCCCACTGCCATCGCCTTCCCCTTTTTACATGGAATTTCAATCCATAGAAATTCTACAGCAAGTTTTGTTTCCTGCAAAACTATAATCCTTTCTGACTCAATGCCCTCTCTAACATAGAGCGCAATCCCTCCACCAATTTGATCAGCTCTATCATTACGATATAGTTTGTACCCAGGTATCACAGTGTCCCACTGGTTGTCCTCCTTCCACCATGTCTCTGATATTCCAATCATATCTAACCTCTCATTTAGTATTATCTATTCTAACTCTCCCATCTTATTTTTTAGACTTCTAGAATTTGCATACAAGCATTTTAGAGATTGTATTTTATTCATATTAATTTGGCTATTGGTAGACATGGGTAATTTGGGATCTTTAAGCTCTGTCTGCTCCATACTTGAGGGCATTTGGGCTACTTTACTCTTTTTTGGAACCTCTTTAGTAGTATCCTTCAAGGATACATTCTTCCGAACCATCCAATCTTGGGTGACTGTCGGCTTTCCCCTATTATCTAGTTTAAAAGCTGTTCTATCTCCTTTTTAAAGGTTAATACCAGCAGCCTGGTTATGCAATGTTAAGGTCTGGCTGCCATGGGTACCTGTTATCAGGGCAGCAGTGGGGTTGGGGGCTAGATTCGCATGAAGTTTAGGTAGCACTGCCTCTATGGGTCTAAGTGGTATGCACTATATACGTCAAGGGGCCCACAATCACCCCTATTGTAGATGAGGGTGTGGTGGAACAGGTGCCTGCATCCTGCGGAATGGCTGTAATACCGGCAAACACAGTCCTGCTGGCCGATGATAGCCCTCCAGGGCTGATGGGCCAGAGCCATACTTGTGACCATTGCAGACCAGCAGTGATGCTTGGGGTGGGCAGGGAAAGGCTCCATGCCACAGTCAGCCATACACCAGCACATTCAGACTGCACCTGCAGTCTCTTACAGGGTGGTCCCACCCTGCACAGACTAAATGAAGACAATCCACTAGCCAGTCAATAGTGCATGCTTATGGGGGAACTCTGTGCACCCAGAGATGGGATGTACAACACAAACACCAAGCAGGTACCTCCATGACTGGGCCCCCGTACCAGGAACACACAGGTACCACTAGAAAAAAAATAAAGTAATGTTTGGCACTAAGTGGGAACATGGACATGCCATGGTCACTGCTCGGTCAGAGTGAGAGCGACTACCAGTGTGACATGCTGTGGCCACCCTGCCCATGCAGGTGGTGGTTGAGCACTACAGTGTCCCAGCCATTGCCCTATACCCTGTGCAGATGCATCCTGGCCAATCCGCCCTGTCTGGGCCATACCCACAAGACCTTGCTCCTCATTATGCACATTTGCAGGCTAACGCTGGAAACAGTGTGAGCAATGTGGGCTCAGTGAGGTGTTGGCAGACACAAAACAATGGATAGACATACGCACACTCCCACACCTATCTCAGCATTGTGCAGAGATAGAGGTGGTTGACAACCCTGCCCACCACACTGGTCCTGAGCACAGTGCCGACATTGCTAAACTATGCAGGGGGTAGTAGTAGTGCTCTGGTGATAACTGCAGCTCTGTACTGGGGCCAACAGCCTGACACTCCATGAGGCTGTGGATAGTGGAGCCCATGTGAGTGGGTGTTTGTTCCCCTGTGCACCGCTGCGTTGGGGTTTGCACATGTTGTTGTTGTGGCTGCATTGTGGGATAAAACTATGGGGTGATGCTCTGCAGGATCCACAGATGGGACTTGAACCTTTTGCTCTTGGACATATTGGCTGAGTGTATTGCACCACACTGTTGCCACAGCAGCATAGTTGTCCCTGGGGCTACCCTTATGTTCCCCAGCCAGACCTCTTCTGTTGTACTGCACACCACGTACTGGTACAGGGCATGGGCTAGGTCCATTGCAGGTGGATGCCACTACCCCCTCCAGCACAAACACCCCCCCTGCCATGCCACCATGACCATATGCTGTCGGTGCCGGTGGTGTGCAGTCCTAGGCCATCCAGGGGGCAGGTAGGCGGCTGCCTAATGTGTGGGTTCTGGGGTAGGGGTGCCTACATAGCTGTCCACGCTTCCCCTGGCACTGCCTGTCAATGTTATATGCCCCTTGGGGTTCCTGCTGGGTAATTTCTCATGGATGGGATACTGTGGGACACAGACTCATGGGCATGTTTGACCTTGGTCTGTTGCTGTCTTGCTAGTGTCCATTTTCTGCGTTCCTATGTGCCATCTAGGCAACTGCCTAGTCCACCCCATGTCCCAGTTGCCCCACTGCATGTCCCGCCTGCAGTCCCCCTATGCCCCATTTGCACCATCACTATAGTGGCCCTTCGTACATTGCCACTATGCTGTTGCTGCAGATGGAACACTACTATCACCTTTCTTGGGCTCCCTGCCTATGCCCTACATTGCTGACACTGAAATGGTTTCTCTCTCCTGTAAATGTGCATCTAACAGCAGGTTTTCATTTGCGGTAGGATTCAGCCCTTCAGTTCAGCACGTTAGTGTGCAGGGAGTCTCTCCACGCCCACTCCCTGCCCATTGACCCCAGCTCTCCGCCCTCTCTCCTCCCTCTGCGGTGTCTACCACGCCGCGGAACGCTTCCGCGCAGGTTATAATGTTACTGCGCGTTAATGTTACATTACCGCACGTTAACGTTACATAACGCACAGTCTGTAACGTTACCGCAGTTTAGTAAACATACCCCAAAGTGTCTTCCGCAGGAGACTGGCTAACCTATTGGAGGGATTTAAACTAGATTGAGGGTGGGTGAAGAAAGCCCCCAGGTAAGTGAAAACCTCCAGGTACGTGAAACATTAAATACCCCTGTATAAATTGGTAAAAGGGGAAAGTGTATGCATAAATGCCTGTAGCATTGGAAATTAGACCCCAGATGTTGATGCTTTGATGCAAGAAGCTGACTTGGATTTAGTGATGGTTACGGAGACATGGTTCATGGACAGCAATGACTGGGATGTAATTATACCGAGCTATACTTTATTCAGGAAGGACAGGGTAAGATGAAGGGGAGGAGGAGTGACAAAATATGTAAAAAATATTATTATAGCTATAGAATTACAGGGCTTACAAGGGAGTGAGGAGGCACTGTGGGTTAAACTAGAAAGAGGGAAAGGGAAAACCATTTGCATTTGTCACCCTTGCAGTTCAACCCCTTAATGTCCAATATCTACTAAAAAAAAATTGGCCAGTAAAATGTTTTTGACTTATTTATGTACACATATTTGACACAAAAGAATCAAATAAAACAAGACCAATTAAAAAAGGAAGTAGTAGGAAATAGTATAAAAACGGGGACATTACCAGGACATGCTTATTGACAATCTTATAAACAATTCAAATCAGTTTGAACAGAAAAACCACATTCCCACCACAATAAAATTAGATGCACCTTTCTCTATCACTGTTCTTCCTGTTTCCACGGCCAGCAACCTGGGGGGCCATCTTTGACTCCTCCCTTTCCTTATCTACAAATATTCAACATATAGCTAAAAACTGTCGTTTCTTTCTCTACAACATTAACAAAATTCATCTCTTCCTCTCTGAACACACTACTAAGGCTCTTGTCCACTCTGGTCACCTCCTGTCTCAACTACTGCAGCCTCCTCCTTGCTGGTCTTCTCTCTCCTCTTCAATCTTTTCAGAAATCTGCTGCATGGCTAATCTTCTGCCAGCCCCGATACACTCATATAACACCTCTTCTCAGTTCACTTCATTTGCTCCCTTCCGTTTCCGTATCCAATTCAAACTTCTCCTTCTGACCTATATCTGTATTCACTACCTCTCACTACCTTTCCTCTCTCCTCTCTCCCTACGCCCCTCCTCATGAATTCTGCTCTTCTACTGGCTTGCTTCTCTCTATGCCCTTTTCTTCCACTGCCAACTTCAGACTTTGATCTTTTCACCTTGCCTCTCCTTAAGCCTGGAACAAACTTCCTGACTCTATATGTCAGGTCTCATCTCTCCCTCTTTTCAAATCCATGCTAAAAGCTCACCTTGTTCTCCTTGTGTCTCCCTTCCCTATTTGAAACCCTTGTTTCTCTTACAGTATATTGCACTGACTATCTTGTAAGCTCTACAATCAGGGACTGTCTTCTTTATATGTTTGTACAGCACGGTGTATACCTTGTAGCTCTATATAAATGATTAATAGTAGTAGTAGTAGAAATTATCAATACTCACATGACTTGAATCAACCAATGAATGATGGGCCTGATTTTCAAAGGCATTTACGCAGGTTACTGCCCTAGTTACCCATGTAAATGCCTTATCCAGGATCTTCAAAAGGCACCTATATGGATAGTGCCCTTCAAAAAACCCGGATATATCCCTAACGTGCCCAGAGGCTATGCAGTTAGCATCAGGATGTGCTAGGGGCAATCTGGGGCAGAGCAGGGGTGGAGGAAAGGGCTAACTGGGTAGCACCGATTTTCGATGATACCCACTTAGCCTTCTGTGACTTAAAGATAGGCAAGGTTTTTCCTCGCCTATCTTTCAGGTGCAAGGGCTAAGCGGGTAGCATAAAAAATCGGTGCTACCCAGCTAGTTCCTGCAGCTTCCAGTAAAAATGTCGTCTATATATCTATGCCAAGCTTTTATATTGGTTATATAGGGAGATTGTGGCAACCACTTTTGTTCAAACTCTCCCATATATAAGTTAGCAATCGAAGGGGTGCAGGTGGAACCCATGGTCACCCCCATTATCTGATGGTATAAACTCCCTTCAAACACATAAAAATTTTCATATAAAGCTATTTCAGTCAAATTATGCAAAAATACCAAAAGTTCTTGTGATAGATCCCCCCGACCATTTAAAGCTTGTTGTACCACAGCCCTTGCTGCGTTCTGGGGAATGCTCGTATATAGCGACTGGACATCTAATGTCACCAATATCACTTCCTCCACTGCTGCCCATTGAGCTAATTCCCCCAAAACATTCAAAAAATGAGTGGTGTCCCGGATGTAGGAGGGGATGTCAATTAACAGGGGCCTCAAAAATGAATCTAAATATGTTGACACAGGTTCTAACAATGTGCCTTTTGTGGACACATTGGGGCGTCCCGGAGGTTGAGTTAGATTTTTATGTATCTTGGAGACAGTGTAGAACTTTGCCCACTGTGGTGTTAACACGTTCAGATACTGAAACTCTTTTCTGGAGATCAACTTCTTTGTTAGAGCCTCTGAAGTGAGATCTTTAATTTTGGATTGAAGCTCCTCACTTGGATCAGTCTGTAATACCTCATAAGTGGTAGTATCACTTAATTGCCAAATCGCTTCCCACACGTAACTTTCCCTATTTTGTACCACTATGGCAGTTGTTAAACAGAGAACAATGGTGGATATATAAATTGGACACGGTGCAGCCAAGGGGTTTAAATTTAGAGATAGATTGGTCAGCATGTATTTAGAATTGGAAGAACGAGCATTGATGAATACAGCTCATCTGGTTAAAGAGGTTTAAATAGGCAGAGCAAAAGCCAGCCCACATGCAGCAGCATTTCTGGGTAGTCCTGAGATAGAGTCGGTGGATGTTTTTGGAATGTGGGCAGCAGTAAGTTGAGGTATTTAATAGTATTTATGGGACGATATCCAGAAGTATAATAAACATTAATAATCAGTTCAGTTACTAATTTTGGTTATTTTCTGTAGAACGTAATACGTTAAGCAGTCCCCTGAAGAACCTGTTAAGAGAAATGCATTGAAATGGTGTTGGGACTTTGGGAGAATAATGGAAGAGCATAATTAGAGATTTTGAAAGTGAAAAGATATAACTAAAGCTAAGGGGCATGTTTACTAAAGTCCGCAAATCTGCGCGCCGCAAAATAGCGCACGGCAACGCGGCATTTAAACGCGCAGAAACGCGTTTAAATGCCCCGCACACGTGCGTGTCACCCCCGCACAGGTACGCGGCACACTAACGGGCCCCGTACAAGTGCGGGCCCGCAAATGTCCGATAGAGGCGTGGAACGGCTAAAAGAGGGCGGAGGAAGGCTCCGGAGGGGCGGAGGGACGGGGTCAATGGGTGGAGAGTGGGAGGGGAGAGGCTCCCCGCACAGTATCGGGCCCGAATTTCCATGTAAATATTAGCGCGAGTGAAACCCTCGCGGTAGAGGGCATTTAAAGGGAAGAGAAACCATTTCCGTCAGCAATGTACAGGAACACCGGGGAAACCTAAAAACCGTGAGCAGTGTGATATATGTGCACAGAACAAAATTGCAAATAGAATCTGAAAATAACCACAACAAAACTATTATAAATAGTAATCCAGCTGGGGAACAGTTATAGTGATGGGCAAATATACAAAACACACCCAGCAAAGCTCCAGAAAAAAGAGATGAATATTGGAAGGGTCTACGGAGCGGAGACTCTTCCGAAAAACATTTCCGTTTTTGGAGCTTTCCTCGGAGTGTTTGCTATGGTTGCCCATTAATACCACTGTCGCTCAGCGTGGTGATATTTTGTCCCCCATTTGCCCGTGGTCATTTCTGGTGTTTATGTGCACGTTTGTCACCAGACAGGGTGCATATGCCCACAGTAAAAATGAGTAGAGCAGGGTTTGTGACTCCATCCTGCCAGGCTTACTGCCTCCAGGGGCTGCACTGTCTCTGTGGCCAAAGTGTGGTACAGCGGACAGAGTCATTGCCTCTAGGACCAGAGGGCAGAGGTTCAAAATCCAGCTGGGGCACCTGCCAGCCCAGTCCCCACATTTTACCCACCACTAAATAAAGATAGCGCAGACACCCCTGTAGTGCAGGGAACATAAGCATGGGGAAAACACCCATATTTTACCCAACACCGCACACACACCACAACAATGGGCATTACCTACAGCCAAGTCCCCCAAATGCAGTCCCGTACTGCCACATTGCAATCAGGTCAACTGCTTTTTCTGAGAGACGTTCATGCCAGCATGTTGGCGGACAAGTACATGTGGTGCAGGGGGCAGTGGCTGCTAACCACAGAAGACAGAGGCCTAGCCATGTGCAGGCTGGCACAGTCCACTGCAACAGACAGGCCCTGCCGGATCCACAGTCATGGACAGTCCAGGGAATCCAACCAATCTGTGGCTACACAGTGGTGCAGTGCACACAGACAGTGCATGCAAGAACAGAAGGTCACAGGTTCAAAGCCCAGCTGGGGCTACTGCCAATCCTGCCCACATATTTTTCCCACAACTAAACAGTGATAGTAAGGACACACCTTTCATGGCGGGGACATATGCAATGGTAAGACATCTATCTTTTACCCCACTGAGCACAGACACCATGAACAGGGGCAGTACCTAGAGCAGAATCACCCAAATGCAGTCCTGGTGGGCCACACACCAGTCAGGTTCCATGCTGACACTCATACAAATGCCTGTGCTGTATATCTATGCACCACCCCCATGGCATGTAGATGTAGCCCATGCATATTCATGAGGGATAGCAGGAAAACCCGAACAGTGTGATGCAAACCTGGACTGGAGTTGGGAATCTGTGCCGTAAAGCAGCAGCTATCAAGGGCAGACACACCCACACCCACAGGCCCCATTGGCCAATGTCTCCTGGAAAGGCAGAACATTGGACCGTGCATGCAGCACCCAAAACGAGCACTTGCATAACTTACCAATGTCACCCTACACCTGAGGTATACGGTACACAGCTCTGAGACGTTTGCTAGGAGCACAGGCAGGCAGATATCCATACGTTACGTACATACTGCTAGTTGACCCCATCCAAACAATCTGTTAAGTGTTTGCGGGGCATGCTCCAGGCCTGGCCTCTGACGGTGTTTACCATCCTGGGGAGTGACCACCAGCTGTAATGCGTACCATATCCATGCCTTGCCGTGCTCAGGACCGGTTTGGTGGGCAAGGCTACTTACCCCCTCAATCGTAGCACCATGATGGCAGAGGTGTGGAAGTATGTGTCTGTCTATACAGTGGGTGTTGGCTGCAAGCCCCTTCAACAGCCCACACTGCCAGCACTGTTGCCAGTATTGGCCAGCCAATGTGCATAATGAGGTGCAAGGTACCATGGGTATAGCCAGGGCAGGGTGGCGTGGCCAGGATGCATCTGCACTGGGCATAGGGCCCTGGCAGGGACATTGGCTGGGATATTGTAGTGTCCGGCCACCACCTACACAGACAGGGTGGCCAAAGCATGTCCTTCTGGGGGATCACGCTCACCCTGACTGTGCAGTGACCACAGCATGGCTAGGCCTCCCAATAGTGCTGTATAGTAGTTCTCTCATGTGATAGATATGGGTTTCTCTTTGGGGCCCAGTCACTGATCTATCTGCTTGCTGTGTATGCAGACAGCCCAGTTCTGGGTGCATGCATCTCCATTGGGAACATGCACTATGGGCTAACCAGCAGACTGTTTGTAGCTGGTAAATGTCTTGCTATAATGGCTTGCAGGGTGCAGTGGCTGTTGGTTTGCTGCAGGGGAATATCTGGTGGTGGAGTGCAGCTTACCATACCCCTGGGCTTATGTCTGTCTGCTATTGTGTTATGGCTGCTTATGGAGCTTCTATGGCTGCTTATGGAGCTGCCTGCCTTGGGGGGGGGGGGGGGGTGGTGTTGCCCTCTACTGCCACCTTTGCAGGGAGGTAGAGTGTGGATCCCTTGATGGGGACCATGTTTGCCACAGGGGGGGGGGGGGGGGGGTGTGCGTGCCTGATGGCAGCAGTCAGGGATATCCATGGTGTTTGTGCAGAAACTAGCTTTCTTACACAGTAACACTGCTTTGGAATGCCCGCTTGGCCTCCATCAGCCATGGCAGGTGTTGTTGACCTGGTCCTGGCCACCTCATTGCACACTCAGGGTGAGCACAGTACCCGCACGATGTAACGGTGTGTGGCTACTCTGTGCCAGTAAAACACCCGGTCAGTGCCCCCTACTAGGCCAAGGTGCTGTGTGGGTGCACCCGGTCACTTCCCCCAACAGGGCCGAGGGGCTGGGGGGGTGCATTCCCCATCTTGTGTCCATCTGCGGACAGCTAATTTGCATGTGCAGTGCATCATGGGTACGGGTGGCCTAACCCTATCCTGTTGACACCAGCAGACTGTCTGTGAGGTGACATGTAGGCTATCTGCAGCCAGCCAGGGGCCTGCTTACAGCTATGGAGCTGTAGTGCAATGGTTACATCACTGCCTGTACAGCCAGAGGTCATGGGTTCAAACCCACAGTGGGGCCCTTTGGTAGGGCTGTCCACCGCTTTATTTTTATTTACTGTACATATGTCTATGCCGGCAAGACCACCCTCAGCTTACTATACCCATTAGGTGCCTCTGAGGGTGCTTCATAGGGCGCCCTGTAGGCCACCTTATGGTTGCCATCCCTATAGGGTGCACTATACATTATCCTGTGTCGCAACATACATGCTGCCCTATAGGGGACATTCAAGGGTGCCTTGGCGAACAGTGCACTGTAACATGTGCCTTATGGGCCGCCGTATGTTAACATGCTGGGAGAGTGCGTTTGCTAGTAGTGATAACAAAATAAAATTATACAGCCTCCTACAGCACTCCACAACATAATACATACTGCCTCAGCAGGCATTTTTCACTGGGCATTGTGAGGAGTTGAACCCCTGATCCCTGCACCATTGGTCAGTGTTTTAACCATTGTGCTGTGGCTCTGTTCCTGTGCTTGTGCATCAGCGCGCCGCCTTGTGCCTATCAGCGCGCCGCCTTCTGCTGCCCAAGGGGACCAGTGCGCCGCCTTCTGCTGCCCAAAAATTAACTGTGCGCCGCCTTATGCCGCCCAAAAAGCACTGTGCGCCGCCTTATGCCGCTCAAAAATAACTGTGCGCCGCCTTATGCCGTTCCAAATTAATTTGCCTCCTAAAACAATTTTAATCATTACAGTTACTGCCTCAGCTGACCTTTGTCGTTGAGCACACTGGGGGATTGAACCCATGGCCCCTGCACCATTGGTCAGTGTCTTCACCGTTGTACTACGGCTCTGTTGTTTTGTATACTCAGCAGCGCGCCACTTTGCCTTTTCACGCGCTAATGTCGACCCCCGCACATTAGCGCGATGCGCACACGTCCGGTTGCTTACTACCGTTTTTTTTCTATTTTCTGCCTGAACCGCCCACTCCTTATATGGCACAGGCACACTAGCGCGGCCCCGCACGTTAGGAATGTTTAGTAAACATGCCCCTAAGTGTTCCATTTTTGATTTATGATAGAGTTACAGGTCGTTGATGTGAATAGGCGCAAATCGGGAAATCAAAAACCCGGAGATTTAGTGCCTAAGTTTATCTGAGACTTGTATTGGATGACATAAGAATACTGAACTGTATTGATACATTGAATGAACATAAAAGAAGCATTTCTATTGGATAGTATTCATTCGTGAGAAAAGACCGTCTTAGTTTTGTTTAATATTGCTTTTGACATATAAGGCTACTCCTCCTCCTCTTCCATTTTCTCTGTCACTTCTGAATAGATTCGATCATGCGATTCGTTTAGCCATGTTTCTGTAATGGCCACAATGTCCAAATCCATTTCCACCATTAGGGCTTCTAGGTCTGGAACTTTGTTGGCTAAGCTTCGAGCATTTGTGCTCATTGCTTTCCAGCATTTAACTGGCTTGTATGTATTTAGCGTTGATTTTGTTCTGCCTACATCTTCCCACTTGTTTATGATGTGTGGTTTAAATGTGTGGCTGTTTCTGATTTTAATCTGCTTTTGCAGGGGGTGATGTCCAGAGCTTGACCTTCCACATCTGTCACCCCCTTTTTCTAGTTTGAATGCATATCCACATATTGCTTGTATTTTTCACTTAGGATTCTTTTCTCTGCAACAGAGAGATGTGGTCCATCAGCACAGTATAGTCTCTTGCTGTTCCATCTGTTACCCCAAAAATGCAATGTGTGCCTTTGAGTCAGTCCTGACTCCTGGCAACCCAGAAGCTCCTGGGATTTCTTGGCAGTGTCACTGGAAGTAGATTGCCAGGCCTTTCTTCTGAGGCAATGGAGGGTGAAGTGACTTGCCCAAGGCCACAAGGAGTGGTAGTGGGAATAGAACCCTGGTTGCTTGGTTACCAATCCAGTTGTCTAACCACTAGGCTACTCCTCCACCCCAATCACCAATAAATCTGAATCCTTCTTGTTTGCACCAGGTCTGGAGCCATGTATTAAAGCTGTTAATGCGATGCAGCCTTTTTGTCCCTTTACCAAGCAGAGGTAGAACCTCTGAGAATGCAACAGTGTTAACAATGGGCAAAAGATTGGAAGTTCTTTTGGACTGTAGAGGCACTGTTTCTAGCCAGGTCATTTGTGCCCAAGTGGATAACCATATCAAGTTTGGAGTGTTCACTTTCTGCGCTAAGTACTTCAACAACATGGTTTGTACTCCTGCTGGCTGAAGAGCCTGGGAGGCACTTGATTATCTTCTCTCCTTTGAACTGTGTTCCCAAGTTGATGCCACTGATGATGGAATCACCAAGAAGTAGTTGTTTTCTGTTTGGTGAGGTTTTCTTCATATTTGGTCCTTTAGCAGGAGATTGGGCATTGTCTGTCTCATTTAAGGGCCCTTCAGTTTCTTTGGATTGGGCATCCTCATTCGCCAAGTCAGAGAAGGCATTATGCAGGGATATCTCCTGATGCATAGGATGCCTCTGTGTTACAGGTCACAGTCTACCAGAACCAACTGTAATCCATTTGTTCTTGGGGTGTTTCATTCTTTGTGGAAGTGGTGGTGGATTTTGTTCAGTTTGTATCTTAGGAGAGGTGCGCTTCATTGCAGCCAGTTCCTCCCTCAGTTCTTCATCCTCATTAGCCAAGGCAGAGAAGGCATTATGCAGGGTTATCTTTTGATGCATAGGATGTCTGTGCGTTACAGGTTGCAATCTAACAGAACCCACTGTGATCCCCTTGTCCCTGGGATATTTGATGCTTTGTGGGAGCGGTGGTGGGCATTGTTCAGTTTGTATCCTATAAGAGGTGTGCTTCATTGCAGCCAGTTCCTCCCTCAGTAGGGTCACCTCTTTATGCATGGCAGCTAGGTCTTCCCTTAGTAGAGTCAGTTCTTTATGCATGGTAGCTGACCTGAGGCACATAGGACAAGCTCTGAGGTTCCATATGATTCGTCTTGGAATGAAAGTACTGCAGTTATTGCACTGAATACACAACATGCTGAATAAGCAGTCCTAGAAGGAGAAGAGGAAGGAAGGAGATGTGGGCTGTAACCTAAGTTAATTTTATTTATTTATTTACATTCTCTTATATACTGTGCTATTCTGCATCAGTGCAGTTTACATTGAACAAACTGAAATTACATTGAACAGGGCATTATAACTTGGAGATAACTATTTTACAGCAAACATGGGCAATGGAGGGTTAAGTGGCTTGCCCAAGACCACAAGAAGCACCTGTGGGACTAGAAACCCCAGTCCTTCCGGCCCAAGGTTGCTGTCCTCTAGTGGGACTTGAACCCCCGACCTTCTGGCCTGAAGTACCTTGCCCCAACCACTAGGCCACTCCTCCACTCCAAAGAGGATAGATGGCAATGTATGTGAGTACCATATAGGCAATGCAGCCCCTGGGGTGGGTGGGGCAAGGGGTAGGGTGGGTGGGAACCTAAGTGTCTGGCCAGTAGGCTGTTCCTGAACTGGGGGCACCCACAGATATCTGCTCCAAGGCTACCCAGAAAAGGAGACAGTCAGATTATCCCCAAGCTTAATTTATAACCACAGTTAAACGTTATATTAACAGTTCCCACAAAACAGACAGCTAGACGCTATATTGATAACTAGAAAGCATCAGAAATAAGAGAAAATTAGGGGCTTGTTTACAAAGCTGCGGTAGCGGTTCACGATCGTTATCGGAGCCACGACCCCATTGATTTCAATGGGGCCGCGGCTCCGATAACAACCGCGAACCGCTACCGCGGCTTTGTAAACAAGCCCCTTAGAGTCTTAGCTTTGTGAAATATCCACAGCTCCTGCAGCCAGCCTCAGAGACTTGTAGGTGTGGCCACTGGTCAGGTGTGAGATGGGCTCAAATTAGCCCCTGCCTGCCTGCCTGAGAGCAGAAACTTTCACCTCCCCCACCCAGAAAGAGCAAGCCTTCTCCAACAGATTTAAACCTTTGTTATCTGGATACTCAGGTTCCAGTAGGCTGAATATCCCCAAGCTTAATTTATAACCACAGTTAAACGTTATAGTAACAATTCCTACAAAACAGACAGTTAGACTTTATATTGATAACTAGAAAGCATCAGAAATAAGAGAGAAAATTAGAGCTTTAGCTTTGTGAAATATCCACAGCTCCTGCAGCCAGCCTCAGAGACCTGTAGAAAAAAGAATAAAGGGGACTATTGTAGCCGATATGGAAGTGCAGACTAGATAGGCCATATGATCTGTTTCTGCTGTCATGTTTCTATGTTTAAGAAAAAACCCAGAGGAGAGTCAGCAAGCTATTAGGTGAGAAATATGTCGTTTTTAACCTCTATTTTCCCTGTCATTTTGAAGGTTTAAAGGTCACCTCGAGTGTACTTCAAAATGTTAAAAATACTTTAAAATCAGGTATTAAACTCCTTTAAGAAAAGGGTCCTTGTTGCAATTGTGGATATATATATACATACAGGGTGGCCCAAAAAAAGTGAGAACATCTCATAAATTAAAAGCTTAAATAGTTTACTTATTTACCTTTTTTAACTATATAACGTCTTTATTTCGACAATTTCCGGTCGCCATCTTTTTTTTTAAATTTGTCAATCGTTTGCATCTGTCTTTTTGACTTTTTAAATAACTTATATGCTACGAGATGTTCTCACTTTTTTTGGGCCACCCTGTATATTGTCTGATTCCCCTTGGTGATTTTGATGTCATGTGTGATTCCCACATGACTGTTGGATGACTCACTCTAATTTATTTATTTATTTATTTAACAGTTATTTATATACCGCTCTTTCCCTAGTATCAAGTGCGGTTTACATGGAACAGTAGGTTAATTGGTATGTAATATACCAAGTCAGTTTACATAGAACAGATAATTATAATTTACAAGGAATGTTGTAACATTAAAGGTATAACATATTAGAACATATATACATTGTTAGTTTAAATCTATAATCATCATGTGAATGAGAGTGTGGTATGGTTAATAGTGTATTAGTGATATTTATTTTGAAAATAGAGTATGTAATAATAATGTATAAATGTTAGCCTGTATCTATTTGAGTATTCTGTTCTGAGGGTGTATTGTAGTGTAATATGAATAAGTGAGTTTTTAATTTTTTTCTAAATTCCTTTATATCAGATAGCAGGCGAATGTTGTCAGGTAGATTGTTCCAAAGAATTGGAGCAGAGTGTGAGAAAGCTCTCTTATTTGTTTGTTTTCTGGCTTTTGTGAAATCTTTTGGTATTGTTAAGGTATTTAAGTTTCTGCTTCTTTGGGATCGTTTATCGATGTCTATATTAATCAGTGTATTGAGTGCCGATGGTGCAAGATTATTTATAAGTTTAAATGTAGTGACAAGAATTTTATATTTGATTCGGGAGTAAATAGGTAGCCAATGAAGTTCAGCCAAAATTGGTGTAACATGTTCAAGTGGGCTTATATTCATAATCATCCTGGCAGCTATGTTCTGAATTATTTGTATCTTTTTAATATTTTGTTTTGAAATGCCATTAAGTATTGTGTTTGCATAATCAAAATGTGGGGTGATGATAGCATGAATTATATTAATAAAGTCTTGTAGATGAATCAATGGTCTTAATTGTTTTAGTGTTTTGAGTTTGTAATGTATTTTTTTAGTTAGATATTTTATATGTGAATCCATATTTAGATTATTGTCAAGTATTACACCTAAATATTTTATTTCTTTTTTTGTATTTATTTCATGAGTATCTAGTGTGATCGTGTTTGGGGGTATGTATGTTTGATTTTTAGTGATGAATAATATATCAGTTTTAGTAAAGTTGATAAGTAGATTTTGTTCTTTGAGCCATTCAGTTAGTTCATTGAAACATTCTGCTATTTTTTGAAGAGGTGGGTGTGGGATTTCAAATGGGAGGTAGAACATTATATCATCAGCGTAGATATGATAATAAACATTGTGACGTTTAAAGATGTTACAAACTGGTTGTAAGTAAATATTAAATAATAGCGCAGATAATGCAGAACCCTGCGGGAGACCCTGAGTTTGTTTGAAGGTGTTAGAAATTTGGGTGTGGATTCTTACTGTTTGAGTTCTGTTTGATAGATATGATTTGAACCAATTATAAACAGTAGATGTAATTCCAATTTGTTGAAGTCTGTTTAACATTGTTAAGTGATTAACACTGTCAAATGCAGCTGATATGTCAAGGAAAACAAGAATAAAGGCTTGTTTAGGATTATCAATACCTCTTAATATTGTGTCATAAAGGATCGTTAGCAAGGTTTCTACTCCATGGAAGGGTCTAAAGCCATATTGATGTTCATCAAGGAGGTTTAATGTGTCAATAAAGTCTTGTAGTTGAATTTGTACAATTTTTTCAATAAGTTTGGCCATAAAAGGAATACTTGATATGGGTCTGTATGATTTTGGGGATAATTTATCTAATGTGTTATTTTTAAGTATAGGTCGTATTTGAACGTGTTTGAGAGATGGTGGTAAGTAGCCTTTTTGTAAGGATAGGTTCACTAAGGGTAGAATGAAAGAAGAGAGTATTGAGAAAGTCTTCTTTATCCAATCAACTGGGCATGGATCAAGGTATGAGGTTGTTGTATTAATGTTAGTTATTGTAGTTTTGAGAGTAGATTTTGATATTAAGTTGAAGTTGGTCCAGTTATCAAATGTAGCTTGCTTTGTTTGTGTTTGAATTTGTGGTTGAGTAATATGTAGAGGTGTTATTTGTAGCTTTGTTTTATTGATATAGTATTGAGCTAATTCTTGTGGGGAGATATCAATTGATATTTCATCAGAATTTAGTGTTTTGTTTGTTAGTTTTTGTACTATACAGAATAGTTCTCTTGGGCGATTAGTGGCTCTTGAGATTATATTAGAATAATAATTTTGTTTGGAGTTGTTTATTGTTTGTTTATAAATTTGTAGTGTATTAGTGTAGTTCTCATGATTTATTAATGATTTTGATTGTCTCCATTTCCTTTCCTCTTTTCTTAGTTGTCTTTTTAATGTTTTGATAAATATATTAAACCATGGAGCATGTCTTTTTTCAATTTTATTGTTGTTTATATTTTGGTGTGATTGTTTTGGATTACTTTCAGCTGCTTTAGAGATTATATTGTTCCAGTTTTTGATAGATTCTTCAAGATTTGTGGGTGTTTGTGTTAGTTGTGGTATTATTTGATCTAGAAATTCTTCTTCATTGAATTTTCTGAATCTATTAGTTTGAGGACGTTGTGGTCTTTTAGTTTGATTGTTGTAGGTGATGGTTATATTAATTGGTAATTCAATTATGCATTGATTCAGTTGTTCCTTATTTAATTATGTAATGATTAGACTTGTTTTTGTGTTTGGCCACCCCTAAAATTGTGCTGCCCTAGGTGGCCGCCTAGTTCACCTAGTTCTAGGGTTGGCCCTGTAGCTGTATCAGCAGTCAAATGTCCCGAGGGCTTTGTTCTAAGCAGAGCATAAATGCTGGCTTTACTCTAAAAAGTCTTCAGCTCATCCCCAGTAACTCCTTGAGTGCCTTTCAAATTGGGGGAGGGCGGGGGGTTCTCATCTTGTAGTAGTGTATAGCAATTTGTTTTGATGTGAATATCCATTGGGTTTTCGTGGCAGGATACGGAAGTAGATTGCCAGGCCTTTCTTCCACGCAGTTTAAGTATAGTGCTGTTGCCGTTGTCACAGAAATGTGATCATCTGCCGCCAAAACCATCCCATTATGCCACTGCCCAAATGGGTTGTTTGTCTTAGTCTGGGACCTTAATTGACACCTGCATTGTATCCGCAGGATACTATACTCTCCATGATCGCATATAGTTTGCATTTAATTGTTCAATGTATGTTTCAAGTTGTTACATGTGAACCGAATTGACCGTAGGAAATGCGGTATACAAAAAATGTCAAATAAATAAATAAAATAAATCTTGGGTGACCCTGCCAGCAGTTAAGCTACGAATAGCTTAGTTCTCAGCATCACTGCTACACACAAGTCCTCGCAGCACAACAAACCACAAACCAAGCAAGGGGTTCTCTTACAGTTGAGGAATTTTTATGACTATTGTTTTATAGTTTAATTTTATATTATTGCAAATTGCTTTAAATAGTTGGTGCCAAAATGGAGATATATAAGATCCTAATGCATAAATACCTTGTAAATAATTGTTGTCCTGCTATGCTTATTTTCTATATGAAACAAATACACTGAGAAGCTGCAACACAAATTATTCACTCTCAAAAGTAATCCTCATGGCAGAAATCTACATAAAAACAAAACTGATATCAATAATGCAATATCAGTTTCCGCACTCTACAGAAAACCTTTTTAAAAGATGTGATATCAATCACATTTTGGGGCTTATTGAGGGAGAACTAAGAACGCATAAAATATTTATTCACTTCTGAGTGAAGATATGAAGACAAACTTATTTTCCAACTGAACTTCTAAACAAACAAACAAACAATAAAGGGAATAGCACCACACTGAGTTTAAAGATTGCAGTGTGTATAATGCTAATTGCTAATTTTAATTTGAAGAAGATATTACTGAATGGAACACGGTTGTTTTTGTGAGCACATCATTAAGACTTCTTTGAGAACAAAAGTTTCACTGGAAGTAACAACAGAGAATGAGTCATTAGAACAAGAATTGAAATTTACTTAAATAACATTTTATCTAACTTTTTCTTTCAGCTGTTTGAGAGCTACCAAAAGGTTTTAAAATATGACCACAGCTTCTTACGGTCTTGTTCAACCATTTGCACTACTGGTTGGGACTGGTAATTTTTTAAATTATATTTTATTTTTTTTCAATTGATTTTCAATCCCTATTTGTATTTAAGGGTCCTTTTACTAAGGTGTGCTGTGTGGTTAATGTGCATTATAGGATGAGATCATGTGAGCATGAGGGGCTGTGGTAACTTTACTGCATGGGCATGGAAACTACTGTGCACTAAACCGCACGTTCATTTTCCATCATGCGATGGAGCAAGGAATGCAACGGTTAGGGGTGGAGTGTGGATATAGAGAGCACATTACATTTAGCATGGGGGTACATATTGTATATTCACTGTCAATGTGGCAATTAGCATGGTGCAGCTCGCCATGCTTCTATGAGTGGCCTTATGTACACCTGCGTTAATTGCAAATGCCACTGCCACAGGTAAGGTACAGCTCCGTGTGCTAAATGCTGGGGATATGCTGGGCAGAATGCAACAGGTAGCATACAACTGTTGCACTTATTGAGGGGGATTTTAGGAAGGATATCTAAGTTAAATCGGGGCCGTTCAGGGCAGACCGTGCAGAAAAACACCAGAGATACCTATATCTCTGGCTGATTTCAGGAACATACAGTAGATGTCCTTGTCCTAGATGTGCATAAGAGTGGCCACATAGACAACTCAATTAGGGATGCTTGGGTTGGGAAGCTCCATCTCAGGCAAGTTAGAAAAAGGGGACGTTCAGTGGCATAGCAAACTGATAACTGTCAGCCAGCCCCACCCGCTCCTTAACCTTGAGGGCTAAAGAGGGGTTGACTTGCGACGCCCGTGGGCAATTGTTGTAGTTGTGTTGTGGTGCGACGAGTGATAAGGCTTGGCAAAGGATTATTTATTTTAACTGGTTTATTTGCTCGTGGCTTAGTTTGCCAGTGCGCAGTTCAATATGCAAATTACAGACGGTGCAGAAGAAATTAAATCCAAAAGTATACAGGAATAACTGAATCTTATCTAGTTGCTTGTTGCGCTGTATTATTACACATTCTTCTCATGTGCTTTATCATACAGGAAGGAAACAGAGAAAGTCTCTTCACTCAAGTTTTCTTGTATAAATGAGGTTAATTGTCAATGTCCTATTACCTCATAGAGCAGTACAAAAACTTGGCTGTTTAATTGTCTCTGTCAATTAAACAGATTGAGCAATCCATTAACATGTCATCATTATCAGGGGGCAATAAAGAATCAGGGGTAGAAGTTTCTTCCATACATTCAATGTCTGGCACAACCGGATTAAAACTTCTCTTCTGCTTTAAGAAGTCTTGGAAGTCCTTTAGAAGTGACTCAGCCGGTAACTTCCCCAAGTATGTCTGATCTCCCGTCCCTTCAATGAGTAACTGTTTACTGAGCTTATCAATCTCAGGCTGCCACTTAAGTTTGTTTGTACTGGGAACAAACACATGTGCTGGGCTACGTTTATCTCCTAAACATTCTCTACACGTGGGTGCTTGGTATTCCAACTTTGCAATGTCAGGAGAATAATCAAAAGCATTACATTCAGCCTTCTCCAGGTTAGGTATATCAGCTAGCTTAAAAGAATATTCAGGATTACTTAAAGCTTCCCTTGGCTGATAACAGACGCCGCCATCTTGTTTAGCTGTGCTTTTAAAAGTGGAACAGAGACTGCCTGGTTTAAAAGCATAAACACTTCTTTTCTTGGGTACCTGATACAGAAGCTTTTCATCTGGGGAATACCTTATCCTTCTGTCCTTCTTCCACAGCTGTGCCTGGTTCTGTAGCCCTGGGTTTTCAGCGTAGTTAAAAGACCTCTGCCTGCAGCAGTTCTCTCTCTCTACTGAATCCTCTCCCACGGTACCTTCCAGGTGCAGCTTGTCACAGGAATCTCTATAGCAAGGATAATCCCATATAGACTTGCCTTCTGCAATCCTTGTATCTCCCTCTGGGAACTCAGATAGTTTCTCTCGTGTTCTCAGCTTGTCTGGAACCAGTTGTCCTGTTATTCTCCTTTCTAGTCCTTCCTTTGGAACTTTTCTCGAGTCCTTCACTAGTTCCCTCTGACTTCCTGGTTTCTGTATATTTAAGCAGCTGGCTCTGGCCTGCATTGCCCGCCTTCCTTTGGGGCGTGCCCAATCACAGGCTTCCTCACTCCCTTCCCCCGAGGAGTGCTGTTTAGCTTGATTGGAAGTGTGTTTTTTTCTTTCTCTAAAGAAATCTGTGCTCTCTCTAGCATTACCGGCTTCCACCACCGGATGCTCACTTGTGTCCATAGGTTCCTGAGGAGCTACTGGGTCACAGATCCCCCTCCTTAAGCTATCACGGGCTGGCTGTATTTCATCAGCACAGTTCGTGATACGACTTAGAGCATCAGCATTTTTTATGGAGCTTTCCAGCCCTGTGCTCGACCTGAAAATCAAACGCATGGAGAGCCATAAACCACCGCGTTAGGCGTGAGTTGTGGTTGTGCATTTGATGCAGCCATTTTAACGGGGCGTGATCGGTGATTAAAATGAACTTTCGTCCCACCAGGTAAAAACGTAAAGCATCGATGGCCCACTTTATGGCTAGACACTCCCGTTCAATGGTGGAGTAGTGCTTTTCTGCTGGGACCAGCTTCCTGCTGAGGAACAAGACGGGATGTTCAATGCCATCATACCGTTGTGACAAGACCGCCCCCAGGCCTGTGTCAGAGGCGTCCGTCTGCACAATAAACGTCCTGGCAAAATCCACCGCCTTCAAAACGGGTGCCCCACATAGTTGCCTCTTCAGGAGGTCAAACATCCTCTCTGCATCTACTGTCCATTTCAACTTAGTGGGTGCATTTTTTCGCAGCATGTCCGTTAGCAAGGTCGTCTTCTCCGAGAAATGGGGAATAAATCTTCGGTAATAACCGACCAGTCCTAAGAAACTGCGCAGTTGTTTCTTCGTAGCAGGTGTAGGAAAGGTCTGGACGCTTGCTATCTTGCTGACGAGAGGTTTAACCACTCCATGACCCACAACATGTCCCAAATATTTCACTTCTCGTCCCCCGAAGAGACATTTGGCCGGGTTTAAGGTGAGTCCGGCCTCCCGGATGGATAGGAGAACCGCTTCAACCCTCTGTAGGTGTTGCGTCCAATTCTCGCTATGCACGACGATGTCGTCCATGTAGGCGACTGCGTAGGCCTGATGTGGACGAAGGACCATGTCCATCAGTCTTTGGCAAGTGGCCGCGGCCCCATGTAGGCCAAAGGGCATGCGCTTGAAATGATATAAGCCTATTGGTGTGCTAAAGGCTGTCTTCTGCCGGGCCTCCCTGGTAAGGGGCACTTGCCAGTAGCCTTTGGACATGTCCAACGTCGTCAAATATTTGGCCTGTCCAAGACGGTCAAGTAACTCTTCTATTCGGGGCATCGGATAGGAGTCAAATCGAGAAATGGAGTTTACTTTTCTGAAATCAATACAAAAGCGTATTGATCCGTCCGGTTTAGGCACCATAACGATGGGACTATTCCACGGACTGCGCGACTCCTCGATGATTCCCATAGATAGCATTTCTTCCACCTGGCGAATCACCTCCGCTTTCTTTGCTTCAGGTAGTCGATAAGGACGTTGCCTTATGACCTGGCCTGGAGGAGTTATTATATCATGCGTTATCAATCTTGTCTCACCTGGTGTAGTCGTGAGAACATCTTTATAACGGGAGAGTACTTGGTGAAGTTCCTGTCGTTGTGGCCATGAAAGATTTTCATCCAGTCGAGGCTCAGGGCTTTCTTTGCAGTCAGACAGCTGGGGTCCGAGGTCCTCTTCCTCGACCTCCATCATCTCAACCGAAGCTGACAGGCCCTGCAAACTCTTAGTGCCCGTGGATCCGAATCCTTGCACACCCCGTAGCGTCGTCGACAGAACCGGTACTTCTTCCAAAGGGGGAAGTCCAACTCGCTCGCAGATCAACTGCGCTATGCGATCCCCGGCCTTAACATGGAAATCACTCTTCCCGAAATTAAAAAGAAGGACTTTTACAGACCCCCGGTAGTCCGGGTCGATGACCCCTGCGCCGATATCAATAAAGTATTTCAGGGCTAACCCTGACCGGGGTGCTAGTCTTCCATAGCATCCCATGGGCAGCTCTATTTGCAAAGCGGTGTCCACCAGTGCCTTCCCACCTGCTGGGACTATCATCTCTTCAGCGCTGGTGAGGTCAAAACCTGCGGCGCTGGGGGTGGCCCTTTTTGGTGCATGAGCATTGGGTGTCAGCCTGCAGAACTTTAGGACGAACCTAGGTTTTTCTCCCTTGGGGACTTCCTTTATTTGTCCAGGCTTGTTGGTTCCAACCATTGAAGAAGCAGAGACGTGTTTTACTTTTTCCATGGTTAGAGCGCAAACCTCACTTGCAACTTTCTTTATTGGGGCCTTCTCACGCTCTTGTAAGCCCTGCTCTATCCCTTTATGAAATTGGGGCCAATCTTTACCTAAGATGACCGCACGTGGAAGACCTGGAACTACTGCTAAAGGGATAGTCCTGTATGTGCCTAACCCCCTTACGTGTAACCTATACACTGGGTAAGTGGATGTTCCACCATGTTCACATCTTATTTTTACCGAAGTAACAGGCTGAATCACTTCTCCTCCCTGCTGAGCTTCTATTTCCTTCCATAACTCCTTCGAGAGCATACTCAACTCCGCCCCGGAGTCCAGCAAAGCCTGGGTCGTAATTCCCTGTACTTCAATAGACAACAAAAAGCCTGGTCTATCTCTTACAGCACTGCTAGCAGTTAATGCAGTTTTTACCCTACATTGCCTTTGCAAATGCCCTTGCTGACCACAGTTATAACATGTTTGCCTACCCTTCCTTTCTTTCCATAAAGGCATACATATACTCATATGACTGCTTTCATCCTCTCGTCCCTTTTCTGATTTACACCTCTGCAAGTCCTGGGAAGTAGAGCCGCCTCTCTGGCCTGAAATCTCGGCCTCCATATACCTTTCCGAGAGCGCTACTGCCTCCTGAGGTGTTGTGCAGTTTTGTAAAATCAGAAAAGTACGGATCCGGTTAGGAAGTGCGTTCATGTACTGTTCTAATATAAGATCATTCACCACAGACTCCACAGTTTTCTTCTCTGGATTCAACCATTTGTTGAGTAAACTATGTATCCGGTGACACAGAGATTTGGGAGTCTCCCCAGGCCTTAATCTCACACTTCTTAGGCGTGTGCGATAAGCTGCTGGAGTGAGTCCCAACCTCTCTCTGATGGCTTTTGTGATTTCTTCATAATTACATGCTAACTCAGCTGGCATGGCACGATAAGTGGCTAGCGCCTCGCCTGTGAGTGACGCTGCCAGTCTTAGCGGCCAGTGCTCTTTAGGCCACAGGCTAAGCTGTGCAACCCTCTCAAAGCTGGTCAAGTAATCATCCACATCGTCACTATCTGTTAATTGTCCAAAATTGAACCCTGTTCCTATTTGTAGACTAACAGCGTGTGCATTGTCTGTTGGTGTGGAACCTGGTATTGAGGCTGAAGCAGGCGGTGGCTTCTTCTCCTGGAGCATCTTCTCCACCAGCTCCCGTAGAGGTCTTTGCTGCTCCTGGAAGCTGGCGTTAGCTCTCGCCTGAGCCTCCAATGACATGTCCCTCTGGCGTTCCAACTGCGTTGCCATCCACTGGAACACTTCTTTGGGGTCCAACGCCATTTTGGAACCTTGCTCAGGAGGTATACAAGCGTGTCAGCAATGATGTTTCAGCAGCCTCTTGCAACTCCTTCCACTGCTGGGCTCGGCAGCACCTCTGCTGGGCTTCCCTGGAAGTTGGTGGTTGTAGCTCCTGCTTTGGATATTTCTTGCGTCTGTAGAACTTGCCAAAAATCCAGCCGTTGCTACGCCATCCTTGTCAGCCAGCCCCACCCGCTCCTTAACCTTGAGGGCTAAAGAGGGGTTGACTTGCGACGCCCGTGGGCAATTGTTGTAGTTGTGTTGTGGTGCGACGAGTGATAAGGCTTGGCAAAGGATTATTTATTTTAACTGGTTTATTTGCTCGTGGCTTAGTTTGCCAGTGCGCAGTTCAATATGCAAATTACAGACGGTGCAGAAGAAATTAAATCCAAAAGTATACAGGAATAACTGAATCTTATCTAGTTGCTTGTTGCGCTGTATTATTACACATTCTTCTCATGTGCTTTATCATACAGGAAGGAAACAGAGAAAGTCTCTTCACTCAAGTTTTCTTGTATAAATGAGGTTAATTGTCAATGTCCTATTACCTCATAGAGCAGTACAAAAACTTGGCTGTTTAATTGTCTCTGTCAATTAAACAGATTGAGCAATCCATTAACATGTCATCATTATCAGGGGGCAATAAAGAATCAGGGGTAGAAGTTTCTTCCATACATTCAATGTCTGGCACAACCGGATTAAAACTTCTCTTCTGCTTTAAGAAGTCTTGGAAGTCCTTTAGAAGTGACTCAGCCGGTAACTTCCCCAAGTATGTCTGATCTCCCGTCCCTTCAATGAGTAACTGTTTACTGAGCTTATCAATCTCAGGCTGCCACTTAAGTTTGTTTGTACTGGGAACAAACACATGTGCTGGGCTACGTTTATCTCCTAAACGTTCTCTACACGTGGGTGCTTGGTATTCCAACTTTGCAATGTCAGGAGAATAATCAAAAGCATTACATTCAGCCTTCTCCAGGTTAGGTATATCAGCTAGCTTAAAAGAATATTCAGGATTACTTAAAGCTTCCCTTGGCTGATAACAGACTCCACCATCTTGTTTAGCTGTGCTTTTAAAAGTGGAACAGAGACTGCCTGGTTTAAAAGCATAAACACTTCTTTTCTTGGGTACCTGATACAGAAGCTTTTCATCTGGGGAATACCTTATCCTTCTGTCCTTCTTCCACAGCTCTGCCTGGTTCTGTAGCCCTGGGTTTTCAACGTAGTTAAAAGACCTCTGCCTGCAGCAGTTCTCTCTCTCTACTGAATCCTCTCCCACGGTACCTTCCAGGTGCAGCTTGTCACAGGAATCTCTATAGCAAGGATAATCCCATATAGACTTGCCTTCTGCAATCCTTGTATCTCCCTCTGGGAACTCAGATAGTTTCTCTCATGTTCTCAGCTTGTCTGGAACCAGTTGTCCTGTTATTCTCCTTTCTAGTCCTTCCTTTGGAACTTTTCTCGAGTCCTTCACTAGTTCCCTCTGACTTCCTGGTTTCTGTATATTTAAGCAGCTGGCTCTGGCCTGCATTGCCCGCCTTCCTTTGGGGCGTGCCCAATCACAGGCTTCCTCACTCCCTTCCCCCGAGGAGTGCTGTTTAGCTTGATTGGAAGTGTGTTTTTTTCTTTCTCTAAAGAAATCTGTGCTCTCTCTAGCATTACCGGCTTCCACCACCGGATGCTCACTTGTGTCCATAGGTTCCTGAGGAGCTACTGGGTCACATAACACGAGCCCCATTCCCCATCAGTGTTCATTGACATAAAGGTATCAAAAAGTAGAAAGACTACAGGAAACACAGTGAAGGTACAATTTAACCCATTTAAGACTAATAAGAGAAAATATTTTTTTTATTCAACGTGTAATCAAACTGGAATTCATTACCGGAGGATGTAGTAAAAACTGTTAGTGCAGCTTAAAACAAGTTTGGACAAGTTCCACTGAATATTACGCTGGTGGCATTCATCTGATTAGCCATATCTGAAATTTCACCCATATAAAAAGCAGGTGCAGTTTGTCAGATACATTTTATCTTTGAAAATTTGATATCTGATCAATGTATGCTTATTATCTTTAGACTTAATCTAGCAAGGAATTTGAAAATGGCATCATCAACATTTTTGAGGTTATTAGAAAGTTAATCTGCACAGTTTCTGGACTTAATTGTACAGAGAAATAGGATAGGAGCTAACATTTCTTCTCTGCTTTATGGAGCAAAGATAAATATGTTAGACATTCAGAGAGTGATGCTCTGTAGGTATTATGGAGTATTAGGCTTTAGAAAGACTTTCTGAAGGACACATTACTGATCCAGACCAACTTCACTGGGATTCAGGATGCCTCTTTCTTTATCCAGTTTGCACCAAATCTGTCACTACCATCTCTGAGGATGATAAAGATGCAACAAAGGTGGAGAGGGAGGAGTGGCCTAGTGGTTGGGGCAAGGTACCACAGGCCAGAAGGTCAGTTGTTCAAATCCCACTAGAGAACAGCAACCTTGGGGTTTCTAGTCCCACAGGTGATCCTTGTTGTCTTGGGAAAGCCACTTAACCCTCCATTGCACATAAGATATGCCATACTGGCTCAGACCAAGGTCCATCAAGCCCAGTATCCTGTGGCCAATCTAGGTCATACATACCTAGCAGCATCCTCAAGATGCACAGGCTCCACAATGCTTGTATTGGGTCAAGCATTGATATCCTGGGTCCCTTTTTAATAATGGTTTATGGACCTTTCCTCCAGGAACTTGTCCAAACCTTTTTTAAACCCAGCTACACTAACAGCTCTTACTACATCCTCCGGTAACAAATTCCAGAGTTTGATTACACGTTGAGCGAAAAAATATTTTCTCTTATTTGTCTTAAATAGTTTACCGTGTAGCTTCGTTACATGTCCCCTAGTCTTTCTATATTCTGATAGCGTAAACAATCGATCTACGTTTACCCATTCCACTCCATTCATTAATTTATAGACCTCTATCATATCTCCCCTCAGCCATCTCTTTTCCAGGTTGAAGAGCCCTAACCTTTGTAGCCTCTCTTCATAGGAGTAGCCTTCCATCCCCTTTACCATTTTGGTGGTTCTCCTCTGTACCTTTTCTAATAACGCTATATCCTTTTTAAGATATGGCGACCAGAATTGCACAGTAAGTATTAGTGTATGTGTCTTGTATCCCCCAACCACTTTGACCCAGTGAAAAACAGGATATGAAATGCAGCTAAATAAATAAATTACTGCTCTCATGGGCTGCCACAGCTAGTATGATAAACTTTGCAGTTTTCCATTTCATGCTGCCTCCTTGTAAATTGAGCAGACGTTTCAGCTACCGTATTGTGGCTTTCTTCAGGGTGAAGTGGTTAAGCATGTCTGTTCTTTTATATAGTAGTTCTCAAACAGGATTGGTGGGATGAAGGGAAATTTGAATTTTGGAGGGAAAGTCTGTTGCAGGCAGGCTAGACCTCTCTTTTCCTATAGATTAGAAGGTTCTCTGGTGAATTTAAAGGTGCTTTCCCCGTAGAGTTTCTCTAAATGTTCTCTTGGGCTGCCCCAGCTAGTATAATAAACTTTTCAGTTTTCTGGATCATGCTGCATTTTCATAACTGAAACAAATATTTCAGCCACCATACTATTGCTTTCTTCAGGGTGAAGCTGTTAAGCATTTACTTGGATGTCCTTTCGCTAGGGACATCAATATACCTAATTTCTAAAATGACTTTAGGGACGCCCTTGTAAATTGGACAGCTTCATACCCATTCCCAGACTGCAAAACATGAATAGACCTTCTAATATAACCCCCATAGTTTATAACATATTGATGCATATCGCAACTCCATCTTTGCTCCACCCATGCTATGCCCCTAGGAATGCTCATTTGTGATGTGTGCATAAGTAAGACCAGTCTTTAAGGCATACATAATTATGATGGAGTCCACGTGACGCATGAACGAGTGAAGACGTGTCTTCGCTCGCTCCGGGGCCGCCTTAAGATTCCGGCCTGAAATACTTGGTTCTCTGCCCCTGCGAACCACTCGGCTGGCGGTAAATTCTTCCCTTCCCTGGCGGCTGACTTAACTGTGGGGAATTCCCACGATGCCTCCCCCGCGCGCAAGGAGAAAGAAAAAGAGAGGGGGCCTAAGTCTACCTCGGCGGCCATGCTTGTCTCACAGCCCTCCTCACCGGGAAAAGACAGCGTGGAGTCAGCCACCGAAGATCTGGCAAGGGAGGTGGTGCGGCAACTTGACCCTAAGTTCGACCAGATCCTGTCCAAACTGGACCTTATGGGCACGGCGCTGAATGAGGTGAATCAGCGGATAGAGGAGCTCGAAGGCAGAGTGGCGGCTGTGGAGGAGGATGAGGGCCGGCAGTCTCGTGAGCTGGAGAGCGTGAGGTCCCAGATGGAAGCCGTGCACGCTAAACTTGATGATCTCGAGAACCGCTCCCGCCGCAACAATCTACGTCTGGTTGGGATACCGGAGTCTACTTCTGATCTACAACTGGTGCCGTTGATAGAGCAGTGGCTCCCCAAAGCCCTAGGCCTAGATGCGCTGGTGGGGGACCTTAAAGTTGAACGGGCGCACCGTATTGGCGGGAAGGTGGAGACCAGACCTCGACCCCGGGTAGTGATTGCTCGGATACTGAATTTCGCACACAAAGAACGTTTGCTACAGGCGTTTCGCCAGCATCGGCAACTTACTTTGGACAACAGCCGACTCCTCTTGTTTCAGGACTACTCCTCGTTAGTTACTACGAAGAGGAGGGAATTCACCCCGGTATGTACAGCGCTGTTTCAGAGAAACGTGAGGTTTGCATTGGCGTTCCCGGCTGTCCTCCGCGTTTACCACCTGGGGAAGACGCAGGTCTTTGAGTCAGTGAAGACAGCTCAGACCTTTTTGAAAGAGCTAGAGAAAAGCGACCTGTCGCTGGCGGGGGAGCAGAGCTCGACCTCTGGACAGTGCACATGAGGCCCCTCAACTTTGTCTCATCTGAGTCCCAGGAAGACGGAGGGCGGACGACTCGGGCTTGGCCGGGGGACAAGACAGGACCGCTGCTGTGGATTGCTTAAGCAACCTTATTCCCGACACGAGGGGACTATGACCTCTGCAGCTCCTGGGGGTCGTTTTGACACGGCCCGGGGTTCCAGCTATGGACATATGCTATATGTTATGGCAGCTCTGACTTGGGACACTGATAGTGGCCTGTTGGCCTCCCCTCTTTCTTTTCCTTTTGTTATGGTTTTTGTCTGGGTGCCTTTCTCTGTTATTGCGCTTTTATATTTCTTTCATTTCGGTTTCTCTTTTTACCCCTATTTACTTCCGTTCTATCTTGCCCTCTCCCATGCATAGTTTGTTTCTTTATTTCTACTCCTTTTGTCTCACTTTTCCTCTCCCAATGGCTACTGTTGTGGCTCCCATGTTAGCGCTTTTACCACGTGCGTGGCTGCAACTGTTTCTTTGGATACTTGCAACCACGATAAGGTGGGCCGTGTGGGGGGGTGAGGCCTACTTTGAGGGGGTGGGTATGAGTGTTTCTCTTGCCCTCTTGGTTCTGTGTGTACATGCTGACTGTCTCTACTTTATAGTTATAGGAGGGGAGCCCAAAGTTGCATGGGGCAGATCGCTTAGCTGTGTTCGTTGCTGGGGTCTTGGGCGGCCCCGCCGCGTGCGGCAGGGACTCCTCGATCAGCCATGTTGGCTGAAGGTGGGATAGTGTATTTTAATATGGGGGGGGAGTTGGGGGGGGGGCAGCAGGGAGGAAGGAGGGTAGTGGGGGGTATGGGGATGGGGAAGGGAGGGGTGGGAGGCATGGGGGTTGGGGCAGGGCGGGTAGGAGGGTGGACCGTGGGGAGGGGAGGGAAAGTGCTGGCAGGAGATTGCCTTTTTCGAGGGTGGGGATTTGGGGAGGTGGTGGCTGAGGTTGCTACTCACATTCCTAGTAGTGTAGGGCTGGGGGTTGAGGCTGGGCGACCCCGGGCTGTTATGGAGCTGAGTCCTAATCTGTTGCCTGTAGAAGGTGCGGGTCCATGAAAAATCACCTCCGATTTATTTCCTGGAACGTGGGTGGGATTAACTCGCCAGTGAAGCGCACTAAAGTGCTACAGGCATTGCGGAAAGCCAGGGCGCAAATTGCCTTCCTGCAGGAAACGCATCTCTCCGAGAAGGAGCATGCCAAGCTTCAAAGAGGCTGGGTGGGCCGGGTGTTGGCGGCACCCTCGGGGGGAAGGAAGCGTGGTGTTGCTATCCTGTTTAGTAAGGATCTGCAGGTGGACTTGTTGAGTGAGGATCGTGACCCATCTGGTAGATACTTGTTTGTGCATGTCAAGCTGAATGGTGAGGAATTTTTTCTGGGTAGCATATACGCACCCAACGTCTATGATCACTCTTTTTTTCAGCGGGTGGGTAGGAAAGTTGCCGCAGCCCCGCGGGTCCCTTCAATTTTGGCGGGGGATTTTAATTGTCCTCACGACCCGGCAATGGATAAATCCGGGGGCCAATTGCAGGGAGCTTGGAGCAGGAAAGGGGTTGGGTACCTATGCCTGGTAGGTGGATTGGTGGATACTTGGAGGGCCCTACATGGGGGGGAAAAAGAATTCACACACCTGTCTAGGGTGCATCACACTTGGTCCCGGCTGGACTACATTCTGGTCGCTGAGCGAGAATTTGGGAGAGTGCTCAGTTCAGAGATTGCGCCGATGGTAGTCTCGGACCATGCCATGGTGCAGATGGACTGGCAGGGGCGTGAGAGAGGGGAAGCCCGGTGGGCCTTCCCCAGACAGATGTGGAAGAATCCCACCTTTAAGAATTACCTGGTGCAGAAATGGGAAGAATACTTACACTTTAACGAAGCCAGTGTGGGTTCGACTAGTGTCTTTTGGGAGGCCGGAAAGGCCGTCTTACGAGGGCACATAATTGCGTATGTAGCGCAGGAGAAGCGCCGCATCAATGGACAGGTGCTGATGTTGACTCGGGAGCTGCGGCGGCTCCAGACGTTGGTAGCCCGGAGCAGGAAATCCGAACAGCTGCCGCTGTATTTGGAGACTCAACGGCAGTTAAATGCTATTTTAGACGAGCGCGCTATCTACAATATGCATTATTATCGGCACCGGTTATACCGCTTTGGAAATAAGGCCGGGACGCTACTAGCCCGCTTAGTGCGCGACGGGGGAGGGTCTAAGGTGGTGGCCGCGATTAAAGACAGAGAGGGGCGTCCGCTGTTCTGACCCCCGGGGTATTGTGGAGGTGTTTCGAGAGTTCTACGAGAGGCTCTATACCCCAGAACCGACAGATGGGGCAGCGGCACCGGCCTTTTTAGATGCGATCCCCCTACCACAAATATCAGCGCGGCCGAGCGGGCGGCGGCACTAAATAGGCCGATTGAGGGGGGGGAGATCCAAGCAGTGATCCGGCAGGGGAAGCTGCATAAGGCCCCGGGACCGGACGGCTATAGTTCCGAATTTTATAAGCTGCTGGAGTTGCAGGTTACCCCTACCTTGGCTGCTGTTTATAACGACCTTTTGGAGGGGAAAGGGTTCCCTCGTGACATGCGCACAGCTGCGATTACGGTGATCCATAAGCCCGGGAAAGAGATGGAAGACCCGGCCTCGTATCGGCCGATCTCTCTCATTAACTATGATATGAAAGCTTTTGCGGGCGTACTGGCGCGGAGGCTCCAGGGGATTCTGCCGAGGTTGATCAGCCCATGTCAGACGGGCTTTGTTCAGGGGCGGGAGGCCTTCTCGAATATTTGTAGAGTGCTTCTAGGAGCGGAGTGGAGTGAAGCGCGGGGAGATCCACTCCTGCTGGTTAGCCTAGATGCCGAGAAGGCTTTTGATAGGGTGGCATGGGAGTATATGTTTGAAGTTCTTAGGCGATTCGGCTTCGATGGAGCCTTTCTGATTTGGTTGCGGGCGTTGTACTTGGCGCCTCTGGCATTCGTAGTGGTGGGGGGCCTTCACTCGGCGCCCTTTGAATTGCGTCGAGGGACGCGACAGGGCTGCCCGCTTTCTCCTCTGCTGTTTATTCTGCAAATGGAGCCCTTGTTGCGTACGTTGGAGCAGATGGAGGAGGTCCGTGGGATTGCCTGGCCAGGGGGTGGTGTTAAAATAAGCGCCTTCGCCGATGACTTATTATTGTGTTTGACAGATCCACAAGCCTCGCTGGACAGGGCTCTTTCGGTCATTGAACAGTTTGGTACTTTTTCGGGTATGCGGATAAATAGGTCTAAATCGATGGGCCTCGACATTGGTAGGAGGGTCCGTGGTCATTGGCAGGGAGACTTCCCGTTGGTCTGGGCGGCAGACTCGATCCGCTACCTGGGGATACAGATCCCTTGTGACCCTAGTCGGCTCTATGCAGTTAATATACGGCCATTCCTGCGCCAATCGATACAGCGACTACGGAAGTGGCGTGAGCTCCCACTTTCCCTGAAAGGCCGCATTGCTCTCTTTAAGATGGTCGAGCTGCCTCGCTGGATTTATCTCCTGCGACATGTTCCGCTCTGGCTCTTGCGTAGAGACCTCAAGATTCTGGAGAGTCATATCTCTGCCTTCTTGTGGAGGGGGAGACGTGCGCGTATTGCCTTTGCGACATTGCTGAGACCTATAACTGAAGGGGGTGCGGGCCTCTGTTCGCTGCGAGACTATAATGTGGCCAGTTTGTTTCGGCCGCTTCGCGCTATGATCGCGGGGACCGCCGCGACGCTTCCTTTGGAGCTGATAGATGCTGTTTCAATACCCTACCACAGAGTGTACTGGTTTCACCGTTCGAATAAGGAGCTGCCCTCCTTTTGGCGGCACTCCGTGTGCCTTGGCGCTCTTCGCCTAGCTTGGAGGCACCTTTGCCGTCTTCGAGGTAGTGAGTGGACTTGCTCGGATTGTCTCCCTTTGGCCGGTAATGGGGAGTTTCTTCCCGGTTGTCAGGGTGGGGTCGCTAAACGTTGGGCGCGCTGCGGCGTGGCTTATATAGGCCAGTTGCGGATGGAGAAGGAGGCGCAGATGGACTCTTATACCTCTCTACAGAGTCGTTACCGGCTGCCGGTTCAGGATTTTTATTTTTATCTGCAAGTGCGACACTTTGTAAGACCTTTGGAGCGTGGTGAGGGGGTGAATCTGTGGCAGGGGGACCGTGGAATGCTGGATCTCTTCCGTGTTTTAGATGGTAAAGTCAAGGTACAGAGTCTGCGAGTAGAGTTAGTGCGGGGGGATGATATGTCGGGGATTGCTCATCTCGCTCGGAAGTGGCAGGCGGATGGCATTGCGGAGGGGACAGTGGAGTGCCTTTCTCTAGCTTTCAGTAGGATACCTCATCTTTCGGAATCAGTACAAATGCAGGAGGTTCAGTATAAATTTTTGTGGCGTGCCTATGTGCATGATGTGTGGGCTAAGCGGATGGGTATTGCTGAGACGGAGAATTGTTGTCGCTGCAACGCAGATCGGGGTACCCTTGCGCACAAATTCTGGCTGTGCTCGGCGATTCAGCTGTTTTGGGAGGGAGTGGGAGTGCAACTAGGTGGCTGGATTGGTCAAGGGGTGGACATTGGACCCGCTAAGTGCCTCTTTGGTGTTTTTGACGGTAATACCCCTCTCAGTGTTCACCATAGACAGTTGTGCGAGAAGGGTTTTTTGGTGGCCAAGCAGACTATTCTGAGGCATTGGGTGGAGCCCACGACACCGAGTGTGCAGGAATGGGAGGGACGGATGAGAGTTCTCCTGAGTATGGAACGCTCTACAGCGCAACAGATGGGCCAGCAGCGGCTGGAACAATTTCTGAAGCTTTGGGCCCCGCTAGTGGCCGCGGACAGCGCCTAGTACACTTTTGGTTATATGGCTCGCTGCGTGGCCTACTGGCGGAACACTGGCGGACCATTGGTGTTTGCTAGAGCAGGGGATGTGAGTGTTGCTTCTTTGACCTCTCTGGATATGGGTTTGTAGCCATTACTGCCAGTGTGGGGGGGGGGGGGGGGTCGGGGGGGGGGGGTAATAGAGGGGGGTAGCGGGGGGAGTTGTGGGGGGTGGGGGGGCTATTTGTTTGTTCGACTGTACCCCACTCGGTTGATACTCATCTATATATGTAGCTTGGCCATATTGGTGGTGCGATGCTATACCTTCTTCTTCTTCCTTTGAATTTCTTTCCTGTCATTGCTGGCTCTGGTGTAACTTAAGGCGGGGCTGGGTTAGTTAGTTCCTGCTTCTGTTAACTGTTACATGTTCTTTAGGGTAGGATGTGTACTAGTCTTTGGTACCTTAGGCGGTGACACTGGTTCTGTTGTGTTGTATACTGTACTGAACAGTTCAATAATAATAATAATAATAAAAATGACTTTCACTAAGGCATACATAATTATAAATCTGCATATGGCAACACAATATTATAAAGGTCCTTTTTCAAATATGAAACAGACTTTATATATGGAGAAACCTTTATATTACTCCCTATGAATTAACACGTAAAAAAATTCTAGCGTACATACAATGCAAAATACAAATATGTGGCACAAACATGAAAAAACAAACAAAAATGAGGAAAAGTTTCTTTTAAACAATCAACCAAACTTCTTTTTTTTGGCCAAGCGCACCCCTACCATATAGATATTAATAAAGTTAATTTATTTTGGATGATTCTCTGTGAAAGATATTGTCCACTAGCAGAGATTTTTCATTTTTTTCCAATAATTCATATTATTCAATTTTTTTAGATTGATTGTGTTTTCATGAGCTGTCAGATTTCTCAAGCGGTGATGGAGGTCATTCCTAGTAAAATAATTTGTTTTGACCATGCAACCATATCTATCCCTTTTACAAAGTAGAAACTTTTCTATTACCAAAAGATAACAGATTAATGAAGAGTTATGATCAGGGTTAAACAATGGTACAGAAACGGAAAATAACATCATCAAAATGATTTTTTTCTGTGTATGTGGGATGAAATTAATGAGCCATCAGTAGACCTGTTCTGGAACCCAATTAACATTGCAAGATAAAATTCTTTAATAGGATTTCTGGGCTGAAATAAAAACAAAGCAGCCTTTTATCTTGCACCTAGACTATTTGCAAATGTCAGTACATATGAAAATTTACATTAATGCTTCAATTATTTATCACTTTGGCCATGCTGAGTCATATTGATGCTTTTTGAATAATAACAAAAAAGAAACCTGAATATAGTTTTAACTGTAATCAGCACTTATTTTATTACAAGGTATCATGACCTACTAATGCTCTGGTTTTCATAAAAATGGAGATAAAATTGGATTCTTCATCCATAAATAATGAGTCTGTATAGACCTTTCATATTTAGTTATTTGTTAAGGATGACACAGGCAAGATCTATCTTAAATCTACAAGATAAATAAAAAAAATCACTAAACACCAATCCAGGGTTATATCAGCCTGGAATGTCATTACCCCCAGAAGACTGAAAAATATTCAAGAATGTAAGTTATTTACTTTGTCAATAAACAGTTAGCTAAGGGGGATAGTTACTAATTTGTGCTAAGGGAATAACTCATGATATTTCTCCTTAACACACATCTAATGCAATATTGTGTATGTTTTTACCAAATGCAAAACATCTCATTATTATGCAAATTGAATAAAACAACTTTTGTTGAACTTTGCAAGCTGCATTATTTCTGAATAAATAATGCATACTCGAAACCAGCATTATTTTCTTCTTTGTGAACATCGGGCCACTAATATGTAGCCCAAGGCTCCTAGGCCTGGTAAAAGATGCACAGACCCCCTTTCCTCAGCCAAGACTTTCTACCCCCTCAGAAGACTTCTCCCCTAAACCCCAGTCAAGACTTCCCAGCCTTATGAAGTCCTCTCATGGACCCTCTTCCCCCCAAAGAAGACTCCCTCCAACTTGATCACTCCAAAGAAGTTACCCTCCAACCCTGACCTTCCTAAAGAAGACTTCTTCCTGAAGACTCCCACTACCAATAGACCAGAGCAATGTCCAGACCATTCATAAATTGGAAAAGGAATTCGAGATGTGGGGCCAGGGTTAACCTGTACTGGTTAAGTTGAATGCCTGGTATGGAAATTATAATGTCACAAAGACTCTGCTATCTATTTCTGAGTGTTACCAATTGAGGTTCTAGGTCATGCTTTTGTGACCCTCTATAAAAGTCACTTTCACTTTGTATGGAGATATAGACCACCGAGATTTTCAGAAAGGATTATATTGTCCAAAGATTGAAGGGGGTCTGGGGGTCCCAGATTTTAGGATGTACTGTTTGGGATCTCAGTTAAATGTAATTGTTGAGTGACATGGTCAGGAGGGAAAATAATGGGTACAGATGGAGCGGAGCACTACAGATAGAGATCTCTTCCATACTAATTTTGAGTGCCAAAAAGGAGGTGGTCTCAAATAATTGTGGGAAACTTATTTGTCATGCATAGTCTTAAGCTTTGGTGGTGCCAGTAGCTATTGTTTGGAGACAGAAAAAGTATTTCAGCCAGGGCTAGAGTTCCCAGTATTTAGGTAGTGGAAAGAAAAGGTCTGTGTGGTTGGTTCAATACCTAGACAGGGGTCAGCTGTCCGTGTGAGAAATATTTCCTGGATATCAGTAGCCATTCTAAATATTTTTAATTATGGTATTATATAAGCATTAAGGAATTAAAAAGCACCTGGGATGGCATAAAACCCTGTTTAAAGTCTTATGTATGGCTGAAGGGGATGGGAGGATGTTAATTTCTAAGCTACATGTCTCCTTATTTCTACCAAGTATAAATCAAGCATATTTTTTGACTGGGAAAGGGATTTGGGATCTGCCCTGGATGAGGAGTGGGGTTTAATATTAGGAATATGTTAGTTTTGAAATGTAAATCAGTGAGAATAAAATGATTGGTGGTATAGAAGATTTTTAAATGAATAACTCTCACTAGAAACTAATCAGATGGTATCTAGTGTTGACTTTGGGCCTGATCCATGAAGGCGAATAGCAGAGCTGGATGTCCCGATGGGATGTCCAGCCCTGCTATCCACCCTCAGCCTATGCTGCCTCCCGGCCCCACTTCATGTACAGAGACACTGTGCGTGCTGTGGAGAACAGGAGCGACAGGGGGGCAGAGAGTGGGTGGAACATGGGTGAGACTGACCCTTGGATATACAGGGCCGATTCCAATGATGACCAGTACATCTGGGGAATGCTGGAGAGACACCCTGCTTATTCCACACCTCCAATCCTCGCTGGCAGTTCCCCTGGAGCCCAGCAGCCCCACACCAGAGCAATGGGACAATCATGGGGAGTCCCTGCTGCCCAATCCAGGCTCCAGCAGCCCCTATTGGAGTCAGATGGTAGAGAATTGGGGGTCACAAAGGCAGCGGGCAGGTTGTGCATGGGGAGGATGTCCCCATGGCGATGCAGAGGCGTGTTGGGTCATCCCAGGGTCCAACCCTGCACCCACAGGCAATCTTGCTCCCGCAGTGCAGAATCGGGTCCTAATGGGCCTGTCCCGCCTGGGTGCACCCAGACAGCCCAGACATGCCCTTTTGGGGATCAGGATCCACATAAATATATATATATTTATTTATTTATTTTTTTGTGGGGGGGGGGGGGAGGTTCAGACCAACAAGATCCTAAGGTGTAGTTGTTCTACTATATGCAACCACATGTGGATAGGACATTGACCTTTACAGAATGCATGATTGGTTACTGCTCATTGTGAGATTGCTAAGGTTTGGAAGTGGGAGAGCCTCCCAAGCATGACCAAATGTTACAGCAGATTGTGCAATACATGTTTTCTTAGCAAGCTGACAAGCTATCAGAGATAGTTTGCTTTCTTGGTGGTCACTGCACATTGAAACCCTCCTCCCAGTGTGCAGCAGCAGCCAAGGAAAGGAATGGAGAATAAAACCAAGACTATTATAATGCCTCTGTATCATTCCATGGTATGACTGCACACTTTTTTTTTAACATTTATTTTTATTGCAATTTTACATTATGTAGCATAAACACAATATATTGAACATCGTGAAAACACATTGTATTCCCCTTTCCCCCAAATACCTTATAATACGAAACTAGCATCCTATCCCCCCTCTCCCCAATGCAATGTGGGCTTCTTACTATTAACCAGTAGTAGGTATATTATTCCCAGCACTTAAAGTTAGGGCTGCAAACTGTAACCGTGGTAGGGTGGACTCAATGCTCTACCTCCCCTCAACTTCACCTCCCCCACCTTTCCCACTATTTAACACAAAACTCTGACACCGTTCCTTTTAGTAAACATCTGGTTGCAGCTTTATTAACCATTAATAATTAACAATCAACTCCCATAACAATCAAGTCCCATAACAATCCATAGGGTATGCCATAGCAGAATGATACCTCACCAGCCATATTACTAGCAAGGTGAGCTCGCCTCTGCTTGGCCAACTTCCTTCCCCCCCCCCCCCCTTAGCTCCGACTTCGCCATATAATTAGCAAAAGCCAGCTAGGGGTTGTCCGGGTCCGGGGTACCCCACCCCCATCCCAAGCTTCTCCTCCGGTTCCGGAACCCGGAAACCTCCAGGATCCCACCACCAGCGCAGGTGACCTCAGCATCCATGCGCTGCCCCCCCCCCCCCGAAAGCTGCGACCAGCAAGAGTCCCCTCGTACTACCCCTTCTAACGCTTCCTGCCAGTCATTCGATAATAAATCCCATCCCACTGGGGATAAGTGTACCCCATCCTGGCCATACAAGCCCGCACAGCCCACTTCCACCCATGAATGCATTATTTGGTAACCCCCCTTTTACACACACCCACCGGCCGATTTGTCAGTTAATCTTAGTTAATCTCCTCGACCAGCATCGCTGGTCCCAGCAACTCGGCCTTGGGATAATGTCCGACCACATCAATATTACCCCAGGAAATCATTGAAGCACTTCCCCCACATCTTTTTGGACTGCTCTGATCAATTGCTTGCAGGTCCAAGCTGACAAATTGTTGCCCCCCAAATGTATTAAAATCATGTCAGGTGCCTTCCAAAGATGCCCGTGGTGCCGAAGCAAGGGGAGCAGCTGTGTCCATCGCAGACCTCAGTCACCCAGCCATGAGACGGACACCACCCTAGTATCCAGGCCCAGATTAGACCCCAAAGGCCACACAGCCACTCGCTGACCTGCCCAATGCACAAACGAATGGCCAATCAGCCAACAGCCATGCGGATTTCGGCTGCTATCTGCAAAAGAAAACAAAATTAGCCACAGAATTCCCATTTGTTTTCCCCCCCCCCTTACAAATGGACATAACCCAAGAAGACCTTCGAATGCCATCTCCCGATGCGCTGCACCACCTGTTTGGACAAACCTGCTGCCGCCGCACTCGTTGCTGCCCCAATGTGGAAGGAATGCGCTGCAAACTGCAGCGGCTCCTCCCCTATCTGCTGCAGCACCAACCGTAACACCGTTGTCACTTGGAATCGTGTCACCACCTGAGCATCTGAATGGAGAAACAGCACTCCCCCTACTGCAGGGCGCCACCACAATGCACGTGGTGACCCCCTCCATCTCCCGCAGCACTACCCACTACCCTCGCCCCTGCTGGTCGGTCTTCGAGCGAGCCAATAACACCCGCACTCGCCCGCTGTCCACCTGGACATGCTGCTGGAGCAAACCCCCGACTCCGCCCGACCTCCCTGTGTCGGCTACCAGCTCACCAATCCCAAAGGTGCCAAAAAATGGCAAGCAAAAAATTGCTTTAAACAATAGCGTTCCATAACTAGATGACACCACTAACGGTAGAGCCCCACATAGCCGCACCAGCAAGTTGTGCATAATTGGCTGTCTGCTGTCCCTAACCCTTGGCTCTGCCTGACCCCACCCCTGCAATAACCACCTGGTTAAAAACCCACCAGCTGCCTTAGCCCATCCCACCGCTCTCGCAAAAAACATGAACCCAGCCAACTGGGCACAGACCGCTGACTTAGAATTCCCTTGTTCTTTGGCAGCCACTAAATATTGGGCCAACATCTGGTCAGACACCGAGTCTAATGGCCAACCCTGCACCACCAAAGACTCCTCCACCTTGTCACAACCCCGCTGATATGCTGACCATGTTCTTCTCGCCACTGAGCTCAGCAACAAACTCAGCATCTCTTCAGGCCAACATGTTCTAAGCGCTCTGGGACCATCACTCCAACTGTGTCTGCTCCTGGCGACAGTTTCCGAAACCGGTCCCACTTAAAATGAGAAAGAGCGTCAGCCACCTCATTAGTACTCCCTGGGATATGTCTCGCTTTGATCACCACATTCAGGCGTAAGCAAGCTAGCACCACCTCCCGCATCAGCTCCATCACCTGAACACAGCGCGGGGAATAATGATTGATCATGCTAACCACTGCTGCATTGTCACACCACCACAATACCAGTCTGTTACGAAGTCACTCTGGCCACAAATCCAATGCCACTAGCATCGGAAACAGCTCCAAAAATGGCACATTGGTCACCAAACGCGAGTCATGCCACTCTTGTGGCCAGCGATCTGCACACCAGGACCCCCAAAATAAATGCCCAAAACCGACCCTCCAGCGGCATCCGTGTACAACTGTAAGTCCGCCAAGGACACCTCTCCCGCCATCAGCCCCGCTGTCCCGTTAAAGTCACTCAGAAAGATGTCCCAAATTCATAAATCCTCCCTCATCACCGCTGACACCCGAACCCTGTGATACGGCTTTCGCACCCCCGCTGTTGCGCTCACCAACCGCCGCAGAAACACCCTACCCATCAGGATGACTCGGCAAGCAAAATTTAATGCCCCAATTAATGCCTGCAACTCCCTCAAATTCATCTTACTGGACGCCATCACATTGGCAACCAAAACCCGCAACTTCTCGACCTTATCCTGCGGAAGCCGCGCTACCATATCCCGTGAGTCCAATTCTACCCCTAAAAATGTTAGCTGCCTAGCCGGGCCCTCCATATTCCCCTCTGCTAACGATACCCCAATTTCCTTTGCCAAGTCCAAGAAACTGCTCAATAAGCTCTGGCACTCTGTGGACCTCGTTGCTCCTACAAAGAAAAAATTGTCCAAGTAATGTACCACGTTCCCACAACCTACTTCCTGCACCAGCGTCCAATGCAGGAAGGTACTAAATTTTTCAAAGTAAGCACAGGACACAGAACATCCCATAGGCATGCATTTATCATAATAAAACCTATCCTCAAACTGAAACCCCAACAGTGGAAACTAGACAGGAGCACCGGCAGCAAACGGAAAGCCGACTCAATATCCACCTTGGTCATCCATGCAATATCCACCTTGGTCATCCATGCACCTCTCCCCGCCCACCTCACCAATTCCACTGCTCTAGAACAAGGCATATCACACCGTACACTTGTCCTAAGGTATATGATCATTGACCGAAGTTCCTTCCGGAAAGGACAAATTATGAATTATCCAAAACTTCCCCACTTCTTTTTTTGGTATAACACCCAATGGAGAAACCACTAAATTTGGGAATGGCCTCTCCTCAAACGGACCTGCGATCCTCCTTAACTCCAGCTCCTTTCACAATTTATGCCACACTATGGCTGCTAACTGCCGCACCGAGGGTGAATTGTGCGCGTGTACGACCGACTACCCTGCATGTCACTGGTATAACAAAGCCCTCCCGAAACCCCTTTTCCAACACCCCCCCATCCCCTCGCCTCAGGTATTGCCGCAGACGAGCCCACAACGCCTCTACCTTTATCGGGGTAGGGGAAAGACCGCTTAATTCAGTCTTACTTTGTGCTCGGCACACTAGCCAGGATGGCCCCTTTTCTGACGCATTTGGCCACTGCATTCCCCCCACCGCAACTTGAGCATGCATGCTTGAACTTGCAATCTGGAAAGGGACACGAAGACTTGTTGAATCGCTATATCCTTTTTAAGATACGGTGACCAGAACTGCACACAATATTCAAGGTGCGGTCTCACCATAATGCCTCTATATCGTTCCATGGTGAGACCGCACCTTGAATATTGTGTGCAATTCTGGTCGCCGTATCTTAAAAAGGATATAGCGATTTTAGAAAAGGTTCAGAGAAGAGCCACCAAAATGGTAAAGGGGATGGAAGGATACTCCTATGAAGAAAGGCTAAAAAGGTTAGGGCTCTTTAACCTGGAAAAGAGACGGCTGAGGGGAGATATGATAGAAGTCTATAAATTAATGAACGGAGTGGAACAGGTAAACGTAGATCAATTGTTTACGTTATCAGAATATAGAAAGACTAGGGGACATGCAATGAAGCTACAGGGTAAACTATTTAAGACTAATAAAAGAAAATATTTTTTCACTCAACGTGTAATCAAACTCTGGAATTTGTTACCGGAGGATGTAGTAAAGGTTGTTAGTGTAGCTGGGTTTAAAAAAGGTTTGGACAAGTTCCTGGAGGAAAGGTCCATAAACCATTATTAAGAAGTAACCGAAGATATCAATGCTTGACCCAGTACAAGCATTGTGGAACTTGTGTCTCTTGGGGAAACTGCTAGGTACATATGACCTAGATTGGCCACTGTTGGAAACAGAATACTGGGCATGATGGACCTTGGTCTGACCCAGTATGGCATATCTTATGTTCTTATGTTCTTATAATCTCCAGCAAACGTCCCCAGTTCCGGCACCTCCCACTCTCTGTGGCACCGTGGCTCCAGTAGGCCGAAAGTAACGACCCTCACTTCCTAGCAGCATGCCTACCTTACCTCCCCCAAGCCCCCCAGCACCCGACCTAACCGCCATTTGGGTCAACCATAAATTAATATACTGAGCGCCCCAGGACAAGAACCGATTCTCCTCCATTTTATCCCTGAACTTCTCATCATAGTTCAACCATGACCATCCTTCGTGCATCTGCGCCGCCTCTAAAATAGTATCCGCGTAAGTTAACAACATCCCATACTGCTCAGGGTAGTGATGCCCCCAAACGCTCGCCAAACGCAGAAATGCCCTGGTCCAGTTCAACACATTCCGGGATACTTTTTTTATTTGTCCTGCCTTCTCATCTTCCTTCCTCTTCTTCCTGCTGTCCCCCGACCTCCTCCGCCCCTCTAACAATCGGAAGATATCAATATATTTCCATTTTTTAATCTTCTGACACAAATTCTTCGGTACACTTTCCCATAACTCCGCATACGCGGCCAAAGACGGAGCTCCCCCACTCTGCATGCTCGGCCCCTTGCCTCCCCTGCCCAGTTCGAGTCCCGTGCCTCTCGCACTCACAGAGGACGATGATGATGAGGATGACGAGGAGGAATCCGACACACGCCACCTCCTACACACATGCCTCCGCTTCTTACGTGCCTTCCCCCTTGATCCTGCCGGTTCATCCATCTGTCCTGCAACCTCGTCCCGGCCTGCTCACAACTCACCTGTTGCTCTCGTATCCACTGCACCAACCGCTGGACCCCCATCGTTGCTTGGCACTGGTCACCACCATCCTGCTGCCACTCCACTGGTCTCCCTCCCGACATAAGCACTCTGGCGCCCCGTTGGCTGACCTTCCGGCTGCTCCGCTCCGACTTTCCCTCTTGCACCTGGCGTTGCAGGGTAATGTCCCAGCACCGGTACCTGTGGAGACATAAGTTTAGTTATTTAGTTAGCTAATGGAAAACCCGGGGGAGGGACTGCCGTATACAATGCAGGCTGCCAAGCCCCAAGCCACTCTGCCCCCAAATGACCCTGTCCTCCCCCAACTAATGCTCCCAGGACCCAACCCCCTTTCCGGCCGATAATCCCCTTGCACTTCCCCCCCCCCCCCCGCCCACTGTTGTTGTCCTTGCCATCCGGAACTGCCTGTGGCCTGACCCACCGCACTCTGGCCACCCCACACCTTCTCCCCCAGTACCCTGGGGCTGCTCAGTACCACAGTCTCCCTGGTATGCCCTCCAGTCCATCCCCCGCCTTACTGCCCCCAAGCTCTGCCCATGGAGGAACACTCGCCCCTCCTCTATGCCTCCCCATGCTTCCTGGCCCGTGAACGGAACCCCTGTGCCTGTACTCCCCCCCTCCCCTTCCCCTGTGGGGACCCGGACCCGCTCCCTGGCCCCCTTGGGGTCCTGAACCCCCCCAACCTGCCCAGCCCTATTGCTCTTCGTCACCTACGTCCTTCCTCCACCCTGCCCTCCTCACTGGATCAGAGGCCCCAGTCTCCCCTGCCTGCATTACCTGCCTCCCTCTGGTTCCACCCGCCCTCACGGGCCCTCGCACCACACTTCCCTGCCTCCTGCACGCCAGCATTACCCACATGGCTCGCTCACCGCACTCACACCATCCTTTTCTTTTTAATAAAAGTTAGTGCCTGCAGCCAACCCCTGTGCTATTTGTTGTATGCACCCCTGTGCTATTAATTTTAAGCACTTGCCTCTATCACTCACAGCTGCTGCCTCTCTGGGCACGCTCTCGTGGCAGCTCTCTGCCACGCGGCGCCGCTGCTGACGGAGACCACAGCCACAGCCGCCCAAAGCTCTCCTGCTCTGCTCTCCACTGCACCTCCTCTCTCTGCTTGACGCACTGCCTGCCTGACCGCAAAGGACTCCACGATCCTCCTCACCGCAATCCCCCTCACACCGGCACCCAGGCACGCCGTGATCCTCCACACCGGCCACAGACCTCTTCCTCGCCTTGCACAGGACCGCTGGGGCAGTTCCTTCTCCTCCTGCCTCCTCCCCCTTGCTCATTGGCTCCCTCACATGCCCTGCACAATGGGAGCCAATGCTTTTAAATAATGCTGCCACGGCCCCCCGCCCCACTCCTCCACTGAACCCTTGCCGCCTCACCTCTCACTGCACCACCCGGTTATGGGCAGCTGGCCTGGACGTCGCCACGTGGCCTTCATATCTAGAGCAGACCATTTAGAGAATTTTGATACTCTACCCTTAATACTTGAAACTTTATCATGGGCCTTTTCATGTTTGGCATATAGACATATGTGATTCCACCATTCCAACCAGCTTGGTTTGGTAGGATTTTTCCAGCGTGCAAGTATTAATTTTAAAGCAACCATTATCATAAAGTTTAATAGAAAAAGATTCCTTTCGTCTATCGACGGAATCTTTGCCATATTCCTTAACACTATTATATGCCAGGTCAAAGTAGCAGTGAATTTTAAGACTTGCTGAATTTTAGCCCATACCGGCTTCCAGAAATCCTGAATGTAAGGGCATTCCAACATCATATGTCTTAGAGTACCTGTTTCCTTATGACAAGACCAGCAGTGATCGTTCTCTTTCTTATTCCATTTGGCCAGTTTAACCAGAGTAATAAATGCTCGATGAGCTAGAAAGTACATAGACTGAGTAAGAGCAGCAGCTTTAGATGCCCGAACAGTAGTTTCCCAAAATACTTTCCATGACTGTTGATCTGTATTGACTCCGGTCTCTTCTCTCCAGGTACTTAACAATCCTTTATTCAGCGGGGAGTGCCAGTCCTTATATAATGCATAAAAAATTGATATGATACCAGCTTTGGAACTTATTTCTTCTACAATTTTTTGTAATCCCCGTATTTGGGAAAAATCTCTAGTACTCATTTCCAGACTACTTACGCAATGCCGTAATTGTGTCAATTGGAGATAGCATTCAAATGGGAGACCAAATTCCTGATGCAAGATCTCAAAAGGTTTCCACACGTCTCCGTCTACCAACTGTCCTAAAGTCCATATACCGCATCTTTGCCATTTTGTCTATGTACATGACGCTTTGTTGATTTTGAACTCGGGGTTAAACCATAACGGCATAAGGAGTGACATCAGGTTGTCCTTCTTGATAATTGGGAGAAGAGATTGGAATGCTTTTTGTGTAGATACAATTACGCATCCCACTTTCTAATTTTCTGAGTTTAACATCCCCATGAGTAAATTGACTGGGCACAGTGCTACCAATTGTTACTCTACTTTCAACCATGTGGGTTCTTGTTCAAGAGTGCCGCCTGTGGACCATACCACTCCTTGTTTTAGAAGGGAGGCCGTGTGATACCAGTAGAACACCCCCTTTAGATTTGATGGCATTTAACTTTTTCAGTGCTATCCTGGGTGTTTTCCCTTCCCACAGGAAAGCACTGAGTGTACGCTCTAACTTCCTGTAAACATACAGTGGAAATAAAACCAGTAGCATACCCAATATGCAGTTTATCTTTGGCACCAACATCATCTTAATAGCCTCTAAATGGCCCCACCAAGTGAGATGTAGCGTAGACCATTTCAGGGTGAGAGCACGCATCATATCCTGAAGTTTTTCTGCATTTAACCTCACCGTTTCTTCTAAAGGTGTGCAGTATTGTACCCCCAGGTATTTTATTGCTGCAGGCTCCCACTGAAATGGGAAGCCCTCAACCAGCGAAGCATTCACCCTCTTGTTTATAGGAAAAGCCACTGATTTTTACCAGTTCACTTTGTAGCCAGATACATTTGAATACTGAGTAATTAGCTGCAGCAGTTGTGAGACTGATCCAGGGTTAAGGAACAACAATAAATCATCTGCATATGCAGAAAGCTTGACTTGTAGGTCTGCAACTCTGATGCCTTGTATCTCTTCCAATTGATGAATCAGCAGTGCCAACGGTTCCAGCGCCAGATTAAACAAAAGTGGAGACATAGGACAGCCTTGTCTGGTGCCCCGACATAAAGGAAACAGCTGCGAGAGAATGCCATTTGTGAGAATCCGGGCAGAATGGTTAACAAAAAGCACCTATACCATGTCTATAATTTTTTTTGGCAGGCCAAACCATCCAAGTGCATGATATAAAAAAGACCACTCTAGTCTATCGAAAGCCTTTTCAGAATCCAGTGAAAGGCCTACAAAAGGCATGTTAAGGTGTTCCGCCTTCTTGAGTAAGTTGCAAAGTAGCCATCCGTTGTCAGCCGTAGACCCCCCAGTCATGAAACCGCATTGATCGGGATGTATCAACAAGTGTAGAACCTTGCTGAGGCGTCGAGCGAGAGTACTTGAGTAAAGCTTATAATCAGCATTCAATAGTGAAATTGGCCTGTAATTGCTAACCAGCATGGGATCCTTCCCAGGCTTCTCCAGTACAACAATCGTTGCATTGGCAAATGTGCCAGTGTTAGCATCTTTCTCCTGGAGCGCTTGATAGTAGATCTTTAACTGGGGGAGAAGTTATTTTGCAAACGTTTTTAAAAATTCTGTTGGAATCCCGTCTGGGCCTGCGGCTTTCCCAGCTTTCATATCTGCTAGTGCCTCATTCAATTTCAGTGGTGTGATGGGCTCACTTAATGCAGCAATATGCTCCTCTCCAATTTCAGGCCTTACCACCTTGTCCAGAAGTTCCTTACATATCCCTTTGTCAAACTTCACTTCTGAGGTGTAGAACTGAGCAAAAAAGGTACGAAACGCCACCGCAATATCACAACTATTGCTCAAGGATCCCTGCTGTTCATCTTTTATGAAGGTTACATGAGCTTTGGCTCGACAAGACTTTAGTTTTGCAGTGAGCAGTTTGCCAGCCTTGTTGTTCTACGTATAGTACCTTGCTTGTTGCGCCAACATACATTGTTCAACTTCAGTGCTTAATATCAAATTATATTGATATCTCAATTTTTGAAGATGATTTAAAGTGACAGGGTTAAATTGCTTTTGCAGGATTCTTTCTCCAGCCCTGATCTTTTGGTCTAGTTCTTTAAGCTTTTCCTTTGCCTTCCTGGCCAGAGCTATGGAAAAACTGCTCTTATCGATGCCTTAAAGGCTTCCCACCAAGCCCAATTAGATGTGTCTTCTGGGGAGTTGTTGTCAAAGAATTCTTTTATGACTTGCTTTATTTGATCTTTAAAAAATTCATCTGCCAACAATGCCCTATTGAAAAACCATGTCTGTTGTTTAGCATGATCCTCACTAGACCTTAGCTCCAGAACAATTGCAGCATGATCCGAGTTGTGGGTGCTGAGTATACTTGCATTACTAACTTCTTGCACCAACAGTTTCCATATTAGAAAGAAATCTATGCCAGAATAAGAGCCATGGGGGCAAGAGAAAAAGGTGTAATCTTTTTCAGAGGGGTGTAAGATTCTCTAGGTGTCTACAAGACCCATTTCCGACATAAACAACTTTAGTACCATCAGTGCTCTACTGTGTTTTCTTACTCTGTGTGGTTTGCAATCAATTAAAGGATCTAATACCATATTAAAATCCCCACCAAGTATAATTGGTGTTAAAGAATCTTCCTGAATTACTTCTGCTAAGGAGTGGTAGAACTTAGGATGATCACAATTTGGGGCATACACATTCATTCTAGCTGAATGCTTATTCCTAAGGATCAAGTGGGCTTTAGCCCATCGCCCTTCACAGTCAGCCTGCACAGAGAGGATCTGGGCATCCAACATTGTGTTTAGTAATATAGCCACCCCATTCGTCTTGCCAATGGCCGGCGAGTGAGCAATCAGTTTGTAGCGGCCTGTGGCCAGTTTTTTTTTGTTTTGTTAGTAGATAGGTGAGTTTCTTGTAGCATTACTATATCTGCTTTTTGTTTTTGACAGTATACCAGTATTTTTTCCACTTCACAGGATGCATTATACCCTTTACATTCAGTGATAAAAGTTTAAGGGGTTCATAAGTACAAAGCTCACTAGAAATTAATACATTGTCCGAAGTCTGCTTCGGTTAACCAATTGGATGAATAGCCCACAACCTTGTCATATCCATAATTTTCCCACATTGCGTCAACCCCACCCTCATACCAAGGCTCAACACAAATGGGTGAAACAGCGTACCATAAACATGGCTGCCGCCTGACCCTAAAACATTTGCCATTTTCCCTGTGCATAAGACTGATATATACATTTGTAAATTTGTGCACTACATTTATACAAGTTATCACCCATTATATTTCTTTTTTCCCCTCCTTCTCCTTCCTCCCCCCTTTTTTTCCCCCTTTTATAACTTCCCTGTTAGTGTCCTACTTAATCAGAGAAATACCTTTATCCCAACATCATAGTCCTTATTATTATAGCAAAACGTGGAATCTTAGTCTTCCCTTCTGCTGCTTAAAGACTACTCCAGTTTTGCTCAGCTGTGTGACAGACATTGAGGTACCCATGCTATGTCGATCTTTCGCAGTGCATTAGCAAGGCTTCCTGATCTTCAATAAACTGCAGTAACACATTAGGATCCTCAAAAATCTTAGTGTGATTGTCTAGTTTGACTTTGAGTCTGGCAGGGTAGAAGAGGTCATATCGTGCCTGTAATTGCTGTAAACAAGGTCTCTTCTCTAAGAATTGCTTTCTTCTATCCATCATTGATTTGCAGAAGTCCAGAAAGAAAGATATTCTGTTGCCTTCAAAAGCCAGAGATGAGGATGCTCTTGCTGCGGCCATTATTTGCATAGCATGTTGATGTCTAAGCAAGCAAAAGATCAACGGCCGTGGTTTCCGATTCTGTATTCCAGCATGAATGGGGATTCTATGGGCCCTTTCAATTTCCAGCGGCCTGCTGAAGTTCAGACGAAGGATCTTTTGTAAGAGATTTCTCAGGAATGCTATCGCATCTGTGCCTTCAGCTCTTTCAGGTATGCCTACTATCCTAAGGTCTTCTACGTTTTGTTCCAGACTTCCCATCTTTTTGAAGGCCTTGTTCAGCTGCTTCATCTTTTCCTCGTGCGTAGCAATCATGACATCCATTTTTTCTATGTGGCTGGCCAGCCCTCCTATTTGTGTTTTCATTTCTTGCATGTCTGTTTGCACTTGAAGCAATGAGTCTCCATTTGCAGACACTAGCGCTCGTACCGCTCGTACCTCTGCTAGAAATTTACGCATTGCCTCATCTGGGTCCCGTGTTGTTGCTGTCTTAAAGGGGGAAGGAGGATCCGATTTGGCGCGCTTAGAGCAGGTGTTCAAGTTTTCCAAAAACTCCAATTTAGTCTGTTTACTGCTTGCCATGTTCTCCCAGATGTCCGAGTCACTCGCAGGTAGAGACAGGTGTGACAGAATCACTGCTGCACAGGTCAATTTTCAGGATTCTTTTCAGGTCTGCGGGAACTAGCTCCTAAACAGCAATCTTGATTCCCCGCTGGCTCCGCCTCCAGCATGACTGCACACTTGAATATTGTGTGCAATTCTTGTGGCCATATCATAAGAACAACATATATGCATATATTTTTATTTTTTAGTGCTGACTCCTAGTGACCCAGTTGCCTCTGGGTTTTCTTGGTAATGTATCACTGGAAGTAGATTGCCAGGCTTTTTTTTCCAAGGCATTGGAGAGAAAAGTGACTTGCCCCAAGAAATCAAACCCTTGATTGTCAGGATAGTAGGCAGTTGCTATAACCACTAGGCTACTCCACTACTCCAAAGAAAAAAAAATAGCAGAATTAGAAAAGGTACAGAGAAGAGCTACCAAAATAATAAAAGGGATGGAAGGATACCTCTATGAGGAAAGGCTCAAATGTTTAGGGATCTTCGACTTGGAAAAAAGATGGCTGAAGGGTGATATGTTAGAGGTCTATAAATTAATGAATGGAGTATAATGGGTAAGCGTAAATAGGTTGTTTATGCCTTCAAAAAGTAGAAAGACCCTAGGGGACATGCAATGAAGCTACAATGTAACCCATTTAAGAGTAATAAGAGAAAATATTTTTTCACTGAACGAATATCAAACTCTGAAGTTTGTAACTGGAGGGTGTGGTAAAGGTTGTTAGTGTAGCTGGGTTTAAAAAGGGTTTCAAGAAGTTCCTGGAGGAAAGGTCCATAAATCATTGTTAATGAGGACCTGGAAAATCTAGTACTTACCCCAGGACAAGTATTGTGGAACCTATGTCCCTTTTTGGTAAGTCTTGTGACCTGGATTGGCCACTGTTAGAAACAAAATACTGGGCTTGATGGACGTTGGTCTGACTCAGTATGGCATTTCTTATGTTCTGTATGTTACTAAATAAATATGTTTAACAGTTTATGGGCCCTATAAGTAACCTGAGCTCCTGAGCTCATGACAATGTAAACTATAAACATCAAAGGTTTTGGGTCTACTTATCACACTTATAGTGGGGGAAGGGGAGAATCTGGGGTTGAGGGAGTGATGGGGGTTTAAGTGGAAATAATTTTCTGTATAAGACTGTACATCTATTTTGTTTATGGATGCTTTGTTATGGAGGTTAGAAATAAAGTCATAAAGAAAAATAAGATTGAAACTATGAATGTATGCAGGGTTTCAGTTTTGGTTTGTTTATGCCTTTTTTCCAGATTTCCAGTTATTTTTTCAGTTTCCTTCACACATTCATTATAATAAAAATAATGATATCCAGGGACTGGCTCTGATCCCAAATGCAGATAAAGATGCTATTAAATAATTATTAAACATACAACCAACCAACAACAACAGATACTTGCTTGACAATTATCCCAACCTTGCATGTCTACACTGCAGCATCACAGTTTCATGGATACCCGACTCTCACAAAATTATTACATTCTGTTGTACTTCTCAGAAGCCCGTATTTAGAAAAAGCTGCTGCCCCAATAGTAACTTATTGCCTATATGGGAAGTTCAGTTTATAATCACTAGACGGCCTCAGACCTGTGGGCTTCCAAACAGAAGAACCCTCCATTGTTGTAATTCTACAAGAAAAATGGGTTCAATTTCGTAGAGCAACTAAGGTAAATCCCGTATTTAGAAAAAGCTGCTGCCCCAATAGTAACTTATTGCCTATATGGGAAGTTCAGTTTATAATCACTAGACGGCCTCAGACCTGTGGCTGAGGCCGTCTAGTGATTATAAACTGAACTTCCCATATAGGCAATAAGTTACTATTGGGGCAGCAGCTTTTTCTAAATACGGGATTTACCTTAGTTGCTCTACGAAATTGAACCCATTTTTCTTGTAGAAGTACTTCTCAGAAGCAGCAACTTCATATCTATAGGTAAGACATAACATTCCACCATACATTCTATTCCACTTCTGAACTATCTTTCCAGTTTATAAGAATAACTTTCAGTAGCAGAGATAACAGCAGATCCAAAGGTTTACTTGTATGCTTAGCAAGAGGTACTTGCAATGTAATTGAATTTCATACAATAATATGCAACATCAGCTCCTCGTATGTAGGATCTCACACACTGTCCTCCATGCTCTACTCCAATAAACTTTTAAATTTGAACAGAGGAACAGCATATGGAAAAGTAGGTCCACCTCTGCAAAATAACACTAACAATTGTTCTGAGAATTTAGCAAGTTTGCATGAAGTGGTGTTTTAGAAAGGATGTCCAGGGCAAAATGTCTAAGAAAACCTCAGTGCTATTTATATTTTGGACTGATTTTAAAAACATGGACACCCCCCAATGGATGACCGCCAAAACATCTTCTTGGACATCCAGGCCACATTTTCCAGAAAGGGGACGTCCATGTTCAGTGACATTGCAGACACTCAGATGTGCAGTGGCAGGTTACTAATCTATTTGGGGGTTTGTATATGCAGGTTTCTTTACCCAGGAAATATTGACAGTGAAGATGACAGCGCATTGTGCTCTTTCCCTGGTTGCATTGCTGCCAGGAAACAAGCACTTTTTAAATCCATATTCATGGTCAGGATCAGGTTGGATAACTCAACAATTAGGGCCAGATGTGCTTTTCTGGAATCACGCCGCAATGTGCATCTTCATTGCTTCGCCACTCCTGGCATGCCCGCATTCTACTTGGAAACCGGCAAAATGTCACTCATCGGGATGTTCAGTAACACTAACGTGATTAGTGCCATTGAATATCCCCAGTTTCAGCCACTAAGCACTAAACTATCCGATTAGCGTTGCGCTATTCTAGGGGTGGAGCGGAGGGATCACCAAGGATAACCGGATATTGGCAATATTCAGCTGTTGGCTGGTTTCCTAAACCGACTAAAGTTAGGGCAGCTAAATGAATGTCCTAACTCTAGCTGCTTTTGCAATCAATCCAGCGGGTGAATACCGCCACTGGCCAGATTGCAAAATTCCAATCAGGTCAACACAGTATTAAATGCCAGCGGCCAGATATGACCCTAGCATTGAATATCCAGTTTCAATTTACAGCAGCAATAGCTAGTCGCTTTAACCGCGTTAACCATTCTAGCTGGCTATCCTCCCCCACATCCACTGAGTTCAATTCCCTGGCAAATCCTTCCCTTTCTTTGATGGCAAATTCCAGAAAGATGTTTGGGTTCCTAGGGAAGGAATGGCCAGAAGGAAAAAAAAAAGATGTTAGTGCCCTTGTGTAAGTCTCTGGTGAGACCTCATTTAGAGTATTGCATGCAATTCTGGATACCACACCTTCAAAAAAATAAAGAGAATGGAGTCAGCCCAGAGGTTGGTGAGTAAAATGGTTAAAGGTCTTTATCATATAGCATATATTTTGGAAGAAAAGCAAGAGAAAGAAGATATAATAGAGACATTTAAATGCCTCCACGCTATAAACACACCAGAGGCAGGCCTTTTTCAAATAAAAGAAGCTCTTTAACAAGGGGTGATAAGATGAAGGTGAAATGGGGTACACTCATGAGCATTCTAAGGAAATATTTCTTTATGGAAAAGTTGGAGATGTACGGCTTAGCCTTCCCGTGGAGGTGATAGAGATGAGAATGGTATCTGAATTCAAGAAGAATAGGACAAGAACAGAGGATCTCTGAGAGAGAGGGTGGGATTGTAGAGCATGGTATTTGGTGTACATAGGTCAACTTGATAGGCCATACAGTCTTATCTGCTATAATTTTCATTGTTTCTGTTTCCATTTTGATCTCCTCAAGTCCACTTATCATGCCTACTCCCAAATTCTGCTGGCTATCCAGAGTCCTATAGGCCAGAATATAATTTTGTAAGAGGCCACCATATTTGGCCTGGCATTGAGTTCAGACCAAGAACAATTGAGGAGAATCTTCTAAATCAGTAAGAGGCACATTTCAAATGGGATATTCAAGAGCAATCTGGGACATCAAAGCCGGGACGTCAAAGCCAGAATGTCTGAAAAGAAAGGTAGGCACAGCAAGTTCAGGCAGAATTCCAGAAACGTGGATGTGCCTGGTATGCATGTGTATCAAATGTTTATATAGACGTCCACAGGAGCACATTTCAGAATCAAGATGTCTAATATCATAATGGTTAGAGTAGTGGCTTGAGAGCTAGGTGGCAAGAGTTCAAATCCAGTGTGGTACTTTGTGATCTAAAGCTAGTCATCTAATTCTACACTCTCTGGATGTTTTAAAGTGAAAACAAAAGCTTTCCTGATGCCTCTTTCTGCCTGGAGTAGGAATAAACATGATACACCTACACGTGCCTCTGCAGATGGCTGCTTCTGGGATAGAAGGGGGACATGTAAGTCCATTGCCCTTCCTCAGACATTCCTCTGCTGCACCGCTGTGCTTACTTGATTGTCCCTGTACTGGAGACGTCTGTGAACGGCATTTGTGGAATGGTTATAGAGACGTGCCTGTGATTTTGAAGTCCACGTGAATGTCTGCAGATATCCAAACCATGACTAAACCTTTTAGAATGACCCTCAAAGTGTATATTGGAGGCTAGAATGGTAATAGAGATCTAGGGCTTGACTAAAATAGCCAAGACTTGACAAAGCTACAGCAAGCTAGACTGGAGAAATAGCCTACTGGTTAGGGCAGCAACCTAGGCTCAAAAAGAGCAGGATTCAAATCCCACTAACACTCTTTGTGGTACTTAACTCTCCATTTCTTCAGGTATAACCTTAGATTGTAATCCCTCTGGGGACAGTGAAATACCTGATTGTAACTCACCTTGATCTACTACAGGAAAGGTGTGAGCTATAAAGGATCCCTTTCTACAAGGTAGTTGAGTTAATAATGAAAATTTCATATAGAACTCCTAGATTCTTTGCCAGAATCATTGTTAATGGGTCCAATATGTTCTGGAGGTGACATGAGAGGATTGCCACTTTGTGTCCTGCCTTTGGAGGCAGATGGAACTTGGAATTTCTGCAATGTTTCATTTTTCCATCCAGTTGACCCTTGCTCCATGATTGCTGTGGTGCTGGGTAGATCTGGTTCCATCAGTCTGTCACAGGTGACTGGTAGGGCATTTACTGCTAGTTGCTTGATTCACTATAGCTCATATGTGGAAGAGAGACTCCCAGTTTGAGCATTGGCATACTCAGACTCATGAAACTGTGTTCAAGGAGATGTTGGGTTTCAAACTCAACAAGGCAAGAGTAAAGTATGATCAGGGTATGGGATTCTCTTTTGCAATATGATAACCTATCCTAAAGGTAGAAACTATAGGAAGACTTGTCTGTTACAGCTATTCTGGCCTTTTTCCAGTCTCTTTTAATTCTTTTGACAGTAGTTTATGCACAGTGATGTTAAGATGTACTGTCATATTCCTCAGTGGAAGTAGCAGAGAGAAGGACAGTATCTGAATTCAAGAAAGCATGGGACAAACACAGATCTCTAAAAGAAAAAAAAGGGACTATAGTAGTTAATATGGAAGGACAGACTAGATAGGCCATATGGTCTTTTTCTGTCATCATGTTTCTGTGTTTCATGTTTCTATTTCCATGCCTGGAGAAATAAACTGTGTACTTTAGAACTTTCTAAAGCACGCAAATTGACTTAACACGGGATATTTTAGAAGATTTATTTGTGATTTCCATATGGAAAATTTTTCATGGAAAGCACACCCACGTGGAAATCACAATTTTAGAAAGAGAAAAATCTACATGTAGATGTCCATAATATGTAGAAATTTAAAGGGTAGGTATGCCTCTAGGAAAGTGTTGGAGAAACACTGTTCCAAACAGTTTTCTTTTTACAACAGATAGTAAAGGTTAAAATAGGATGTGTATTTTTTTCTTTGCCAAACTACAAGAAAAACCTTCTTCCGCAAACTTTTTAAGCCTTAAAAGTAGATGATCAAGCCAAATGTGATTGAGTATCAATTGCTGACAGAGACTCTTTCAAGAAAATTAATGCTGGAAGAAAAAACAATTGTGAGTTGCATAAGAGAAGGTTGTCACACCAAAGGAGGAGTTTTGCAAACCAGATCAGTAATGTATTTCTCTAATTTTATTGCCGTAAACTTAGATAACATCTTATATCAAAATATAATAAATATTCCTTCTTTAAGAAGAACACTAGAGAATACAATTTTTGGTTATAATAAGACAGAACCTAAGATCTATCTCATTGATTAAGGAGATTCCTCTGGAAGAAGAGCACTAAAATTACTGCTAAATCGTGACATAATATTTGTACGTGGGAAGATTATTTTCAAAGCCATTCATGCAAGTAAATAGCCATTTACACAAGTTCATTGATTGTGTCCCTTAATAAAGCTTAAAAATTAGTGCATTATTCCTACTATTACTACTACTGCACATTTGTATAGCGCTACAAGACATATGCAGCACTGCACAGACACATGGATACACCTCCACCATGCTCCTGTTCCTACTTCAACGTTCCTGAACCGGAGATGTCTGTGAATGTCATTTGTGAAATTGCTACAGAGACATGTCCATGACTTTGACATCCACGTGCAAGTCTTCAGACGTCCAAATCATGACCATCATTTTTGTTTGTCTTGGTCAGGCTGTAGTGCTAATCTTTAGGGGAAATAGAAGGGCAGATTTCCCATTAACCTTTACTGGCATTTTAACATAGTTCTCAGGCACTTTTATAAATGCATACAGAAATGCAGCTCATGGAGCAGGGATCACCGCTCAAAGCATTGTCAGTAACTGAAGTTGTAAGATGGTCTTGTGGTCAGCTAACTACTGGTTTAAAATGACAGAATTCCCGTTTTGTATCAAGATAATAGAAACATAGTTAAGGACATAATAGACAATTACGTCCAAACTTAGAAAAAAATAACTTTGCTACAGTAATTCATTCTGTTACTACAACATGGTTAGATTTCTGAAATCCCTACATCAGCATCTTCCTTTGAAGAGTTTGAAAAGAATGCAGACCTGTCAGGACAGAGCAGCTAGACTGTTCTCAGGAAAAATAAATCACATTACCCCAGTTCTGACGAAGCTACAATGACTTTCTGTTCAGTGGAAGTGGAGTTTAAAGGCTAAAGGTTGGCTGTCAAATCCTATCAAGAGGGGTTTAGCTATCAGACTGATCGTGTGCATCACCTTAAGCTGTCCAAAAATCTTAGGTCCAATCAGCAAGGTTTGCTGGGTATACCAGAGATTTCAGAAACCATACAGTATTGGTAGGTACTAGGTGCAAAGCTTGTATTTTTTATGCACCAGTGCTGCAGAGCTTCTGACCCCCCCCCCCCCCCCCCCCACTGCTACCACCACCACCACCCCTGACTTCCCCGAGATTTGACGGAAGCCAATTATCTCTTTCTTTCAGGAAATTTAGCAAGACGTGGCTACCTAACCATTCTAACTGATTACTTTGAACAGCAAAGAGCCAGTACACTGTGCTGTCAGCAAAATGAGTCATTGGGCTGTATTGTAAAATCATTTTTTATTTTTTATACATTATGTTGTATCTTTTATATTTGTATTGGAATTGGTAGTATAATTGCATTTATACTGTGTGTGATTTATTGTTTATTGTACTCTACCTTGGGCTGATTACCAAATAGATAGATAATAAAATTTGAGCTATAAATAAAATATCCCAAGCTGAATGTGGAAAAATTGCATTGGGATAACTATATTGATTTTAAAATGCCTCGATAGGCTTCTTCCACCCAAAGTAAAGTCAAGAACACTAATTCAACAAAAGTTACAATGAGGTAGTCAGGCAGAAAATCAATAGCAAAGTCAGCTCAGGTAGAATTACAGGATTCTTTAATTTATCTCAATTACCCATTTATTTATATGAACATAAAACTTTCAGTTGTGGTCAACATTATTGGCACCTTAGTTCAACCCCATAATGTCCAATATGCCCTAAATAAAAGTGGTTTGTGAAATGGCTTTGAACTATATATGCACACATATGTGATACATAAAAAAAATCAAGTAAAACATGAACAATTTAAAAAAGGAAATAGTAAGAGATAGTATAAAAATTGGGGCATTGCCAGAACAAGATTAATGGCACACTTATAAACAATTCAAATCAGTTTGAATAGAAGGACCACATTCCCATTGCAATAAAATAAGACACACCTATGATCAATTGTCAGTACTCACATGACTTCAATCAACCAATGAATGATGGATCTAATGTTTAAAATGGCCACATTCATTCCCTGTTCCATTTTCACAATGGTGAAGACAAGAGAGCTGCCTGAAACCATCAGAAAAGCCATTATCACCAAACATCAGACTTCAAAGGGGTACAAGACCATCTCCAAAGACCTTGGGTTTCCTGTGTTTACAGTTTGCAATGTCATTGAGAAGTTCATGGAACTGTCAAGAACCTTCCAGGACATGGTGGGAAGAGGAAAATTAATCAAGAAATCTTCAAAGGTTAGTGTGAGCTGTTGAAAAAAACATGTACAACATCCAAAGAACATAAGGCTTACCTGGCGCAAACGGGAGTGGTGGTTTCAACAAAGAAGGACTTCATGGGCAAAGGCCAAGGAAGACCTCACTGCTCAAAGAGAGACATAAAAAGGCATGCCTGATCTTTGACCAAACCCACCTTGAGAAACCACAGTCCTTCTGGAAAAATGTTATGTGGACAGATGAAATGAAAATTTGAGCTCTTTGGCAATGAAGACCAGCAATACATTTACAGGTGAAGAAATGAAGCTTATAAGGAAAAAAAAAACACCCTTCCTACAGTTAAATATGATGGAGGTTCCATAATGTTGTAGGTCTGTTTTGTTGCTTCAGGAACTGGAGGCCTAGAATGTATTAAGGAATACCAAGGTACTACTTAGTGTCAGAAAGGTAGGTCTGGGTCAAAGGTCATAGTTCCTCCAGCAGGACAACGACCCAAAACATACGAAAGTACAAAAGAATGTTTACAAGGAACATAGAAACATGATGGCAAAAAAGACTACCTGGCCTATCTGGTCTGCCCTTCTATATCAACCATTACAACAGTCCCCTTTTTTCCTTTAAAGATCCTCTGTGTTTGTTCCATGTTATTTTTTAATTCAGATACTGTCCTTATCTCTACCCTGTAAAATAGTTATCTCCAAGTTATTAACTCAGGTAACCCGGAGGCCCACCTCGCCCTCCACACCTTCAGCTAGCACCCCAACCACCATTTGTCTTTACGCATAATAAGCACACAAACACTTTAACATGGTACAACTTTGGTCGCAGCTTTATTTACAAATTTAATACATGTAATAACCGCCCAACATGGGCAACCAACCTTAATCTCACCCCACCCCCATACCGGACGATGCCCCACCCGCCATACTATTAGCAAGGCGGAACATCTTCTTCACCACCCCCCCCCCCCCCACCGCCAGCCTTGCCATCCTAGTAGCAAAGGCCGGCCCTCACACCACCTACCGGGCCAAGACCCCCAACCGGGATGTCTCGCCCCCACCCCCGGGGAGCCCTTCGCTCCGCACAGCTCCTAAAGCAGTTAGCACTCCCGCCGCCTCGGCGAGCGCTGTCTCTCTACCCCGCCCCCCCAGCTGCAACAACCCCCCCCCTCGGAACGCCAAGGGAGGGTGGGCGGGAAACACGCCCGATCCTCAGCAAGGAGCCGCAGGAAAGGCCGAGCCACGCGGCTCCTCGCAACCCTACCCCCCACCTTACCCCACCGCAGCCAATAGGATCGCTTCTCGTGGCCGCAAAAAGCGATCCCCTTGGAAACCAGCCCAAAGCCCTCGCGCCCCCCTCCCCTCGCACCCCCAACACGTGACGAGGGCCGAGGCCGGGCCCGGGCCTGAGTTACCGTCAGCCGCGGGACCGGCCCGGCGGCCTCATCATAATACCCTGTTCAATGTGATTTCAGTTTGTTCAATGTAAACCGCACTGATGCAGAATAGCGCGGTATATAAGAGAATGTAAATAAATACCACCTCCACTGTGAGACTATTTCACGCATCTACAACTCTTTCTGTAAAGAAATATTTCCACATATTATTCCTGAATCCCTTTCACCTTCATCCTATGTCCCTTTGTAGCAGAGCTTGCTTTCCATTGAAAGAGGCTCTCCTCCTGTGTTTTTAAGCCATGTATGTATTTAAACATCTCAGTCATATCACCTCTATCCCACCTTTCCTCTAAAGTATACATATTAAGACCTTTAAGTCTGTTCTCATATGCTTTATAATGAAAACCACTAAACATTTTAGTAGTCACCCTCTATATCGACTCCAACCTGCTATATCCTTTGAAGGCGTGGTCTCCAGAATTGCATACAATACTCTAAATGAGGTCACACCAAAGACTTATACAGAGCCACTATCACCTCCTTTCTTCTGCTGGCCATTCCTCTCCATATGCACCCAAGCATCCTTCTAGGTTTCGCCACTGCCTTTTCTACCTGTTCAGCTCCTTTAAGATCATTAGACACAATGATGCCTAGATCCCGCTCTTCTTTTGTGGACAGAAGTACTTCACCCCCTATACTATATCTCTCCTTTGAATTGCTGCAGCCAAAATGCATGACCTTGCATTTTTTAACATTAAATCTCAGCTGCCAAATTCTAGACCATTCTTCAAGCTTAGCGAAATCCCTCCTCATGTTATCTACACCTTCCTGGGTGTCTACTCTATTGCAGATTTTCGTATCAACCGCAAAGAGGCAAACCTTACCCAACAGCACTTCTGCAATATCACTAACAAAGATGTTAAAAATAATCGGACCAAGGATAGATCCCTGGGGCACACCACTGATAACCTCCTTCTCCTCAGAATGAGCTCTATTTACCTGTACTCTTTGTCGCCTCCCACTCAACCAATTTCTAACCCAATTTCTAACCTTTAGGGTCCATCCTTAGGATGCTCAGTTTGTTTATAAGTCACCTGTGCGGAATACTGTCAAAGGCTTTGCTGAAATTAAAAACACCACATCTAGGGCTCTCCCTCGGTCCAATTCTCTGGTCACCCAGTCAAAGAAATCAATCAGATTTGTCTGACAAGACCTGCCTCTGGTAAATCCATGCTGTCTCTGATCCAGGAATCTGTTGGACTCCAGAAACCTCACTATTTTCTCTTTCAGCTGCGCTTCCAATAATTTAATCACCACTTAAGTTGAACTAACCGACCTGTAGTTTTCAACCACATCCTTATTTCTGCTTTTGTGTAAAGGGACCACATGTACCTCCAAAGTCCCCAAGTTCCCTCTGTATTTTTCGGTGTATCCATCTGGTCTCATCGCTTTGTCTACTTTAAGACTGGCTAGTTTCTCATGAACACAGTCTTCTGAAAATTGTTCAAGATGCCCATCTCTTCTGTTCCCGTTTATGGGTATTTTCTAAGGTTCTGCTCCTGGTTCTTCATCTGTGAACACAGAACAGAAATATTTATTTATTTATTTATTTATTTACAGTCTCTTTAATACGTGCTGTTCAACATCAGTGTGGTTTACATGACAACAAAAACTTATATGGTGCAGGAATCTGCTCCGCATTACAAAAAACAGGTGCTTAAACTTGGGTAAAACCGGGATAACTATTTACATATAGGCATCACATCAAGTCGAGTCCAGAGTAATCGTAGTGTGATAGTGTAGTGGTACTAGAGGGGGGGAGCGGTTAATGGTGTGCGGTTGTCCAGGTAGTGTTTGAGGAAGAGGTGGTGCTTCAGAGCCTTCAGAACTTGTGTTAGGTCAGGGATTGCCCGGATGCTAGGTGGTAGGGCGTTCCGGCACCTGGGCACGCAGAACCTAAATGCTCTGCTTGCTGTTGCCTGGGTGCATTGTGTTACTGCTTTTGGGATTACTAGTGTGTTAATTGCTGCAGATCTTCCAGCTCTGTTGGGGGGAGTAGTGTGGATAAGCTCCAAGAGTGAGGTGGAGGAGAGTCCATTGATGGCCTTGAAGGTCAGCAGTAGGGTCTTGAAAGAGATTCTGCCGTGGATAGGGAGCCAGTGGAGCTGTTTCAGGATAGGTGTCACGTGTTCACGCCTGGAGGCACCATATAGAACTCTAGCCGCGGTGTTCATTGCGAGCTGGAGTGGAACCAAGGTGGATTGTGGGAGCACTTGTAGGATTGCATGGGTGTAATCGAAGTGTGGGATAATCAGCACTTGAAAGATTGTCCGGAAGTCGTCTAGTTCTAGCAGGGAATGTAAATGTCTGAGTGTCCGGATTTTATGGTAGACTGTGTTCCTTCATATCCATTTCATCCTCATCAGCTTCTATATATTCCTTCCATTCACCCTTGAACCTGACAATATCACTTTTCCCTTCCTCTTCTCACTAACATATCTGAAAAATGTATTACCCACCCCCCCCCCACCCCCCACCCATTTTAATGCATTGGCTATTTTCTCCTCTTTTCGAATCTTTGCTTTCATGACTGCTTTGCTAGCTTCTCTAGGTTTTTCCAAATATAGATGCCTGTCTTCCTCTCTCTGTGATCCCCTGTATTTCATAAAGGCCTCCCTCTTTATCTTCAACTTTTCAGCTACTTCTTTTGAAAACCATAGCTGTCTCCTTTTCCTTTTATTTACTATTTTAACAAAAAGGTTGGTTGTCCTTAAAATACCCCCCTTTCAGTTTGCCCACTGTTTTTCTACATCCCTCAGTTGTTCCCATCCCACTTATGACTCCCTGAGGTACTGCCCATCTTTGCAAAGTTAGTTTTCCTAAAGTCTAAGACCTTCACTTTTGAATGGATTTTAGAAGCCCTAGTCCTAATACTGAGCCTAGTCCTAATCTCCCACTATAACATCAGAAACACTTTCACCATTGGTAAGCACCAAGTCCAGTACGGCCCCTTGACATGTGGGTTCTAATACCAGTGGTCTGAATAGCTCTCCCTGTAGAGAATCCAGGATCTCCTTACTTTTAGATGACACTGCAGCAGGGATGTGCCAAACAACATCTGGTATATTGAAATCCCCTATTATTAGCACATCCCCTTTCCTGGGAATGCTGCATATGTCTTCAATTAACTCTCCATCCACTTCTTCTCCCTGTGAGGAAGGTCTGTATGTCATGCCAATGCAAATGGATTTCTCTTTCCCTCTTTCTAGTTTAACCCACGGTTCCTCCTCTCTCCCTTCTAAGCCCTGTTATTTCCATAGCTTTAATATTATTTTTTACATATAGTGCTACTCCTCCTTCCCTTCTTCCTATCCTGTCCTTTGTGAACAAAGTACATCCCAGTCATGGTTGTCCGTGAACTATGCCTCTGTTACTGCCGCTAAATGCAAGTCAGCCTCTCCCATTAAAGCCTCAACATCTGGGATCGTATTTCCCATGCTATGGGCATTTATGCACACTGCTTTTCATATGTTGCCACTTTTACCCATTTCCATAAGGTATTTAACGTTTCACTTACCTGGGGCTTTCTTCACCCATCCCCAACAAATCTAGTTGAAAGCTCTCTTCAGTAGGCTAACCAATCTGCTACTGAAGACATGTCGACCTTTCTTAGAAAATATGGATGCCATCTCTGCTCTACAACCCTTGGAACAGCATCCCTTTGTGCAGGAAACCAAAACAATCTTGATGAGACCATCTATGCAGCCATGCATATATCTCCAGGATGCGATCTTCTCTGCCTTGGCCTTTACCCTCAACAGGGAGGATTTAAGAGAACACCACCTGTACCCCTATCTGCTTTACCCTCTGTCCCAGAGCCATGAAGTCACATTTGATATGCCCAAAGGGATACCTGGCAGTCTCATTTGTGCTGGTAGTGATGAGCAACATTGTGTAACAGTCAGTAGACTTCATGAGTCTTGGCAAGCTCTCCATAACATCTCAGATTTTGGCAACCGGCAGATAGCATACCTCTCTGGAAATCAAGTCTGGTTGGCAGATGGATGCCTCTGTACCCCTTAGAAGAGAATCACCAACCACCACTACCCTTCGCTTCCTTGTGGTTACTGATTCTTCACCTTTGGGGTGCTTGAGCTCTGGTTCTTCCCTTTCCAGGGATGCTTTCACCTCATCCACTTCCAGAACTGCATAATGATTCTTCAAATCAAGGGCTGGAGGAATTGGATTGGTGATTCTGCAGGCCCTGGAGACTCGTGTCCAACCTTTGTCATTCTGTAGGATCTCCTCTTCTCCTCTGCTTGAGAGCTTGGATGTTTCAAGAAGCATCTCATCAATGTACTTCTCACTGTCTTGAATGCTTCTTAGCCTTGTCACCTCCTCACTGAGCTCCTCCACTTGTTTCCTGAGAGCTTCAACAAGCAGGCATCCTGCACATGGAACCAGTCCTTAAACTGGCATTGGGATCTCTGTCTGGGCAGAGGCAGAATTTTTTCCAGCCATTGTTCAGTTGGTGGAGCTTAGGTACCTGTTGAAACAAAAGAGAGAGACCTACCAAAGTGCCAGCCAGTTTCCCAGCTGTCCTTTTAGAAAAAAAGCAGTTAACCTCTTAAGTGTGTTCTAAATGTGCTGTTCCAAGTCCCTGTGTGTAGCTAATTGGGAATGTGCCCTATAAAGCAAGACTGTTCACATGGGGTGTGCGTGAGTTGGGGGGTAGGGAGGGAACTAATACCTGATGAGGTGTCAGTAGCTTCAAAGAGCTGAGAAAGATACTAAAAGCAGAGCTTTAAACCTATACCACTAAAGAAAATATTTCCCCTTTTGAACTAAAGCACAAAAAAAATGTAGCTTTGTTTTAAAAATATACCAAAACCCTTTTAAGAGCTCTCAGGCAGAGAGATAGTAATTAAAAAGCCACACACTCTTACCTTTGCTTGGAATGCAAGGCCCCTGTTAGGAATGTTAGGAACAAATGGACTGTTTTAAACTGGCCAGAAATGAGTCGTGATCTCAATCCAATCAAGAACCTTTGGAAAGAGCTGAAATCTGTCTTTGGTAAAAGGAATCCTGGAAACATTCATGAGCTGGAACAAATTGTGTGTGAAGAGTGGTAGAAACTACTAGCAGACAGATGTATGAAGTTTATAGATGGCTGCAAGAAACATTTGGAGGCTGTCATCACTGCCAAGGATTGTGCAACTAAGTATTAGTGAAGGGTGCCATTAATCATGTCCAGGTCATATTTGTTTTTTATGTCAGAAATTACTATTGCACAGACATCCTTTTTTTTGTTGTATACCTTTGAACATACTATTAAAATATGATCACATACAGCTGGAATATTTCTGATTATTTCTTAAGATATTGTACTCAAGACATTGTACATAACATACCAAAAATGCAAGGATACTAATAATGTTGACTACCACTGTATCAGCACCTAAAACACTGCTTTATATGTGGAAAAGGTCATGCCTAAGAATAGGAGTGGTACAGGAGACACTCACCTATGCAGTAAACATGTTCAGGAGAGGAGTTAAGGTAGAGCGTAGGTGGAGTCATGATTTACGCAAATACAGTATTTTATATAATATGGGGCATGTTTACTAAAGTGCGTTAAGCACTTAGTGCAGGTCCAGGCTAACAGTTATCACATGGTAAAACCTGTGTTAACAGTTACTGCATGGAAAAATTACACTTTGGTAAAACACCTGAGCTGAGTACATAGCTTGGGTTTGGGCAGGTTTGAGGCATATTCGAGGTAGAGAGTGAGCACATTGACCAGAGGCAGGTAGCATGAGGGATGGTGCTGCATACTACAGTAGCTATAAATGACTGCTGATAGCATTGCTGCACTTAATGTCCCCTCTTTCACTGCTAGCAATCTGGTACCGTGACAGCTATCAGGCCCCTGGAAGGAAAAAAAAACACTGTTCCAAAACTCCAAAAATGCCATGGCTGTGGCTGTGATTACCCCATACCCCTCCCCTATCATTCCCCCCCTCCCCACACACACACACACTTGACTCCTCCAGATCAGATACCCATCAATAAAACACCCCTATCACAACTCCAAACCATTCTTTCAGCACCCACCTGTACAGTATTTTTTATTTATTTAATTTTGTTTATATACCGCTTTATCTTACAAAGCGGTTTACAGAAAAATTAACATGTATAGGTTTTTACAGTGAAAGTAAATTGTCAATATATTCAAACATTAAACATTAACACCGAATATCGTTCTTGGTCTTAGACAGTATGCAGTTACAGTATAACTGGGATAGAGGAGTCCTTATGCAGGGACGGATCTAAGGTTCATAACATGAACATGATAGTGTTCTATGTTCATTGTCCTCTGATTTCTGAGTGTGTTAGGTTTCATCTCCAAAGCACTTTTTGAATAGGTGAGTTTTGAGCTTTCTTTGAAAGTCTTTTATTTCTGTTGTCTATCTAGTAGGAGTATGTTCCAGATGGATGCTCGCTTGTATACAACTTGCGTTCTTTTTGCCTTTTGTGTTGAGATTGTGAATGTGTGCTGTATGTTGGACCTCCTGGCTCGATTGTTTGCGTCTTGTGTAGCAGGGATTGAGGGTGGTCAGAGAGGATTGGTTGTGTAATATTTTGAGAATAGTGAGTAGAGCTTTGTATTTTATGTGAGTGGTTATCAGTAGCCAGTGGAGTTGCTTCAGCATTAGTGTTATATGAACAAATCTTGCTGCTCTGTGTAGGATGTGCGTGGTTGTATTTTGTGCCATTTGTAGTGGGTGTAGAGCTTAATTTGGTAATCCATCATGAATAACGTTGCAGAAGTCCAGGTGAGGGAATACCATGGCCTGTAATACAGAAGTTGTGTCAAGTAGTGGATGCAGGTGTTGTAGAACTTTCATTTTGTGGTATATGATCTTTGTAGTTTTGCTGATGTGAGATTGCAATGATAGTCGCTGGTCTGAGGTTATTCCTAGGTAATGAATTTCTATTTTGAACCTCTAGTTCCTTGTCCATGATTTTTAATGGGTGGGTTGAAAGTTTTTCCTCTGATGTAGAGAAATTTTGGGGCTTTTTTGTAGTTTATGAAGAAATTGTGGTTGGTTAGCCAGCTGATTACTGCCATGAAGCAGTTTATTAGTGCTGTGTGTATAGGCTTTATGGTGGAAAAGTGTGCATAAAGCACGATATAGTCTGCTTATATGTGGTATAAGATGTTGTGGGCTCATATGATTGAACAGCGTGACTGGAAGTAAAAGTTGCATAACAGAGCAGATAGAGCAGATTCGTGTGGTACTCCTTGCTGTTGCTTGAAAGGAGCAGATTTGTGTGGACCTATTTTTGCTTGTTGTTGCGGGTCTGTGAGGTATAAGCAGAATCATTTCAATGTTGTGTCCTGAATACCTATGTCTTGTTGTCATGAAATTAGTAGGTCGTGACTGACCAAATCAATGGCTGCTGCTATATCTATGAATATTAATATAAATCCTTGTTGCGGTTTTTCGATGCCTTTTATTAGTCTGTCAAATAGTGTGTTGTTAGTAGCATTTCTGCTGCATGATTAGGACTGAATCCATGCTGTTTAGTAGTTTTGTAGTTGTTGTTGCGCTGTTTTCTTGATGATCTTTGCAAGGAATGGTAGGCTTGAGATTCGTCTATAGGAATTGGAAGATGTTGGATGCAGTAAAGAGTTTTTTATTAATGGATGGGCTGATGCACATTTAAGGTTGGTCAGCATGTGTCCCTGTAAGAGAGATAACTGTGTAATTGTGAGTAATGTTAGGGTTAGTTCAGAATGGACATAGATCAAAGGGAGATGCAGTGGTGTTGATTTTTTTGATGATAATCTCTATGGCCATCATTCTGACCCACATTTAGAGGTCTGGACATCCGATCTGGACTTCCAGACCCACTAAACACCTGGATCGCGCTGGCGAGAACAGAGCTCCCCACACATAGATGCGAGTTGTGTGGGGAGCTCTGTTTGTGGGTGGTAGGGGGTGTGCTGTGGGAGGCACAATGACCCCAGACGTACAAGGCCGATTCTGAGGTTGGTGCTGTATGTCCGGGGTCAGCCATTTAAATGGGGAACTTATTCCACCTTGGAGGTGGAATAAGTCCCCCCAGACATTGGGGAATTCTGGAGTCTAAGCCCGCCAAACAGGTGAGGAAGTGCAGGGTATTCCCTGCAGCCCAACCCTTGCTACTGCAGGCCCGATCGGGGGTCAGGTTATGGGGAAAGCATGCTTTGGAGGACTGCTGGGAATCATGGCTTCTGCTTGGAGCCGCGGTGCCATGGCAACATGACATCATGGCACTGCAGCTCCATGCAGGAGCCTGGCTGAGCTAGCCGGGTAGTTAGCTGGATGCCCGGGATGTCTGAATCGGGGCATGCCCTGAACATCCTGCCACTATGCAATAATTCTGCTCCCACGCGGACATCTAGCCCCCGAGGGTGTGGAATCGGGTGCATCCCCAGGCTGCCCAGATGTCTGGATGGCATGGGACTGCACAACTCAGAATTAGCTTCCATGTATTCTGAAGAGACGTATCAAAGAATTGTCATGTATTCCTGCTAGTTTCTATTTGTTATGGCTGGTATCATGGAAGTTTTGAGGTTCTCCATTGTTTTTTCCTTAAAGGTATTTAACCATTGGGCAGAGGGTATTCTCCTCCATTTTTTCATTGAAGTCTCTTATCAAGGATTTTACTATTACAAATGCAGTAGCTATCTGGGGCAGTTAAAGAGCTCATGATGAGACATGTATGGTATTCCATTTTTCTCTTGTATACTGTGTTACAATATTCTTGTAGTTGGGCTGTGTATTCCTCTTGACCATGTGGGCTCTTTGAGTGCTTCCATCTTCTTTCTACTTGCCTGAGCTTCTGCCTAAGGACTTTCAATTCTGTGATGTACCAGGTTGTGCACTACCGTCGTTTTGTGATCTCCGTTGTTTGTGGGGCTAGGGCTACTGTTGTAATGGCATTATTCCAGTTTTTGACTAGGGATTCAGTGTTTGCTGTCTCTTGCTTTAGGTTTAGTAGTATTTCTTTTAAGAAGGTTTCCTTGTCAAATTGGCAAAATCTACAGGAGATTTGTTGTATGAGTGTGTATGTATCTTCAGTTGTGTTGTGTGATATCTCAACGTGATCATGCAGTGGTCCAACAATGGGACAGGGTTTATTTGTGGGGGAGGATAATTGTTCTTTGTTAGGATTTCTTTTGGGACAAAGATGAGGTCCGGGGTTGCTCCCTTTTCATGTGTTGAATCTTTGATGATCTGTGTGTATTCCATGACTTCCATAGCTTCCAGGAAAATAGATAATAGACAATCGATCATGATGGAGAGATCAACCTGCATTAATCCCCCCCCCCCAAAGAAGATACCCTTAAAACAAGACACCCCCCCCCAAAGAGAAGGCACCCCCACCATCCATCCTCCCACCCACCTGACCCACTGCAGGACTTATCTGAGGAATTCTCTGGTGTCTAGTGGGGCTGGCACAAAATCAATCCCTCTCCACTCCTGCCCTGGCTGATGTAGCTTCTAAAATGGTGGCTTTTATCCCTAGTGGTAGCCTGCAGTACTACAGACTAATGCAAGTGGTAGCCTGCAGTACTGCAGACTAATGCAAGTGGTTAAACCTACCATTTTGAAATGCACAGCAGCCAGGTCAAGAGTGGATGGGGACCACTTTTGGCCAGGCCTCATTAGAAACCAAAGAATCCCTCAAGTAAGTTCCAGGGGTGGATCATGTGGGTGGGGGGTATGGACATTGGGGAGGTGTCTTATCTTTGAGGGGTCTGCTTTGGGAGGGTTGCTTTTTTGAGGGGGGAATCTTCTTTTCAGGAGCATCTTGGATAGTAAAGGGGATCTGGTGCAGGAGTCCCTTTCTCATGATCTATTGTCTATTGTTGTCTGGGGGTGCTGAAAGTGTTGCTAGGAGCAGTGGGGGATGGGATTTGGAGAAGGCTATTTTTTTTTGGGGGGGGAGAGGCAATTGGAATGGGGGCTGTGATTCTCTGGGATCTAGTGGGGCCTGGGCAAGATTGTGGCTGCAGCTGCAGTATTTTTGTAAACCTGGTGCTGGGCTGTATTCTCTGCCATGGAAGATAGTGCAGTTGCTCCTGGACTACCTGCCAAGGCAGGAAACACAGGCCCATGTGGTAAGTGTATTCCCCCTGCATTTACAGCATAGGGTTTGCACTTATTGCACCTTAACGTTTGTAGTCATGGTGCGATAAATGCAAAATCTTACCATGCTTTAGTAAACAGGTGCCTAAGTGTGTATGAGCATAAACTATGCACCAGCATTTATGCCTGCTTGAGCCAAGGCATAATGTTCATGTCTTCAATATAAGTGGAAATTAATAGATGGACTCTATCCTAGTGCTTGCTTAGGGGTCCATTTACTAAAGTTCCGTAAGACTTTGTACTTAATGCATGCTCAGGGGTATACCAAAGCGAGGTGGTGGGTGAATTGTGAGACTTATTCCAGGAGAGAAGAGTGGCTGGGCCACGCAGTACGAGGCACAATGGCAAGCCAGATTTTTGGTGAGTTTGCTATGCTGCCTCCATGGGCCAGGCCGGGAGAGGAGGGAGCACTGGCAACACTGGGTTTCCCTGGTGCTGAGGGGGCTAGGAATGTTACTTTACATGCTAAGTGCAAAGGTTAATTCTTGTCCCCACATTAATCATTGTCCTTCTAGCCCTCACTGCAAGTTACGTGTGCACTGATGGATGTTAGTAATTTGATTAATTAGAATAGCTTATCCACCTTTTTTACATATTACAGGGGAAAAGTAATATTTGACTCTGTTTTGAGTTTACAATAAGCTTTTTAAAGAGTGTTTCTTGTTAAAAAAAAACAAAAAAACAAATGTCTTCCCCTAACAAAATCATGTTGACATGTTTCTGGTCCCTGCATATTACCACTCCCTATAGTAGACCTTCTTTGGGAAGTAACAAAAGGGTGGCCAGGAAGGATCATAACTTCTCTAATACAAAAGGTGACCCCCCTGGTGCATCCTTTATAGGACTGGAGAGTGCAGAGTCCCATATAAAGCAACATGAAGTGATGGAGAGGATTCACATGACCCTGGCCAGGTAATAATATTCATATTTTTATTTCTCAGACACCTATACATACATCTCAGAGGGAGCCATCTAGCTGCAGAGCAACACCTATGGCATATGCAGAGAAGCACGGAACTGCCAAGATCACTTTTGCAGGTTGACAAAGAGAAACTCTTCCCCCCTTAAAACACATACATACACACATGCCTGCATTGTACCATGTCATTGCATGGTTTGTCATTCAGTCATATAGGCAAGCTGGACAAGGCAGCCACATAGTGAGGGGGCAAGGTATCCTAGGTGGTGACAAATGGAGACATCAGGCCTGCATTCTTAAGGGCAAGATAATGCATGCAGACAATCAACAAGGCAGGCAGTACACCCCCTCCCCCTCCCTGTTACCTAACAAATGTATGTACCACTGATCACAGTGGCATGCTGTAGGTATTGCAGGCATACATAGCTCTACAATCAGGTTCCTACCCTTACCGGGCCTATGTTGCACTCATCTACAAAAGGGAGACTACTACAAGGCATAGAGACGGTGGAGGGTGGTTAGACATAGTAAACAAGAATTAGTTGTTGGGAAAGGCAGACGTCTGAATGGAAACCACCCTATCAAAATGTCATTGCTCTCACTCCTGCAGATAATGTCCACTCCTCTTTATGACATGATATGTTCCTTGCATATCAGCAGGGAACCAGGTATGAAGATGTTAGGGACAAAAATGATGAGGTATCCGATCTCTAATCACATGCATTTCACTCTATTTGCATAGCCAGTTTCACATCATGAGTGAAAGAGGCATTCAAGACTGGGTTCAAAGTCCTGTGGAGGTCCCACTCCGAAGTGCCACAGTGCATCAGCTGAGCATCTGTACTTGGCCATTCCCTGAGATGAATGCTCACACCATGCATTAAACTACAGCAAGGGGATTCCTTTGATTGGTTGTGTCCATCAAGTGCCATGAGCAGCTGCAGGTCAAGGTGCACAAGAGCCCCAGAGGTGTTGCAACTATACAAAGCTGCTCTGTAATTATGTACCAACAGTAAAGGTGGTCCATTGTAAATACGTGTTTTAATTGAGATGGGCTAAACAGAATAGGAGAAATGGTTTTGTGGGGAGTGTCCTATCTAGCATATAGATATCTGTGGGGTGGTCAGGATAGTAAATATGCATTATCTGAATCTAGAACTACAATATAGTCTTGGCACCATGCATAGCCCTGAGAGGGATGGAAGGGGATGTATATGGTAGATTGCAATATAACCTCACACTGAGTGTTGCATCAAGTTTGCCCTATACAGCTGTCATGTGAATGGAGGGGTCCTGCTAGGAGAACACATCCATCACTGTAAATATTGTGTAAATTATCACTTTCTAGCCTGACTTCCTAAGCTAGAGAAACTCCTAGACCTACCTCTGAGACATCATTTTGCACAATAAATGGTAGAGAGAAATCAGGGCTAATCAGGATGGGTTCAGAGCACATGGACTTCATGAGGCGCTATAAGGTCAGGTCTAGGTCCAGTGAACACTGAATCCATTCAGAAGCTCTCTTCCAGAGGAGATTGGTTAATGGCTCCACAGCCTCTGCAAAATTGGGGATGAACCAGTGGTAATAGCCAATCAATCCAAGGAAGGCATGAACCTCTTTATTCGACTTGGGGATCTGGGCAATGGCATCCATCTTCCATAGTTAAGGTTGTATCTGCCCATTCCCAATTAAATAGCCCAGGTATTGAATGTCACAACCTCTCAGAAAACATTTCTTAGGGTTAGCCGTCAACCCGGCCTTACACAGACTGGTGAACATAGCTTGTACTTTGGTTAGATGGGTGGTCCAGTCTCTCCTGTAGATAACAATGTAATCAAGGCATGCAGCCACATACTCCTTGTGCATTTTCAGTAGGCAGTCAACTATGCATTGAAATATTGCAGGAGCCCCTTATAATCCAAAGGGCAGTATTGTAAACTTGAACAGACCTAACGCTGTCAAAAAAACAGTCTTCTCTTTGGCAGCTGGAGACAAGGGCACCTGCCAGTATCCCTTGGTCAGATCCAAAGTTGATATAAAGTGTACTCCACTGAGATGCTTGATTAGTTTATCTACTCTGTACATGGGATACACTTCCAGTTAGAAGCTGCATTAACAATGCAGATGTTAATGAAGGAATCTGGTGCTTCCATTGGGTTTAGGAACCAAGATGATGGGTGATGACCAGTCACTTATAGACTCTTCTATAATTCCCAGGTTAAGCATCTCTTCCAGGTCCTTGGCAACGGACTGTCACCAGGCCACCAGAATCTGATAGGGTCATTGCCGGATAACCACCCCAGGCACAGTAATGATGTCATTACAAATGAGGGTTTGTCCCAGGTGGGCGGAGAACACCTTTAGGTTCTGGTGGCTCAAACCTTCTAGATCTTTTCTCTTGGTAGTAGAGAGCTGGTTTCCAATTGGGACTTGAGCTGGATTCAATGGGGATGAAATTTCTGGCCTAAAATCATCTCCCTGTACCACCATAGCTGTCACTGGAGTCCACCTTTTCAGTAGGTTAATATGGTAAATTTTGGCTCTCTTCCATTTATCTGGCTGAGCAATCTTGTAGTCAACAGGCCCCACTTTCTCTTCCACTTCATAGGGCTTCTGCCATTTCCAGAGTAACTTGCACTTGAATGAGGACAACAAGGTTAAAATTCTGTCTCCCGGTTGGAAGATGCAGTGCATGGCTACCCGATTGTAGCCCCTGCCCTGCTCAGCTTGGACTTTTTCCAGACTGAGTTTGACCACCTCTCTGGCTTTTCTCAGCCAGTCTTGCACTTGTATAACATACTCTACAAAATTACCCCCAGTACGTGGCTCTTCTTCCCAGGTTTCCCTTACCATGTTTAATATGCCTCTTGGCCATCTTCTGAAGAGCAACTAAAAAGGCCAACTCTGAGGTACTTCACGAATGGAAAACATCAAATAGGGTAGGAGAATATCCCAATTCTTCCCATCCTCCTGCACAATTGTTTTAAAAATCTGTTTCAGTATTTTATTGAATTTCTCAACAAGGTCATCTGTCTGTAGGTGATATGCTGATTTTTGCAACATCTTGATCTTCCCTGAGGCACACACTTGCTTCATCACCTTGGATACAAAGAGTGTTCCTTCATCAGTGAGGATCTCATTGGATATTCCCAACCATGACAATACTTACTGTAGAAATGGACAGATAAAGGGATACCAGAATCCCCAATATGTAATTGAAGATGGATGAATTTCTTGATACAGAATGTGTTTAGAAGTTTGGCTTTTCACCTACTTCCTCTTAAATAGAATAGGATGTCATGATCATGAGTTCTGTGTAACCGTTTTTAAAATAGTCTGGAACATTGTTAACGTAAGCATAAAGGGTAAACATAGGCTATGAACTGTGCAACTATAGTTCATTGTACAGTCACTACTGACAAAACATAATTTTTGCAACTTTTGCAATTATAAATAATTTTGTCATAATCAAGTGAATTTCATCTAATATACTGTAATCAGATCTTACTCTGTAAAAAGAACTTCGGCGACACCTTGGGGTATGTTTACTAAACGGGGCACTTGTGCGGGGCGCACCTGAGCGCCCTAAAATGATGCATTTAAGTGCTCTTAAGCACCCCGTACGCGTGCGCGGCACATTAACGGGTCCCGCACGCGTGCGCCGAAAACGCGCACGTTTGCGGGGCGCTCATGTGCGATAGAGGCGTGGAAAGGCGAAATGAGGGCGGAGGAAGGCCCCCGAGGGGCGGAGAGATGGGGTCAATGGGTGGAATGTGGGAGGGGAGAGACTCCCCGCACAGGAGCGTGCCCGAATTTACAAGGAAAAAATACCGCCAGTGAAACACACGCGTTAGAGGTGATTTAAAGGGAAGAGAAACCATTTCCGTCAGCAATGTACAGCAAAATCGTGGAAACCGAAAAAACGTGAGCAGTGTGAAACATGTGCACAGAACAAACTCGCTAATTTAACATGAAAATAACCACAACCAAGTATGCGAAAATCTTAATTCTGCTGGGCAACACTGCTATTAATGGGCAACAATAATAAACACTCCCAGGAAAGCTCCAAAGAATTGAAATGAATATTGGAAGGGTCCATGGTCCGTGGACTCAGTCAAAAGCACTGCAATGTAATGGAACTGTCCTGGGAGTGCATATCAGGTTTTCCAGTGATATCACTGATGCACTGTTCGGTTTATTTCTGTGACTGCACCTATTTGGAGGGCATATTTGTGTGTGTTCTGCACCTCTGTCCCCATACAAAGAAAACGTGCCCACAGTAAACCTATGCAGAGCAGGGTGTCAGGCTCGTGCAGCCAGGTTTCCTATCTCCAGATACTGCACTGTCTCTGTGGGCACAGTGTGGTGCAGCGGACACAGCCAGTGACTGTATGACAAGAGGTTCACAGGTTCAAATCACAGCTGTGGTTCCTGGCAACCCAGTACCCATATTTTTAACCACCACTAAACAGTGAGAGTTCACACACTGCTTTACTGCAGAGAACATAAGCATGGTCTCAACACCTACATTTTACCCCACACCGCACACAAACCAGAGCAATGGCCATTATGTACAGGCGAGTTCCTCAAATTCCGTCCTGGAGTGCCACAATGCAATCAGGTTATATGGGTTTGCCAGATAAGGACTGCAAGCCACAGCAGACAGTGCCGTAGGCGTGTGTAGCCTGGCACCGTACACAACAACAGACAGGCACTGTCAGATGTAAAGTCATGGACTTCCCTCGGAATGCAGAATATATGTTTAGAAACAGTGGTGCAGTGTACACAGACAGTGTGTGCAACAACAGAAGGTCACAGGTTCAAATCCTGTCTGTGGCTCCTTGCAACTAGTCCACATAAGTGTACCCTTAAAAAACCAGGCATTAAAGACTGATAATTTTCTGTTGAGAACCCAAGATATTTTGGCATATGTTTATGTTATCTTCAACAGTACCCACCACATAAACATGTGCATCACCTACAGCAGAGTCAAACAAAAGCAGTCCTGGAGTGTCCCACATCATTAAAGGTTAATGCAGACTCCAATATAAGGCCATGTGAGCATGTTGACGGCAGGGGAACTGGTGACACCTGTCCACATCACACCATGGCCTATCTGTTTTTAGGTGGGTGCTGTGTAGTGCAACAGACAGGGTTAGTCTGACAAACAGACATGGATTTACCTGGAAATGCACTGTCTCTGTGTCAAGAAGGTGGTGCAAAGCACACAGGCACTGCCTGCAGGAGGTGAAGGTCACAAGTTCAAATCACGTGTGTCAGGTCTGCCGAACCAATCCCCGCAATTGTCACATCCCCTAATTTTTCTCAAAAAACAAACCACCTGTAGTGGGAAAAGTGCAAACAGGGACAGTACATGTATATTGTCTCTCAAGGTGGACATATAAGAGAGAAATGTGCATCACATAGATCAGATTTCCTCAAATGCAGTCCTGTAGGGACACAATTTATTCACATGTTATGATGTCGTAAATAAAGATGTCTCTGTTCATCTGCATGTGGCGGTCCATGGTATGCAGATATATCTCATGCATATATCTGAGGCACATTTGTGAAAATGTAGCAGTGTCTGTTACAACAGGACTGGAGTTGGGGACCTGTGCCAGAGATTACCGATCAACAGGAGGCGAAATGACCAGACACACAGGCTTCAGGACCCAAAGCCTATTGGACAGTCATGATAGTGTGTGTTGCGTCCATCTCATAAAACTAGTATGTGCGCACTGTAGCACTGTCACCATAAACCTTGAAATACACCACACATATAGCAACATGTTGATCTGATCAGTGGCAGATATCAATGTCTACGTACATCACAATATGGTTATTGAGTGGTATCACACCAATATGTCTGATGTTTGTGGAGTGTGTCTCAGGTCTGTTGTTTGACGATGTTCCCCACCATGGGGTGTGACAGTAGCACTATTTCATAGCCTAGCCATGCATGCACTGTGTCCACGACTGCTGATTTGGCATAGACTGGAAAAACTATCTATAGTAGCACAGTGACGGCATAGCTGTGGGATTGTGTGGCTGTACATCCAGTGTGTGATGTATGCAACACCTTACTCAGCGCACAATGTTTGTACTGTGTGCAGTGTTAGCTTGCCATTGTGCATAATGAGGTGCTAGGTATTGTGGTCAGACCCCCGACAGGCTGGTCTCGGCAGGATGCATGAGGACAGAACGTAGGGCAATGTAAGTGAAATTGCAGTGTGTGGTCATCAGTAGCATGGACAAGGTAGCCCAAGCATGTCCTCCTGGAAGGTCACTCTCACCCTGACTGAGTAGTTACCATAGCATGGCTAGGTCAGCTGTAGTGGCAACAACATCTTTTGCAAGTGATATCTATGGGTTTCCTTTTGGAGCCCAATCACGAACGTAACTGCTTGGTGAGTGTGCAGACGTCCCAGTTTGGGTTGCATACATTGTCACCAGTAGTATGCAGTATGGATTAGCTATCAGACTGCTTGCACCTAGTATGTGTAAGGGTGCCACACTTTGAAGGGTGTAGCAGCTGCAGCTTATCTGTGTTTGCTGCTGGACAATGTCAGATAGTGGTGGTGGGCTGCTGAGCATGTCCAGGCATGCCATCTGTCTGCTGTCACCTTATTGATGTTCACATAAATGCATGCCCCATGCTGTAAGTTGTATTTTCCTCTGCTGGACAGAGGTTATCACTTCCCACCAGCAGCACCATTGCAGTGATGAGTCTGGATGTTACGTTTGGGTGTTGTCACATAATCCGTCTGTCTAACACACTTCTCCCCCTCCCCCTCACATAACTAATGTGGCAGTGACAATGGCCACCACACAGGATATGACTGATGTGGTTGCAGCAAATTGCTTAAAGGGCTAAACATCACAGGGAAATAACAGATGCCCAGAAGTGTATGTGTATGTGCATGTGCATCTACAAGTGCTACTCATCAGACACTGTGACTGATGTGGACTCACACCATAGGCTATCTTAGCTGAACCAGGTGCTGTGGTCATGGTTCTGGGTTTCCCCTCTCACATTCAGGGTGAGCACAGGAGCCGCACAATGTGATGTCCAAGACTAACTCTGTGTCATTAACCTACACGCTCATTAATCATGTTCATACGTAGGTGATTCTGTGGCTGCATAAACCATATTGCTTATATTTGTAGACTGCTTATTTACATGTGCAGTGCATCATGGGTATGTGTGTTTGAGGTCTATCATGGTAAAGAAGGCAAACAGGTCAGTGTTGGCCCATACTCAAACTGTAGCCAGCCAGGGGTGTGTTAGCAGCTATGGCAGTGGTTCTGAAGCAGTCCTCCGTGAAAGTCTAGCCATGACGTGTGTTTATGTTAGTACAAATGCAGATGCATGAGATATATATGCATTACAGATGTCTTGCCAAACGGAGTGGTGTGTGGCCCTCCAGGGCTGCCCATCAACAACCCTGCCAAACATCTCTGTCATCTACGTTTGTAAGTGGGCAAGGTGCTGATGTGCAAGACATCAAAAAGTTCACATAAACTGTGTAACATGCTTCTCTGCCTCTCACCACCACCAACATTTTATTGATTAGACAACTGCATGGTGGTCATGAGAATTGACAAAGTATGTCACAGTGTGTATATATGCTTTTCATGTCTGTGACATCTGCACTTTGTACACTCACACACCTAAATGACAGAGGTGTAAGACAGGGGTCTAAAAATAACGACCTGTAGGGCCACAAATCTGTGAGGTTGCCAGGGTAGCTCTGATGCCTATAGATCTCATACATATTAATTAGGGCTATACTGATCAGCAGACTGGCCCAGGGGTTCAAGGAGGTGTCTCTCATACACAGAGCTGTGGAGATATCGCCCCCTGTGACGTCACAACGTGTAGAGACATAAGTAATGCCTCTGATTCTACAGTGGGCTAATCTAATATGGCTCTCTGAGGCCTCTTCCCTTTGTAATGTCATTTTGTGGTGCCACCAACAACACCCTCAATGCTGTAGCATGAAGCCTCCCCAAAAGTTCCCTATAAGGTTCGTTGATTTGAACATGAGAAGGTGCTGTTGTGGACACTGCACCTCATATTGTCCTGTCTGGAGTGACTCATAGGGTACCTGATGTGCCACACTAGGTTATTGCATTGTCACAGTGTGTATGTTCAAAATAAAATCCAAAGAACAAAGGCCACACAAACCACTGTTGATAGTAGATAGTGATGTGGCAGCAAGTCATATAGATTAGGCTGACGGTGTGAAGGAAAACACGACGTCTGTAACATAGGTAGGTATGACAGTGAATGTGGTGCACACCCCAGCCACTCAGTCTGTATGTCAGCACATCCACCTCACATCTACATCCATGTCCATCGCATGCCAATCTCAATAAGCTCAATATGTGTGCTATGCAACCTAATGTGGATGTAGCATGTGCAGATGCAACCCCCCCCCCCAATGCCATCACAAACATAATTTATGGGCTGACATTGAGATGGAGTAGTGAACATCATCTATTGCGACACATATCCCCATATCACCAGGGTGCCTGATAGGCCAATTTGATGGTCCCTCAAAACACCATGTTGAAGTAGCAGTTGTAGTGGCAGTCAGTGCAATGTTAAAGGCGTAGCACATCACATCAAACATATGCCTAAGAACCAGTGTGGAAGTGATGATAAGTTCAAGTCCCAAATGTGTCAACACCATAAGGTCATGAAATATTTATGTTTTTTAAATAAGACACACACAGCACTGTATATTTCAGTTGTGGTGCGCAACTCGTTCCGCAAAACAATGTGCGGGGCGCAGTTGAACGTCATATGTTTAAAAATTGCGCCAGTTGCGGGACGCTGTGGCACAACAAATCTATAAAAAAGGCATCAGATGCGGAGCGCAATGAGACGTGTTACGTTGCCAAAGTGCGCCATTTTAGGGGCGCAGTTGGACGTCATACGTCGCTAAACTGCGGCATTTGCGGGGCGCAGTTGCATGTAAAACATTGGAAATGTGTGCCATTTGCAGGGCGCATGCACGTCAATGACGCTGCGTGCAATCAGGTGATAATATCTCAAAATGGCGACCAGAAGCAGAAAGCCTGCATTCACTCCACGTGAGCTCCGCATCCTGTCTCGCCTGATTGCCACAAGGCAGGATAAGCTCTTCCCCGGGGAAAACAGGTACAGGGACAGCAGAAAGGTCCACAGGGCCTGGGAACGGCTACAAAGACGATTTAATAGAGAAGCTGAATTCCCAAGGGAGGTAAGTGGATGGAGACAGGTCATTAGAAATAGACATGTATATCTAGAGCCTGTGTGCATTGCAGATCTTCATGCTGTTGGGGTCAGGTATTGTGTGTCAGTTATGTGCTGCAGCTGAACATACATCCCATATTGTCTTTGTATAAGATGTGACAGTTGGTGATGGATATGGTCACACAGGTCATGATGCTAGCCCTATTACCTGGCAGCTGCTGCTGTGCACGTGCCAACACATACTGTAATAAAGCAAACACATAGATCAGCTTAAGTAGATCCAAATCACATCATATGAATATGGTGAAATGTGTAGCTGCAGCAAATAACCTTTCCATCCACAGAAAGGGTATGTGAAGCAAAGCATTAATGGTATGTCAATCACCCAGGTGATCTGGTTGTTTTTGCCAATGTTGTTCAATATGCCCCCCTATCCCCAGCGGTCCTGAGAGCTCATCACAGTGGGCTAGCAGTCACCCTGGAGATACGGTTGTGTGTGCTCAAGCAATGTAATACATACACCCTATCACCAGGGGACTAGAGAGGCCATCACACCGGCTCATCTGTCATCATGGTGATAATGGTCTGTGTGCTGTCACAGTACAAAACAGTATCCCTATCCCCAGGGGTGCTGTAAGACCATCCCAGTGGCCGTCCATGTATCCTGGACATATGGTTGTTTGTGCTGAAACAGTTCAAAACATCTTCCCTAATTCCAGGAGTCCTGAAAGGCCATCCCAGTGGCCTTTCATGTATCCTGGAGATATGGTTGTTTGTGCTGAAACAGTTCAAAACATCTTCCCTAATTCCAGGAGTCCTGAAAGGCCATCCCAGTGGCCTTTCATGTATCCTGGAGATATGGTTGTTTGTGCTGAAACAGTTCAAAACATCTTCCCTAATTCCAGGAGTCCTGAAAGGCCATCCCAGTGGCCTTTCATGTATCCTGGAGATATGGTTGTTTGTGCTGAAACAGTTCAAAACATCTTCCCTAATTCCAGGAGTCCTGAAAGGCCATCCCAGTGGCCTTTCATGTATCCTGGAGATATGGTTGTTTGTGCTGAAACAGTTCAAAACATCTTCCCTAATTCCAGGAGTCCTGAAAGGCCATCCCAGTGGCCTTTCATGTATCCTGGAGATATGGTTTTTTGTGCTGAAACAGTTCATTACATCTTCCCTAATTCCAGGAGTCCTGAAAGGCCATCCCAGTGGCCTTTCATGTATCCTGGAGATATGGTTGTTTGTGCTGAAACAGTTCAAAACATCTTCCCTAATTCCAGGAGTCCTGAAAGGCCATCCCAGTGGCCTTTCATGTATCCTGGAGATATGGTTGTTTGTGCTGAAACAGTTCAAAACATCTTCCCTAATTCCAGGAGTCCTGAAAGGCCATCCCAGTGGCCTTTCATGTATCCTGGAGATATGGTTGTTTGTGCTGAAACAGTTCAAAACATCTTCCCTAATTCCAGGAGTCCTGAAAGGCCATCCCAGTGGCCTTTCATGTATCCTGGAGATATGGTTGTTTGTGCTGAAACAGTTCAAAACATCTTCCCTAATTCCAGGAGTCCTGAAAGGCCATCCCAGTGGCCTTTCATGTATCCTGGAGATATGGTTGTTTGTGCTGAAACAGTTCAAAACATCTTCCCTAATTCCAGGAGTCCTGAAAGGCCATCCCAGTGGCCTTTCATGTATCCTGGAGATATGGTTGTTTGTGCTGAAACAGTTCAAAACATCTTCCCTAATTCCAGGAGTCCTGAAAGGCCATCCCAGTGGCCTTTCATGTATCCTGGAGATATGGTTGTTTGTGCTGAAACAGTTCAAAACATCTTCCCTAATTCCAGGAGTCCTGAAAGGCCATCCCAGTGGCCTTTCATGTATCCTGGAGATATGGTTGTTTGTGCTGAAACAGTTCAAAACATCTTCCCTAATTCCAGGAGTCCTGAAAGGCCATCCCAGTGGCCTTTCATGTATCCTGGAGATATGGTTGTTTGTGCTGAAACAGTTCAAAACATCTTCCCTAATTCCAGGAGTCCTGAAAGGCCATCCCAGTGGCCTTTCATGTATCCTGGAGATATGGTTGTTTGTGCTGAAACAGTTCAAAACATCTTCCCTAATTCCAGGAGTCCTGAAAGGCCATCCCAGTGGCCTTTCATGTATCCTGGAGATATGGTTGTTTGTGCTGAAACAGTTCAAAACATCTTCCCTAATTCCAGGAGTCCTGAAAGGCCATCCCAGTGGCCTTTCATGTATCCTGGAGATATGGTTGTTTGTGCTGAAACAGTTCAAAACATCTTCCCTAATTCCAGGAGTCCTGAAAGGCCATCCCAGTGGCCTTTCATGTATCCTGGAGATATGTTTTTGTGTGCTGAAACAGTTCAAAACATCTTCCCTAATTCCAGGAGTCCTGAAAGGCCATCCCAGTGGCCTTTCATGTATCCTGGAGATATGGTTGTTTGTGCTGAAACAGTTCAAAACATCTTCCCTAATTCCAGGAGTCCTGAAAGGCCATCCCAGTGGCCTTTCATGTATCCTGGAGATATGTTTTTGTGTGCTGAAACAGTTCAAAACATCTTCCCTAATTCCAGGAGTCCTGAAAGGCCATCCCAGTGGCCTTTCATGTATCCTGGAGATATGGTTGTTTGTGCTGAAACAGTTCAAAACATCTTCCCTAATTCCAGGAGTCCTGAAAGGCCATCCCAGTGGCCTTTCATGTATCCTGGAGATATGGTTGTTTGTGCTGAAACAGTTCAAAACATCTTCCCTAATTCCAGGAGTCCTGAAAGGCCATCCCAGTGGCCTTTCATGTATCCTGGAGATATGGTTGTTTGTGCTGAAACAGTTCAAAACATCTTCCCTAATTCCAGGAGTCCTGAAAGGCCATCCCAGTGGCCTTTCATGTATCCTGGAGATATGGTTGTTTGTGCTGAAACAGTTCAAAACATCCTCCCTAATTCCAGGAGTCCTGAAAGGCCATCCCAGTGGCCTTTCATGTATCCTGGAGATATGGTTGTGTGTGTATAAAGAGTGTAATAGATGCTCCCTTTCCCCAGGAGTTAAGTGAGGCCACCACACTCGGCTATCACGCACCCTGGTGATATGGTCGTGTGCGAATAAAGAGTTTAATAGATCATCCATTTCCCCAGGAGTTAAGTGAGGCCACCACACTCTGCTATCACGCACCCTGGTGATATGGTCGTGTGTGAATAATGAGTTTAATAGATCATCCATTTCCCCAGGAGTTAAGTGAGGCCATCACAGTGGTCTATCACGCACCCTGGTGATATGGTTGTGTGTGCCTAACCAGTTCAATACATTCTCCCTATCTCCATGAGTCCCATGACCTGTGTAAGGTCCCTTGTCTATTATCCCACTGCAATGGGGTATGCAGCTGATGATGTGTGGCACATCACGCAACCGCCATGGGGCCGTAGGCCACATTGAATAGGTGGGTATGGCAGTCACATGTTGTGTTAGTTTATGACAGGTATGTTGCACCTCTCACATAGTCAGTGAGGTCACTATCTCATCACACATGTCTGTGATCTATCACGATGAAAAGCTATGTGCACATGTTGATGTGTGTATAGGTACAACATCTCCATGACCTAGCCAAAGATATTCCCAAAGGCTGTAACAGAGCCATATTCTCCTCACGTTATGCATAGTTAGGTTACCCATCCTCACACCTCCTACAAATCCATTACCTTGGAGCAGGTGAACAGAACTGATGTTGTAGGAAAGCTACAGTCACCTCTTGTGGTTGGACACCACAGACACAAGCAGCCACATGAGTACAGGTGGCAATTGCGTAGTGTGTTGGTATGTTGTCTGTCCATGGTTTTTCAAAATACACCTGCTGTCATCATACAGGTCTTAGGTCATAGTGACATTTCTAAAAGATATAGGCCAGACTGGGTCATTACTACGTCTGTCACGCACAGTCTTCTTTCCAAAAACAGTGTTATAAGTAGTCCCTACACAGCTTGCACGTACCCCATGTGAAACATTGTTATCCTGGGACGTGCATAAACCCAAATGTCATGGGAGTGGGCCCTGGCAAGGTGAATATGGACACCCATACAATGTTCCTTGTAGGGACATATCAGTGACGTTTGGTAGAATATGATGTTGCCATTGGGATTGTTGTCCAGGACATGTGTAGGTGACTTCACAACAAATGGCTTGCAAGACCAAAACAGGGTTACCGGGGTTAGCAAGTACACCATCATTGTCATTCTCAATGTGGCATGGTCATGCAACGTCATGCAAGGGGGCCCCAGGGTATTGTCTTGATGCGTTTAGGCTGGCAGTCACACTGCAGATAGGTGTCACTGCAAACATGTCCACATATGCAACTATGTATGCAGGTCTCAATGGGAACACAAAATGGCACAGCACCAGCAGGATGTTCTCCATACATGTGGGTGTCATTAGTACCGACAGAGCGTGTATGCAAACAGTCTACAATGTTGTATAGGAAAGGTATTGTAATCAACCCACAGCACCTGTGTATGGTTAGGTTTCCTTTCCAAAACAACTTGGCCCACGTAATGGCTTCCCACAGATTAAGTCGGTCATTGTACCTGGCCTTGCTTAAATAAGTGTATGGTACGGATCCTCCTGTGCCACTGTCAGTTTGTTTCTCTGCAGTCCTGCAAATATCCTAGATATTAAATATTCCCCAAGGTACATTGCACCAGCACAATGAAACGTCTTTCGGAAATTAAAACACACCTTGTAAGACCACCCCCGGTGTCAGATTGGTTTCTGATGGCACATCAACCATGGGGAAGGCCCCCTTGCTTCCAGAACATATTTGTTGCATGTGCAGGTATTGTCTCTGTCACTGACATCCATTGTGGCTCTCGACATAGGTGATGGCTATCACAAAATATGTTGAAATGTATGGGCAGGGGGATAACAGCCAAGAGTGGCATGCAGGACACATGAGCCAACCTGAGTAACCTCTGCCCCACCAACGTGGCCTAGCACAAAGACGTGTTGCAAGGCCATACTCTTTCACCTGTGCAACTCATGTAACCTAAACCAAATGGTTATGGCTCACAAAGGAAAATACCCATCATGAGAGGTGTACTGTCAATGGCATTGCCATTGAGGTGGACGTTCGAAACATAGAGGGCCAGTGTGAGTGGCAAGACCCCAAAACCACTATGGAACAACATGATTTAAGACATGCCTCATCCTGTTGCATTAAACCTGCTCCATGCTGTGGCCACCTGGCGTGGGCCAATACTCATACACAGACATCATCAGTGTTGTTTGAACAGAGGACTGTGGCCATTGATCACAATGTGCCATGTGACCATGTGGCAGGCACAAGCTACGTTGAAACACAGATCATCCAAACTGCAACACCGGTTGCTGTAACAATTGCATGACTGTCAATGACAAATGCAACATGTGTTTAACAAACATCCCTCACCCCCTTGGTTCTGTCGCATTCTGCAACTGCTCCAATGTATACCTTCTGCCGCTCCTGGTGTGCTAAACATACACATGAAGAGATTCAAATTTTGGACAGCTAGTAGCATCACACAAGCACCATGGCATGGCTCCAGAGACTGACATATGTGACGATGAGCAACATTAGTGAATAGGCTCAGTTGGTAATGGTGTTGTCCACATGTGATAAAACATTCCTTGTGCCCCTGAAGATCCCCTGTGACAGGTGGTGAACTATGCTATACATGAAACACACATCAGTGGAGCTGACGTGTCGAGACCCAGGACACACTGTTGTATGTTTATGTTGCCCACCCACCAGACATATGTGCTCACTCATGCTCCCACCCATATTTTCTCACACACACAGGTCGAGGATCTGATAAAGAAAGGGAGGGAGCTACGCCTGCACCATGGCACATATCTGCAGCGCATGAGGAATGCTGAATCATCACATGGTGATGGTGTGTATTGATGACGTGGCTGCCCACCATCAGAGGTCACAGTGGCCCATCAGTGTGCATGGTACCTGCATGGGTACATGTGATGTGTCACACACATCTACGTGTGCTGATGACTGTCATCTTCCACAGATCGTGATGACAGTGACGAAGACCCCCGTACCTCTGCCTATGCCCTCCGAAGGCCCACCTCCCGCGCTGCCGTGGAGGTGGTAGTCCTGGACACCAGTGGGGAGGAGGCAGAGGGTCCTGAGGAAGACACAGCGGAGGGGGTCATGGGGATGCTGGGATGGAAGGTGTGGGTGCCAGGGTCACAAGGGGGGGTGAGGGCGCAGGGGATGTGGGTGGGGGGAGGTGGTGGGGGGGGGTGGGGAGGAGTCAGGGGGGGAGGAGTGGCCGCAGGGTGCCTGGGAGAGTGACATAGAGGACAGTGCAGCACAGGGCACTGTTGGCTCCCGCCATCAAGGGCAGGTGGCTCCAACATCCAGGGCCCCACACACAGTGCATGCAGATGCCACCACACAAACACCAGGAACAATGTGTGTGTGTGGTGGCAGATGTGTTGTACATCTGTGTGAGGCTCTGGATGCACTGGAGCAGCGGGTGCACCAGTTGGTGCACCTGCAGGAATGGATGGCGGGAGCCATGGAGAGGGTGGTTGCTGACATTGAGCATCTGCCATGTCGGCAGCCACCCCCTGAAGGGCGTCACAGGCATCATTGATGGTGCCTGTGACGTCCACACATGTGCCCTGTGCTGCCCTGTCCGCCATCATGGGGCAGGCTGAGGGAGGGTGGGGTCATGTGGGGGTTCGGGGTTAGTGTGTGGGAGTGTGTTTATTGCGGGTGTGTGTGTGCGGGGTGGGGAGGGTTTGTTTTTGGTGGGTGGGTGATGGCATTTTCCCCCTACCCTAAATATGAATATAGTTTTATTTTTGTTTGTACATATTAAAGTATTTTTTCAGAACCCTGTAATGGTCACGTGTCTCACGTAGCATATGACTATAGATGCCAGCATGTCATATGTGTGCAGCCACATACATTCCTGACGGGTAAACATGCGTGTGATACCTCAATTGGCACCACATGCAGTGTGTCGGGAAAATCATGTGTGTAGGTGTGTGATAGCAGGGTGCTGCATTACATGTTACAATGTAGTGGCTGCCCCACAGAGACGTACTTGCCACAGGGATGTATATACATGACCCACATGTTCTCACATATATGAGCCGGCAAAATATGCGGCACACAAATGTCTGCCTCTGTAACATGCATCCCTATGGTGGGTTGGGGTGCATGTGACCACTAATATAGGTGAGGGCACGGGTCACACATATGCCACCAATGTGTCGTGTATGACGGGTTCCAGATGGTGATGTTTATGGAACATAAACAGGCCATTTATAACACAGTACCCCTGTGTCCACATCAAGGGTGGTGAACCGTGGTTCTGTAGAGCCGCAGGGCAGTCTGGTGTTGGAAATATTCCTAATGAGTGTGGCAGAGATATATATGAATTGGAGATATCCTGTCAGCGTGACTGATGTTTCGGCCCTCCAGGGCTCGCTTTTGAGAGACCTGGATTACACCTCTGCCATTTTGGAATGTGAGTGGGCAAGGCGCAGATGTCCCCGACATCAAACATGTTACCTAGAGTGTGTCATATTCCTCCTCACCTCTCACCACCAACAACATATTGCCATTGCCACCACCCTTTACTGCTGGTGAGAAACAAGGAGCAATGTTACGCATTTCAAATAACCATCCGATGTCTGTGACATCTGCACCTAGCCCAAAATAAATCGTACATGACAGAGGTGTAAGGCAGCGCTCTCAAAATCCAGTCTTGGAGGGCCACAAACCAGTAAGGTGGTCATGATAATTGTAATGCTGATATATATCGCCAGCATATACATTAGGGATATGCTCAGAACCTGACTGGTCTGCGGCTCCACAGTATCACGGTTCCACACCCATGTTCTACATGGATGTCTGTGCACACTGTGCCGCTGCAGCTCAGAGGCTGTGGTGACACATTGTGCTAGTGAAACATTACATATGTGTGGATCATGGAAATAGTATATGTGTGTGGCAAAGTAGCTTATGCAGTGGACATGGTTGCAGATCCTATCGTCCTCCCACCCCCCTCTCAGAGATACACATGGGACCAAATGGACACTCTTTGGAAAGAGACAGTGTATCTATTTTTGGACAGCTGTTTATTATCACAGCTATTCTCTCATATAAAACTATTGTTACAAACATGTGTGTAATACATATCAAAGATCCCCCCAAGCCAATTACATAACACAAACACAACATACTAATCACATATGTCTACTTTCACATATAACCCAAACCAAGCCGCAATAACAGAAAAAACTATGTACATAGTTGCTAAAAATGAACAGTGCAACAAAGAGAAACCTTTGGTTTCTTGCTGTACATTTCTATATTATCATAGGTTACTGACGGCGTGGTCGGCCATGCCTGCCACGTCGGGCCCCTCTCCCTGGCAAGGCTATATCCTCCTCCGGATACATTGGTGGTGCAGGTGCAGCTCGGATCAGAACATCACGTATGCCCTCAAGGGCCTCACACATGCGAGTTAGTGGCATGGCTACGACCCCCTCATGTAAAGTCCGGAGCTCAGCACAAACATCCCTGGTGTTCTGCTCCACAGCACAGCGAATCCGCTCCAGAGCACGTCGATTGGCTGTGAATGGGACACAGGGTGGTCAATGAACTACCTCTCCACGAAAACACCTTCATAAAGCAACATGTCATACACATACCACACTAATGCTAATGTGATAGTGCTGAGTCATATGGGAACATGGTTAGGGGTATAACACATATATCGCACTGTACTACAACTAATAGAAACACAGAGAACACTATACAGGAAGAAGATGTGGGAGGACAACACAACAGTCATAAAATAGCTTCTGCATACACACCCACATACTACTGACGTGGCAACAGAATTGGGCAAGGACAGTCATCTCATATCCATTATTTAGGTCAGGTGCAGCATGCAGCAGCCATAAACACCTCAGATGGCCAGAAGCATTGTTGAACCGAGGAGTGTTTGGAAATGTCTGCACAGGTACAGCCACCTTCAGACACATATTCTTAATATGTACAGGTAATGGGTGATGTGTTATGAACTCAGTGGTATGGAATGACAGCACAGGAATGTCACACCTTACCTGCACATGTGCACTGCTGGCGCGTGTGTGTGACACGTGAGAGTTTCATGTGCACCTTGTGTACCACTTATGAGGGCTTGGGGATCAGATCTGGTAAACTTTGGAAAAGATCTGTAGGGTTCAGCCAGAGCAAGGGAAGCAACATAGGAGGCCATCAGTGGTGGGCAACAACCAGGAAAATAGTGACGGGGTATGTTGAGGGAAGCACATCTGCTGGTACTGACTGGTGATGGACAGTGATAGCCTGAGTTGGCGGGTTATATGTCTGATTTCAATATCCATCAGGGGTTTGAACGGGGGGTTGTGTATTGTATAGGAAACACACATAGGTAGTTTGCTCAGCTATGTGCTTACGTGTGTCAATCCAATACAGGTCCAACCACACCTTTGATCACGTGTGCATATGCACTGGTCATGCTCTTCCAGGGGTTTGCACGTAAGTAACATTGCGGATTTCAGCACCCGTCTGAAAAGGATTTGTGAATCTGGCTAATGCCGTTGCTGCACCAGCAAGGACAGAATGGAGTGTTGTGTAGGTCGCCCCTCTTTGCCTATAATGTGTGCAAGTATTTTATCATCTGTAAAGGGATAGTGTCTACGTTCTGGTGGTGTTTAGGCCACATGTGCTTTTGGTAACTGTGGTCTTGGCTTCTTTGGACACAGGGGTGTGATGGCTAGCATGTCAGTAGGCACACTGCCTTAAGGGAGACACAATGCAGACAATGTTCCCTGTCCATGATGTGTGGCTCTGCAGAGGGGACCAGCAGGCAGGGGGCTTTTGTTCCTCCCACCCCCCTCAGACACTCCTTTCTGCTACAGCTACAACAACATCACAATACAGCAGTGGATTTGTTCAACACATCACATAGACAATGGTGGGGTTCTGGTCATGACGTTAAGTGCGTAGGGCTGTGGGTTTTTTTGGGTTAGGACAGTATATGTGTTTTTAGTGAGTGTGTAGGGGGTAAGGGGGCATTTGTGGGGGGCGGACACCCTCAACCGACAATAGCTGATTGACAACAGTTATGAGGTGTGGGATGATGGGTCATGTATGGGTCCAGGGTTTTGCAATATGTGGCATAGAGATGCACATGAGCTGTTGGGGCATGTTATGACAGGAACTGTGTGTTATGTGTTTATGGGATTTGCTATTCTCCATGAGATGTTTGTACTGGATGTAGCCTCATGGGATGCCATATATTTGTGTCAGACTGTGTGACGGCAAATCAGGTTTGGCCTGACCTAATGATTGTTTTATGACATGACAATGTATGGTCTGATGGGTTACATTGTCAGTATAAGGGCTGGATGTGGGGATGTACACATTATCCGTATGTGCTGGTCCTTGGAATTGCCTGGTGCAAGGACTAAACTGATTTGTATGCTTGGTGGTGTACAAAATGTACGTGAGCTGATGTTGGGGAATGACTAGAATGTGATGGTGCTGACAGACGTTAATCCCGTGAAGCATTTACGTGTTTTGTGGGAGTGGGTGATACCTTATGAACATAGCTGCTTATGTGAGTGTAGTTGAGGATAGACATTGGCATGCTGAAAACGTCATTGATAGTGTGGGATGTCAGAGACCTACTACAAGGAAAAATGGTTATGTTAAAGCAAATGTGACAATGTAGAGTGGATAAAACAGTACAATAGAGCTGTCTGAACACATAAACATCAGACTATGGTGAGTGAGCAGAACTCTTGCACAGGCATTGTGAACGTGAATGCAGCAATTAGGACATGGAAAACAGTCATAACAACTAGACAACATATGTTTTCCGCTTTCTCATTTGACATAGCATATGGATCCTTACAGGCTGAGCTTCAGTATGTTTATTTTTTACCTTGCTGTAAGGGATAATGTATGTATCACTGTACTGATTGGTCAGATATTTCTATCTACCCACTGGCCAGTACCTATACAGTGTTGTGTCAAATTCCCTAGTTGCCTTTTGTGGCTCCAATAACACTTTTCGACTAGGTTATGTTTTTCTTTGGTTGTTTGCTCTATGATGATGTATCTGGTTATTTTGTAAAGGAGATGAGGTCTTCAGTTTATGTTATTTCTCATTGGGCTTGACAATTGCTATCATCCACCAGTATGTTATGTGAGGTCTTTGTGTAATGCTCTAATGTTTGCATTCAGAAAGGAGGGGTAGGGTGATGTGCCAATTCTGGTAATGTTGTGTGGATACGTGGTGTATGATATGGTCTCAACATGGCAAGCTTTTGTTGTAGTTAGTCATAGGTGTTTAGGTTTTGTTTGCAGCACAGTAATTGTTCACGGTTTTAGTCCTTCTTTAACCATTTGTTGAGAAATAGACATGCTTCATACTCATTACAGTATGGTTGCATACAACACATATTGCAGGTATGACACTTATGATACTGGGGACCATCACACGGTATGGGGACATAGGCCCACAATTTAACTGGGACACACATGCTCACAGCCTATGCAATCTGTTGATGGATTGTTGGCCTTACAGTAAGGGGACATGGTGTTTTCCTTTTCTGTCTGGATTACAGTCTATGTTATGTCTTTATGTACAGAGGAAACTGAGGAATGTTCTCTCCAAACAAGCCATCAGGTTCATACTGTACGTTTGAGACCCCTCTGTAGATCCTTATCTATGGTTGACCTGACATATTTTCACACCTCTCTCCATATGCTATGTAATTTGACACCTGCAGATGCAGACTGTGGGGAATGAAGTCTTTGTGCTGTTACATCACAGAGGAGGGTTGCATTGCTTTATATATGGTATGTTTGTTTCTTTAACTATCATTTAGATGTCATCCTGTGGTTTACCAGACATCTGGGTGTCTGCAATGAGGTAGACTGTTGCAAGGGCAAGTGTTGATCTTTCTCATGACAACAACATGGTGGCCCTTATACAACATTCCTCTTAGGCCTGCATCTGTGGGTGTCAACTGACCTTCGGTGATTCTGTTTTGCGACATAGTAACACCATATATTATACCCCACACCATTCTTTCAAGAAACAATATCCCAACAACATGAGCCATACATGTGATATATGTGGTGGTTATGTTGCAACATTCACCACACAAACACCAACTAGTGACTATTGGTGTTTATTTTGAAATTATGACTGTCGTATGTCACCCACCTTCAGCATCGCGACGTGCAGATACGCCATGGGACCTTAACTCCGCCATCATCATCTGAGGGTCAGGGCTCTCGGTGTATACTTGCGGCCTGGGTCCTTGGATGTTCTCCCTTGATGCTGCCCCTAGTGGTGATATACTGGGTACAGGTGGCTCTATGGGCTCATCAACAGCACTTGTGCTGCCCCCTGAGACAGCAGGTTCATCCTCCAACACACTCATTGGCACTGTGATGTCAAAGTCACCCTCTTCCTCCACCTCCTCCTCCTCCTCCTCCTCCTCCTCCTCTTCCTCTCCCATTTTACTGTAGTCACCTACATATTGAACAATAACAAAGAAAACACATATGTTTCAACATAATCATATCTATATATGTGTGGCACAGACACCACAGAGATGATGGGGTGGGTATGTGCGTGTGTGCTGCATACCCGACCCATGACACCCTCCCATACATGTTTGTCGACGTCATTCAGCTGTTTCTGGGGCACATGTGTGTCGTGTGGCCATGCACATGTTGCATATTTTCCATGTGTATTTTTGGAGTGCCATGCCACATGTGTCCCCCATCACATCCCTTCCCCTATCTGTGCAACATATGTCCACACATGTGTGAGAATACAACACCCTTACACTTGTTTTGACCATACATTGCCTGTTTATGTTTAATTATGCATATGAAATATTGTCTCTAGACATACTATATGCTCATTGTTGGATATGTTTGGCTGTGACCCATTGTGCCGTGGATCCCAAGTAGCCAGCACCTGTGACCCACTGAGAAGCACATGTAGCACTGTGCAAATAGTATGTCACACACACGTTACCTGATTAGTGTGCCACAAAATCATATGGTGCTTTGCAATCACAGATGTGCAGGTTGGATAGGAATTGTTGTGTGTAGTTTTGGAAACAGATGGCGAGGTTGCTGTTTTCGAGGGACACATATGTAATGTTGTGACAGGACATGGCAACAACACAGTTTGTGCATGGCCATAACACACACATGTGACACCACTTTTTAAACATGGTGTGGATTGGGTCACAGGTATGGGAGTGTCTGTGCAGCTGAATGATGTGTACTGAAGGGACATTGTGAACATGACTGTATACCTGGCAATTACTATACATACCTGCGTCAGGATGTGCCGTGTCAAGGGCCTCCGGCAGTCCACGGAGATAGATGTGGCCCAAACGTGTTGCCAGCTCTTGTTCCAATGGTGTGAGTGATGGGATAAAAGGGCCCCCACCACCTGTGCCAAGCGCATGTTGTCTTTCAGCCACCATGGCTGGCGCACCCCTCTTTTTATATCAGAGTACCTCTTTTTGAGGCTTTCAACATCCCTTGTGGGGCCCCCTGCCTCTGACATTGCAGCACGCACCTCCTCCCATACTGCCATTCGAGTGGCCACTGTTGTGCGACTGCTGAGCCTGCCAAATAAGAGGTCATAGTTTTCAATTACATGCAAGAGTAGGATATAGTTCTCTCTATCACTGAAGCGTAAAGCTCTTTTTCGCTGTGGACCAGGCACAGGTACCCTTTTTCTCTTCCCAGTTTGGACATATTGTGCAGGCTGTGGCCCAAAAGATGGTCCTGCATGTCCCTCCCTAGGATGTGCAGTCTGTAGCGTCGGTGTATCACCCACCACAGGTTGGCCCACATCCTCCACACCCTCACCCTCACCCTCACCCTCACCGTCTCTCTCCCTCTCTCTCTCCATCTCTGTATGTTTTAAATGCTCCTTTCAACAGAACAGCACTCACTTAAACAAAACAAAACAATACACAGCATGCAATACAGACTTACAAAATGTTACAGTACAGGACACAGTAAAGGACACAATAACAAAGGGAACATAAATATTATATTAGCACAAGGTGAGGAATCTACTCTGCTCCTGACTATCTTTCTCTGCCTCTCTCCGCTGCCGTACTCCCTGGACTGACTCTCTCCCTCCTTCCTCTGGACTACTCCCACCACAGCCTCTCTACCTATAGTTTTTGTTATCCCTCACTGTGCTTCTTTCCTGTGCAGTAGTCCCACCACTGTCTCTGTTTCAGACTTTATCTATGACACCCTCTCTCTCTAACTGTAACTCCTTTATCAACCCTCAACGTGATGCACGTGTGCAGGCCTATTTATAGTGCATTGCCATGTGTCTTTCATTGCACATGCGCAATTGGGCGGGCGTGACGCTCGTGCGTTGGGCGCGTGCTCGCCAACGCATGGGTGGCCGTACGCGGACAAACGCACATGCGCCCTGAGACACTGTACTGCGCATGTGTCGCAGTACGCATGCGCACTACAACGACTACCGCATGGGTGTCTGTGTTTTGTGCGCATGTTCACGCCGGCGCACATACGTGTGGGCACGCACTGAGCGACGCCCATGCGTAGAGTGGCGCACGCGCGCCACCAACGGGCATCGCATGCGATCAACTGCGCATGCGCAGTGTGCGCAAACCACACACCCCATAATACCATATATTACCATCACAACATTACCCACGTTGAGGGTTGTAGACGAAGAGCAGGAGGAGTGTGGTTGGTGTGGAGAAGAACGAAAGTCTAAGCAGTTGTACTAGAGGATTGTATTGGTGTTTGTATTGCTTATTATATTGTGTTGTGTGTGTATTGTCAGGTGTTGTTTTTACTTTTGGATACTGTATAGTGTGGTTTGTGTGTTTGTTAGAGTTTGTGTGGTTGTTAGAGTGTGTTTCGGTAGTGGGACGGGAGGAGTTTATGGCAGCAATTTATGCTTATGCATGTGTCCTGAGTGGTGGGCAGATGCTGCGGTTGCCGGACAGGGGAGATGGTGTCCACGGGGCTGCAGCACAGGGCATGGGTGTAGTCCCGCAGCAACTCAGACCTGCAGCTGTGGAGGTGGTCCAGCCATGTGCTGTGCGTTCACGGCACAGAAGGCGTGCCGAGGTGCAGGCTCGGCAGCCACGCCTCTACAGGCCCAGGGCACAGCTCCTGGGCATGCGTGAGGACCAGGTCATCTCCCTGTACCGACTGAGCACAAGGGCTATTAGGGAGCTTTATGAGGATTTAAGACCTGACCTCGAGCCCCTGACTGATCGGTCCCATGCAATACCAGGTTTAGTCAAGCTCCTTGCTGCTTTACATTTTTTTGCCTCTGGCTGTTTCCAGTCATCTGTGGCTGCAGTGGGTGGCATGAGCGGCCCATCCTTCTCACGATGTCTCCACCAAGTACTGCGTGCCATGGTCAGCCGGGTGGGGAATTACATAGCCATTCCCCACACTAGGCAACAATGGGGGACCCTGAACCAGGCCTTTGAGACATTAGCAGGGATACCACACGTGATGGGAGCTATTGATTGCACACATGTTGCCCTGGTCCCGCCTAGAGACAGGGAGGTGGCGTTTCGCAACCGCAAACACTACCATTCCCTGAATGTTCAGGTTGTATGTGATGCTAATCTGCATATTCTGAATGTGGTCCCTAGGTTTCCAGGGTCCACCCATGACTCCTATATCCTGCATCACTCGGCAATCTTCACACAATTTGAAGGCGGACGTTATGGGGACTGTATTTTGCTGGGTGAGTATGTCAGGTGTCGTAATGTATGTATGTCTTTGTAACTTTCTTTATGTCTACTCACATAGCTAGCAAACTCGTTTAAACCCATTAACTTAGATCAACATATGAGCAATGTTTGTTTGGGGACTGTTGTATGTTTAGATTATTACAGGGGTATAGACGTACACATACAGCAGCTACAAACAAACATAGACCATCAGACTCCTAGCATTATATGATCCTGACATTCACAGGGTGTGCAGGTGACAACACCCCTGTGCATGTGGCTAGGCTGTTGCACAATCCCTCATAGTGTGTGGTAATATCAACTGCACACATTCTGAGGGGGGGGGGGGTTGGCCCTCAAATGCACGTATCATGATGGGTCATTGCCAAATAATGCTTGTATGTCATTTAACCTTGAGATAATTGCTCATCCATACAAGTAACCCTTCTCATGTGTGTGTTGGGTTCACACACTCACTCTGGACTGTTGTTGCTACCCAGGAGCCAGTATATAATATGAGGGGGTGTTTGGGAATATCTGATGTATGCTTTTGCCCTTTCCAGCTAGCAGCACTCGTGTGGATATGTATGGTCATGCATTTGGCCTATGTCACAGCAGGGGTGTAACGAAGTATAGTTGGTGCAGTACCTTGGCCTACTGTAGATGATCATGATTTAGCCACATATTGGCCAGTGATCCTCATGTAGTTTAACATATTGGAAAGGGGATGCCTAAAGCTGTGGGCTATGTGTGTGCATACAGAGTTGTATTGTTTTCAGCTACACATGACGGTAATGTACCGATGTGTATCTCTATGAGGTTAAGACATGAGTAGTACAGTGTGCAGGTTTGCAGACCCCACCTTCAGTGGGATGTTCCCAGGATAGACACAGTGCACAGGATTGGTATTTAAACAATTTCTGTTTAGCAATATACAGCATAAGGAGACAGAGTATGAAATCTAGATATGTTGCCCGTACAGGACAGGATGCATCTAGGTGATATGGTTCACATTATTACCAGCCTCCATGGCATACATGTTCTGTTTTTTTCCCACCCTCTCATGGCAGCATATTTTACCTAGGTTACTGTTCAGACATACAATATGAACATGTGACAAGTGAATCGTTACTATAGTCTCTCATTGGCAGGGGTGCCAATGTGGACAGTAAATGCATTACAATACCCATGTCGCGCACACACACACACACAATATGTTACAGTATAGATGGAACTGTTGGGGTATTTCCCATGAGTGTACTTACTTTCTAGGCTATGTGTTCCTTTTCTAACAGCATATGTTTTTTTTTGAAAGCTCATTAATTGTTCAGTTATATGTTGATGTCAGAATTTGTTTTGTGTAGGGTTACTACATCTTAACATATGTCAGTTATGTTGAATATTGACACGCACATTTATTTTTATTTCCAAGGTGATGCAGGATATGGGTGTCGCCCCTGGCTGCTGACCCCTGTACATCAGCCACGGACACGTGCAGAGCGGAGGTACAATGAGGCCCATGCCTCCAGCCGCTCAGTCATCGAGCGTACCTTTGGCGTGTTGAAAAGTCGCTTCAGGTGTCTGGATAGGTCAGGCGGGGCCTTACAATATCAGCCAAGGACTGTTGCAGAGATAATCATAGCCTGTTGCATCCTGCACAACATTGCTCTCAGGCACAATATCCCTGCAGAGATTAATGAGGATCTGGAGCAAGATCCAATGTGCCCCCCTGTACGTGCCAGTGGTGACACACAGGATGGCACAGCAGTCAGACGGAGGTTGATTGGAGAGATCTTCTCATGTGCGTATTACCTACCCACACGGCTTTTTAATCCTATGTGTGTTATGCTTACAGCAGTTACAGTTTATGTCAGGATATAATTTGTATGCGACACCACATTAGTATTTTAGTGATAATTCACAACTCACATATAGGCATGTGTGCGGCACAAACAATGTGGCCAGTACACAACAGCATTTGGTGCCAGATGATGTGGGTGGTTGCTCATATGACTGTGTGTGATTTTTAAGGTTAAATTTACAGTTAGTGGCTGCCTGTGTTAGCACCTGTTGTTGTTGAGCACAAATGATGTTTTGTGATGATATGGGTGGAGAACAGTGTTAGCCATATGGTGAGATGTTCACAGTGTGAGACCAGTCCACGTTTGGGGACATTAGTCCAGTGGGTTGAATTTATATGTTTCACCTTTGGGGTGTACATTTGGTTCTTACACTCCTGTCAGCTGGCTATGTGTTGCTTTGTTATTATGGCCGTATCAGGACATACATATCACAGGACAGATGCTTAGTAGTAGTTTCTGCGGATATTAGGGAATCTATGTGAAGGGTGTTAATGTCACCCTACAGTGTGTCGGAATGTATACTGCACCAGAAAGCCATGACATGGACATGTTATAGGATGGGGATCTGAGCATTGTCCAGCCAGAGAGGTAGTATTGCCACATTTACATGTAGGCGAATTGACCTTAACTACAGTGCTACATATGTACACAGATACAGAGGATAACCTACTCCATATCAGCAAGGGGTGCGTTACAGTGGGCAGGATGAGCACAGAATGTGTTGGTGGCTTATGGTTGTGCAGAATTCTCAGGGAGTACATGGCATATCTTGCTGATAAATTCTCAACATATGCCATCATGCCTCAGCTACAGGCTGGGTATGTGAGTAGTGTAGGATAGTACAGTCCACATTACATAGATTGCATAGATAGTCGGACAGGGAAGGGGAGGATTATGTTGGCAAGGAAAACCAGACATCTGTGAGAGTTGTTTCTCTGAGGTACACATATAGGCTATCCATGCGTTGACATTCTCAATGACACACAGTGTGATGGCATGCAGCCATCATGGTTTGCGTAAAAACATACATGCCATTGGTGTTTTAATGACATGACGCACACATTGACAGCTATCTGTGGAGATCATCAGCAAATAGCTGTCACTATGATTCAAGGTATGACATCTACACACCAGGATATGTATTTGGTCCCTGCATACATGAGACACTCGTGCATATTCCATATGTGTTTCCAGAATTGTAAGTGACTTAGCATTCAACATTGACACGCCCCTACACAAAGATAGGGGGCATTGTTGCCAATATAGTGGATCTGTGTGACTCGTCTGTACTTTGTGATGAGGTGCAAACATGGTGGTTGCTGACATGTCTGTTGATCTTTCTGTACAACAACACAGAGGTACGATGGGGACAAGATTGATTATGGACACCTGAAGATAGCCTCATACAACTCTGTGCTGCCTCTCACATGTGAGAGATCTATACATTGTGATAGGGAGCAGTCAGACATTAGGTGATGGTGTGGGGTATGAGAGTTGTGGACAGGAAGGTGCAGTGTGTGATACTCTTGTAGAACATGACATATGTTTGTTACTGTTGTGTTTCCCAATGCACAGGACATAGTTTATTCAGATGCTGTTGATGTGTTGGATTGGCATGTGACTGAACATCACCCAATATGCTTTGCGTTGGGGTAGGTGGATGTACAGCGAGATTGTGTGTGCCTGGGGTCATGTGGAAAACATATCTTCATTGCTCCATCATATTGGGCAGATGTTGTGTTGTTTCGTTTTTCACTTCAAGCTCCATCACCCATCCCTTGCTGTTGTCACACATATCCCCATGTGTTTGTGTTCAGCATGTCCTGTGCCACACTCTATATGTGACAGGTACAGCAGATCTGCATGTGTGTGTATTTAAAGTTTGTATTTGGTTTGCCTGCACTTGCTCCCTACCCCAACATTGTACCATAAGCCAACAACAGGGTATTATTGCTGGTTCACGGGGCCTTTATATGTCTAAAGGTCCACTTGGACACATACAGGCCATGTGTTGCAGCTGGAATGCAGAAATTTGCATACTTTGTGTGTGGGTGATTACAGGTTGCCTGTGTGATGAGACACTCTTCAGGCATAGTACATTATCATGTACTGTGAGGGGACTGTGCACCTGGGGGGCAGTTGTGACTGTGGTATGTCTTCCGTAGTGCTGTTTACCTTATGAGTATTATCAACATGTGTTGTGTGGTGTGAGACAAAATGTGTCTTGTGTTCTGAGTCACCACTGATGTTCACCTTTATTTATTTTCAGATATGACCATAATGTGGACATGCATCAGCAGTGGCTTGACCTTTTGTTTGTACACGGACTGCTGAGATTCTCTCCCTTCACTGTCACCTCTTATTGCTGTGTAGTGGTTCATGGGATTGCTGACATACACCTGATGCACACACAAGGTAAGTTGCACATTTGTTAATTGCAGATTTGTATCTATGTTTACCTGTTGATGATTCATAATTGTCTTATATGCATGTAATGTTTCCTCTATGTGCACATAAACAGATGCATGTCGTGTGTAGCTGTGACACACCTGTGTGACACGAGCATGGACATGACCATACCCATGTTTTACCCATGTGTGTGTTTAGGATTAATGATGTCATCACCAATGTTTTGTTGAGTAATGTACTGTGTGGTTTAACATACCTTTCTTGTGCATTTGCAAAGGTGTAACGGTGTGCATTGTGTGGTGTTTTTCATAGGTGGCTAACAAGAACATACTTATCCTCTCATGACACAGGGCTGAGTACATACCGGACACGTCTATTACAGTGCATCTGGTGTCACCATCACCCACCTTTTGGAGAAACAACACCATAGACATTTTACACCAGAAAGTGGCCCATTGGATGTTTTACCTCTGCGAGTGAGACATATGACTGCGATGGACAGTATTACTATTAACCTACTTAATTCTCCATTACAGAGGTGTTCTATGCACTGTTTGTGTGATGGTTCTGCAGGGAGTCCTGCTCATTGTTGAGAACACACATGAACTTTCAAAGAAAGTGGAATGTTGACATGTCACGCTTGACTATTCCTAGCCATATTTGGTGGAACATTATTAACCTCACCTGTTGGATTGCACATAGTATTGTTACTTTTGGCAGTGTTCCCCCCGTGTGCAGCAGCAAATGACATGGACAGTGCAGCTGATGCATTCGAACACAGTTTTAGTATTGTTAAGTTTTGGCCCTGGGTGTGACATGCCACCCAGGATACGCTCATCTTTTTCTTCCTAATCAAGCATACACCCATGTTTGCGCCATACGGCCAACGATGGAGCACTCCTATTGTCTATGTCCACCTGCTTTCCACATGCACATGCTACAAGTGTTACCTCAACAATGATTTTGGACACACGACCATCTTAAATTAATGTGGTCAATGTGACAAGGGTGTTTACGTGCATGTGTGGCATCACTGTATCATGTTGCACTGTGGATGGTGCTTTTGCATATGACGGACTATGTTTGTGAGACAAAACATGTGGACCTCAGACTTCTTTGTGGCTCCGTATAAGATGTTTGGCCCTCATTTCCTTGTTCAGATGCTGCTTATTGTGTTTGTTGGATGTGCAGATGTGACAGTCTGCATGTATGTCAACACCTTGCATTTCCCATGTGCACAGTCCAGGCTATGCCCTGTGGTAGGGACACTCACATTGCGACATGATGTTTGCAGTGTGGCAATGTGGGTCACCGTTGCACTTTGTCAATTGTGCATTCCATGTATTATGTTATATGTGGCCAAACACTGTCTACTCTGAAAAAGTTGCAGGGCCACTTCCTTCATGGTGGTATATGTATAGGTATGGGAAGGTCGTTTAGTTTGTATTTTGTTTGTGTTCATGTGCCTGTCCTACCTGTTAGCATATACTCATTGTGATTTTGAGGAGAGTTTGTGTCTACATTGTTGCAGCTTTGATTCCTAGCTCAGCCATTATGTGAGACCTCACACATTACTTTCCCAGCGTGATTTTCACAATAAAACATTTTCTCAACATAGGCTTGTTTGGTTTGGTTGTCTCCTGTGTTGCAAGATGGATATGGTTTGAGGGACACATGATGTGTGTTGTGTCCTCAATATGCAGCGCCAACTCTCTACATGCACTCATATGTGCATTACACCTTTGCAGCATGCAGAATCAGGTAGGGGCTGGGGGTCTGCTGCCCAGTGCATTGTATGCAGTGGATGCACATTATATCTCATGCTCTTCATTTGTGGTGGATGAATTAACTTTTCTGTGTGAGTTAGATTCATGCCCTATTAGAGGGGTTTCAATATTCCATCAGAGATGCACTCACCTTCATATTATGATGGCACTGACTACACTATTTGTGATGTGCAAACCAAATAAAGATATTTATTCCACAAACATGTGGCTCTTTTGGTGATTGAGCAGGGTGATACAAAGGCACACATTGCATTGCCTGTTTATCAGTCCTGCGTCTTTGCGACCCAGGGACTGCATTGTTTTTTTTGTCAATATCATTGGATGAGGATTAACTGGTCTTTGTTCCACGGTAATGAGGGGTTACATGACTTGACCTAGGCCACATGGGGTGCTAGTGGGAATTGATCAGTGTTTGCTTGGGTCCAAGGCCATTTTGTTACCAGTAGGTTAGTCCTTCTCTCTTTGATCACATTAACACTTGTCTGGGGCCATTTGCCACACATGTACATGTGCCACCTGTGCTCGCATCCTTGTACAGTGACAGCTGTGTATCTGGCAGACACATGTAACCTCACTGGGTATTAAAGGTTGCCATACAGTGTGCTTAGTATGCTTGGCTCAGTGTGCTCAGTGTGTTACTGTGTACTCAGTGTACTGTTTCTGGGAGTGGCTACAGTCATGTGTTTATACTCTGTAGTTTTTTGTTTTGATTAGCACATGTGCTATATCCTTTGTTTTCTAATCTGCTAACTGTACCATGAGGTAACAGCAGGTTCCTCACCTCTACATACACCCTTCTCTCTCCTCACTGTACGTCAAGGTGCATCCTGTGTGCTGCTTAGCCATCACATATTCTTTTTTTCAGAGGTGTCCCACTTTAGGGTGTTTACATGGCAACACAGCAGGGGGTTTTGGTTTTCTGTGATTCAGGTGTTGTGTGTTACACCTGATTACATGTGGAACTTTCTCGTGTCCTGATCCAAATTATTAACATGATCCACATACCGTCCTCTGTTGCCCTTGTGGTATATTTTTCCCCTCTTTTGCATGCTGTATCCACTGCAGAACATTTCATTGTGTGTGCACATGTGCACCACATCACAAATACAGACTGCAATTGTATGAGTAATTAGCAGATCTGCATGTGCATTTCCTCATGCTTACTTTTTGGTGTTTGCTTGTCCTGACAGTCAGCAGGCGGTTTGTTTAATGGACTGCACTCTTTCTTTCTGCAGTCTTTGCTAAGGAGCTCACATTGTTGGTGTGGCATGCCGGTTTAGCCATTGTGATTTGTGGTAGTGGTCATTAGTGTGCTTCCTCTGTGGTGTCTTATATTTGTATGCTTTTCCATAAAAGGTGTTTAACATTTGTTTGAGGGTCATATATGTGCTGATGTGTGCTGTGAGCATATTGTACCCTCAACTGAGTTGTTACCCATCCTTCCATACAATGTTCTGTAATGGCAACTGTGTGCCATCCTACCCTGATGTGCATGCTGATAACCCACATCCTGGCCTCCTACACATTCCAGCATTGCAGCTGTCCCTGATTGCCTCTCCTGTGTGTGCTCTGCATAGCACTTTTACTCCACAGTCATCCTGATATGTCACCTATTCTGCCATTTGAGCCTCCTCTGCTGGCCACATCTTACCATCCTCTTTCACACACAGTCATTATAGCACGGTACATTAACATCACTCTGTGCATGACTGTAGTTAGCCAGAATATGTTTGTCCATTTTAATGGGTGCCACATGGGATGGGGATGATTTCTGCAGTACAGCAACTGATCTTCATCCCTCTTTTAATTTTGTATTGTTTTTGTGTTTTAGCTTTGTGCAGTGCTTGTGTTACGTGTGGGTTTGCCACATACCTCCTTTGCCATTCAAACTGAGGGATGTTAGTGCTAGTGGGTAACGTTTCTGAGTTCATCTCTACATCCTTGGGGCATCTTTTGCCATGCCTTTGATTGACACAGCTTATGGGTTACGTACAATAGTGTCTTGGGAGTTGACAGCCTTTCCACATGGCCTTTGTGGAGAATGAGGTTTTCATTTCCTAGCAACGTGTGTTTATATTGTGCCTTCTGAAACACCATAAAAGGTGCATTAATATCTGGCACAAGGGGGTAGTTCTTTTGAGACAGCATCACAGATTGCTGTACAGTTGCACACAGACAGTTGACATACCTCTGCCAACCTTACTCACTGGAACATTCAAACCATGAACACCCCTCCATCATTCACTATCTCCACAAGTTGTCAGCATTCACAACAGAGGAGTATTGGCTTCTTCCCCAGAGCTTGAGTTTAATGGAGCTGTAGTACTCCAACGGGAATAGGGCAGTTTACAAGATAAGATACACTCTAATCCCCTGTTCATATCAGTCGACAGGGACTGTGTGCAGTCGCTCCTTGCTACATCACGAATGGCTGACCCAGTTCTGCCATACCTGATTTAGCTGGGTGAGGCTACAGACAGGCCCTGCAACTGATTACCATATCAGAATAACTCTGATCCCCTGTTGATATCAGTCGCCTGCCCCTGTCTGCAGCCCCTCCCTGCCAAATCAGGTATGGCAGACCTTGGTCAACACACCGACTTACAATTCCCATACGTTACAATGCACACTGCTGCCATCTGGGACAGTGCTCTCACCTTACCCTGCCTCATATAGCACACTTGGCTACACTTTCACCAACATTGTAGGGTGCCATGGCGGACATTGCATTTTCACATGTGCCCTCTGCATTAACCTATGGGTGACGTTCTGTTACACTGCTTTGAGAGTGTATTTGCTATCAGTTATGATTCTACAAATATACAATAAGGTACTCCTAAAACAATATTACCCCTAACAGCTACTGCCTCAGCCAGCTATCTTCATTTTGCACTGTTGGGTATCAAACCCCTGATCCCTGCAGCATTGGTTGGTGTGGTAACCATTGTGCTGCAGCTTTGCTCTCTGATTTGCACATCAGCACGTCGCTTATGCCTTTCAGTATTAACATGACTCAGAAAACAGTAGCGCAACGCTCTCTGCCCAGCATACCACCGCCTTATGCCACCCATTATTTATCAGCCTCCTAAAATTACACAGCAAACAGCAGTCTGCATTGGTCACTGTGGGGATTGAACCCCTGATCCCTGCAGCATTGGTGGGAGCTATAACCATTGTGCTGTGGCTCTGCTCTTCTAATTTAACATCCATGCGCCACTTATGCAAGCCAGTATTACCTTGCGTCACAAACAATTGCGTGCCGCGTTATGATGTCCATTATTTCTATGCCTCCTAAAATAAACATACCTCAGGCAGCTGTCTACATTGTGCACTGTGGGGGATCGGACCCTGATCCCTGCACCATTGGTAAGTGCCTTAACCATTGTGCTGTGGCTCTGTGTTTCTGTTTGCACATCAGCGCCCCACTTATACCTTCCATTATGCGATTGCCGCCGTAACCGGCGCACCGCCTTATGCCGCCCAGTAGTAATATGCCGCCAGATAACATCAGCGCGACGCTTTATGCCGCCCAGTATTCAAATGTCCCATAAAAACATCAGCGCGCCTCCTTATCCCGTCCAGTATTGATGTGAGCCAAAAAAAAACTCAGCGGGCTGCTTTATTTGGCCCAGTATTCCTCTGCCTCATAAACTAACACCTCAGCAAGCCATTGCGCATTGTGGGGTTTCGAACCCCTGCTCCCTACACCATTGGTCAGTGCTTCAACCATTGTGCTGTGGCTCTGTCCTTCTGTTTGATCAGCGCGACACATATGCCTCCCGTTCGGCTCTCATTTGCGGTAAGGTGCGGAGCGCACATGGGCGCCGCGCACCTTAGCGCATCTGTCAATCACGGCTTTTCTTCTTCAGGACGGAACGCCCACTCCTTATATGGCACACTCACTCTACCGCGGCCCGCACTTTACCGGCCTGTTAGTAAACATGCCCCCTTGTGTTATTTCACGGTTATAATAAATGACTGTTACTTCCCCTTTTTCTTTAATAAAAGGAGCTTTTTAGGAGGAAGAATTTGAATTCGTCAGGCGTGGAACTGTGGGTGTCCACAGACCGCTTGTCATCTTCCCTCTGAGCTCAAAGAAAGTAGCACTTGTGTGTGTGATTGTGTTCTGTATTACTCTCTGCCTGTTTCTCACTGTTTGAGGACCAGAGACCAAAAAGAGCTGTGGTATTGTGGCCAGATCATGGAGTTTTCTTCAGTTGGTGCCGTTCTCGGATCTCTGTGTTTCTTCAGCAGTTGGAAACAGCAGACAAGTCTCAAGGACACAGGCAGTGGTTGTCGTGAGTGAATATACTAAAGAATTGACAGATATCTGTGTGTATATTGTGATTGTAATGTAAAGCTGGTAAGAAAAGTTCATGATTATGTTATAAATTGTAAATAGTTACCCCTGTTATCCAAGTTGTCTATGCCTGTTCAACTGTAAACACAATGTACCATCGGAAATGTGTAAATTCTTTGTTCACTGTAAACCGCGCTGATGCTGAATAGTGCGGTATAGAAGAGACTATAAATAAATAAATAAATAAAATAAATAAATAAATAAGGTTAAATAGAGATCTCAGTTAGATAAGTGGAGCGAAAAGGCTCGTGATATAGGGCAGAGAAAGGAAGCCCTAATTGTGAAATGAGGCGCAAGTTTGGTGATAGCGCCCTTATGTTAACATTCGATGACGGCCAGTAACCACAGTTTGCCGTTCCTCCTTAGAACGTTTCAGTGGGACAAACTGTTAGTTACAGTATGAAATGGCTTTTGAAGCAAATCTCATACCAGTCACTGACTTTGTGTCTGAAAAATTTAAAATCAAGTGTTTAGGATAGATAGTGTAAATATAGAAGAAACTTACAGGGAAATACTTAAGTCATTGCTCTATGAAAAAAATAGAATTAATCAAACAAAGTTTTGAAGGACTAATTTTCATGTCATAATTGTAGTGTGAAGTCTGTGTGCTGTGCAGTATAAGTTTTGTTTCTTACTGCAGTAATAATTTAGAGGTTTCCGGCAAGATAACAGCTTGGCATGACTGCAGTATTAGCAGGAAGAAAGTCTTGAGCAACCGTGGTAAGATTTTCTTTGTTAGACTAACCATAAGCCTTATTGGGGAAGTTAAAAAAAAAACTCCAAATGTAATTAACCATTTCTCTTACTTGTGTATGTATAGTAAATAAGTTTTGGTTTTTTTATGTCTGGATCTGAACTTATTTTGGGTTATTAGAATTTATCTACTGATTCCATTCTATGTGTAATAATGCAAATGCTGAAAAATATTATTAGAAACATTACTCCTATGTGCTTCTTATGTTTCTGGATGCTTTGGGAAAAAATGATTGATGATATATTCTCCAACTTGTATTTCTAGTTATAATTGATGTGAATGAACAGAAAGATCTTCCATGCTTTGATATATTTAGATATTTGATAAATTGTGTGATGTGATAAAGGTTAAAAAATTAAGGGGCTTGTTTACAAAGCTGCGGTAGCGGTTCGCGATCGTTATCGGAGCCGCGGCCCCATTGATTTCAATGGGGCTGCGGCTCCGATAACGACCGTGATCCGCTACCGCGGCTTTGTAAACAAGCCCCTAAGTGTTTTAAAGGAAAGAGAAGTTAGTAACTTAACTGGAAAAAATTGAATTGCTTGTCAAGTTAAGTCAAGCAAGTTTGTTTAACTAAAGGGAAAAAGTGAATGATGCAACTACATTCAAACAAGTGAATTAAGTAATTAAAACAGTATGGTGAATATATGTATAATGTTTTATTTTTTTTTTGTGATAGTGGACTACTTGAAAATTACAACTGTGATAGTGTATGAGTAACAATGTCTGAAGAAAAAATGCTGATATTTCTCCTAGTCTCTTTTAAACTAATCTGCAGGAGTCGATTGGAGGAGTGATCTTAAATTCTCATTATGAAAGACCTCTGCAGAACTGATGTTATTAATTGCAAGTGTGAAGCAAATGCCTTGCTGCTAGTGGAATAGTTTTAAATTAGTATCACTGAGTTAGATTTAATGTGCCTACCTCTTCTATTGCTACTGTTTGTGTTCTCACTCAGAGATTTCCCACTGGATTTAAGCCACTGGGCTATTTTTCAGACTTTTGTTGCCTTGTTGTAGCAGGAATGCCTCCATGTTTTCAGTTCTCTGGCAGCAGTAGTCTTTGCAATCCAAATTACTGATTTTCTAGTACTATAATATGCCTCTCATTCAGTTTTCGTATCTTTTACACTTGGAAAATCCAACTTTCTTCCAGCTCTTTTCTTGTTACTGTTTGACCTCACTCTGTACTGATGGTTCTGCTTTGCACAATGAATAAGGACAATTGCAATTGAAAGAATTGATTCTGTGGCAGAGTCGGCTGCTTGTTATTTGCTAATGCTCAACTAGCTGGAGTGTTCGCTCTTTCTAGAGCTCTTGAGTTATCTGCTCACTTGATCAATACTGACTTTGTCTCAGGCTTCTTGCATGAGCAGCTCTATGTGCTGATACTACTATGCTGTTTTGTTCTGAAAATAGTGTAACAAAGAACTGTTAAGCTATTAAGAAGTGGTAATTAACTTTTTAGTTGGTTTAAATTTGATGTTAAAAAGGTTTTATAGTTTATGAACGTACACACCCTTATATAAATGTTTCTTCCTTTGTGAGTTTAGATATCTATGCGAATTAGAATGGAATAGAGAAGTAGTCTAATGACTAGAGTACTAGCACTCCTTGTCACCTTGGATAAGTCACTTAACCCCATTGCCTTACAAAGAAAAATTCCAAGTTATCAATGTTCCTGTTTAATGTGCTGTACCAAGTTTTAGTTGCAATGTGAACTGCTGTGATTAGTGGGGAAAGTAGTATTTTAAAAAAGCATAAAAAGGAAAAGGATATATTACTGATGATGTTTAAAGTAATGTGAGTTGAACCATCACCTAAGATAAGACAATAAGATAGCCTTCCTAATAATTACAAACAATTGAAATGAGTTTAATTTGTCATAAACTTCTAGTTATGTTTTATTAATGTTGTTACCCCTTGAATAACCAGATTGACTATATCTTGTATATTGTTAAAGCTGGAGAATACATCACAAATATAATTAGTGATATGAATATGTACAATTGTGTTCCTGACAGGAAAAAGCAGGCCACATTCTACCATTTGATTTGGCAAGTAGCCAGAATAAGTTTAGGAATGTAGATGGAAATAATAAGTATGTTACAGGCTAGCTATGTAATAGTTTAGTGCTAGCTATAGATGTATTGTAATCAACAATAGATAATATAATTCTGTTCAACAATTTAAGACTGTCATTAGGGATGAATAATTGTGCTTGTTTGCAATTGTGTGGCATCAAGAGAGATGCTGTAGTGGAGAGTTGGGTTTTTACAAATTATATATTGTATGCACTGAATCCTATGGGCAGAAGAGGAAAACGACTGAATGAAATGCTACTGAATATGGAGACTCCTGATAAAGATCAGTGATTCCAGCGGAACTACTCATGTATGTGCAGCAGTGAAGCCTGGGTGGATGGTCACTGAAAAAGATTGATCTAAGATGTGCATAGCACAGCCCATGGTGAGAAAAGATGCTGCTGAAGAATCTGGAGTGATAACTGGTGTCAGGTTATGAGGGACTAATCTCTGAATTATTGCTAGATCTACAAGAAGCAGTTGGCCACTGCTAGATGAGGTAGTGCTTACAACAGTGTTTCCCAACCCAGTCCTACGGGGCACACCGGCCAGTCAGGTTTTCGGGATATCCCTAATGACTATGCATGAGATATATATGCATTAGAGATATCCTGCCAACCTGACTGGTTTGTGGCCCTCCAGGGCTGGATTTGGAGACCCCTGCCTTACACCTCTGTCATTTAAGATTGTGAGTGGGCAAGGTGCAGATGTCCTAGACATCGAAAGGGTATATAGAATGTGACACATTCCTCCTCGATTCTCACCACCACCAAAATATTGTCTATTAGACAACTTTTTGGTGGTGGTGAGAATCGAGGAGGAATGTGTCACATTCTATATACCCTTTCGATGTCTAGGACATCTGCACCTTGCCCACTCACAATCTTAAATGACAGAGGTGTAAGGCAGGGGTCTCCAAATCCAGCCCTGGAGGGCCACAAACCAGTCAGGTTGGCAGTATATCTCTAATGCATATATATCTCATGCATAGTCATTAGGGATATCCCGAAAACCTGACTGGCCGGTGTGCCCCGTAGGACTGGGTTGGGAAACACTGGCTTACAAGAATAATTGGTAAAGTCTTGCTCTCTGTACACATTTTTATTGCGGCTAAGCAAAGGTAAACAATGTCACATGATTTTGTATAATGATTTCTTCCAACGAACAAGATGGAGCTCACCTATGGACCAGATGTACCTAAGACTTTGAAAGAACATCTGCAAAATGAAGCCTATTTTAGAAGATTTATTCTGAATTTGGACATGTTTCAGCTACTGCTCTTTTGTAATGATTCTTTATAGAATCACAGGGAGGACTGTAGAAATGGACAGATAAAGGGATTCCAGAATCCCCAATATGTAATTGAAGATGGATGAATTTCTTGTCATCTTCCCTCTGAGCTCAAAGAAAGTAGCACTTGTGTGTGTGATTGTGTTCTGTATTACTCTCTGCCTGTTTCTCACTGTTTGAGGACCAGAGACCAAAAAGAGCCATGGTATTGTGGCCAGATCACGGGGTTTTCTTCACTTACCAGAGGGCATTCGTGATCATAATAGTCTTCATATCCATTAGAGCAATGGACTCTGGGTATTGGGTAGCATAGTCCAGTATAACTAAAATATACTTGTTGTCTCAGGATGTTCGCTCCAATGATCCTACCAAATCCATAGCCACTCTTTCAAATGAGGTTTCAATGATGGGCATAAACACTAGAGGGGCTGGTTGGACTCTGCAGGGATTAAGAAGTTGGCAGGTGGGGCATGACTGGCAATATAACTGTACCTGTTTATGGACCCCAGGCCAGAATAATTGGGCTAAAATATGCTCTAGTGTTTTCTCCTTCCCTAGGTGTCTCCCTAATAGATGGCTATGGGCCAATGATAACTCCTGCTGACGACAGGGCCAGGGTGCTATCAGTACTTCTACCTCTTCCCACACTAGGGCACCTTCAGCTACTCTGTATAACAAATCTCCCTTTAGCAAAAAATGAGGGAAGGTTCTTGCAAGTGACTCTCCGTTACCTATTGGAAACCCATCCACCTCCAAAACCTGCTTTCGGGCATTTTTAAGGGATTCAACTTGCTGGGCCCTTCTGAAGCTCCCTAGGTATTCCCCCCAGCCTCCATTCTGGGAAGGGGACAATTGTATTTGGGTCACTACTGTTGAGTCCTGAGCTATCCCCAGGGATTTCTTCCCTAGGCTCTCCCTCCCCAGATCCCTCCCCCATAGCTACCCCCAGATTCTGTTGGTAAACTTTTCCCGGTGATGCCAAATCTTGGACTTAGCAAGCTTGGAATTCTTAACATATAGATTTATGTCTTCTAGCGGCAAAATCTCTGGGAAATCTTACTGATCCGACTTAACAGAGTCATCAGCTAGCCAGGCCAATCACCGAAGGTTGGGTAGTCTCGGCCAATCACCACTGGATATGGGAGTCAGGGCAGCACCACAATTTCGAACGTGGCTTGCCCTGCTGCAGTCTTAAGTGAAATCTGTGTTGTTGGATACTGCCTATGGTCTCCATGTATACAGGCCAGTGTTACCATCTTTGCATAGTCAATTTGAAATTGGGTTATGGTTTCCTGGCGATTGAGGGTCTGCACACTCCCAGACTCTATCAAGGTCTGGAGGAAATTTACCTTAAGCTCCACTGGAATCACAAAGTTCTGTGTCCCTGGATGGGAAGTGTCCAAAAAGGTACAGGTGTGAGGGGTGGTTAGGCTGACATCCATGGGTTCTTCTGTACCCAGGGGACATTCCCGACCAAAGTGTCCTCAGGCTCCACACCTAAAACAGTGGAGGGGTTATGGCCGGGGTCATTCCCTCACCTACAAGGTGACTTTTGGAGTTGGAACATGGGAGCCAACATCTGTTCCGGTTTCCCCTTCCATCCTCCTGGGCTGATTTATGACATCTTCCTCTTCTCACTGTTCGCTTTGGTTGCCAGCTGGGCCTCATGATACCTCTTTTCTATTTTCAGTACAATCTCCGCTGTAAGCTTGGGGTGATGAAGTACCCACTGTTTCATCAGGGTGGTCAAGCCCTCCAAAAACTGCTCCAATAGCACAATCTTGGCTAGTTCAAGCCTATTCCTTCCATCCAGTTGCAGCCACTTTCTTGTGAGATCCTTGAACCGATAGAGGAACCTCCGAGAGCTCTCTTATCTGGAGTGCACTCTATCTGAATCACTGGTGGTATGCCTATGGGGTACAGCCAGCCAATGTTCCCTCTAATTTTCTGTAGGCTGTGTGCGCATAAAATATCAGCTGTGTGCAGCTTTTGAAGGAAGGTTAAATTTTTGTGCGCCACATAACGACACTCAGAGTTATATACTTTAAAATTTGACTACACGTCAGAATACAGTATGTACACCACATTGATTTTAATCAAATTAAATGAAAATAGACAATTACTAAATGAAGCGGGAAATTTCTAGTAATTACAATCATAACTTTTAAATTTTAAGACGTCTGTGTTGTTTTCTATCAGAATTAGAGCCGTAATTTTTGTGCGCTCTGTTGTAAAGCATGTGCGCTCGCTCGGCAAGGTGTGTGCGTGTGCACACGCGCACAGCTTAGAGGGAACAGTGCAGCCAGCCTGTTCCAGTATAGTGGCCTTGACAGCTGCATACATTGCTTACCCATCTGGGTGGGCATTCTGGAATACAGCCTGACTGCTGCCCATCAGCAGATTCCCAAAAAGGTAGTTTATGTCGCCTCTGGCCACCCAGTCATGCGGGAGGTTCATTCAAAGTTCACCAAAAAGTAAACCACTTCATCTTCTGACATCATTTTAAGAAGTACATGCACTGGACGGTGGAGTTGTGGTCTCTGCAGGGCCTAGATCAACTGAGCTAGGGAACTCTTCTGTAGTTCCCCCTGTGCTCAAATAAAATCCTGTATCTGTTGCTGCTGTTGTTGCTGCCCTTCCAACAGGGCATGTTGAACATTCTGCTGACTTTTTTGCAATTGGTGCTGATACTGTTGCTGTCACTGCTGACCTTCTGCCAGAACCTGGAGGAGCCACTCCTTCCTGCCTTGTTACTGCTCTTTTGCAATGCCACCACAGCTTCCTCTTCTGTAGCTGAGTTAACCCTGCAGTATTCCAGCTCCAACAAACTTTTAGCAGCCTTTAGTGGCCAAAACAAAGCCTGCCTGTCCAACACTGACTATACCTTCTTCAAGCTCCCTAAGTAGGGTGAGGCTAACGCTCGCAGCCCATATAAACAAACAAACAAAAATTCTGCTGTAGAGGCCTAGCCATGGAGGGATGAGGTTTTGTCCTCAGTCATGTGGTTAGAGAAAATCCCCAAGCTGCCACCATATGTGGTAGAGTGGTGTGCAGTGGGATGGGGTTTTCTATACAACCCAGGCCAGACAGCAGTTCAGAGAAAACAAAAGCAGCTTTACTTCTGTTCCACCTTTTTAAACCTCCACAAGCTGTTTCTCCTGGCCCTTCCTCTAGCCCCAGTTAAAGTTCCTACCTCAGAACTCCTCTGCATGGTTCGCCTTGGAAGGACTTCTGGCTCTATGGACCTTTTTTCCTCCTGCAGCCTTCTGGGTTCTTAACCTCTCCCTGAGAGCCACACTCTTTCAGCCCTGAACCCCTGGGCTGCAGACTCTCTTAAAGGGGACTGTTGATAATCCCTTTGGAGAGGCATGGGTAACTTCTATAGATCCCATCACACTCCCATATTGCTAAAGCTTTTGATGAGAGGTGCCCACTCATCACCAGACTCACCATGTACTACCTCCCAAGAAAAACACTTACCAGAAGAGTGAGCATACAAAGAGCTGTGTCTACCCTCCCCATGGCAAATGAAGAGTGAGGCAGTGATGGTGATTTGCATTAACATATTCCCCAGTAACACAGCACTAGGTTTACAAAGTTACTAAAACTTCAGCTCTTAAGAACCCTATGAAATGTAGTTCCAATACAGTTATTGGCCTCGCTTCACTATGAAAACATACCAATTTGCAGGTAGAATCCCTCAAAATGCTCCCACTAGCAACATCAATGTCACACTACAGCTAAATATTCCTCTCTACAAAGCGTGCAGGCCATCTGCACCCTTGTTCAAAGTTTTGAGTGCCTCAGATCCCCAGAATCCAGGTCAAGGTCAGCAAAAAAAAAAAAAGTACAGTATTCTAGTCAAGCCACCAAGGGGTCAAGTTTTCTAAATGGGTCAGTTTTGTGAATACAATGACAGTAATTAACCTCACTGCTAAACCAGCTTATGTGGAGTAATATGATCTCAGTCTCTCAAATTTATTGCTAATGTTTGGCGTAGTACTTGTATCATGTCAAAGAGAACTTCCTTCTGAGGTTTGTAAAATGTAAAATGTATAGGCAATTTATCAAGATGCCCTTGGAAATTCCTCTTAATCACATCTGAGGCACCACATTTCCTTAGCTTCTCACTGCATTTCTTTGTATTCAAGAATCTTCTCTCTCAACACAATTCACAGAACAATCGCTTGAAACTGACATCTCTGTAATTAAAGCCATTCTGGTGTTTTTCTCCTTTACCACTCTGTCTAGTTTCCTTGCATCCAGCTTTTTATCAATTGAGTTGTGATTATCCTAGGTGATCATAGCCTCTTCATTCTCCATAATTCTCTTACGGTCATGATCCCAGTGCTTTTTCGATGCAACAATGTTGTAGTGTTTACAGAGTTTCAAAAAGATGAGACATTATACTTTAATGTGCTTTTCTGTATAGAAATGTCCTGCCATCAGAACTTCACAGCCATCTGCGAGATAAGTAACTATTTCCAGCTCTTTCTTAAGAATCTACATATGTCTGGTTTGTTAGTTTTTTTCTGTTTGCTGTAAACCATCTCATCGATAGATTGTCCAGGGTTGCAACTATCAATCTCTCATTAGTCTGTTTCAGTTCACCTCTCCTTAACTATTCATGTGTCCAGTTTTGATCGACTAATGTTTCCTGGAGTAACACTTCATATTTCTCACTGCATTTGTGTATTTGTAACTTGTTTTTCATGGTTTGCTGATCTAATTCTTTGAAGAGTTTTTCCGTTTGTTTGGCAAATTCTATTGCTTCATTTCCTATGTATGCTGGTGGATTCTCATTCATCCCCTCTATTCCTTAAAATGCTAGTCAACGTTTAGTGATGATACAAATTCTGTACATTTACTTTTATGTTTCAGCACTTTTTGCATATTGGGAACTGATGATGCTGTCACATAGGCCTGGAGGTTCTTGATAGTAGTCTGCATGCATAATTGGTTTCTATGAGACCCAGTCCTTCTGTTCTGGGTACAATTTTGCTATACATCAATTCTTATAAATTGCTTCTTGTGCATGGAGGAGTTTTCTTGTTTGTACATTCAGTTTTTAAAGATCTTTAAACAGCCAATCTAAAGCTGTATGAGCGTACCAGAATTACCAGCTAATTAATGGCTTTTATCTTATTCTGTGATGTAAAAGCACTTTTCAATAATAATTTTAATCTCCTGTAATATTCTTTACTGATTTTTTTTCTCCCTGTAATTTTTACTTAATTGTCACTCCTTCATCTTTTTTACGTGCCCTTTTAAGTCAATGCTGACCTAGCAGCTCCTGGGTTTTCTTGGCAAGGTATGACCAGGCCTTTTATTGAAAGGCAATGGAGGGTAAAGTGACTTGTTCACAGTCACACAGGGTGCCAGTGGGAATTCATCTCTTAGATACTAGGCTGTTGCTCTAACCACTAGGCTACTCCTCCACACAATTGTTGTGACTTCCTCTATGCCTTGGTATTTATATACACCTATCTGTTCAAATTCTTTAATATTACAGTCCTCAGTCAGACAGATGTTTTCAATTTTGTTCAATCTTCTTCTAAGGAAGGTTGTCTTAGCATAGTTGTTAAGGCCAAAAGTCACCTGAGAAACTTTTCACTTAATTAAGCTGTTCTGTTAATTGTTGGTAACTGGAAATGCACAGCTTCCCTTCTGTCTGTTGCTTTCTCTTTCACTGCCAACTTCAGACTTCAATCTTTCTACCTTGCTGCTCCTTACGCCTGGAACAAACTATCTGAGTCAGTACATCAGGCTTCATCTGTGGTCCTGTTAAAATCCAGACTAAAAGCTCACTTTGAGACTGCTTTTGGATCCTGATCTCCCTAGTCTCCTGTTCACCTCCTATTAGGGTTGCCAACTGGCTCCAGATGCGTCCAACAGGCTTGATCCAGTCCTGGGTTTATACCATTGCATGCAATGACTTGTAGTTTTCCTTTTCTTATGGAGTGCAATGGAGAAATCAAAACTACATATGCAATGAGGTAAACCTAGGACTGGAGTGAACCTGTCGGGTGCATCTGGAGCCAGTTGGCAACCCTACCTCCTATGTGTTTCTTCACCATTCCCCTAATCCCCAGTTGTTGTGTTGTCTGTCTTGACTATAAGCTCTGGTGAGCAGGAACTGCCTCTGTACAGCACTGCATATGCCTTGTAGCGCTATACAGATAAGTAGTAGTAGAAGTAGCTTCAGGCCATCTACAAACCATAAGTGTGATATTACTTTTAGGTTATTACCTTATTTAGGATTTAGGTTAAATCTGTATTCCTAAAAGAGTTGATGAGAGTACAAAACAGAAAACATGCAAAACAGAAGTGGCAACAGAGAATATCCTTGAAATAAATATTTCTGGATCTTAATGTTTGGAGGCTTGGCACATCTTCATGGTGAACTTAATTTATTCAATCAAGCCAGGATTTATTTTATACATTTTACAGCAATTTAGTATCCCACACTCTTGGATAATATCTAAGGCTTTCTAATAGTCGGTCCATGCTATATGAGATTTCTGTTTTTCTTAGCACTGGCCAGGTTGATCTTATTCAATATTAATTGATCTTTAGTTCCATATGCTCCTCTCTTATTGCCCTTCTGCTGTATTGCCATGATGTTACTGGAATTGATATTGATAATTTATATTGATAATTGATGCTGTCTATATCTTTTGCAGTGAACCTCTTATAGATTGTAAGTAGAGATTGGTCTGTAATTTTTGGGAACATTAAGTGGGTCCCCCTTTGGAAGGCAAATGTTTTTTTTCCTGTTATAAGCCAATATGAGTTAAGTCTGGCTGCTTGATCAATTGATTTTTATAGTTTGCCAGATCTTGATGCAGTGATATTAACTTTTAGCCAAAGATTGGTCACTCCATCTGGTCCAGGACTTTTCTAATTTGGGGCTTTTTCTAACCTACATTATAACTCTTTCGTTGTTACTTCAGGTCATTCCATTGGCTTGATGTTTGCCTTTTCTAAATTCTCCCGTATGCAGGGTAACCATTCTGCTTCTTGATTGTCCTCTGCAGGGTCCTTAAATAGTTTTCACTAGAAGGTTTCTGTTTCAATTTTGGGTTGGTGGTATTTTTGCTATGTGAATTCCCTGTAGAACTGTTCTCTTTAAATAGATTAAGGGTGGTATTCAAAATGTTTTTAACATGTTAGCAGGTTTTGCAAATAGGATAAACCCCATCAATCCCCATATTCAGGGACATTATCCGGATTGTTCCGCTGAAAATCCCACAGACAGCACGGAAGATGTCCAGCAAAATCTGGGGCAGTCTGTGGGTGGAGCAAGGGCAGTCACGGCAGCTTTCAAGTTAAAGGTGATGTAGAGCCCCTAATCAGATTGCTACGGTAAATCACAAAAGGTCAGTAATTTCTCCCTTGCCTGAAACACAGCATAGTCCTCTTTTGCCACATGGATTAGGAGTAACCTGACCACCTTTTCTAACTTCAAATATGAGACAATCAAGTCAGGGGTTCAAAGTTAAGGAAAATAAGAAATATGTTTATAATTACAATTTTAATTTTAACCCAAAATTTTAATCAATAGGCTAGTTTATAACTTTACTTACAAATGTGCCAATCAGGCCTACTTGTACTTCTCTACGGTTTGATTTTTCTTCAAAATAGTAATATTTCCAATAAGATAATTTAAAAATTCTGGGCAATTCAACCTAAAATTGTACTTTACAATCATTAGACATTTGAGAGTCTCTACATGCAGTTGGGTTTTTTCTTTAGATCACGCTTTGTTCATGATTGAAAAGCACATTTCAGTTGGAGCATTGAAATCTGGCAAACATAAAAAAAATCAACCAGTTTGCATAAATCTTTATATGGTACCTCATTACTTTTGAGGTATCCAAACATCTCCTTCTATTTTTCGTCAACCATACACCAACATTTCAAACCTGGGACTCAACACCCAGGAATATATGTACGTCTTATCACCTATTTTTAATGTAGACCCCTCGTTATAACCCTAACCACTTTGATTGAAGGATAAGGTGGTATACAAAACTGGCTAAATAAATTAATGGTGTCTGGGGTTTTTTTCCATTCTTGAACTTTTTCTTCAGAATCAAATGACTTAAGACAAGAGCACTCAAACAGTTCAGTATCATTTATTACAGACTCTAGGCCGGGTCTTGTAGACAAAACATATTCTAAAGATGATCCTAACTCACACCACTGTTTTTGAAGGTGAATCCACTGTCGTTTCCCAATCTTCTGGAAGTGAGTGGTTCACTGATCCAAGTAATCAATGCAAGTGGTGTAGAAAGATGACACAGATTGCTTGAAATCTGCTTCATCAATGATGCCCTCTTATTCAAGATTTGTTATCTTCTTTCTGATTGTCAGAGGCAAAAACACTTCATTCTTCCTAGTTACTAACTTGTTTCTAAGGTTACTGATTACTCTAGCCACCTCTATCATTGAGATTTTTTGAGACTCAGTTTTTAAAGTCACATTTTGGAAAATCACTGCCTGACTATGCAGAAAGTACAGCCAAACATCTGCTGATTCATTCTCAAAAAAGCTTTTGATGATAACTGGACATATTTCCTGGCTCAGAAAATATGATTTTACTGTTTGGAGTATTTTAATTAACCTCTCTATGGCTGGTAGTAAAACCAGCCAACTAGTGTTTCTTGTTAAATGCTCCTTTCTCTCCCGTCAGCATATCAGGAGTATCCAGCCAGCTTTATTGTTAAATGCTCCTTTCTCTCCCTTCGGCATATCAGGGGTATCCAGCCATTCTTCCCTACTTCTGCACTAACTACCCTGTTGTGATCACCTGGATTACTGCAACATTATCTTTGCCGGTCCTCCCATGTCTACAATGAAACTTCTAGAGCTCATCCAGAACACCACTGCTAAAGTCTTGGCTCACACTTTCTGCTTTGATCATGTTACTCCTCTCTTAATCCACCTCCACTGGCTTCCAGTCCAGTATCACATCCAGTACAATATTCTCACACTGGTCACAAGGTTCTCCACTCAGGAATACCCCACTACCTCTCCTCACTCATTAACCTCTATACACCAAATTGTATAGGATGGAGGATACAATGTGGTGTATGGAGGTTGATGAGTGAGGAGAGGTAGTGGGGTATTCCTGAGTGGGCTTGGGAGACTGTGGGGAGGATATCTCCCCACAGTCTCCCAAGCCCATCTCCAAACCGCACATCATTCCACATTTTATTTTCTTGGCTCTAGCCTGTGGAATGACCTCCCACTCCCCCCCCCCCCCCTCCACATTCTCTGATCTCCGTCTGGAACCATCATTCGTCATGTAGAAATCACAATTCAAAATCTACTTATTCTGAAAGGATGTTCTTGCACCATTTTCTAAAATGTCTCCAGGGATGTTTTCATGCTTCAAACATCTGTATGACCATTTTCAGACATCCAAAGCATGTCTGAGCTTTCAAAAATAACCCCATGTATGTTCAGTAATTTTGATCATTATAATGGTTTCTACCATTTTGCCTGGCACTGATGTCAGGCTTACTGGTCTGAGGTTTCCTAAATCATCCTGGAATCCTTTCTAAAGAAATTGGCATTATGTTGGCCACTCTTCAGTCTTCAGGTACTATAGATAATTTTAATGATAGTAGGTCTGCAATTTCATTGAGTTCTTTCAGCACCCTGGGATGTATGCCCTCTGGTCCAGTTGATTTGCTACTCATTAGTTTGTCTGATTACTCCATTACATCTTCCAGGTTCATTGAGATTTGTTTCAATTTCTCTGATTCATTACCTTTAACTATCATTTCTGGCATGGGTATCACCATCCATGTCCTGCCCATTCTCCACCCCAACACACGCTACCATGATAGCATGTTGTTGTTTTTTTTTGCTTTTTTTAAAATTAGGTAAGCCCATGCTAATTTTTGTGATGGTATCTAAAATGTGTGCTATCTACATGCTACCCTAGTAGTATAGTTTAGTAAATATACACCACCGCCCGTCTGGTTACCCACTCCTCCTCTAGGGACCACGTCACCCCTCTTCTTCTCCGACTTCACTGGCTCCCCGTCTTCTTCCGAATTCAATTCAAGCTTCTCATACTAGCCCACAAAGCACTGCATACTTCTACCCCTCAATACCTGGCCGACTTACTCCATTTTCACACTCCACGCCACACTCCTCATTCATTCCACCTTAACAGACTTGCACTACCATCCCCTTCACACGCTCATCTCCAGTCCACAAGCTCCTCAGCCTTCTTCTTTGCAGGTCTTGCACTATGGAACTCCCTCCCCCCCCCCACCTTGAGCCCCACTACCCTACCTTCAAACGCTCCCTTAAAACCTACTTGTTCTCCCTCGCCTTTGACCTTCCCCCTTCCTAGCCCTGTCCCTCTTTCCCTCCCTTTGCCCTACCTGCTCTTGTCTCTATCACTTTATCTATTTGAATTGTAATTTCCTTTCCAATTTCCGGCCTTGTGCCACTCTGTTTATACTTTTTATTGTGAACCGCTCTGCCTACTAATGAAGGGCGGTCAAGCAAATAAATGAACATGAACATTCCTCAATGTGCAGTAAGTATCAAACCTTACTGAACTTGAGTAAATTTGCCCCATGTGTTTTTATAAAATAAGCCAAAAATTGGCACCTTTTCACCCTATATAGATCCCCATAGTATATAATGATGCCAAAAACTAATAATTCCTGGCTCATTAGAGACCATCCCGATTGCTTTGTTTAAAGGGGAACAGAAATACATGGCCATATTTGTCGCATATTCTAATGAATGCATATCCTTAATATATTGTCCTTTAGAAAGTAGAATATGTGTCTACTTCAAAGGCCCACATGAACCATGTTCAGAACATGCTTTTTTTGCACAGTTTAAATCTTGCTTTCTAATGTCTATATGACTAAGTAGTACCTTTTCTAATAATCACTTCGTATATATGATTGCTATGTTCCATGCACAAATTAGACATTTATGCACAAATGGCACTTACAGTTTCTAAATGTTACTTTTTAACATCCCTAGCAATTTATGAATATATATGAACATTTTGTGATGTGATTTTTCCTGAACTGATGAAATGTTAGATAATATCAACTGAAAATTGTGTTCCTACTATCTGATATAATATCAGCTCAAAATAATTTCCTTTTCTGTTTTCATTATAGAGTGCTAAATGTACTAAAACTATTTTAGCCAATAAAATTGCAAAACATGACCTTGTAGACACAGAACAAGAACATTTATGTGATCCAGAAATATTTTATTTGCAAAGTATCTTATCACTGGAAGCACAATTTGACATTTTCTTTTTTGAGGCTGTTCCAAAAATCTTTTGACCTTTTATTGAATTGCTTTTGAACATATAAGTAATATATTTAAAGAGCCATTTTATATAGGTCATGGAGAAGGGAATTGACATGTCCAGGTCAGAATGACCACAATTTTACAAAGACTCTGCCAAACTCAGAGCCTCTTGACAAATACATATAAGGAGATGCAGGACTGTAGATGTATTCTCCGGCATTACTGAAAAGCTGCATATGGGGAAAAATGACATTCTGATCTCTCTCCAGAAAGTGCTTTTTAAAATTACTGTTCCTGACATTCACATGTCTCTTCACCTGATCCCCTAACAAAGCATCCAACCACCTGACTCCCCGACCCCCTCCAAAGGTTGAAGTGTAAACTTCTTTGATTTCAGGATAAAGCGGTATATAAATCCTTTTAAATAAATAAAAAATAAAATAAAATAAATCATCACATTCCATCCTAACCCCATGACACCCCTCTCTTGACTCTTACCAGTGGTCACTAGAAGTATAGGGGGAGCAGAAGCAATGTTTAGTCACTCCTGCTCCATTCAGCTCTGGGTTCAAAATGGCAGCTTTGACCCCTAGCAGTATTCTTGCAGTACTACTGCTAGTAGGGGTGTGCAGGCAAAAAAAACATGGTGATTCCTCCCTTCCATGGTGGTGAGATTTATGGCAGCAGCTCGCATGCTAATGACATGCTGCTCCTACCCCTGCTCAGGCATGTCATGACTACCCATATGTGTGACACTACTTGAAGGATGCCCACAGCATGGAAGCAGCAGCTGTTCCACACTTGCAGAGAGGGAGGGATCAACCAGCATGCTGTCCACCATGATCGGTAGGTCCGGGCACCCACCTAGTTCACCTAGTGGATGCACTGGCCCTGGGTACTGTGAGCCATGAGCAGCTGAGTTAGGACTGACCATGCATTTCCCAATGAGAGATAACAGTGTGTGACCTGTAACCTGCAGTTTGATAGAATGCATGGGCAAGCACAATTAATGGCACCTACATACAGCATGCATATGGCACCTGTAACACCCAGAGACTAGGAAATGTTGTCTGCCAACTGCTAGTACCTTCATGCCCTGATTGTGCATGTGCTGTCTCCTGGCTACAACATCAGTCCCAAAGTGGTGCACAGGTTGCCTGTGTCCACTTATGGCCCTTATAGCCTGCAGTAATCAGCAGTGTCACAGCACTTTGACAGGAGAGGGTTGGATCAGGATGTTTCTCACATGCATATATGCCAGTGAGGCCAGAAGATTAGACAATATGATAGCATCCCCATCTTAGAGGTAAAACCACCACACTGCTTTCTCAGCTGCCAAATAATAACCAGGGCCTGTGGGTGAAGCAGTGACCGTTTCATAAGTAAGGACTCATTTAGGTACCACAACCACCTGAACTACACAGGATTCCAAGCTACTCTGTGACCTGTCAACCATGTGATTATTCCAGGACAGGCTCACAAGCACACTGCATGAAATGGTTACATTGGTCACCCTGCTAGGTCACCCAGGGTCTTGCATGTGTGTGTTCATGCATTATGCCCTGCCCCTCTGGCAGGACAGATCCCATATGTAAGACATGAGTGTCAGTTTCATCAGCAGTATATCAATGTGGTTCTATATACAGACCTAACAAGATGTCCCTCTGTCACAGTAGCCTCACATAGCTTGTCAGACAAGTATGGCACAGAACCTGCAAAGAGCTATGTAGGCATAAGCATACCCCAGCTCATTTCCTCATGCATCCTGATAATGACCACATATACACATGTGAATTGTTGCACCCACACTCACTCATGGCTGCTCTGTGGCTCCAAACACACAGCCACTGTTTGTGAAAAAAAATGAGCAAGGGTTCAAGACCAGCCTGTGGATTAGGAGTGATAAGTCCAGCTGTGTTAACTCTATCCTACATTTCCATAGCTGTATTAGCATGTGCAACCCTTTCTATCTGGTCCAGCATGAGTCACCACACTGAGAAGCTACACCAGCTGGATGGCAGAGTATGCTACAAGCACCCACATACTATGCAGGAATTGCGAAGGAGATGAGCAAGCACTGACAATGTCCAAGCATTAAAAACCAACTGACACCTATTTTAGACAGTGGAGTCATGAGTGTGTATGTCCAGCAGACTGTGAGCTGCAGCAATGCACTGTGCAGTTAGTTATTCAGCAATTCCACAAACTGGGTGAAACACCATTTATGAGCAGAAGGTTATTTTTCAGTAAGTAGTTGCATCCTGTGGGAGACACTGGCTGACTAGCTGTGCCTATGAACATGTTGTCCCCAAAGCTGTGATACTCAAATACATTCCCGGTTATACTATTCTCAAGGACCATCCCCACTCTATGCCCCTACACTTACCTCCCAACATGACATTGCTGTACAGTTTCCAAATCGCCTGCTGGTTTGACTGGAGTGAGCTGGGGAGACATGGTCTCACCAGGGAGAGCTCCATCACACGTGAGTATGCAGTAACTCCATCTCTGACTGAGCCTCCAGGCCTCAGTGTGGCAGGTGCAGGCCTGTGATCCACGGTGTCTGACATAAGCAGGCAGGCCTAACTAGTTTGACCTGTAAATAAAGCCTGTGGAGAGGCACATAGGAATTGCACATCCCCCAATATGCTGCTATTGTAGGATTGGACCTTCTGAACAGACTCCTGGTATCATTGGTTTGTCTGCGCTTTGCTGCTACATCAGGACACACCTGGCTACATGGGTGAGAGACCTGATTAATACCAACTGCCATAATAGCTGTATCTGTGCCAACACTGTCAGCCCCCTTGGTATAGTTGCAGCCTATTGGGAGGTAGGATCACATAAAGGGCTGGCCTCTGTGAATGTCCAATGAAGTCACTGAGTTGGTGAGACAATCTGTGCTCTTGTTCTAAGCTGCAGTCAGAGTAAACTCTGTGGGTCTCTTAGCTCCATGCACAGAATGCACATATACAGTACCTTGTGAAAGTATTCATCCCCTTAGTGTTTGTCCTGTTTTGTCGCATTACAACCTGGAATTAAAATGGAGATTTTGAGGTTAACACCATGTGAGTTACACACCATGCCTACCACTTTGAAGGTGCAAAATATTCTTTATTTTCACACAAACAATAATTAAGACAAAAATAAAACCTGAAATCAGGAGTGTGCATAGGTTTTCCCCCCACCCCAAGTCACTACTTTGTAGAGCAACCTTTTGCTACAATTACAGCTGCAAGTCTTTTGAGGTATGTCTCTATTAGCTTAGCACATCTAGTCACTGGGATTTTCACCCATTCCTCAAGGCAAAACTGCTCCAACTCTTTTAAGTTAGATGGGCTGCTTTGGTGTACAGCAATCCAAGTCATACCACAGATTCTCAATTGGATTGAGGTCTGGGCTTTGCCTGGGCCATTCGAAGACATTTAAATATTTCCCTGTAAACCACTCCAGTGTAGCTTTAGCAGTATGTTTAGTGTCATTGTCCTGCTGGAAGGTGAACTTTTGTCCTAGTCTCAAATCTCTAGCAGACTGAAACAGGTTTTCCTCAAGAATTGCCCTGTATTTAGTGCCATCTATTGTTCCTTCAATCCTGACCAGTTTTCCTGTCCTTGCAGATGAAAAACATCCCCACAGCATTATGCTGCCACCACCATGTTTCACTGTGGGAATGATGTTCTCGGGGTGATGGGAAATGTTGGGTTTGCGCCAAAGATGGCGTTTCTCATGATGGCCAAAAAGTTCAATTTTCATCTCATCTGACTGGAGAACCTTCTTCCATGTGTTTGAGGGGTCTGCCACATGCTGATGTGCAAACTCCAAACTTGTTTTCTTATTTCTTTCTTAAGCAATGGGTTTTTTTCTGGTCACTCTTCCATAAAGCCCCACTCTGTGGAGTGTATGGCTTAAAGTGGTCCTATGGACAGAAATTCCCATCTCTGCTGTGGGTCTTTGCAGCTCCTTCGGTGTTATCCTTGGTGTCTTTGTGACATCTCTGATTAATGCCCTGTGAATTTTGGTGAGTAGACCTCTCTTGTCTGGTTTGTAGTGGTGCCATATTCTGTCCATTTTGTTATAATGGATTTAATAGTGTTCCGTAGGATATTCTGAATTTGGATATGTTTTTTGTAACCCAACCCCTCATCTATACTTCTCCACAACTTTGTCTCTGACCTGTTTGGAGTGCTCCTTGGTCTTCATGTTGCTTGCTTAGTGGTGTTGCAGAATCAGGGACCTGTCAGAACAGGTATATTTATACAGGCATCATATGACAGATCATGTGACACTGATTGCACAAAGGTGGACCCTAATTGACTAATTATGTGACTTATGAAGTTAATTAGTTGAACCAGATCTTATTTAGGAGTTTCATAGCAAAAGGGATGAATACATATACACTCGCTATTTTTCAGGGTTTTTTAAATATATACAAGGTATTTTATTGTCATTCCACTTCACCAATTTGGGCTATATTGTTGAATACATTACCTGACATCCAAATGAACATATTCATTCCAGGTTATACTGTAATGCGACAAAACAGGACAAAAACCGAGGGGATGAATACTTTCACACGGCACTGTAGACATGTGTGCTGCAAGACATATACACAATTGCAAGCAGAATGACCAATGTGGAATATCTGCTCATGGGAACTTGTTCAGCGTATACAGTGATGTCCATTATGTCTTGATATGACTGTGGCCACATTGTATGTGGCCTGGGCAACTACCTAAAGATGTGTCACTCAGGTAGGTGGCAGGCGAGTGTGTAGGGCATTGCATGCACGAAGTTGGCAGCATGTAGTGGCAGGGACAGGCAAATACACACACACACACACCATTTTCTATACCAATGCAGGTTTACTACCTGAAGTGGCTCACAGTGCAGGAAATGTGAGCATTGGCCATTGAATACAGCCTTCACAAAGTGGCCCTGTGGCATGCAGTTCCTTGTTTGTATTTGAGCAGAGGTTGAGGTACATTATAATTTCTGGACATCTCATACAACCACTCACTGTACGTACTCCCTGCCTGCACAGGACAGTGGTTCAGACAGAATGTGCTGCTTTTATACTCCCTCTCAGCCTACCTCCTGCCCTTGAGTGATGAGTGCCTATCATGCAGACCCTATATAGTCATCAAAAGTGGAATCACTACCACATCACAATAGAAACATGATGGCAGAAAATGACCACATGGCCTGTCTAGTCTGCCCTTCCATATCAACTACAATAGTCCCCTTTTTACCTTTAGAGATCCTCTGTGTTTGTCCCATGCTTTTTTGAATTCAGATATGGTCTTCGTGTCCACGATCTCCAATGGGAGACTATCCCATGCATCTACCACTCTTTCCATAAAGAAATATTTCCATATATTACTCCTGAGTCTATCCCCTTTCACTCTCATCCTCTGTCCCCTTGTAGCAGAGCTTGCCTTCAATTGAAAGAAACCCTCCTGTGCATTTATGCCACGGAGGTATTTAAATGTCTCTATCATAGCACCCCATCCCAGCTTTTCTCTAAAGCAGGGGTGGCAAACCACAGTCCTGGTGCACCACAATCCAGCCTTGTTTTCAGGATGTCCCTAATGAATATTCATGATATATATTTGCATACAGTGGGGGCAGTGGATGCATATATACCTCAAATATTCATTGGGGACATCCTGAAAACCAGGCTGGATTGTGGTACACCAGGACCAGAGTTGGCCACCTGTGCTCTAAAGTATACATATTAAGATCTTTAAGTCTATCCTCGTATGCTAAGTAACGAAGACCATTAACCATTTTAGTAGCTACCCTCAGTACCTACTCCAACCTGCTTATATCCTTTTGAAGGTGCAGTCTCCAGAATTGCACACAATACTCCAAATGAGGTTGCAGCAGAAACTTATACAGAGGCATTATCACCTTTTTTTTTCTGCTGGCCATTCCTCTCCTTATACACCCAAGCATCATTCTGGCTTTCACAGTCACCTTTTCTACCTGTTTAGCTACTTTAAGATTGTCAGACACAATTACACTCAGGTCCCGCTCTACTTTTGTGGAGAGAAGTACCTCACCGCCTACACTGTACCTCTCCTTTGGATTTTTGCAGCCCAAATGCATAACCCTGCATTTTTTAGCTTTAAATTTCAGCTGCCAAATTCTAGACTATTCTTCAAACTTAGCTCAACCCATTCTTATGTTATCTACTCCTTCCTGGATGTCTATTCTATTGCAGATTTTGGTATCATCTGCAAACAAGCCAACACCCAACAGCCCTTCCACGATATCACTAACAAAGATGTTAAAAAGAATTGGACCAAGGACAGACCCCTGCAGCACACCACTGGTAACATCCTTCTGCTCAGAGTGAGCTCCATTTACCTGTACCCTTTGTCATCTACCACTCAACCAATTTCTAACCCAATCAGTAACTTTAGGGTCCATCCCTAGGGTGCTCAGTTTGTTTATAAGTCTCCTGTGTGGAACGGTGTCAAAGGCTTTACTGAACTCTAAATACACCACATCTAGGGCTCTCCCTCAGTCCAACTTCCTGGTCACCAGTCAAAGAAATGAGATTTGTCTGACAAGACCTGCCTCTGGTGAATCAATGCTGCCTTAGATCCTGCAATCCATGGGACTCCAGAAACCTCACTATTCTCTCTTTTAATAGCCTTTCCAATAATTTACTAATCACAGAGGTTAGACTAACCGACCTGTAGTTCTCAATGTCATCCTTACATCTGCTTTTGTGTAAAGGGGCCAATGCGACTTTCTCCAGTCTTCTGGCACTACTCCTGACTCCAAAGAGGCATTGGAAAAGTCAAACAGTGGAGCTGTTAGAACGTCCCCAAGTTCCTTCAATATTCTTGGATGTATCACTGACAGTAGCCATGTGTGCATATATCAACTGTGTGGGATTCAAATGGTCATCCCTTTGATAACCATACTGCTTCTCAGACCATGAGGTTACTATGGATGCCCATGCTGTAGTGGGTTCTGGCAGCCAATTGTTATTATCAGAGACTTGTTGTGGCCTATACTTGCTGCCATGAACCTCGGTGCTAAGGTGGTCACCCAGCCATTCCAAGAGCAGCCTGCACTTTTCCTCGTAGGCTGCTGCATGAGCCAGGCCAGGATTAATGACCATCCTTTCTGTGATCCTGATAATGGGATTATTGTGACATTCTCCATTTCTCTTTTCTGCTGGGAGTCAGAGCACATACTTCAGACCTGAATGTCATAGACCAAACTGATGCAGGCTTGTTTAGCCATACTGACACTACCTATGTTTTCAGTGTGCTGCATATCAAACCATACATGAATAATACTGATTCGTCCCCACAAATGTCACTATGCAGATAGAGTGCAGATTTGCAGCAGGGGTGCATTGGGTCAGCAAGCCCATGCAACACTCTCTTCCACCTACACGCATCGTTCTTCACATCCATGCATCATTCTTCACATAGGCTTTATGATCACTTATGTATTCTCATGACAGCTGGTACACCCAGGCCCACACAATGGCACTTTGCCCTGGGGACATATCACACATCACCTGCAGAGGATGTGCAGGTCACCAATCATGCTCAGTCACTGCAACTCCTCACCGGCACATTTATTTATTTTATTTAACAATCATTTATATACCGCATCTTACGGAGATCAGTTGCGGTTCACAATAAACAACAATCAACAAAGCAGAGTTTGTTTTACATGTAACATTATATAACCACAAGTAATAATAAGTAAACAGCAAATGTTAAAACTGAACAGTGCAGAAAAGTGCAAAACTATATACATTATATACAGATACACATTATGTAGGACTTAAGCATTGTGCAAAGTACAGTTTCAGCTAGGTAGGGTTGGCTGTATAAATCATTGGGTCATCTCAGACAAAAATTGGTTAGCCTTTATCTAAATCTATTGAGGGATGATCTGTATTGGTGTAATGCATTGTAAATAGATAGGTTTTCAATTTTTTATGGAATTCAATGATCTCGGTTAACATTCTTAGATCATCTGGGAGGGAATTCCAGATTGTTGGAGCTGCGTGTGAAAAAGCTCTGTTGTTTGTTAATTTATATGCTTTTATGAAGTCTTTGGGAGTTTTTAGTTTATTTAGTTGTCCTTTTCTTTGAGTAGATTTTGAGTGTTCTTTACTGATTAAGATACTTAGAGTGACTGGGGCCATATCATTTAGAGCTTTAAATGAAGTTATTAATGTTTTGTATACTATCCTGCTTTGTATTGGCAGCCAGTGAAGGGATGCTAGTATTGGTGTTATATGTTGTTGTGAATGTACTTTCGTTATTATCTTAGCAGCTGCATTTTGTGCAAGTTGAATTCTTTTAATGTTTTGTTTTGTTGTACCTAATAATATTAGATTAGCGAAGTCAAAGTGGGGGGTTATGGTAGCTTGAATTATACTGATAAAATCTTGTATGTATACAAGGGGTCTTAGTTGTTTAAGGATTTTCAGCTTGAAATAAATTTTCTTTGTGGTATTTCTAATATATTCTAGATAAACATCCATTGTAAGATGTTTATCTAGAATAACTCCTAAATATCTTACTTCGTTTTTTATTTTAATTTCTTGGTTTTGAAGTGTTATATGTGTTGGGGAGTGTAAGATTGGTTTTTAGTAACAATTAGCACTTCAGTTTTTGAGTGGTTTATTTGGAGATTATGGGCATTTAGCCAGGATGTGATTTCATTGAAGCAATCTGACAGGAGTTGCATTGGTAAGTTAGGGATCGTGAACGGGATGTACATCATGATATCATCTGCATATAGATGATAGAGTACACCAAATTTTTTAAAGATATTGCAAACTGGTTTTATGTATATATTAAATAGAAGTGCTGAGAGCGCTGATCCTTGAGGTAAACCCGTTTCAAGTTTGTATGAAGCAGAAGTTTGATTGCCTATTCTTACATTTTGGGTTCTATTATTTAGATAAGAGGTGAACCATTGATGAACTGTGGCGTTTTTTCCTATTTGTCTCAGGTTGTTAAGAATTATAGTATGGTGAACACTATCAAAAGCTGCTGATATATCAATAAATAAGAGGATGAATGCTTGTTTGTGGTTGTCAATTCCTCTTGATAGAACATCAATAAAAACTGTAAGAAGTGTTTCCACTCCATGTTTGGGACGAAATCCATATTGCTGTTCATCAAGTGGGTAGGATGAATCTAGGTACTCCTGTGTCTGTATTTGTACAGTTTTTTCTATTACTTTTGCTAAGAATGGTATACTTGAGATGGGTCTGTATGACTTTGGCGAAGTTTTGTCAAGTGTGCCGTTCTTAAGAATTGGTCTGATTTGTACATGTTTAAGTGTGGGTGGGAGGTGACCTTGGAGTAGCGAAAGATTGACCATGGGGAGTATGAAGGAAAGAAGGATAGGAAGTGTGTTTTTTATCCAGATTACTGGACAAGGATCAAGGTAAGAGGTAGTGGTGTTGAGATTGAGAATGATATTTTTTAATGATACTTTGGTTATAGGGTGAAATTCAGACCATTCGTCTAGTCGATGAAGAGGTTTGTAGGTAAAATCTGGAGTCATAAATGGTTGTTTTGTTTTGTTTTGATAGTGATTGGCTAAAGTTTGTGCTGATATGTCAGTAATTTCCTTGCTGGAAGCTTGAGAGTTATTAGTTAGATTACTAACAATGGAGAATAGTTCTCTTGGTCTATTATATGAGTTTGATAGTATTGTTGCGTAGTAGTTTTTCTTTGTACTGTCTAAGGCATCCTTGTATTTTGTGAGATGGTTATAATATAATTCTTTGTGGATGGTGGATTTAGTTTTGCGCCATTTAAGCTCTAGTTTTCTTAGTTCTCTTTTCATTTGTTTTAGGGGTATGTTTACTAAACTGCGTTAGTGCAATTCGCGTTAGGAGCCGCGGTAGTGACAGAAACCCCAAATAAGGACATGGGCGGTACATCATTACCACTAACGCGCGTTCCAAAAACTAACAAGCGTTACAGGGCGCCGTGGCGCGTTACTGCGCGTTAATCGTAAGAAGGCGTACAGACACAAAGCACGGAAACAGAGCTGTAGCACAATGGTTACTGTACTGACCGCTGTTACAGGCAGCATGGGTTCGAGTCCCCAGTATGCCTAACGCAGAAGGCTGGCCCAGGCATCACCCTGTACATTACATAGGGAATGAGGAGGCATGTTTCTCTTTACGTGGAGTAGTGGTGTCAGAAACACACCCTCGGAGTGTGCCTAGCCACGTGCGAGGCTGCGTGCGTGGCTGCGTGCTTTGGTACGGGCGTAGCCCCATGCGTAGCTGCGTGCGTTGGTGCGTGCATACAATCGTGCGTGGGTATGTGTGTTTTTACCAGTGTGGGCACCTTATATTACAGACTCTTTAGGGTGTCTTGCACCTATGCATTATGCTAACAGATGTACGTGTGATGGCCTATCGTTTATCAGAGCCTATGAGCAGGTGCTGGATTTTCCCAGGGTTGGATTGTGCCAGTCACACCCATGATGCACTGCACATGCAAATCAGCTGTCCACAGATGCACACCATAGGGAATGCACCCCCACAGCACCTCGGCCTGGTAGGGGGAATTGACCATGTGCACCCCCACAGCACCTCGGCCTTGTAGGAGGTACTGACCGTGTGTTGTACTGGCACAGAGTAGCTACACACCATCACATTGTGCAAGTACTGTGCTCACGCTGAGGGTGCAGTGAGGCGCCCAGCACCAGGTCCACAGCACCGTCCATGGCTGAAAGAGGCCATGGCGTAGCTCCAAAGCAGTGTTAATGTGTGAGATAGGTAGTTTCTGCAGAAACACCTTGGATATCTCTGTCTGTTTCAGTCAGATGTAGCCCCCGTGGACCCCCTAGGTGGCCCATGTACCACCCCTCCCCCGGGGGGGCAAACAGGGTCTCCTAACAATAGATCCACAGTCTACCACCCTGCAAAGGTGGCAGTAGAGGGGAACATCAACCCCAGCCCTGCTGAGGAACAGACACCCCACAGGGCAGTCAATGCAGCTCTGTACACATCCATAACACAATAGCAGACAGACATTAGGCCTGGATATGGTAAGCTGCACCCCACCACTATCTGATATGCTCCTGCTGCAAGCCATCAGCCACTGCACCCTGCAAGCCACTCCATCAAGACACATACCAGCTGCAAACAGCCTGCTAGTTAGTCCATAGTGCATGTGCCCAGTGGAGATGCATACACAGCAAGCAGATAAATCAGTGACTGGGCCCCAAAAGGAAACCCATATCTATCATATGAGAGAAATATCATATAGCAATATGGGGGTGCCTAGCCATGCTGTGGTCACTGCACAGTCAGGGTGAGAGTGATCTCTCAGCAGGACATACTGAAGTCACCCTGTCTGTGTAGGTGGTGGCCGGGCACTAATATGTCCCAGTCAGTGCCCTATGCCCTGTGCAGATGCACCCTGGCCAGGCCACCCTGTCCGGCCTATACCCATGGTACCTTGCTCCTCATTATGCACATTGGCAGCCCAATACTGGCAACATTGCTGGCAGTGTGGGCTGTGGAAGGTGTTTGCAGCCACCACACACTGGATAGACAGACAGCCACCCCCACACCTATGCCAGCATTGTGCTACTATAGAGGTGTTCAGCAGCCATACCCACCACACCAGTCCTGGGCACAGTACAGGCATGGATATGGTACGCAATACTGTTGGGGGTCACTCCCCAGGGTGGTGAACACTATCAGAGACCAGACCTGCCGCACACACCGCAGACATCAGAATGATTGTTATGGTGGGGCTCAATGAGCAAAATGTGCTTAACGTAGGAATTGATATCTGCCAGTTATGATAGGAAACGTTTGATAGCTGTGTACCATATACCCAGGTGTAGGGTGGCATTGCTAAGGTATGCAACTGCTAGTATTGGGAGATACAGGCAGGGCCCAATGTCCTGCCTCTCCAGGAGGCATTGGCCACTGGGGCCTGTGGGTGTGGGTGTGGGTGTGTCTGCCCCTGTTGGCTGCTGCTTTACGGCAGAGTTTCCCAACTCCAGTCCTGGTGTTCCAAACACTGTTCGTGTTTTCATGCTGTCCCTCATAAATATGCATGAGCTACATCTGCATACCATGGGGGTGGTGCATAGATATGCAGTACAGGCATCTTTATTAGAGGCAGCATGGAACCTGAGTGGTGTGGGGCCCTCCAGGACTGCATTTGCGGGACTCTGCTCTAGGTAATGTGCCTGTTTATGGTGTCTGTGTTTGGTGTGGTAAAATATAGGCTTATTAACCATGTGTATGTTCTCTGCAATAAAGGAGTGTCTTTACTATCACTGTTTAGTGGTGGGTAAAACTATGGGGACTGGGTTGGCAGGAGCCCCAGCTGGGATTTGAACCTGTGACCTTCTGGTCTTACAGGTACTGGCTGTGGCTGTGTCTATTGCACCATACAGTGGCCACAGAGACAGTGCAGTCCCTGGAGATAGGACAACTGGCCTGACGAGTCAGAAACCCTGCTCTGCACAATTGCACTGTGGGCTCATTTACCTTGTATGGAGACAAACGTGCACATGAACCTCAAAAAAGACCTCAAAAAAGGGGTAAACACCCATAACCAAGCTGGGCAACAGTGATAGCAATGGGCAACAATAAAAAACACTCCCAGGAAAGCTCCAATAAAATGAAATGATTTTTGAAAGGGTCTACGGAGCGTAGACCTTTCCAAACATCATTTATTTTTTTTGGAGCTTTCCTGGGAGTGTTTCTTATTGTTGCCCATTGCTATCACTGTTGCCCAGCTGAATTATACTTTTTACACTGTTTCTTGTGGTCATTTTAAAGTTCTATTTGACATTTTGTTCTGTGCACATGTATCACACTGCTCACGTTTTGTGGGTTTCCCCGGTTTTGCTGTACATTGCTGACGGAAATGGTTTCTCTTCCCTTTAATATGCCTTTAACGACAGGTTTTCATTCGCGTTGGAATTGAGCTCTGAAATTCAGCGCGTTGGTGTGAGGGGAGCCTCTCCCTGCCCACTCTCCGCCCATTGACCCCTTCTCTCCGCCCACTCTCCACCTTCTGCGGTGTTTTAACGCGCCGCGGGGGTTTACGATCGTTAACTGCGGTTAACGCGCGTAACGTACACTTAACGATTGTTTGCACGTCTGAACACGCGTTATGACGTGTGAATGATCGTTAAGTGTACGTTACGCGCGTTATTCACGAATACCGCAGCTTAGTAAACATACCCCTTAATGTACTGGTGAACCAAGGAGTACAGTTGGTTTTTGAGTAGGTTAGCTTTTTATTATTATTTTGGTTTATTTTGGCTGCATTGTTGATGGTGGCATGCCAGTTTTTGACCGCTTCGTCCAAATATGTTGGAGATGATGAAAGGTGAGGGATTGTAGAATCTAGAAATTCTGTTTCGTTAAATTTCCTAAATTTTATTGCCTGGTCACTTCTTGTGTGTTTTATGGCACAGTTAGTATAGCAAGTGAGATTTAATTTGATAAGGTGATGATCAGACCAGGGTATTTGAGTACATTCTAAAGAGTCTTGATTGAAAAGCTTGAATAGTGAGGAGGGTAGGAGGACAAGGTCAAGTGTGCCACCTTTGGTGTGAGTTGGTATGTTTATTATTTGATGAAAGTCTAAGTCAGATATGGATTCCAGAAAAAGGTTGGATTCAGTTATTGTGAGTGAGGGAAGGTTGAAATCTCCTAGAATAATTAGGGGATTTTGTTCAGTTGATGAACTAAGGAGTTCAATTAAAGAGTGAAGACTGTCGGGGGGCGGAGCCCGATGTCCAGCGGGATGGTCGCATAACGCTGAGGCTCCCGAGAGGCCTACTCAGAATCCTGAATTAACACCGGACATATTTGAATTTCAGTTCTGATCTTGCCGGGGCACATTGGTGAGATGGCGGGGACTAAACCTACGCGCCTGGAATTTGGATCTCCAGCGGCTTCTCACGGTAAACGATCCAAAACTGAACCCCCGTCCCCGCAGAAGGGGCTGGCTTTGCACGAGGGCCCCGAAATGCAGCAGGAAATCCTCGCAGAGATTAGAGGGGTAAAGGACCTCGTGCAGTCAAACGGTGAAGCACTCCGAGCGCTGCGGGAAGACCTTGGTGTACTGCAAGGCAGGCTAGAGGGGCTCTCTTCGCGTCAGGACAAAATGGAGAGCATATTAGACTCCCATGCGGTCCGGCTGTCCAAACTCGATAAAGTTGAACGTCAGGTGCGGGCCTTGCAGAAAGAAGTGGAAGATGGCAATAATAGAGCGCGCCGCAATAACCTACGACTCGTGGGCATACTGGAGGGAGCGGAATCGGGAGACATGAAGGAGTTTCTATATAAAATTCTCCCTTCCCTGCTCCAAATCACCTTTACCAAAGAATTGGAGATCGATCGCGCTCATCGTGTACCCACCAACATAACGCTCCACAGGAAGACCCCGCGGCCTATCATCTTTCGACTTTTGAGATATCAACATGTGGAGCAAATTCTCAGTGCCTCTCGGGCAAAGGGCCATATGGAGTTTGAGAGCCACAAGATCTCCTTCTATCCTGACTTGGCTAAACCCACGGTCGACCGCCGAAAGCGCTTTCTGGAATTCCGGCCGAGGCTTCAACAACTACAAGCACGCTATGGCCTGATGTACCCGGCCAAGCTCTGCGTCACGCTTCACAATCAGACAAGAACATTTGAGGACCCTGATCTACTAGCGGAGTTCTTGGATGCTAAAGAAGCCGACTTGATGCGCTGACTTCCAGATTATTCCTGCCAGTGTTCTCATACTCGCTGTGCCTGCCATATTGGAGTTGCCGCGGCTCAGTGAAGAGTCTATCGAGGGCGGTTTGTTGCCTTATCTTTGATGATATCTGTGACCCGACGCCATCTGCCCATAGTAGCCTCGATGAGTATCAGAGACAGTGTTAATCATGAACTCTGGTGTTTCTTTTCTTTTTTTTTATGTCTCTATCTTCCTCTCTAGGGCCTCCTCCCGCAGACATATGGTCGCCATATTCATTGGGGGTTTTGCTTCTTCTCTAAGTTACTTTGGTACATACTTTTCAATATGGGGTGTATTAGCCAGCATACTCGGTGATTATGTCATTGTTGTACAGATTCTGATTATGTTGTATGTTTTCAAGTGCCCTTACCTAAAATGTCTATTATCGATTGATGGCACCATGTAAGATTTTATCATTGAACGTAAAAGGAGTCAATAACCCGATAAAACGGAATAAAATCCTAAGCTATCTAAGTCATGAAGCTGCGGACCTGATTTTCCTCCAAGAAACGCATTTAAATTCGAAGGAAACTCTTAAACTCAATATTAAACCTTACATGGTGGCCGCCTACTCCCCAGCCGTTTCTAAGAAATGTGGGGTTGCCATATTGGTTAGGAAATCTCTGCATGCTACTATTATTGCGACTAGCTCAGATACAGCAGGTAGATGGTCCAGAGTTCACCTCAAGATAGGTAACCTTGAAGTTACATGTATATGCCTTTATGCTCCTAATGTGGATGACCCTGCCTTTTTTGCTACCATTGCTCAGGTTGCGCAGGCCTCTGCTAATACTTCATTGATAATTGGGGGGGATTTCAGTTTAGTTCTTGATCCCCTGATTGACAAACAGCCGCCTAGGACAAGTGGTCTCCCCAAGAGTCACACCACCCTTACCTCTGTGATCAAAGATCTTGCTTTAGTCGATCTATGGAGGTTACTACACCCCAATGAGCTTGACTTTACCTTCTTTTATTTTTATTTATTTATTTATTACAGTTGCTTATATACCGCACTATTCGGCATCAGCGCGGTTTACAGTATAACAAAGTGACCAATACACACATTCTGTTTGGTTTTACATCGAACAGGAATATAAACTTGGATAACAGGGGCTGAACTATATACATGAACTATTTACATGCAATATGCTATATACATGAGGTAAAAAATTCCTATACATGAGGTAAAAAATTCCTATAACATTCCTATAACATTGTTGAAATGCTCAATAAATGATGAATCCGTTTTGAATACTTGATACCTTGTGAGTATGTGCTGCAAAAGGGCGGTGATTCTTAGGTGGTGCTAACTAACTAACTTCTTCTCTTCCCCTCACAAATCCCAGTCTCGTATAGATTTCTTTTTAATATCGAAACTGTTAGTTCCTCAGGTGGACACTGCACAGATTCACTCCCAACATATTTCAGATCATGCTGCTATTTCTTTTCAATTACACACTACTGCACCCCAAGGGAACTCGGGGGCCTGGTTCTTTGATAGAGCCCTCTTAACTCAGCCAGAGTTCCAGTTAGAAATTCGAGCAGCCATACAGGATTACTTCCATTTTAATTTACCCCAGGATACTGCAAATTGGGCTTGGTGGGAGGGTTTCAAAGCGGCCATTCGTGCAACGATCACTAGTTATCAAATTCGCCTGCGGAAACAACGCAAACAGCAGCTACTTATACTAGACCAACAAATCAAAGCAGGCGAACGAGTTCTAACTTCACGTACTGATCCATGCGTCTTAGTTCGCTTACAGCGTCTCCGTTTTCAATATAATGCAATCCTCTCAACTGCAGCTTCTAAGAGTATTGAGCTTCAGCGAGGGACATACTACCGTGAAAGTAACCGAGCCGGTCGACTTTTAGCCAATGCCTTGAAAGGTCAAAAAGAAGCCAAACGCGTAGCGGCCCTTCGAGCCCCACAGGGAGGGGGCATACTGACTACAGACTCCGATATCGTAAAACTCTTTCGGGATTTCTATACCCGTCTATATCAATCCGAATGTGAGTTCTCATCAGAGACCTTCGAGCGATTGTTTTCTGGTATTCAGCGGCCGACCCTTTCTGAAGCTGATAGGGATGCGCTGGATGAACCCTTCTCTACTTCAGAGATCCAATTTGCCCTAACACGAACAGCCTCGGGTCGAGCCGCCGGGCCTGATGGTCTCCCGACCGAATTCTACAGAACGTTCAGTGCAGACTTAGTTCCCTACTTAAAACTCTATTTTACTGCCCTTGCGGTAGATACATCCTCTTTGGGATCCTTTTCTGCAGCTAATGTGGTAGTATTTGAGAAAGAAGGCAGAGACCCGCTGCTAACCGCCAACTACCGTCCAATCTCCCTACTTAATGCCGATTATAAGATCTTCGCAACGATCTTGGCCACCCGGCTATCTGATAGGATGGCCACCTTAGTCCATCCCGACCAATGCGGTTTTATACCCGGCCGATCCACCGCTGACAATGCTCGGACCTTGTGCCATGTGCTATCCAGTGCTGCCAATTTAGACCACCCTTGGGTGGGTCTTTCCCTAGATGCTGAAAAAGCCTTTGATCGCCTAGAATGGCCCTTCTTATTTGCAGTTCTCCGATGGTATGGCTTTGGGGAGGGCTTCCTCCGATACCTCCAAGTCATGTATACTCAACCCGTTGCTAGTATTTGTGTAAATGCCATCAAGTCTCAGCCTTTTAATCTCCAAAGAGGCACGCGTCAAGGTTGCCCCCTATCACCAATGCTCTTTGATCTAGCTCTTGAACCCCTCGCCCTCCTTATTAGACAGTCCGCACGTATTCGAGGTGTCCCCTTCAGTCACAGAGAGATCAAACTCTCTGCATATGCAGATGACCTTATGCTCTTCGTATCCCTTGATTCGGTTCCAGCTATCTTGGATCTGATTGATGGATACTCGCAATTATCGGGCTATAAAATAAACTGGACCAAATCTGTAGCATTCCCACTGAACCGCTGGGTACATGAGGCTGACATGCAGGCCTTCCCTTTCCTTTGGCAATCCCGCATGGTGAAATATCTCGGGGTCCATTACTGTTCTCCTTTAGAAGACACTATTAGTTTTAATGCCAAAGAGGTAGTCTCCAAAGTCCGTGAGCTCACAAATCGTTGGTCTTCCTTATCCCTTACATGGTGGGGCCGCCTAGAAACTGTGAAAATGATGATAGTCCCCAAAGTGAATTATATTTTAGAAATGCTGCCATGCTTACTCCCGCTACACACCTACAAAGATATTGAGGGCCTTCTCGTCCGCTATCTCTGGCAGGGCAAATCACCAAGGATAGCTAAACAAAAACTACAGTCTGCGAAGGAGCTAGGGGGTACCCGCTTTCCTGATTTTCTCAGATATCATCAAGCCTTCCTACTTAAACAAGGTGCCCGATGGCTAGATGCTTCAACAGACAGCAGACCAGTTTGGCTTGACATAGAAGAGGAGCTTAGTAGCCCAATTCCGTTGATCCATCTCCCCGGTATGTCCCATCAAGTAGACACCCGCCATCCCCCAATGATTGTCGATACTCTTGCGGCCTTTAACACTCTCATTCTATCACTGGGCCCAAACGTATGTCCTCAGGACGGACTCCCGCTGTGGAATAACCCCAGAATTCAAGTCCTAAATAGAACGATAGCATGGAAACCCTGGTACTCTAGGGGGATCTGGACACCCCAACAGCTCTTCTCTGCAGCTCGTTGGAAAACCTTTTCTGATTTACAAAAGGAATTTGCGTTACCAGCGAAACATTACTTTCAATTGCTGCAGCTTCAACACTGCCTCAAAAGTGCTCAAATCCTGCCGCCCTCTGTCCCTACTGAGGACGGGCTATTAGAATTAATTCACTCTATTAGTAGTACACATAGGGTGGCCTCTAACTTTTATAAACTATTATGTCAGGGTGCAGATACTGCTACTTGTAGAGCCCAACAAGTCTGGGAGCGCGAACTGCAAACCACTTTAACCCCTGTGCAATGGAGCGTTTTCTGGAGCAAAGTAGTGCGGGTTTCCCGATCTGCCTCAGTTACCCAAACTCTCTTCTTTTTTGCGCATAGATGCTTTTATACTCCAGAAAAAATAGCCAAATGGAACACAACTGCTAGGGACCAGTGTTGGTCTTGCCACTCTGCTGTGGGAACCCTCGCTCATGTTATTTATGAATGTCCTCAACTACAGGTTTACTGGGGGCGGGTCTGGGGTCGTATTCAACTTATCTTACACCTCCACGAGCCTCTTTCTTGGAAGATTGTGGGACTCCGCTCAGTGGCGGAGGTCCCCTCTCTTCCTAAGAAGGGTCGCTTTCTCCTTGATTTCATGCTGGGTATAGCCATATGTTTAATCACGAGGAATTGGAAGGATAGCTCTCGACTTACTGTCAATGAATGGTGGAACCTTGTCTGCTTATATAGTAAATATGAGCAGATATCTCGGAGAGCTATTCCCCATACCCAAACTCACTCTCGCTTGTCTAAATGGCAGATGCTCAATGATTATGTACAATCTGCTCATTGCTCCGACATGTCTGTTTAATGTACACTTATCATGTTTCCGATCACCGTTAGGTTTTGTACCACAATAATGTCTGTACACGCCCGTTTCGGGAATGATTAGTTTCTAGAGAAGAAGCAGGGGGGAGGGGGGTGGCAGGGGTTTACTTTGGTGTATGTATCACATTCTATGTATGTATCTGTCTTTTAGCTGTATGTCTTCCTTTCCTTTGTTGTTATAAAACGAAAATAAAGAATTAAAAAAAAAAAGAGTGAAGACTGTCTGCATTTTGGTTAGGAGGTCTATATATTAAGCAGATTCTAAGAAGGCCAATTTTTATTATGAGAGTGTCGATGTTGTTGGAAGTATTAGATTGTATTTTTTTAGCTTTTAGATTTGTATTCGTCATAATCAGTACACCACCACCTTTTTTGTTGGTTCTGTGTGTGTGGGTAATATCGTAGTTTGAGTTGTCAAGTTGATTTAGGAGGACTGTATCAGTATCAGAGAGCCAGGTCTCTGTAATACATAGTATATCTGGTTTTGAGTCGGATAACAAGTCGTTGATTATAGGAAGTTTATTTTTCAATGATCGTGCATCGTGGGATCACATATATCCCCACTTCTCTGCCACCCACTGACATCACTCTAAATGAGCTGAGCATCCCTCAGTGATAACATTCATCTGGTTCCCACATTATTCTCAAACTTACTGTCTAACACATGAGGAACATATGGCTGTGACATGAACATCAGCTATTACCGTTGCTTGCACTAAGGCTCCCTTATCCCCCATTAAGGTAACCGACCTTAGCGGGCGTAAACATTCACACATGTTATTTTCTATTGGCCACAGTTACCAAATATAATCTTTCAGTCTGGTATTACTAAGGTTTTAAGGTTCTTTGTAAAACAGTTACAACTCAATTCTGTCCTGCACATAGATCCCCTTTGTATGTCTGGCTGAGCTGGACGTACAAAGGGAATCGCGATTCTGATCCCGTGGGGCACATCTAGCCCAGTGGGATCAGCTTCATGACTAAGCATTTATGTGCAGGCCGGGATTACGATTCAGTCCCGGCCTGCATGAACAGCCACAGCCCAGCTAACTCAGTCAGGCTTTTAAATGGAGCCGCGGCGCCGTGGCGTCCTGCTGCCATGGCACCACAGCTCCATTTAAATCTGCGCTGCCAGCCTCCAACAAAGACAGTGCATTCCCCACAGCTTGACACCCAATCTGGCCTCCGAAGGTCAGGGTCGGGCTGCGTAGAATGTCCCTGGCTCCACCCAGCCCCATCTTCGCCCTGATGCTGCACAAAAGAAACGTCCAGAGGAGTTATTCCATCTTGGAGGTGGAATAACCTCCCTGGACATTTTGCCGGTCCTGCATGTACAGGGCCGACTTTAGAATCGGCCCTGTACATCAAGGGCCGGCGACTGCCCACTGCACGCTCACTCTCTGCCCCCAGGCCACCTCTTCTCCGCCCCCGACTAACTTCCCCGCTATTCGTGGCTCAGAATGGCCCCCTTAATATTTTGTTCCCTGTAAACCTCTTTGATTCCTGGTTAAGGCGGTATAAAAAAAAAATCTGAAAAATAAATAAATAGTGCAAAGTTCCTAGCTCTCAAGGAATAGAGTCCTGTCCTTGGATAGGTAGCAGACTTGGAGAAGCTTAAGAAGACTAGATATATAGAGGGGACCTTCAGGGACATAATAGAATTGTCCCACTTCTAGTCTGGCAGCCTCTGTACTGCCATGGAGAACAAACATCACCAGAAAGGAGACCACCACCTTGATATGGAAGAAAGAGACCCTATAAGCTGGGTGCGGTAGTGTCCTCTTACACAAAGTATGTGTCTCCAGGGGCATTTGACCAGGAAGGAAGCGTTAAAATGGCCATGGTAGTTGGTGATTCAATCATTAGGCATGTAGATAATTTCATATCTGCTGAACATGAGATTTGCTTGGTAATTTGCCTGCCTTGTGTGAAGATACCAGACCTCATGCATCACCTACATAAGATTTTGAATAGTTTTTGTGGGGAACCGTCTATCTTGGTACATGTTGCTACAAACAAAATAGGATAGTGTATGAAGGAAGTCCTGGAAGCCATATTTAGACTTTTAGGTAGAAAGTTGACATCAGGGTAGCATTCTTAGAAATACTTTGCATTCTATGCACAAGACCCAAAGGAATCATAACTCCAGAATTGCAGTACATGGATGAGACAATGGTATGGGGAAGAGGGATTTAAATTTCTTAGGAACTAGCAACATTTTGGGGAAGGGGGAGCCTATTCTGAAAAGATGGGTTCCCCTTTAACAAGGGTGGAACTAGGCTACTGCTGCTAAAATTTAAAAATTAGATAGGGGAAAGCTGATAGCCTCTCAAAAGCTCAAGGTTCAGGGTGAGGTATCTTTAAGGGATACTACCAAAACAAGGAAGTAAGGACATCCTAATAGAGAGACTGCAATAAAGGCAAAAGTAAAGAGCAGACAACATGCTTGCCTTTTTTTCCGGATATTCTGGCTTGGATGCTCAGATTGCACATAGACATCCTGTGTAAAACGTGCCTGCACATCTATATTGAATGGGGAGGAGTGCTATTTACTAAGTTGTGTTACCTGTTGACATGCCAATTAATGTGAATGTGAATTAATATGGACACTGTGCTAATAGTTAACATGGCAGCTTAGCAGTCAGCATGTGGTTATTTCTTCCTTAACAGCTAATGTGGAACAGAGTGGAGAAGTTACTGCAGTTCACAGTTAACATGGCAGTAGTTACACGTGTTAACCATTTCAATACAACAGATAACACAGTGCATATAATACAAACCTCCGTAGGTACAGATAAAAGCATGGTGTTATCTGACAGAAAGGTTTAAATTGCTTTTACAAAAGTATCCATACAAAGGTGATGGAAGAATGTAAATTGTTATTTTTACAGAATGATCAGGAAATTAAGCAAAAGTAAGTATAGAGGCTTCTAGAAGTGCTTTGTAAAAACTGTCTTGTATGTAGATTCTTATCTCACTCCCTTGTTCTGCACTTAGAGATAGCCTCTCCTCCCCCCTCCCCCCCCCCCGACCTTTGTGGTCCTTTATGACAAGGACTGACAGAAGGAACAGAAACCGAATGCCAGAAGCCATACTGTCTTAAAAAAAAAGTCAGGGAGCTGACTCCATATAAAATACAGAGGATTATGTATTGCCATATTGTAAGAGACAAGAGCCCTCATTAGGAAATGTATGCAAGACAGAAAAAAAACTAGTTTTGCAGAAGCCAGGGCTGGTCTTTAAAAGAGGGATCCTTGCTCTGTTGACCTTTTGCAATGCAAAGGTCTTATGGAGCAAGCACAAATGTAAATAAACCATTGACCACCTGAACATGCAAAAGAAAGATAAGGATTAATATCACTTCCATAAAGGGGATAAAAGATGTCAAAAGAACACGGTAAACTGCATTCTTACATATGGTTTGTCATGTAAGAGATTATGTTAAATAAAGTAAAAGAATAACTAGAGGGGATGAGGCTACAGAAACCCACGTGTGCTGCCTGAGCACAATAGATAGGTCAATAACACTGTATTAGTTAGCCAATAAGATACTGGGGGTAGGGGCTTGTAGATTTGACAAAGATATAAATGTCTCAGAGATATGTCAAAGGGGTGTGTCTCTCCTTGGACACCCATTGCTGCAGGAATGAATAATAAAGAGCTCTTATACTGCTTCACAATATTCCTCTCTGAGTCTCATTGGCCAGGTTAGCCACAGGTGAATTGGCCACAGGTAAAGGTGTTTATTACATTATCGGCAATGCACTTAACAGGTGGTAAGGACATTTCACTGTGTCAGCCGTATGGCAAGATATTGGAAATGTTCCTGACAGTTAACACAGTAGTTTTGTAGTTATTACATGTTAACAGGAGCTGTGCAAGGATATTGGGTGCCCTAGGCAAAACTTCAGCCTTATGTACCCACTCTCAGATATTTTAATAATTAAGCTCAACAATCACAAATCATTCCAATGCTATTCTTCCCACAAAATTCCTTAAAAAATGTAGAAATGGACATCATGGGGGTCATTTTAGAAGCCGTATTTGTGAGTTGGACCTGTTGGTTCTTAATCTATAATATCAGCAAAATTTACCCCTTCCTCTCTGAACAAACTACCAAGACACTTATCCAGTCTCTTGTCACATCCTGTCTAGACTACTGCAGCCTGTCCAATTCAATCATCTCTCTCCCCGCCGATCCGTTCAAACTAGTTTTTAATAAAACATCCTTCCATGGTTGGTCCTTGTCCTGCCTTCTTTGTGCTTGGTTACATTGCAGGAAGGGTGTTCCTCTTGCTCTGCTAATCTTCCACCAGTGTCACTATGCTCATGTAACCTCTCTGCTCAAATCACTTCATTGGCTCACTATCCATTTCTAAATTTTCCTAATGACCTACAAGTGCATGCCCTCTGCAGTTCCTCATTGCCTCTCTTCTCTTCTCTTCCCCTTCAGCCTTCCTTGGGAACTCCGCTTATTTGGCAAATCTCTCTTATCTCTGCCTCTCTCTTCTGCTGCCAACTCCAGACTCTATTCATTTCACTTTGTTGCACCATATGCATGGCATTAACTACCTGAGACAATACATCTGGTTCCATCTCTGGTCTTTTACAAATCCAGACTTAAAACCCAACTCTTTGAGGTTGCTTTTGAATCCTGACCTTTTTATTCTCCTGCTCAACACCCTTATGTGCTTTATCACTTCCTTTAAACTTTCCTAGTCCTTTTTGTTCTGCTGTTTGTCTTGAACAGATTGTAAGTTCTGTCGAGAGGGGACCGTCTCTTATGTTCAGTGCTGTATATGTCTTGTAACGGTAGTAAATTGAGGCGAGAGTAAAAAGTCTCTCCCCAACATTTTCCACCTTCACATATACAAACAAAAGCCCAAATGCAACCACTATCTCCTAACATGTACTGTAATAATCCTAATGTAAACCAGATACTTGTTAAAAAGTTTATGTAAATCAAATTTGTTATAAGTTACTGTAAGTTAAATCACGTTGGTTCCTTGCATGACGAATTACGTTTCCTGTACAATACTTTGACCTTTTTATAAAGTGGTATAAAAATAATTGCTAAATAAATAAATTACATGACTGCTAATTATTTGTGTAAGTGGGATGAGCATCTGAGCCTAAATCCCAAAAATGTGTTAACCTCAGTCACATAATTGTTAGAAAATCAACACAAGAGGGGCATGGGGAAGGTAGAAGGGGGCATTTAGAAAGGCTAGGATGCTGATGTTGCATCAATGCCTCAGTGTACTAGCCTCTTTGCAACCCACCACCTCCCTGACCCCAAACGCCCTACCCTAATCTTTCCCCCAACATATCAATAAAAGCTACCTAGAATCTCCAGAAACCTATCTGATGACCCCACCCCCCTCCTAGACTTACATAATCCTCCCTCCCCCCCCCCTCTACTTCTCTACTTCTCTACAGACAGAAGGTGAGGTGCTTAGCTCCTACTGTCTTACACAACATACTCAGAATCATGCTGACTGACCGGATGTTATTTAAAGTGTGAAGAAAAACGTAGCCGGCATAACTTTAACAGAAACGAGGTAGCAAGGGATGAGCAACTTTTCTCTTGCCAAGGGGAAGAGGGTAGAGGAAGTGGAAGGCTTGGGCTATGGAATGGTTGACTGGGTCTGGGTAGCCATACTGCAGATTGTGAACTTCAGGGAGGTGGGTGCCTGAGATGGGATGGTGCAGGGTTGAATTTGCATTTAAAATTATTCATCTTTGCTAACCCCAGCCCAAAGAAAAGAACATTTCAGGTACAAAAGAGCTCACAACCTAACAGGTCGATGCATAAAGCTGCCACTGAAGTTGCACACTATTAGCTGGGCGCATGATTTCATAGCATGCGAGTACTGCAAACGTTATACACTTATATGCAGCAAAGGAAGCACATGCAAATGAGGTATGCACAAAACCTCAGCGTAAAGTGTATAGGATTTAGGCTCAAATGCTTATCCCACTTAGACAAATATTTAGCATGCATGTAATTTATTTATTTATTTAGCAATTCTTTGTATACCAGTATGCAGCCGCGGCCAAGAAAGCAAGTAGAATGCTAGGAATCATGAGGAAAGGAATGGAGAAGAAAACAAAAGATTGTAATGTCTCTGTATGTTCCACGGTGCGACCGCACCTTGAATATTGTGTGCAATTCTGGTCACCGTATCTTAAAAGGGAAATCGTAGAATTAGAAAAGATACAGAGAAGAGTCACCAAAATGACAAAGGGGGTGGAAGGATATCCCTATGAGGAAAGGCTTAAAAGGTTAGGGCTCTTCAACTTGCAAAAGAGACGGCTGAGGGGGGATATGACAGAGGTCTATAAATTAATGAACGGAGTGGAGTGGGTAAACGTAGATCGATTGTTTACTCCATCAAAAAGTAGAAAGGCTAGAGAACATGCGATGAAGCTACAATGTAATTCATCTAAGAGTAATAAGAGAAAATATTTATTCATTCAATGCGTAATCAAACTCTGCAATTTAATACTGGAGGATGTAGTAAAAGCTGTTAGTGTAGCTGGATTTAAAGAAGGTTTGAACATGTTCCTGGAGGAAAAGTCCATAAATCATTATTAAAGAGAACCCTGGAAATCCACTGTTTACCCTAGAACAAGCATTGTGGAACCTATGTACCTTTTTGGGAACCTGCCAGGTATTTGTGACCTGGATTGGCCACTTGAAAAAAGGATACCGGGCTTGATGGATGCTGGTCTGACCCAATATGGCATTTCTTATATTCTAAAGTGGGGAGGGCGAGGGTGGTGCATGCACAGATGGTAGGTGTGCTGCCAGCTGTGTCACATGCATGCACATAGATTTCATTTGCTAATGGCAGCAGAGTGGTGTGACTAATCATGTTAACGCAGTGAGCAACGTCACCAGCCCTGGTATGGCAAAAGAAGGAGGCACAATCATTTTCTCCATTTCCTTTGTGTGCAGCTTACGCCAAACATTTCTCCTATACGCACAAGCTCCACGCCGAAGATTTTTCACGCCACACACATTAGCGCTACTGAGCTTTGCGCTTCGCCTTCTGATGCTCCGCACGTTTCTCTGTATCAGCTGATGATTTCAATAGCATCTCATGTTAACATATGTGGCTCATTTGGGTATCATTTTAACAAGCATCACACTGTTGTGTGCGCACTGCTTTCTGCACAGACAGTGCATGTGCCGATCTTTTCTCTACATCACTTGAGGATGGTAGTTGTGTGTACATGTTGTACTACCTGCGTACAAAGGGTGCGTTAGTGTTTCTGCATCAGCCTGTATGTTGGTACCCAAGAAAGTAGAGAGTAAAGTGACTCGCCCAAGGTTACCAGGATTTGAATCCTAGCTTCCCTGAATCTCAACACGCTGCATTAACCACTAAAGCTATTCTGAAAATTACAGTGTGCATAACCCCTTCCAGGCAAAAATCATTTAACGAAAAGCATTTGCTAAGTGCTGCAGAAAATGGGACAATCACAAGCATAGCACCTAAAATATTAAACATGTAAAAATGGAAATAAAATATCCAAACAAATCTTCAAGGTCAAAATAAATGTTTATTTTGCTAACTTTGTCACTTGCCAGCCTTTGTCTGTACCTGTCTCTCATCACTTCTTACCCTAGTCTCTAACTTGGTTTCCCCTCTCCCAGTCATTCTCTTATCTGTCTGAGACTTCAGCAAAATAATTCCATCCTTGATTAGGGCCTCTCAGGAAACAAAACATTTGCAGGGATGGTGAAGTTGTTAAAATAAGAAAGGCAAACTTAAAATGAGTTTGAAAATCTTCCCTGTCCAGTGACTACAACTTCCATAGAGAAATGACAGAAACTGGATTTGAATTAGTATCTATAACTTTCCTACACTCACCCTTTCCAGGAGAAATATAATCTTACTCTCTAACTCTTAAGCACTTGGAACGGTGAAGAGCTTCTGAAGAAATTTCCCATCCTCAAGTGCTGTCACAGGAGTATACATAAACTCATTCAAAGGACTTAAGAAATATGAGGGGCCCAGCATAGAATATCCAGGTTGCCCGGATTGGCAGAAAGCTAACTGGACCATGGCAATATTCAGCTATTGTTTGATTAGCTTCCATGGCAAAGGTTAGGCCTGCCTTTACTGTGCCTGACTTTTGCCACATGCCGATAACTAGGCAGCAGCTGAGTATCACCGTTCTCCGGTTATCGACAGGTGCCACCCCTGGAATATCCCCAGCATGCCACGATGCTAACTGGTTAGCATCAAGGCTTGTGGCAGTGGCACCAGTGGATATTGAGCACCACTAACCATGTTAGTGTAGCAGCAGATAAGCATGCAATAAATAAATCCAGGAGTCTTTTCAAGGATCCAAGCCAGTTTAATGTGCACATGGCTCAAGCAATAAGCAATTTCAAAATGGCTGAGCAATGGCTTCTAGTAAAACAACAACTTTTATAGCTTTCTTGTCCATTCTAAGCATAGGCAAACTTTTCATTGGTCCCAGTACCCCTCTCACCCATCTATTGGTCCCGGTACTGATATGGCTACCCAATCGGGACTCTGGTCTGGGCCCAGCACCTGGTTGCCCCCCTTCTAGTCCCAATTACAATGGTCAGTGTCTCCAACTTGTTACTTCTCTCCTCCAAGGTCGCTGAGCTTGTTAAAACATATGGGAAGCAGAGGCACTGTGACCTTGCTCTCTGCAGAGTTAATTAATTCCATAGAAGCATAGCACACCTTATCAGTACCAATTAAACTTGTTTTTCTTTATTTTCTAAGTTTCGTTTCTGCTTAGCTATGTTCAGTTAAACTGAGTTAAGTTTCAATTCTATGGTGTCATCATTCAGGGGGGTTTTCATTCCTCTGGGCCTAACTACAGGCTTCAGTTACAGGTCAAGCTGCTCAGGCCTGTCTGCTTAGTTCAATTAGCATGGATCATAGGCCGTCGCCTACCACATTCCCCCCTTTGATTATTCTCACCCGCATGTTAATAAGGTGTGAGAATCAAATCACATAATACTAGGTAAAGGTATCACTCTGTGGTATAGGGTAGTAAGTTCACATAGCTAATATCTTTGTAGCTGTCTTACGCTCTACAGTGTTATTAATAACTGAAGTTATCATTTGCAAGCAAAATGGCAAGAAACAAGGGAGCAACAGGCAGATAGTCAAAGTCCATAGTTTGGCAAGAGTGGGAAAAAGAACTAAAGGATTAGAAGGTTCAGTTGCATCTTTTGTTGTGCTGTCGTAAAGCTTCTGATTTAGACAGACCAGCTGTCCATCCTTCGTAGTAGATTGTGGTCCAGTCCGAACAAAACACAAACTGTCAACAATGGGGTGGGCCAATACCCACTCACTAGTAGTATTATGTAAATCAGTCTGATTGTATAGGATAGAATAGTTCAGTTCTTGCGTCTCCCAGGGCCACTGATCTCCCATCTTAGTTCCTCCACAATAGAAACAGTCAGAAGTGTGGAGACTAGATGCTATTGCTCCAGCAAGTTCAAGAAACAAGTTCTGGTGGTGGTATGAGGAATTGCAACGGTGGCTTGCATAGCCTTGTAGAAAGTCAAGATCTAGAACAACTTTTGGATTGGAGAGTATACCAATGCAAGTATAGGAAGAATGATAAAACAAGGTCTGAGTGACCTTCGGTCCAGTTCATGTTGTACTTATACAGGCTGCCCAGGGAGATAAGGCAAAAGTCATTTCAAAGCACTCCAAGGCTGCTGCCAAAATAAAGCAATAATAATAATTCATAATGGGCATAGTCTCTGGAAAATTGGTGGAACTGTCGACTTCCACAACAGATAACAGATGTAGGGTTGATTGTAGATCCTCAAGCTTCTGCCGTACGTAGACCTACCAGCGTTTTGGCAGGAGTAGGGCTGTAGATTCCAAAGTATCACTGTCCTCTGGGATGTCTCAATTTCTTAAAATATCATAGCATAGTCTCTTAGGCTATTATTGCTTCCTTAGAGCAGTTCACTCTTTAGGAGATCAAAACAGTCTTTTCAGAGTATTTAAACACAGTCTCTTAGAAGATTCAATTTCTTAACACAACACAGTCTCTTTCTGATGATTGCAGGTTTTTTCAGATGCGAGGCTTACCTTCAGATAAACAAACAGTCTTGAAATAGTGCAGTTTCTGAGGGACCAATAAGTCTTAGGTCCGTGGTTGTTGTCGTAGGGTGAGGTGCAATGGAGTCTCAGGATGCTGTACAGTAGTCCAGTGATCAGGTTCAAGAGAAGCTGCTGGCTTCACTTGATTATGATGGGTCCAAGGTTCAAATTCTGCGACTTTTACTGCAGTTGGAGTTGTTGACAGAATGACGACATAGGGTCCCCTCCAATGCAGGGCTAACAGTATCTTTCTCCACTCTTTGATCCACACCGAGACTCCAGGCTTGAAAGGATGCAGGGGTGCAGGCAAATTGATGAGTAATCGATTTTGTACTCAGGTATGAAGACTTCTGCAAAACAGAACTTAAAACCAATAGTTCATGTCTAATAATTTCAGATCCTATCTGTCTCATATCTCCTTTTATTTCCTATACAATAGGCAGGGGTTGCCCATACAGAATCTCAAAAAGGGAAACTCCTAAAGACTTAGCAGGGGCTAAGTATATCCTAAGAAGGGCTATGGGAAGAACCTGGGGCCACTTCAGGTAAACCTCTTGGCAAAGTTTAGACAACTGAGATTTCAGGGTTCTATTCATACATTCTACTTTTCCTAAATTCTGAGATCTATAGGCAGTATGTATCTATTAATATCGATATCTTGGGCTATACTTAATGGACTTGCTTCCTAAGGTTATCCACCCTCATTCTTTGTACAGGGCCCCATATGCATGCAAGGTTGTAAGGGTATACTTGAAATCTGGGTACACATTTAGACAGGGCTCTTTTCCTATTGTTAGTGCTCTAGTGAGGACTATCAGTTCAGCTTTCTGTGGTGAAGTTTCTGGGGCCAGGGCTGAGGACTCAACTACCAAATCAGGGGTCACCACTGCATATCTAGCACAACAATGTCCATTGATGATGAAACTGCCTTCAGCCACAAAGAAAGTCTGTTCAGGGTTCTCCAGAGGGACATCAGTCAAATCCAGGTGGCTTGAGAATACAGTGTCCATAATTTCTAAACAGTCATGATCAGGGGATCAAGACCAACTGATAACAACATAGCAGGATTGAAAGCTTGACTGACCCTTCAGTTGTATCTGGGGTTTTCACACAACATACTCTAATATTTCAACATTCATAGATTTGTTAGCTAGTAATTTCCTTTGTATTTCATATTGGTTAGAACAGAGTGTGGTACAGTAACTTGAAGATTCTGTCTCAAAGTGAGCTTGTCAGCTTTGCTCACTAGGAGGGCTGTAGCTTGCAACAGCTCTCAAATAAGGGGCCAGCCTTTTGCAACTACATCCAATTGTTTGACAAATAGGCTACTGGTTGTTGCCAAGGTCCAAGAGATTGAGTCAACACTCCTAGAACATTTCCTTGCGACTCATGAACATAGAGACTGTAAGGTTTTCTGGACATCTGGTAGACCCAGAATTGGTGACAACATCAGAGTGTTTTTTTCAAAGATCAAAAGACTGCATCCTGTTCAAGTCCCCATTCCTCTGGAGACTTTTCCATTCCTTTGATAGCTTGATACAATGGTTTTTTTTTGTTTTGTTTTTTTTCTCTAGCAGCGCAAAATTGGGGATCCATATACAACATACTCTGTGGCACCCAAGAAGGCTCTCACTTGCCTCCTGGTGATTGGAGTAGGAATACTGCATACAGCTGCTTTGCGTTCTGGTAAGGGTTCCAGGCGTCGAATTCCGCTGGACAACTGGAATCCTAGGTATTTAACTTGTTTGACATAATTATGCTTTGGCTCTTGAGACTTTGTATCCAGCCTCATTAAAAAGGTGCAAGAGTTCACTGGTGGCTGGTGGACATTCACTTTCTGAGTTGGTGGTTATGAGCAAGTTGTCCACATATTGAAGTAGAATTTTTTTCTTTTTTTTTTTCTTGAGTTTCTGGATAACTTGTCAAATCTTTTGCTGAGTGAGGCGAGTTCTTGAATTCTTGAGGTAATCTTGTCCAGATGAGTTGGCCCCGCCTCCTTGTAGTGGGGTCTTGGGCTAAGCGTATACAGAAAAAGGCATCTTTTTAAGTCCAGAATGATGAAATGTATAGCTTCAGCAGAGATCAGTTCCAAGAGAATATAAGGATTTTGGTACCACTGGTTGTATAGTTTCAGCTGCATCATTCATTCTTTCTTAGATCCTGCACTGGGCGGTAATCACCTGTCCCAGGCTTCTTGACTGGCTTGAGGGTGACAATGGCAGGGGCTATGTTCTTCGCTAGGCCAGGTGGATTATCTTCTGCCCATCCTCCAGGTGGGGCTATGAGGTTGGTAAGTGTACAGCTTGTTGCTTTGGATGCAGGTGAATAGAACCGCCATTCTTCTTCTTGGGGACAGTTAACACCATCAGGCCAGCAGATTTTGAGTTTCATTTTTTTCCCCTTCAACAAAGGATATCTGTGCTTGAAGCTTTGCAAGCAGGTCTCGGCCCAAAAATGGAATAGGGCATTCAGGCATATACAGGAACTGGTACATTATTATTATTATTTTTTTTCTAGTTCACACATGTGGTTCTGCAGAAAAGGCTTTGCGAGAAAAACACAGGGGCTACTGGCTTTAGTATTCTGCTCCTGTATCCCCCATAAAAGTCCATATATTGGTCCCCTATTTTTCAGACTGACTCCTGGGGACCCAGGGAAACTGGAGAGTCCGGTCTGGCCTAGTCTTCATCCATGCTGTAGCCCTCTTCGGCTGCCACTCACGCTATAGCTGCTTCACTCTCGTGCTGAAACACTGTGCTTGGTTTATTGTTTTATGACTTTGCAATCAAGTACTCCCTCGGGAGTCAAGATACGGGCATTCACTTCTCTAATGTCCTTCTTTTCTATAATGGGCGCACTCACACCCAGTTTTCACATCCGCTGCTCCTTCGATTAGGAAAACTTCCACATCATCCAACTAAAATATCTGTTCTCTTTTTCCCATCTTACAATTTTTACATTCTCTGTCCTTCTTCAACAATCCACATACTTTCTGATAAACTTTCATTTAACCATTATGCCCGCAAATTCATCCAGTTCTCTGCAATTTCCGTTCATTAGTTCAATCAAGTCCTAAAACTTCTCAGTGTATAATGCAGTTTTTTTCAGTTCTAAACAAGTCTAGTCAGCTGACTTTCACTTCTAGTCCGGAGGGGGTGGACATTCCCCTGTTGCAGAGGTGGCTAGCAAACTACTTGGGAATCTGTAGTCCCCCCCCCTTCTCCTGGATTCTGTTTCTCCTAGCAATGCTCTATCCAGGAGGTTGATTTTTTTTTTTTCTCCTGACGGCAATCTGGCCAAGTGGGTTGGTGAGTTTCCATAATACTAGTTACTAATTCTGTCAGCTCCTGGGGCTTGCTAGTATAGGAGGCATAATGCGACCTCCAATTTAATAAATCAGTTGTAGAGAAAGGAATATACACATAAGTTAGGGGTCCCGCTACCACTTCATCATTATCATTCTTTACGGGCACTCCCGGAACTTGCCTTAAGGGAAACAGTTGGGCTGTCCCCGGCGTCATTTGGGATCTAAGGGTTATTGTCGTTGCCTTTGCAGGAGTCGCTTTCTTTTTCTCAACTGGTTTTGCTTTGGGTTTCTCTTTCACTGGCGTGCTAGTGCTAGCGCTGGCTTTCTCGATTATTTGTACACTGTCCTCCTCCTCTTCTGGGGAATTTCCTCTCTCTCCTTCTTCTATCTCCGCTTCTGATTCACTTTTTTACATCCTCCACTTCTCTTTCCACTAATTCTTCTTTCTCTTCTCTAGGAGGGGGACCGGGGGTTGGGACCCGCCTTGGCTCTGGCCGTCTCTGGGGTTCTGGGGCAGGACGCCGCCGGGCTATTCTTACTGGACCTGGGGTTCGGGGCTGCCTGAGGACTACTTCTGGGGAATCAGGATCTGCCAGGATGGTCTTCGTGGCTTTCTTATCCTGCTCTTTCATTCTAGGCTGTTCCGTTTTCTGTCTAGAATCTGTTTTAGCTAACATTATTCTGCACTGTTCCTCATAACAGCGCTGCGCCCAGGAGGGCGGATCTTCACAAATACTTAACCAGGAATCTATATAGGGGTACTGATCTGGGTGCGCTACCCGCACTCTACGGTGTATTGACTGGATAATCTCTACAGTGAACGTTCCCTCTCGGGGCCAGATGGGGTCTAGATCGGGCCACTCCCTAGTACACAAAATCTGCAAACGGGCTGCTGTCATTTTTAATACCATAATCTCCTGAACAGAACTACTTACAGAGAGAGAGAGAGAGACGAGACAGGATATCTAGAAATTCTGGGGCAAAATCCTGATTGGGACAGAGACATTTCATAATCTTCAGTAAATCCCTTACTGAAATTCTTGATCATACTTGAAAAGACACTTATTATTTCTGTAAACATAGGGCAGGCAGGAAACACTTAGATTGAGCACATACATCCATTATGCTTCTTATAGAGAGAACTATAGCTATCTGTCAGCATGTCTCTGCAAAAGAAATTATTTTTTTTAGTTCAGGAAGCAAATATTTAAAAGACATTCCGGGGGGGGGCGGAGCCTGATGTCCAACGGGGTAGACGCCTGGTGCTGAAGCTCCCGAGAGGCCTACACAGAATCCTGACTAAACTCCTGCAAAACTTCACTATTTTGCTTTAAAATCGCCGGGGCGCATCGGAGGGATGGCGGGACCTAAACCACAGCGCCTAGATTTCGGCTCCCCCACTTCGTCGCACGGCAAACGCTCCAAAACGGAACTGCCTTCCCCGCATAAGATGGCGCCGCTCTGTGAGAGCCCTGAAATGCAGCGGGTGATACTCGAGGAGATTCGTGGTGTAAAGGAACTGGTACAATCCAACGGAGAAAGCGATCCGCGCCATGCGTGAGGACCTTACCATGATGCAGGAAAGGCTCGAGGGCCTCTCGTTGCGCCAAGATAAAATGGCGGAGACTCTTGAATCGCACGCGGTGCGAATGGGGAAGATCGATAAAGCTGAACGCCAGATTTTGCTCCTTCAAAAGGAACTTGAAGATAGCAATAATAGAGCTCGTCGCAATAACATTCGACTCATTGGAGCTCCAGAGGGCGTAGAAGCAGGAGATCTGCGGGAATATTTGGGCAATATTCTACCCTCTCTATTGAAGACGACGTTTCTTAAGGACCTGGAGATAGACCGGGCACATCGTGTCCCCACTAATATGGCGCTCAACCGGACGACTCCCAGGCCCATCATTTTTCGGCTACTGCGCTATCAACAAGCTGAGCAAATTCTGGCTGCTGCCCGGGCTAATCATCACCTCGAGATAGATGGGCATAAAGTGTCTTTCTTCCCTGATCTCTCTAAGCCCACGATGGACCGCCGAAAGAAGCTTCTTGCTTATCGCCCTCGCCTTCAGCAACTGCAGGCCCGATTTGGTCTCCTGTATCCGGCAAAGCTACGCGTTACGCTGCATAACCATACCAGGACCTTCGAGGATCCTGACCTCCTCGCTGCATTTTTGGACTCTAAAGAAGCTGAACTGATGCGTTGATGTTATCATCAAGCTGTGTTGCTGTTCAAAGCTCTCTTCAATCTCTATCTCATTGGGGCCTATCGCAGTGATTTCGCTGCGGACGCGGTTGGACTGCTCTCCTGACCTACTTCTTTGAACCGCCATCCTGCTTCTCTGCACCCTTCGGTGGCTCCCGGGACTTGTTCCTGCTGCAGGGAGTATGGCCAGTATCGGGCCTTCTCTGGGGCTTCCCCCCGCAGACTCATGGTCGCCAGTAATAGTTGGGGTTTTGCTTCTTCTCTAGTGCACTTCGGTGCCTGTCTCTTTTTTTTTTGGGGTTATTTATGCTTTCTACCAAAAGTTTATTATTTCATGTCGTGTGTACAGTCATTTGCTACCAATATGCATAGTTTAGGGAATAATGTGCAACTTCATGTTCTCTCAGAATTTTGTATATTACTAGATGGCTTTCTGTAAGCTCTTATCATTGAATGTCAAAGGTATCAATAGTCCAATCAAAAGGAAGAAAATTCTTAGCTATTTGAATACTGAGCATGCTGATTTAGTACTGCTTCAAGAAACGCATTTAAATGCTAAAGAAACACTAAAGCTTAATGTCAAGCCTTATGCTGTTGTGGCGTATTCTCCCGCTGTTGCTAAACGCTGTGGTGTTGCCATACTTGTTAAGAAATCCCTGCAGGCCACCGTGCTAGATATTAGCTCAGATAATGAGGGTAGATGGGCTCGCGCTCATCTCAAAGTGGGGGATCTAGAATTCACGTGTATTTGTATTTATGCTCCAAATGTTGACAATCCTGGTTTTTTTGCTAAAATTGCACAAGCTGCGCAAGCCTCCGCTCATACCCCACTAATACTGGGAGGAGACTTTAATCAGGTCCTCGACCCTTTGGTGGATCGGCAGCCGCCTAGAACCTGTGGTCCACCCAAGAGTCTCTCCATACTTACAGCTATGATCGCTGATTTGGCTTTGGTGGACATATGGAGGTTATTGAATCCTTCTGATTTGGATTTTACCTTTTTCTCCGCTCCTCACCAATCACAATCCCGAATAGATTTTTTTCTTTTATCTAAAACATTGGTATCGCAGATTGGTATGGCTAAGATTCACCCCTTGCACATTTCAGACCATGCTGCCATATCTTTTACGATACACACTGCTGCGCAAAATGCAAGTCCCCGAGCATGGTCTTTTGATAGGTCTCTCCTAGACCAACAGGATTTTCAAACTGTAATACGGGCTGCCATACAAGAGTACTTTCATTTTAACTCTCCCCTTGACACAACGAACTGGGCCTGGTGGGAGGGTTTTAAGGCGTCTATTCGAGCCACGGTGACTAGTTATCAAATCCGTCTTGGGAAACAAAGAAGGCAACAATTGGTGATCCTTGAACAACAGATACAGGCTGGTGAACGTATTTTTACATCCCGAACAGACCCATGTGTTCTGCTTCGTTTGCAACGTCTCCGTTTTCAGTACAACAAGATTTTGCATAATGCCGCTGTTAGAAATATAGCATCCCAGCAGGGATTGTATTACCGGGAAAATAATCGCGCTGGTAAACTACTAGCTAATGCTTTGAAGGGGAAAAAAGAAGCCAAACGGGTAGCAGCTCTCCGAAGCCCATCTGGGAATGGCCTTGTCACAAAAGATCATGAGATTTTAGAGCTTTTTTCGCGATTTTTATGCTAGCTTGTATAAATCTGAATGTGAGTTTGTTCCTGAACATTTCGACCGCTTGTTAGCTGGTGTACAGCGTCCTACTCTCTCGGCTGAGGAATGCACGGCCCTTGATCATTCGTTTACTCTTGTGGAAATACAGGATGCAATTAAAAGATGTGCCTCCGGCCGTGCTGCGGGTCCAGACAGCCTTCCGGCTGAGTTCTTCAAAACTTTCAGCTCTGATCTGGCCCCGTTTTTGCAGCAATACTTTACTACCCTAGTAGCCGACGGATCCTCCCTTGGTTCCTTTTCAGAGGCCAACATAGTGGTCTTTGAGAAGGAGGGGAGAGACCCACACCTGACAGCCAATTACCGACCCATCTCCCTGCTTAACGCAGATTATAAAATCTTCGCCACTATTCTTTCTACTCGGCTCTCTCACAAAATGACCACTTTAATACATCCAGATCAATGTGGATTTATTCCCGGCAGATCAACTGCTGATAATGCCAGGACTCTTTGTCATGTACTAACTAATATGGCCTCCCACGATCGTCCATTGGTTGGCCTTTCCCTAGATGCCGAAAAAGCCTTTGACCGGCTAGAATGGCCATTCCTATTTGCGACCCTCCGTTGGTTTGGTTTCGGCGATAATTTTCTCCGTTGCCTTCAAGTGCTATACTCTCAACCAACTGCTAGTGTCTGTGCCAACACATTGAAGTCCCAGCCATTTTTACTGCAAAGAGGCACCCGTCAGGGGTGCCCACTTTCCCCCTTACTTTTTGATCTTGCGTTAGAACCCCTAATCCTGTTAATCCGTCAGTCTCCACATATCCACGGCGCTCCCTTTCCCCGTCGGGATATAAAAGTCTCAGCGTATGCAGATGATCTTATGCTTTTTGTTTCCTTAGACTCCGTATCTGTTGTTCTGGATCTAATTGACCGCTATTCTCAACTTTCAGGTTACAAAATTAATTGGACCAAATCAGTCGCCTTTCCCCTAAACCACCAGGTTCACCAAGCAGACTTGCAAACCTTTCCTTTTGTATGGCAGCCCCGTATGGTAAAATATTTAGGGGTACATTACTGTTATCCTCTCGAAGAAACCGTCGCTTTTAATGTCAAAAATTTAATCACCAAGGTCCGTGAGCTCACCCAACGTTGGTCTCCACTTACTCTTACGTGGTGGGGCCGTATGGATACCATAAAGATGATGATTGTTCCCAAGGTTAATTATGTCTTAGAAATGTTACCGTGCCTTCTCCCTCGACATACCTACAAAGATATCGAGGGCCTGTTGATCAGATTTTTGTGGCAGAACAAACCGCCTAGAATAGCGAAACATAAACTTCAGTCAGATAAGGAACATGGTGGGATAAGATTTCCTGATTTTTTCAACTATCACCTCTCTTTTCTTCTCAAACAGGGTGCCCGTTGGTTGGACGCTTCTTTCCCGTCCAGACCAATATGGCTAGATATAGAAGAAGACCTCTGTAAGCCCATTCCACTTAGCTATCTCCCTGGAATGACTTTCCCACTGGATGCCCACTATCCACCAATGCTCCTGGATACACTTCGCTCCTTCAATGTTCTCATCAGCTCCCTAGACTCCCTAACTTGCCCACTAGATAGGCTTCCAATTTGGCATAATGCTCGATTCCAAATTCAACATAAGCCGGTGGCCTGGAGTCCCTGGTATTCCAGAGGCATCTGGACTCCCAATCAACTGTTTCACAATGCTCGCTGGAAGTCCATTAATGAGCTCCATTGTGAGTTTGGCCTTCCTTCTAAATACTATTTTCAACTGCTTCAGTTGCAGCACTGTCTCAAGAGTGCTGGGGTTTTTCCCCCACTAACTCCTCATGACCAAGGGATAACTGAGGTGGTCTCCTTTATTGGGGCTCAGTCCGGTGTTGCTTCCACCTTTTATAAAACTCTTTGTGCTCCTCAGAATGCTGTCCCCCCTTCTGCACAGCAGACTTGGGAGCGAGAATTGGGTGTAACTCTAACCCCTGAACATTGGAACCTCTTCTGGAGCAAAGTGGTTCGTGTTTCCCGCTCGGCTTCCTTAACCCAGACGCTTTTCTTCTTTGCCCATCGCTGTTTCTATACCCCTGATAGACTGGCCAAATGGACTTCCACTCTGAGTAATCAATGTTGGACTTGCCATGCAGCTACAGGCACCCTCACTCATGTCATGTACGAATGCCCCGCACTACAACACTACTGGAGCCGGGTCTGGGGTCGTATTCAATCTATCTTACACTTTACTGAACCACTCTCCTGGAAAATAGTGGGACTCCGTTCTGCAGCGGGCATCCCCTCTCTCCCGAAGTCTGCTTACTTCCTCCTTGACTTTCTAATGGGTATTGCCATATCGTTAATCATGAAATATTGGAAAAATAGCTCTTCACTGAGTCCTCTAGAATGGTGGAATTGTGTCTGTCTATATAGTAAGTTTGAACAAATTCCTCGTAGGGCTACCCCTTCCCTTCAGGCCCGCTACCAGGTGTCTAAATGGAAATTACTCACAGATTTCGTGCAGTCGGCCAAATGCTCGCACTTGACTGTCTAGTTATATCTCTCTCTTGATCCATAGTATATCATGACTGTTATGTTTATGTTCTAACATAATTGCTATGGACCCCATGCCTGGGTTAATATCTTTTCTTTTCTTTTTTTTTTTTATTATCTAGAGAAGAAGCATAGGGGGGGAGGGTTGATGGGGTTATTTTCCGGTTTATTCCATTTTATTTTGATGCAATCATCCTTGTTTTATTACTGTGTGTATTGTTATTGTTATAAAATGAAAATAAAAGTTTAAAAAAAAAAAAAAAAGACATTCCGGATATTTTTCATAAAATACAGTACACCTTTCCCTTTTTTTTTTAAATACAGAAAAGCTAACTGATTTGTTATTAGTAACCAGCACAGAGGGGAAGCATGCATTCAAATGACTTATACTCTTTCATAAAAAGATAAACTTTGTTTTTAAAACTTTTGGTTAAACAGAGCTAGTGAAACAATTGAACTGTGCTCATAAAAAGAGACTTCTCATTCACATGGACAGAGATGCCAGAAAAAAACAATTTAAATCAATGTTAAGTCGTGATCTAATTACTTTGTAGATCAAAGGAAAAACAAAAACAGTTCTTTATCATTTCCTATTTAAACTGTTTCAGTGCTTACTGAAAATTTGAACATACAGCCGACAGAAATTCCTCTCACTTGGTCCGCAACCCATAAGGGATTAATACAAACTTAATCCTTTTCAGGCTAAACCCAAAAACTATCGGGACCCACAATCCTGACTAAACATTCTTATTAAATGATAAATAAATGATATATATTACATAACCACAGCAGAAGGAACAAAAACATATTAAATAAAACAGGTACAATTTGCCTGAAATAAGCACAAACTACCAGCATTGAGGTTTAAGCCTGCACAAGATTAGAAAGACGACACTAGACATTCTTTCCTTCAGACACGCCCCCTGTCAGTTTTTCACACTGCAGTAGAAAAACTAACTGGGTCAGACCAGCTTTTTGATTTCTAAAAATGACTGTAGGTGTTTTGGGTCTTCATTCTGCTCTATTAATACAATTTCTTAATCAGTGAACTGTCACAAATTACTCAACAGAATAATCTCACATATATAACAAAAGGGAAACTCGCAGTTTCAACAGATAGCAAAAATCAAATACACAGGACGGACAATACACCAAACACTTCATCCGTTTCGCGACCTAGACGCAGTCACCCGACTAGGAACTGCGCTAGTCCAGAGTCCACTCTGCTTGGTCCGTGCTGCCAGACCTCTCATTCACACTTCATTCACACAATCATGCTAGCAACGTATCTTAGAATGCATTCCTTTCTATCTATTCTGACTAGTCTTTTTCCCAATTACAAAAAGGATGAGGGTTTCACCCGGCGAATTCCCATGCGGGGTTACTCGGCCCTTCCTTGAGAGCTCTCTTACCAATTCCCAATATCTCGAGATTACAAATTCCAAGTTCCACTGGCAGTACTGCTCTTTCTATTTCTGTCTAGACATACCAAAAACCCAGTCCTGTCTGCTCTGACCAGGCTGAATCATGATCCTCTATAACAGCTGTACCTAGCGAATACTCATGCAAGGATTTTCAAACAAAGACTTAAGTCTTACCAAAGTTTGCAAACTGCAGTTCTAACTCATCTGTCTAGACAGGTTTTCAAAACTATACTTACCAGATCTGGTTCCCAAGCTTCTGAGTTGGATCCTGGACTCCCCCGGGTCGGAAGTGTTAGCCAGCTGGACTCAGTGCCTGCCGAGGCCAGGCAGAACTCCCTCCGATACAAGAGGATCGGTGGGCCCAGGGAGATTCCCCTGCGTCGGATTGGCATGGTTCCAACTGGACCAAACCTCAAGGCGAATTACGTGGATTTATTCACTTGAACACTATCCACCACTCGCACTTCTCGGCCAACGCACCAAGAATGTAGCAGCAGATAAGCATGCAATAAATAAATCCAGGAGTCTTTTCAAGGATCCAAGCCAGTTTAATGTGCACATGGCTCAAGCAATAAGCAATTTCAAAATGGCTGAGCAATGGCTTCTAGTAAAACAACAACTTTTATAGCTTTCTTGTCCATTCTAAGCATAGGCAAACTTTTCATTGGTCCCAGTACCCCTCTCACCCATCTATTGGTCCCGGTACTGATATGGCTACCCAATCGGGACTCTGGTCTGGGCCCAGCACCTGGTTGCCCCCCTTCTAGTCCCAATTACAATGGTCAGTGTCTCCAACTTGTTACTTCTCTCCTCCAAGGTCGCTGAGCTTGTTAAAACATATGGGAAGCAGAGGCACTGTGACCTTGCTCTCTGCAGAGTTAATTAATTCCATAGAAGCATAGCACACCTTATCAGTACCAATTAAACTTGTTTTTCTTTATTTTCTAAGTTTCGTTTCTGCTTAGCTATGTTCAGTTAAACTGAGTTAAGTTTCAATTCTATGGTGTCATCATTCAGGGGGGTTTTCATTCCTCTGGGCCTAACTACAGGCTTCAGTTACAGGTCAAGCTGCTCAGGCCTGTCTGCTTAGTTCAATTAGCATGGATCATAGGCCGTCGCCTACCACATTAGTACCGCTGAATATCCTAGATGAGGGGATTAACACGCAGTCTACTTAGTAAGGTGGCTAGGATGGTAATTGCTGCTTCATCTGCCCACCCTCTATGCCTTTGATTATTTATTTACATTCTCTTATATACCGCACTATTCTGCATCAGTGCAGTTTACATTGAACAAACTGAAATTACATTGAACAGGGCATTATAACTTGGAGATAACTATTTTACAGGGAACATGGGCTATGGAGGGTTAAGTGGCTTGCCCAAGACCACAAGGAGCACCTGTGGGACTAGAAACCCCAGTCCTTCCAGCCCAAGGTTGCTGTTCTCTAGTGGGATTTGAACCCCTGACCTTCCGGCCTGAAGTACCTTGCCCCAACCATTAGGCCACGCCTCCACTCTAACTGATACTCTGTGAGGTTGTGACACATGGGGGCATGTTTACTAAACCGCGTTAGCAGCTAATGCAGCAGATGGCGCATACTATATGACCTCAGTAGCAGTTAATGCAGGGAAATTTCAGATAATGCCTCACTGCTGCCTAAAATTGAATATGGCTAAAACCGAACTTCTTATTTTTTTCCCCTAAACCCTCCTCCCCCTTCCTCCTTTCTCTATCACTGTTGACAACATTCTTCTTCCTGTTTCCTAGGCTCACAACCCTGGGGTCATCTTTGTCGCCTCCCTTTCCTTCTCCACATGTATTCAACATATAGCTAAAACCTGTCATTTCTTTCTCTACAACATTAACAAAATGTGTCCCTTCCTCTCTGAACACGCTACTAAGGCTCTTGTCCACTCTTTAGTCACTTCCCGTCTTGACTATTGGAACCTCTTCCTTGCTGGTCTCCCTCAGAGTCTCTTCGTTCTATCCAGAACTCTGCTGCACGGCTAATCTTCCGCCAGCCCTGATACACTCTTATAACTCCTCTTCTAAAATCACTTCACTGGCTCCCCTTCCATTTCCATATCCAGTTTAAACTTCTCCTTCTAACATATAAATGCATTCACTATTGCCGCTCATTACTTTTCCTCTTCAGGAGCAACTGGAATTTGAAGTGTACATGATTTCAAATGAGGGACATGGACAATGAGTATGGGTTCACTTAATACAGGGGAGGGGGGTTACTGGGCATATAGGTATGGCGTGCCATGTTGTTGTTGCATAATGTGTTGGATTCATAGTGTTCTGTGAAGAGGAATGTTTTTATTGTTTTTCTGAAGTCTCAAATGTTTTTGATGGTCTTATACTCTCTGGAAGTGAATTCCATATTGACGGTCCATATAAGGAGAATGCTGTGCTGCATGTTGTCTGCTTGGATTTTGTTTTTGTGTTTGGGATGTCAGTAAGGTTTTGTTGTTGGTTCTTTTTATTTTGTTCTCTGGGTCCTTGTGGATCAATGATTGGAGGATGTCGGGGATAACTGGTGCATGGTTTTGAATATGATAAGCAGTATTTTGAATTTGATATGTATATATACTGGCAGCCAGTGTAGTTGTTATAAAGTGGGCATTATGGGCCTGATATTGATCTGGGCAGTGCTATGCGCTGTGTTGGTACATAGCCTGCCACCCTCTTGCCTAACCCGGATTTTCCATGCTGGGGTCATGCAGCCACAGCATCGAAAATCTGGGTATCGCCTCACAGCTGGGAGGCTACAGGAGCTACCCATGTAGCACCGATTTTTGATGCTACACGGTTAGCCCTGGTGCCTTTAAATGCCTTCGAAAATCAGACCCTATATAGCTGAGATTAAATGTGCGGCTGTGTTCTGGATCATTTGGAGGGGGTGTGTTTTGTGCTTTGGGAGTTCTTGGTAGATTGCATTGCAATAATCCAGGATAGGTGTTGTTGTGACTTGGCATACTGTTCAAAAGTTATTGTCGTTGAGAAGAGGTTTGAATTTCTGCATTATTCTCATTTTATGGTAACCTGTTTTAGTTGTTCTATTGAAGAGTGAATGAAAGCTTAGATTTTGGTCAGGATAACTCCCAGGTACTTTGCTTCAGGTTTGACTGTTAGGTCGTTGTGTAGCATTTTTATGGTCTTGGGTGGCGTGAATGTTATATTCCTGGTGATGTGGAGGACTTCTGTTTTCCTATACTTTATGACTAGGTTTTGTTTATCGAGCCACTTTATCATTGCTTCAAGGCATTTTTCTAGTTGTATGTATTCAGGTAGTTCTGTGTTGAAGGGAGTATCGATCATAATATCATCTGCATATATATTGTATTGGATGTTATGATCCTTTATTATCAAAAATACCAAAAATAACAAAACTCTATGTAAATGTAATCACAAACCTAAAATAGATATAATATTTTTTTTTTTACTCTGAGCACAATTTATATTGTTGGAAGACTAGCCTTGAGGGAAACCCCCTTCTCGTGGCTTTTCTTCCTTTTTAATCAATATATTGGCTCATACTTTATAGAACCATTTTTTATGTGAGGAAAAAGCACACCACTTAGTGCCTCTATACAACACTAATACTTTTCAAAAACCTGTGAAACCGAGTATTGAAAAATTCATCGAGTTGATGTTCTTAGAAACAGACTCTCCACAGTCATGAATAAAACTAGACAAGCAGTTAGTTGTACTTATCTGAGCTGCATTTACACGAGCCCCATTCTGATAGCTAGGAGCTTTGCGGGAAAAATGGTAACAGCTTTGCAACAATAATAACAATGAACACAGCATTGTGTTTAGGACAGACAAAACTGTTGTGCCCTGTTTCAACGCTCAAACAGCTCCAATGTACAGTAAATCTGTGACGCTGTTACCATTTTTATCGCAAAGCTCCTAGCTATCAGAATGGGGCTCGTGCAAATGCAGCTCAGATAAGTACAACTAACTGCATGTCTAGTTTTATTCACGATTGTGGAGAGTCTGTTTCTAAGAACATCAACTCGATGAATTTTTCAATACTCGGTTTTTGAAAAGTATTGGTGTTGTGTAGAGGCACTAAATGGTGTGTTTACTAAACCGTCTTAATGTGCACACAGCGATAATGTGCAGAATGCCATAAAAGGAGTGGACGTTCCGGTCTTATGGTAGCAAGCGCGGATTATCACCCGATAAAGTGCGCCACGCACATTATCGTGAGATAGAGGGCGCCGCACACGTTAACACGTGTTAGCCTTAATTAGGCGTGCTGACCTAAAAACTTAGCAACAGAGGGGTAGCACAATGGTTACTGCACTGACTGATGAATCAGCAGTCATGAATTCAATTCCCCAGTGTGCTTAATGAGTAAGGCTGTCTGAGGCATTACCCCTTACTTTAAATCAGTGCTGTCGGAGGCATTTTCTTTTTAAATTTAAATTAGTGCTGCCAGCAAACACACCATCACAGTGCCGTAACCTAAGGCGCCCTATAAGGCACTGCAGAGGGCACATTATAAAGTGCACTGTCCGCCAAGGCACCTTATAATATTCCCTATAGGGTGCCTTATAAGGCAGCTTATAGGGCGCCTTATGAGGCACCTTAAGATTACAGCACTGTGAGGGTGTTATTGCTGGCAGCACTATTTTATTATTTTTTATTTTATTTTTTTTTTCCATATCAAAAATTTTATTAAGGAATTTGCACTCATAAACACAACAAATATATGTAACCCCAACATTGCATTCCTCCAACATTTCCCATCACTACCCTTCCCCCACCCACCCAGCTGCATATAACACTCCTCCAATGGGTGTAAGCTTCCATTACAATATTGTCTCCTCCAGACCATCCCTCCCACTCTCCCCTCCCCTACAGCACTATAGCATACCTCACTCGAATTACCAAGTGCCCATAGACACAAAGACAATACCAATATGACATCAGACCTATACTATGCATAGGTCCATGTGCTTGAACCCTTAGTCGTCCCCATCCCCATCTTCCCCTCCTGCCTCCCTTACCCTCCGGTCTCTTTCCAATTAAGGTAAGAGCCCCAAGTCACCTGGTAATTCCTCATAGTATTTTGATGTTGTGCTGCAAGGCAATACTGAGTACAGAGCCGTTCCACCCTACCCTGAACCTCCTCCACTGTGGGAATATTTACGGAGCGCCACCTACACGCAATCAATTGCCTGGTCACTGTACACACCACTCAAACCCAACCTGTACCCCCCTGTTTCAGACCCCCCGGCGCAGCATTTAGCAGTGCCAAAGCAGGTCCCCACTGGATCTCCTCACCACACACACATTGTATCCATTGCCTGATCCCATGCCACAAGGGTCCCAACCCTGGGCAATCGCACCAGATATGAAGGTAGGTCCCCACCCTCCCACAGCCCCTCCAGCACTCCGCCCCTCCTCCTTGCCATTTCTGTAACCTCTGAGGGGTCAGGTACCATCGGTACAACATTTTATAATTATGTTCTAAAATATTGCTGGATACTGCCCCCTTAAACAACCCCTTGCAAACTTGTCCCCACTGATCCTCGTCCCAAACCGCATGGAGGTCAACCTCCCAAGCTTTGCAATGGCTCCACTTGACCCCCCTTCCCCCCTCCATGGCCCTGTATATTCTAGATATGAGGCCTTTAGTCCCCCTCTTCTCGAAGAGCTCATCTATCTCAGCCTCTTGGGGCCCATTCCCCCGTTGTGCTACCTCCTTACAATAATGCAATGCTTGGGTGTATCGATACTGGTCAGAGCCCGGCAGCCTGTACTCCTCCTGCAGGTTTACAAACTTCACCCACTCCCCATCAACCCTAAATTGGCCCACTTCCCGCAGCCCCATCCTATTCCACCTTTTAAAACCAGGATCTACCAACCCTGGCGGGAACTCTAAGTTCCCCACCAACGGTAGGAACCTTGATCCCCCTGCCGCACCATACCACTTCTTCTGCCACTTCCACCAGTACCGCAGGGTAAGCTGCACATAGGGATTCTCCCCCGTCCCATTCACGACTTCCCCCCCCCGTACCCACATCCGCCCCCTCCAATCTCTCTCCCCTTCCCCCCCTCGTGCTCCATCCCCACCCAATCTATCCCATCCCTCACACCCCATTCGAACACTGCCCTCACTCTCGCTGCCTCAAAATACCGCGACAGCAGAGATACTCCCATTCCCCCATTCCGCTTCACCGTGCATAAAACCATCCTCCCGACCCGAGGCCTCTAACCGCTCTATATAAAATTCATCACCCTATCTTGCAGTTTTTTCAAAAATGCTTTGGGAATCTCCACCGGCAGGTTCATAAACAGATATAATAACTTTGGTACCACCATCATCTTAACCAGGTCCCGTCTGCCCAGCCATTAGATTTCATACCTACCCCACTCCTCCAATTCCCTAAACATTTTATTTCTGGCCTACATGTAATTCGCCCAAAATAGCCCCTCCCTAGAAGCGGTGACTTGTACCCCCAGATAACAGATACTATGCTCTGCCCATCGAAATGGGAAATCACGCCGCACTTGCTGCTCTTCCTCCTTACTTAGAGTTACATTCAATATTTCCGACTTAGTGGCGTTCATCCGAAATCCCGACACTGCTCCATATTCACTGAACTCCTCTTGAATCGCCCCTAGGGACTTCCGCAGATCTGATAAGAAAAATAACACGTCATCCGCAAACAGCGAGATCTTATGCTGACTCCGACCCCCCCAAACCCCAGTTATATCCTCTCAATCCCGAATCCTCTGCGCCATTGGCTCCAATGACAATATAAATAACAGAGGTGACAATGGGCAACCCTGCCGGGTGCCACGAAACAGTTCAAATGCCCGTGTTATATTGTCATTTATTTTTAAACACGCCATTGGCTTCTGATACACACTCTTAACCCAACTCAAAAATTTCCCCGGGATGCCAAATTTTTCCAACGCACTGAATATAAACCCCCAGTTCACCCTATCGAAAGCCTTTTCAGCATCCACAGCCAGCAAGGCCATCTTTTCCCCTGGCAGCATTATTTTAAATTTAAAAAGGAAATGCCTCAGACAGCCCTATCAAATAACATGAGTGTGGGATCAAACCCATGACCTCTGCCTTCACAGTCAGTGAAGTAACCAGTGAGCTACATCTCTATAGCCACTAACAAACTCCTGGCTGGCTACAGAAGGACTGCAGGTCACCACACAAACTGTCTGCTGTGGTTACCAGGATAGGGTTAACCCACCCATACCCATGATGCACTGCACATGCAGATCAGCAGTCTACAGATGATCACAAGATGGGGTATGCACCCCCACAGCACCTCGGCCTGGTAGGGGGAACTGACAGTGTGTGTTACTGGCACAGAGTAGCTACAGACCATCACATTGTGGGGGTACTGTGCTCACCCTGAGGGTGAGGTGGGGCGCCCAGCACCAGGTCTGCAGCACCTGGCTTGACTGAGATAGGTTATGCTGCAGGTACCCATCAGTGCATGATAGATAGTTCTTGCAGACACCCCTATGCTACACCTGTGTCCATCTGTATTTCCCAGTCATGTTTAGCCCTTGTGGACTATGATGCCCCCAGAATAGTGCATATCCTGTGTGGGTGCCATGGTCACATGATGTAAGTGAAGGGGGGGTGTTTGTACCATAGGCAGATTAAGTAGCGCCACCCAATCCACCCTCTGGGGCTCAGGATCTCCCACCAACAGATCCACATTCTACATCCCTGCAATGGTGGCAGTAGAGGGGACCATCAACACCAGTCCTGCTGGGGAACAGACACCCTACAGGGCAGTCAATTCAGATATGTGCACAGCCATAAGGCAATGGAAGACAGACAGTAGGCCTGGAAATGCTCAGCTGCCCCCCACCACTATCTGACATTCTCCAGCAGCAAGCCCAGTGAGTCTCCAGCTGCTGCACCCTGCAAGGTGTTCCAGTCATACACATACTAACTGCAGACAGTCTGCTAGCTAATCCATAGCGCATGTTCCTGGAGGAGATGTGAGCACACCCACCAAGAAAATAAGTCACTGATAGGGCCCCAGAAAAAAGAACCCATAAATATCACTTGAGAAAAATACTATATAGCACTATGCGGGAACCTATCCCTGCCATGGTCACTGCTCAGTCAGGGTGAGAGTGACCTCCCAGCAGGACATGCTGTGGCCACCCTGTCCGTGCAGGTGGTGGCCGGGCACTACAATGTCCCAGCCATTGCCCTATGCTCTGTGCAGATGCATCCTGCCCAGGCCGTCCTGTCCAGACCATACCCACAGTACCTTGCTCCTCATTATGCACATTGGCAGGCTAAAACTGGAAACAGTGCAAGAAGTGTGGGCTGAGTAAGGTGTAGGCAGACACAACATGCTGGATAGACAGACACACACTCCCACACCTATGCCAGCATTGTGCATATATAGAGGCCTTTGGCAGCCCTGTCCACCACACCAGTCCTGGGCACAGTGCAGGCATGGCTATGGTACGTAATACTGTTGGGGTCATTCCCCGGGGTGGTAAACACTGTCAGAAACCAAAACTGAAACACATTCCACAGATATCAGAAAGGTTGCTATGATGCAGCTCTATCAGCAAATTGCGCTTAACTTAGGAATTGCTATCTGCCATTAATCATAGCAACCTTTTGATATATGTGGAACATATTCCCAGGTTTAGGGCAGCATTGTTAAGGTATGCAAGTGCTAGTATTGGGAGATGCTGCTGCATGAAGGGCCCAACAGCCTGACTCTCCATGAGGCTTTGGATAGTGGAGCCTGTGGGTGCGGGTCTTTATGCTCTTGTTGCATGCATGAGATACATTTGCATACAATGGGGGCGGCACATACTTATGCAGCACAGGCACATTTATTAGAGACAGCATGAAACCTGAATGGTGTTTGGCCCTCCAGGACTGCAGTTAGGAAACTCTGCTCTAGGTATTGCACATGTTTATGGTGTCTGTGCTCTGTGGAGTAAAATATAGGCGTTTCAGGCATGTTTATGTTATCTGCAATAAAGGTTCCGTCTTTATTGCCACAGTTTAGTACTGGGTAAAATATGGGGACTGGGTTGGAAGGAGCCACAGCTGAGACTTGAACTTCTGACCTTCTGCTCTTGAAAACACTGGCTGTGTGTACTGCACCACACTGTTGCCACATGGACAGTTTATTCCCTGGGGATACCATGACTGTTTGTCAGACAGACCCTGTCTGTTGGAGTGCACGGCACCCACCTAAATGGGGCTAGGCCATGGTCTGCTGTCGGCAGATGCCACTGCCCCCTCTGCCACCAGCACCCCTCCGCCACCATGCTGCCATGCCATTATGCCGGTGGCACTGTAGGTGCACATTCCCAGGCCATCCAGTATGCCAGTAGGCAGCTGCCTATGGTGTGGGTTCTCGGGTAGGGGTGCCTACATGGACATGCACACTCCCCCCCCCCCCCAGCACTGCCTGGCAATGTTCTGTGCCCTTGGGGGTACCTGCTGGGTACTATCCCCTGTGACACTGTGAGAAACACACTAGTGCCCATGTTGGGCCCTCTTCTGTCTGGCTGTTCTACAGTTTCAGCATTCCTATGTGCCACCTAGGCATCTGCCTAGTCCACACTATGCCCCAGCTGCACCACAGCATGTGCCACCTCGAGCCCTCTGTATCCCATTTCCAGCATCTGTACAGTTGCCCTTTCCTACATGCCCACCCTGCTGTTGCGGCACATGTGCACGCCATAACAAACCTGCCCAATATAAAGGGAAAACCCTGATCAGCACTATTTCAATGTGGGATCATTCACCTTGTAGGGGGACAGAGCAGAGACCCTTCCAAACATGATATCTTTTTTTTTTAGCTTTCTCTGTAGTGTTTCTTTATGTTTCTCATTAATATCACTATTGGCCAGCTTGGTTATGGGGATTTTAAATTTGGTTCCGGTCATTTTCTATGTTTATTTGCCTTTTTGTTCCGTGCACATGTATCACAACTATCACTTTTTGTAGGTTTCCCTGGCTTTGCTGTACATTGCTGACGTAAATGGTTTTTCTTTCCTGCAAATGTGCCTTAATGAGAGGGTTTCACTGGCATTAGTGTTCAGACCCAGATTCCACAGTTTTAGTGTGCCTGGAGCCTCTCCCCTCCCACTCTCCAGCCATTGACCCCTTCTCTCCGCCCTCTGGCAAGCCTTACTCTGCCCTTTAGAGCCGGATTTCACGGTGTTAGGGTGCCTTAACACCGCAGGCGCGTTATCGCGCACTACGTGATGTTATCGTACAATAATGTTACATTATCACGTGATAACATCACTTATCGCACAATAATGTCGCTGCTGCGCCGTTAGCGCCGTTTAGTAAACATACCACTAAGTGTTATGCTTTTTCTCACATAAAAAATGGTTCTATCAACTAGGAGCCAAAATATTGATTAAAAGGAAGAAAAGCCACGAGTGGGTGGTTTCCCTCAATGCTAGTCTTCCAACATATAAATTGTGCTCAGATAGTATATAATGTATATTGTTTTACTCTATTTTTGGTTTGTGATGATCCTTTATTATGGCACATAGTGGTTGCAGGTATATATTGAAGTGTAGCGATGATAGGGATGAGCCTTGGGGGATTCCTTATAGGTGGCCAAATGGTCTCGATTGATGTGATCCACATCTGACTTACTGTTTTCTGTGCAATAAGTAGGAGATGAACCATTTCTGGGTACTGCCACAGAGCCCTATTTCTTGGTCTTTGTAATAGAGTGAGGTGGTTGAGGCTGCTGTGATGTCAATGAATATTAAAATGCAGCCTTGCCTTGCCTTGTCCATGCCTGTTATTAACCTGTCAAGGAGCGATAGGAAAAGTGTCTCTATACTGTAGTTAGATTAGAAGCCATGTTAATGAGGGTCCAGTGGAGCGTGCTGATCTATGCGGTCCTGTAGTTATTGTTGTACCATTTTTTAATCTTGGAGATTAATGGCAAAATGGAAATTACACTAACCTGGTAATTGTAGTTCCTGGAGGGTCCAGTTTAGTCCTCTACAATTGGGTAGTGCCCCTCCTCCTGCAGCCGGGAGACTGGACCAATCAAATCTTCTGTAGTATATATGCAGCAGGAGCTCCCAGAAGTCCCCAGTGTACTAGTAACAAAGCATACTTACCGAAGCAACACATTAGATTAATATACAAAATGACCTAATTAAAGAACAATTTGTTCCCCCCCAAGAAATATCCAACCCCCTCCCCAAACGAGGAAGTCAGAACACTGCATTGCGCCGGCACCGACGCCGCAGGAATCAAAACACCGCTCCCCACCAGAAGTTCAGGAGCTGCCTGAACCCCCGAGACAGGGAAGAGCCTCAGCAAAAAACGCGGCTGCAACAGAGGGACCGAACGGCAAGAGGAATCGTCTTATTATCAACCGTTCGGAAAAGCGCGCCGCACTACATTAGCAGATAGTCAGGAGGGAAGGAGGACTAAACTGGACCCTCCAGGAACTACAATTACCAGGTTAGTGTAATTTCCATTTCCTGTTCGGTAATCCAGTTTAGTCCTCTACAATTGGGATGTAACAGAGCAGTTAAGACCGGGCGGGACCTTGCCATCCGGCGCGCAGAACCGCCGAACCAAAACAGGAATCCCGAGCCGCTGACACATCTAAGCGATAGTGTCTACTGAAAGCATGCAGAGACGACCAAGTGGCCGCCCTACAGATATCTGCCGGCGGAACCAGGCTATACTCCGCCCAAGAGGTCGCCTGAGCCCTAGTGGAATGAGCCCTCAGACCCTCCGGAATAGACCGCTGTTGCAACAGATACGCGGACGCGATCGCCTCTTTGAGCCATCTCGCAATGGAGGCTTTAGCCGCCGCTTCCCCTTTACGCGCGCCCCGAAGAGCACGAAAAAGCCGGTCAAATTTCCGAAAGGACTCTGTAACCTTTAAATAACGATGGAGCGTGCGACCCACATCGAGCCGGAGAAGACCCTTGTCCGTTGACCCGACAGATTGCGAAGAAAGTACTGGAAGAAACACTGCCTGATTCATGTGAAAGGGAGACACCACCTTTGGCAGAAAGGAAGGAACCAGATGGAGAACGATCCGATCTGCGGAAAAAGACAAGAAAGGCTCTCGACAGGACAATGCCCGCAGATCCGAAATGCGCCGTGCCGAACAGATGGCTACAAGAAAAGCCGCCTTCAGCGTGAGATCTTTCAGAGACGCCCTGCGCAGGGGCTCAAAAGGTTCACGAACCAGGGCCCTCAAAACTAAATTCAAGTCCCAAGGAGGAACGAAAACTCTGCGGGAGGGCCGCAAATGAAAAACAGCCGTAAGGAATCGGCGTACATCCGGATGAGCCCCGAGCAGACGACCCAAAACCTTGCCGCGGTAACACGAGATAGCCGCCAGCTGGACTTTTAGGGAACTAGCCGCAAGGCCCTTATCGAAACCATCCTGAAGAAAACTTAAAACTTAAAACGACGGGCACTGAAACCGTCGCCGCCCGGACTCCCCGCCGGGAGCACCAGTCTTCAAAAATCCTCCAAATCCGAACGTAAGTAAGAGAAGTGGACGTTTTCCTCGCCCGCAGCAGGGTAGAGATCACCGTGGGGGAGTAGCCCTTCCTTTTCAGCCGAGCCCTCTCAATGGCCAAACCGTAAGCGAGAATCGATCCACTTGGGGCATCCGCAAGGGACCCTGAAGAAGAAGATCCGGTAGAGCGGGCAGGAGCCAAGGAACCCCGTCGCGCAACTGGACCAGATCGGCATACCAGGGCCTCCGGGGCCAATCCGGGACCACCAGTAACACGCGACCCCGGTGGCTCTCGATACGTTGTATGACCCGGCCGATCAGAGCCCACAGAGGAAAGACATAAAGAAGACCGGACGTGGGCCACGGCTGAATGAGAGTGTCGAGCCCCTCGGACATGTGCTCCCTTCGCCTGCTGAAGAAGCGCCCTGTCTTGGCTGATTGAAAGGTCACCATGAGATCCATGATGGGTGGACCCCACCGCCGGACGATTTGTGCGTAAACCTGTGGGTTTAGCTCCCATTCTCCGGGGTCCACCCGCACTCTGCTGAGAAAATCGGCCTGGACATTGTCTACGCCCGCAATGTGAGCCGCCGAGATTGCTGGAAGGCGAGTTTGCACCCAGTTGAACAAGGCCGCCGCCTCTGCCTCCAGGGCCACGCTGCCGGTACCCCCTCGGGTGATTGATGTAAGCTACAGTGGACGCATTGTCCGACAGGACTCTCACCGGCCGGCCGAGAACCAGGGTCTCCAGGTCCACCAGGGCTAGCCGGACTGCCCGCAATTTGAGACGGTTGATCGACCAAGAGGCCTCCAGGGGAGACCATTCCCCCTGAGCAAAGCGGAACTCGCGGTGAGCCCCCCAGCCTGTTAAGCTCGAATCCGTCGTGAACGGAACCCACAGAGGAGGCTCCAAGGGAATCCCTCGCGACAGGTTCTCGGCGGAGAGCCACCACCGGAGGGATCGGCGAACCGTCTTTGGGCAAGGCAATCTCTTGTTCAACGAGTCGAACTGGTTGGACCAACGTCGCAGAAGAGCACTCTGCAGCGGATGCATGTGGAAGCGCGCCCAAGGCACCACCTCCAAGGTCGCCGCCATCGTGCCGAGGAGCCGCAGGTACCACCACGCCGACGGAGCTGGCATCCCCCGGAAGAGACGGACCAGAGCCCGCAACGCCAGCACGCAGTGCTCCGGAAGGCACACCAAGCCCCTTGCTGTGTCGAAGTGGACTCCCAGATACTCGAGATCCTGTGTCGGAGACAGACAACTCTTGCATTCGTTCACCACCCATCCGAGGGACCGAAGGAGATCCACCACCCTGCTCGTGACTTGCACACACTCCCGACTGGACTTCGCTCGAATCAACCAGTCGTCGAGATATGGATGGACCAGGATGCCCTCCTTGCGCAACGCCGCCGCGACTACAACCATTACCTTTGTGAAGGTGCGGGGAGCCGTGGCGAGTCCGAACGGCATGGCCCGGAATTGAAAATGGCCCCACGGGAGCGCAAAGCGGAGAAAACCGTTGATGGGAGGGCCGGATGGGAATGTGTAAATAGGCCTCTGTAAGATCGAGGGATGTCAAAAATTCCCCTTGACGCACCGCTACGATGACTGACCGCAGGGTCTCCATGCGAAAGTGCGGTACTCTGAGAGCGCGATTCACGCCTTTGAGATCCAATATCGGACGAAGGGAACCGCCCTTTTTGGGAACCACAAAATAGATGGAGTAGCGACCTGCGCCTCTTTCCCAAGGCGGGACCGGAACCACGGCCCCCAGAGAGAGAAACCGATCCAGGGTCACGCGGATGTACCGCGCCTTTTGAGCTCCCTTGCTGGGAGACAGAACAAACGAATCCGGAAGTGGGTGCGCAAACTCTAGGGCATAACCTTCTTCTATAATCTGCAGCACCCACCGATCTGATGTAATTTGGGCCCAAGAAGGAAGAAAGTCGCGCAAACGACCCCCGATGACCGGGTCTTCCTCTAGAGCCCACCTCGTTTCATTGTGGCTTGCGATTAAAGGAAGAGGCCGAGGAAGAGGCGGCTCCGGAGAAGCCCCTTCCCGCTCCTCTGAAACCACGAAACCCTTGATGACGGGTTCCAAAACGACCGCGCTGCGAAGTCCACAGCCGGGAAGAACGAAATCTGCGCGCATCCCGAAGCTGGCCGCGCGCTGAGGTGGACGACCTATTAAGCTTAGGCTTATCCTCTGGAAGTCGACCACCCTTCGACTCACCGAGATCCTTCACCAACTTATCCAGAGCCTCCCCAAAGAACAACCTGCCCTTAAAGGGTAGATTACTGAGGCGAGACTTGGAAGAAACCGTCAGCCGCCCAATTGCGCAACCAGATGGACCGTCGTGCCGCTACCATGGAGACCATGCTATTAGCTAGGGAGCGTATTAAATCATAACACAGATCCGCCAAGTAGGCCGATCCCGACTCCACGCGGGTAACGTCCAACAGCCCCTGTTGGTCCATACCGGACCCCGAGCGCAGGTGCTGCGGACCATCGCAAACAAGCTCGAGCTACCCACGCCCCACATATAGAAGCTTGCAACGATAAGGCGTTGGTCTCGAAGGCCTGCTTCAACAAATTATCAACCTTTTTGTCCTGAACATCCCTCAGGGCCGCGGCCCCTTCAACCGGGATGGTGGTTTTCTTAGTCACTGCCGAAACGGCAGCATCCACCCGTGGAGACCTTAAACAAGTCCCTGTCCTTGTCGGCAAGGGGGTAAAGACGATTCATGGTCCGAATCCCTTTCAAAGCGGATTCCGGTTGCTCCCATTCCGCATGGATCATCTGCTCAACTACTCGGTGCACGGGAAAAACTACCTGGGCATCCCTGACCGCCTGAATGAGAGGATCCTCGAGACCCTCCTCCTCCAGCGGCCGCACCGCAGAGAGGTTAAGTGCTTGGAGGGACTCCGTGACCAAAGGTACCAGCTCGTCCCTTCGAAACACCCGAATGATGCGAGCCTGATCTTCCGGCTCTGGAAGCTCTCCGTCTTCTAATTCCTCCGCCTCAATATCTGGTTCCCCCTCAGCCTCGGAATCCGGGAGGCAAAGGGCGTCCTGATCCTGGTCCCCCAACCTGGGCCGCTTGACAGCGGGTTGAGAAGACCGCTGAACCCCCCCTGCGGGAGCTGGGGGGGAGAGAGGCGGGCCAAGCCTCCGGGAAATGACCAGCCCGGCTTAAGCGGAAGGCCTGATGCATGAGAAGAACAAAATCCAGGGAAAAGTCTATAGGCGACGCCACCATAGCCGCCTGCTGGAGCTCAGGGACCGACGTATTAGACGCCAGGCCCAGACCAGAAGGAAGGATGCTCGGTGAAGGGCCACTGTCCCCCGAAAGGGAAGGGTCCCCGGGCACATGCTGTTCCTTAATTTCAATAGGCAGCTCCAGTTCTGAAGAAACTGCAGCACAGCTCTTACAGATTCCAGAGTCAGTCATTGTACCTCTGCGGGAGCCACAAATTACACACTGAGGTTTGGCAGCCATGCCAAGGCCACGTGCTCTCAGGGAAAAATAAGGCAACAGGAACAGGGAAGCCCACACCAAGGGGACTAACCTTATTCAATTCAGCACAGTATTAATTTTAAAACCTTTTTTTTTTTTTTTTTTTTTTACAGTAAACAAAATACTCCCCAGAATCCTAGGGGTGCCCTGAGCAAAATCGCCAGCAAAAGAAACTCCAAAAACCCCAGGGGAACCCGTGCGCAAGTGTTAAAAAGTGCCCTTAAAAAGCACACTTTAGAAATCCAAAATGGCCGCCGCACTTTTTCACCCGCGGTAAAAAACGGCGCGAAAATACAAAGGTACCCAAATAATATGGAAAAGAAAGAAAACGACCTCTAATACAGGGCAAGCGAAAAAAGGCAGGAAAAAGTGCAATTTGGAAGCCAGGGGAGCCGACAGAGCCTCTGCCCAAGCAAAGAACAGAGAGCTGCTGAAAGCTTAAAACAAGGAAAATTCCTACCAGCTCTGGGAACAGCAAGGAACTCAGCCCACTTCTCCAAGTGACAGGCAATGTTGCAGCCGGTATGGCTCTTCCCCGAACAGCCTTGGGGAGAGCTCAACCCAGGCTTCAGAGATTCCCAGGCAGAAAGGCAGGAGCCCAAGGCAGGTCTGGCTTTCCCCAGAAAGTCCCCTGTGTCTTTTTCTTTTTTTGTTTTTTAAAGATACAGCTACCTAGCAAAAGAAATAGAATATAAAGGGCCAGAAATAAACCCCAAAAGAACTAACTAACTAGTGTTGCTCCTTCAAGTGTCACTTAGCGTGCCCAGCAGGGGCACAGAAGTCCTCCAGCTGCAGGGAGACTGGACACACTGGGGACTTCTGGGAGCTCCTGCTGCATATATACTACAGAAGATTTGATTGGTCCAGTCTCCCGGCTGCAGGAGGAGGGGCACTACCCAATTGTAGAGGACTAAACTGGATTACCGAACAGGAACTGGAGATGGGCCTGCATGCACTGGGATCCTTGTTGTTGAGTTTGGAGTATTTTAGTGTTGGTCTTTGAGAATGGGGGCAAATAGCCTTGTGCAAGAGATAACCGAGTGATGTTGAGTGAGGTTAGTCCTAGTTATTTTCTTGCGAGTTTGATCCACGAGACTGGGCATGGATCTAGGGGAAAGTAGTTGTGTTTACGTTGGCTACAATTCTGTTTAGTTGTTCTGCGGTAGCTATATGGAATGATTTCCATTTTCTATTGCCAGTGTGTTGTGTGGGCATGTCATCTAAGGGCATTAAGGTTTGAACTGGCATGCATTTGAATTTTTCATTCCAAGAAGTCTGCCATATCTTGTTGGTTTATTTTGCTGTGTTTATTTTGTGTTATTTTGCTGCCATATCTTGTGCTATTTTACTGTAGCACACAATTAGCCACTACAAGGAGCATTAAACACTAATGCAAATGAATACTACAGTTTTCAGTAAATCATCACAAGCTGAGCTATTCTGGGAAAAATAACACCATCTCAAACTGGGCATCATTTTTGCACTGAGAGCACTGGACCTCTAACACACTTCCCAGAGATCTCAAACACTTTCATAAAGGTGTTGGCACTTTTTTTTGCTGCCCCCCTCCAAATGGAGACCCCCTAACCCCCAGAATACTTCCCCTTGACAGTCTCCACCCCAATGATTTTGCATAGTTTCTCTATCCGCTTTTGAATCCACCCCCCCCCCAACCTAACAAAGACCCTCCACTCGGAAAGATCACTCTAATTGTCCTGTAGTCCTCCTCCCAGGTCTCCTCTAAATGTAATTGATAGTTCAAGGATCTTTGAAAATGAGCAACCCGCAGTCGCTCCTGCCCACCCTGGTGCTAGTTTCAAGATGGTGCCCACAATTCCCTAGCAGTAGTCTTGTAGTGTTACTGCTGGGGTTGACCCCTGGTGGTAGTACCATGATATTACTGCTAGGGGACCCCAAGCACCATTTTGAACCTGGCACTGCAATGGGAAGGAACAATTGGAGATCACTCCTGTCCAAAGATTCTGGGCAACCAATTAGATTTAGAGGTAGACCCAGATAGGCTTACTGAGGTAGGTGTTTGGGTCTTACTGAGATGAGATGGAGGGGTTTGTCAGGTTGAAGGAGTCTTGAAGAGGGGGGAGGGTGGTACTATGAATGGTTTAGGCACTTGATATACCACCCTTTACTTGCACATCAGAGTGGTTTACACAGGTACTTTTTCTTTCTTTGTCCCCAAAGGGCTCACAATCTAAGTGCACCTGAGGCAATGGAGGGTTAAGTGACTTGCCCAAGCCAACAAGGAGTGGCCATGGGACTAGAAACCCCAGTCCTTCTGGACTGAGGCTATTTGACCCCATGCAGGAATTAAACCCCCAGCCCTCTGGCCAGAGATAACCTGTCCCAACCACTGGGCCACTCCCCCCTGGAGTATGTCAATGGGGAGTACTCTGGGAGAGTTGAGAGTCTTCATTTGGAGAAAATGCAGCAAAAAAAATGCCATCTTGCTTAAGAATTCATCCAGATGCATCAGAGCATGTTAGAGGTCTGATGCTCCTGGCAGGAAAATAACGTCAGTTTTGAGCTGGTATTATGTTTTAATTGGAATAATACACATTGTCAAATCTACTATTTTACTGCAGCTTAGTAACTGCCCCCTCTGTGCTTCAGAGAGAAAGTCTTCATGCACATGAATGCCTTTTGCTTATCATTTAAGCTGTCTTTATCCCTGAGTGGTTTGCCAAAATGATCTTGAAATGCACATTCCTAATGAGCATTTAAGTATGCCAAAGACACAACAGCACTTATATGCACATTGTGTATCGGCTTTTCCAGGGGTGTAGCATAGGCAGAACAAGGGTGGCGTTGCAATATACATCCATATTTTGTAAATGAGAACTAATGTTATAAAATATTTTCCATGCGTTAACTGTGGGTAAAGGGCTTCATATAAAATTACTCCTCAGTATACACAATAAAAGTACATGCTCTGATAAGAAGGAATGCATTTTTATATGATATGTGTATAGTAGTGTTTAGGGCTGGAGTTTTGGCAAATCATAAGCAGAATCACAAAGTCCATGCATATAAGATACTATTGTGGATCAGGAACTGGTTAAAAGATAGAAAGCAGAGGGTAGGGCTAAATGGCCAATTTTCCCAATGGAGAAAGGTGAATAGTGGAGTACCCCAGGGATATGTTCTGGGTCCGCTGCTTTTTAACATATTCATAAATGGCCTGGAAATGGGAATAATGACTGAGGTTATCAAATTTGCAGATGATACAAAATTATTTAAAGTTGTTAAAACCCATGAAGATTGCGGAAAATTGCATGAGGATCTTGATAAATTGGAAGACTGGGCAACCAAATGGCAGCTGAAATTTAATGTGGACAAGTGCAAAGTTATACATCTAGGAAAGAACAGCCCAAACAATGGTTACATGATGCAAGGTTCCACATTGGGAACCACCATCCAGGAAAAAGATTTAGGTGTCATCGTGGATAACATGTTAAAACCCTTGGCCCAGTGTGCAGCGGCGGCCAAGCGAGCAAACAGAATGCTAGGTATCATAAGGAAAGGAATGGAAAATAAAACAAAGGATATTACTGTATAATGCCTCTGTATCATTCCATGGTGCAACTGCACCTTGAATATTGTGTGCAATTCTGGTCGCTGTATCTTTAAAAGGATATTGTGTTATTAGAAAAGGTACAGAGAAGAGCCACCAAAATGGTAAAGGGGATGGAAGGATACCCCTATGAAGAGAGGCTAAAAAGGTTAGGGCTCTTCAACCTGGAAAAGAGACGGCTGAGGGGAAATATGATAGAGGTCTATAAATTAATGAATGGAGTGGAACAGGTAAACGTAGATCAATTGTTTACGTCATCAGAATATAGAAAGACTAGGGGACATCCAATGAAGCTTCAGGGTAACCTATTTAAGACTAATAAGGGAAAATATTTTTTCACTCAACATGTAATCAAACTCTGGAATTTGTTACCGGAGGATGTAGTAAAAGCTGTAAGTGTAGCTGGATTTAAAAAAAGGTTTGGACATGTTCCTGGAGGAAAGGTCCATAAACCATTATTAAAAGGGACCTGTGATATCACTGTTTGATCCAATACAAGCATTGTGGAACCTGTGTCTTTTGGGGAAACTGCTAGGTACTGTATAAGCCCCTATAGAGCCCATGGAAATAGAAAGAAAGGAAAAGGTTACCTTTAAAAATGACAGTCGGCCAGCTCACATAGCTCACTGTTTACAAGAGAAAGACAAACAGTGGGAGATAGGAGCTGAGCTGGCACGCCCAAGCTCTGACGTAGCAGCAAGCCTGGAGCTTGATCACTCACACCTGTTCAGAAAGGCAGAGCCAAGCCTCAGGGAACAGAAATATAAACGCTGGTTGGGAGCAAAGGAGGGGCAGCGAGGGCAACCAGAGAAGCAAGGAAGGAAGCCAGAGAGGGAGCAAGAGGATAGAGCTCCTGAGAGACATGGTTGGAGAGGCTCAGGAACCCTAGAGAATTGGAGACTTGGCAAAGAACCTACCTGCAGTTCTGGGAGAGAAGCCGGCAGACTAGATGCTGAGAAGGCACAGCCTTTTTGCCAGGAACCAGCCTGGGCAGAGAGAACAGGGAGCCCTTCAGTCCTTTCTGCCTGAGGAAAGGCTTCAGAGTTTGCACAAGTGGAGACCCAGCACCAAAGCAGGGAGGTTAAGAAGTTCTACCTGGAACAGAGAGCCAGGGGATGGCTCTAGTCAGGATTTACAAACAGAGAGTCACAGAGCATTTCCTTATAACTGGAAGGAACTAGATGAGAGCCAGAGAAGAAGCTCCAAAGCCACAGGTATTTCAAACCCTTGCTGTCTAGAATTGTATACAGGGGAAACACCCGAGTTTGCAGAGGGAGGTTACCTTAAACACAGTAGTAACAGCTGGCAGCCAAGCTCAGTAAATCCTGAGCTGGAAGATATATAAATGGACTGACATAGCTGAAGTGTCAATGGATTGCACGCTATGTCTAACCGATGATATTGAATCACTGTGTTAAGTCTTTGAGTCAAAGAGCTGTGAAACAGCAAAGGAAAATAAGTTATTTTCCTTTGCCAGAAGAAGCTGTTTGGTTTTCCGATCTTTGTTACTTAGAAAAGGCACAGCACGTTTTTGGAGCCAGAGTGTGAAAAGCAGCTACCTTATTTGTTGTAAATAATCCTCAAGCAAACACCTGGACACTTTCCTATTTTGTTCTGCACTAAGTCCTAATGTGAGGGGAATACATTTCTTGTCATTTTGCCTTAAACACTCGACTCATAACTATTCCTTTATCAGAGGTCTAAAAAGGGACTACAACTACAAGAGGCTTTGTGAAAGCAAAAAGGTGTGGTCTCACTTTCTGATTAAAGGACATCATGGCAGACCCGCTCTCTTAGCCCTAGGCGGAGGGCTGGCCTCATGACAGTACTTATTACCTAGATTGGTCACCTTTGGAAACTGGATACTGGGCTTGATGGACTTTGGTCTGACCCAGTATGGCATATCTTATGTTCTTATGTACTCATCTATGTGTTTACCTCAGCTTTGAAAATTTACACCAACTACTGCACAGATGGAAATATACACTGGTGCATTTTAGCTGCAATTTCTCCAGGTTTTGGGAGACATATTTTCTAAAGACACCTAGGCACTTATGTCTTTTTAAAATAACCTCAAAATAGGTACCTACTTGGCCTCCCAATCTTCAGCACAGCGGATCTTTGAGGGAGAGGAAGGGACTGTAGTGCTTATTAGTTTGCATGGATGAGCAGACTAGATAGGTCATATGATGATATTTTTCTACCATCATTTTTCTCCGTTTCTGATCTTATTTGCACCCATAACCCACCTTGAGCTCAGGTTTGGAAAGATGAGCAATCAAATCCAAATCCAAATTCAAACTCCATATTCACATTCCTCTTCTTATGTCACTTACTATCTTCCCTTGATCTTCCTTGCCCTACTTCTTGCTCCCTCCTCTCACTTCCTTATGTAGCTCCCAGTGAAACCTCAGATGCTTCAAAAGGGGTGAGAGATCATCCTACTGCACATCATAATCCTTCCTGCTGTTGATTGGTTCATTGTGCTAATTAGAACCAATCAGTGGTGGAAGACAAGAAAGCATCAGCAAGAGGCTGAGAGAAGCTACGCCCTAGTTATTGCATTTACAGCATTCCTGGTGCCTGTTCTCCTAAGGAGGAAAAAGAGGCAGCAGCAGGGCCCAGAAAATTTATTCTCTAAAAGTAAGATAATTTGCAGCTGTTTGCCACTGGATTTCCAAAATTATTTTTAACTTCATTCAAATTTAGTTTGTGGTTTTCTGGGTACGCTGCATGAGATGAAATCCCCCTCCGGCATTTCATTTTATGAGGTTTTAATTTTTTAAGAACTTCTATTTTCATTTACATGTTATTCCCTTTTCTTCCTTTGTTCTACTCCTTTCTCTCCTCCCTTGTTCCATATACCTTCACTATCACCTCTCTCCCCACCTCCAAGGTGCCTATTTGTCTCTTATCAGATTCTCCCTTACTTCTCTCATTTCCAGTCTCTATTTCATCTTCTGAGCTCTCCCCCTACCCTTTCCTAGCTTCTGAAGTCAACACCCTTCATTCTCTCCATTCTCAGCACTTTCTCATTGAAACTGAGACATAGCATACACAAAGACACAAAGTAGAAAGAAAGAAACAAGAGGCATACAGTGTGTAAAACCTCGACCGGCGTTAGAACATCTGTCAGATCACCATGCCAGAGATATAAAATTATTGCATAAAAACATGCATGCAGCCATGTGTGAGCATCCATGCCGCACAATAAGAAACTGAAAGGATAATATTTGGGTGAACTCTCTTCTGTCAATCACAACCGATCTTTTAAAATCTTGTACTGCTGTGGGTTCCCTTCGAGTTGCCGGCAACCCAGGAAGGAAGATGGGATGCATCTGCGGACATTGAAGGAACTTATAGAAGTTCAAAATGATACATTCAGAGTACAGAAATCTAAAAAAACAGTATGCTGTAAGGGGTGAGAGGATGATGTGCAAGGACCAGAAAAGAGATCTTGGGGTGATAGTGTCTGATGACATCACGATTGCAAAATAATGTGGCAAGGTGGTAGCCAAAGCCAGAAGGATTCTAGGCTGCAGAGAGGGGCATAACCAGCCGAAAGGAAGAGGTAATAATGTGCCTGTACAGGTCATGGGGGGAGGGGGGGGCTCACTTGAAGTATTGTGTTCCATTTTGGAGGCCGTATCTAGCTGAGGATATAAAAAAGATGAAGATGAAGTCGTTCAGAGGAGAATGACCCAAATAGCATAAGGTTTGTGCCAGAAATTGTATAAGATACTTGAAGACCTGAATATGTAAGGACATAGAGTAATGAAAGGACAGGGGATACATCAGGCCTTGACAAGCTTTAGGTGGATTTAGGATCCAGGCCAAGATCTTAGGAGCCAGTGCTTGTGACATCCTTACCCCTCCCCTGTTGTCTCTCATGCTTGTCTCATGTTCCCAAGTATTGTGAGACCAGCACTAGAGTTCATACACCGCATGGTATCTTTAGATAACAATAGTTATAGCTTGAGATAGTGTATGTTGTGGTGCAGTGGTGGTATGATGCTTGTCCATGGGATGTGGCGGTGGGTGCCTTTGTGTGGATGGGTTGCAGGGCTGCGGTGCATGCGTGTATGTGCTGCAGAGGTGAGGAGCCTGGGTGTGGGGTGCAGATGCAAGGTGCTTATATGTGTGCATATATATGTAGTGTTGGATTGGGATGGCTGACTTTCCTGCATAGGCGAGTTGCCTGTATGCGTGTTCTGAGGGGCAAGAGATGCACCTTTTGGCAAATGCGTATTGTGCTCTTTTGTCCCATGCATTCATGCCTTTAACCTCTGAGCCTTTGCACTCTTCCTTTCCCCTAATCCCTCCCCACTGTTCCCCTTCCAGATTCTCTTTTTTTATCCCTCCTCCTCCCAGCACTCCCATCTCCCTGCCTTCCATTGTCTCCATCTTCCTTCCTTTTTGAAGCAATTGGTCCTTTAATTTTTTGCTGCTTCACGCCCCCTCCTATCTAACTTTTGTTGTTGATTTATTGCAGGTGTCCTCTTCTGCCCATGGGAGATTGGATTCCCATGAGCAGCCTGCTGTCATTGTGCCTTTCCGCCTTTTGTTCTGCCTGCGGGGATCCAATCTCCCACGGGCACAGAAAAGGTGTCTTTGCTGTGACTGTGGCCTTCCCTTTCTCTTCTGTCTAGATAGCTTTTTGTCCTTTCACACAACCATAGCAGAAGCCTGATATCATTGCACTTCCCTCCCGTGAGCTGAATCTGTTCTCTTTACTTTTTTCTCTCCTCTTAATGGAAATGATTGCGTCTTACCTGTCAGCCACCTGGAGTTCCTTTCTTTTATTGATTTGGATGTCTTATTGTAATTGTGAACCTCTTTCTTGTTTCAAAATAGCAGTATCTAACATTTTTAACAAGCTAGACTAAGGCGGGCTGTCTTGTGCACCATGATTGCTTTTTTTTTTTTTTTTTTTAAGGGGTGGGCAAGAAAATCCCAGCTGCAACTTCTGGTTTGCATAAACTAGACATCTGCGTCAAAGGGGACAGAAACGCACATAGTAAGAAAAAGAAACTATGACACTGTGCCGGAGAGTGCTGGTAAGTGCTGTGCCACGCTTTGGGTGTGACTGCCACTGCTGTAGGTCCTGGAGAAGAGCGTCAGTGGTGGGAACGGGCACCCCGGAGGACTGACATTCTAGGCAACCGTATAATTAACCAAATGGTGCAACCGGTCCTGCACAGAGCAGCAGTTACATCCATATATGCTTTGCAAGGCAGACTAGTTGGGTCAAGCTGGTCTTTATCTGTCATCATTTATTATGTTGCTATGCAATAATTTGAAATGTATTGTTTAAGAGCGAAAATGGACTTCCTTGGAACTAACAGGTTGCATGATTCAAGGCAACATGGTTTTACCAAAGGACGATCTTGCCAAACAAATCTGATTGAAATTTGACTGGGTGACCAGAGAACTAGATCAAGGGCATGCGATGGATGTGATCTACCTAGATATCAGCAAAACGTTTGATATTGTTCCTCATAGAAGGCTTATCAATAAACTCAACAGCTTCGGGATGTGTCCCGAGAAGGTGAACTGGATCAGAAATTGGTTTACTGACAGATGACAGAAGATGAAGGTAAATGGAACTCACTCGGATGAAAGGAAAGTAATTAGCGGCGTGCCGCAGAGTTCGGTCTTGGGACTGGTATTGTTCGTGACTGAGTGATATTGCCGAAGGTCTGAATGGAAAAGTCTGTCTTTTTGCAGCTGACTCCAAAATTTGCAAGAGTAGATTCCCCTCAGGGAGTGGGGAACATGAGGAAAGATCTACAAAAGCTTGAAGAATGGCCTTATGCTTGGCAGTTAAAATTAAATGTGAAGAAGTGCAGTGTAATGCACTTGGGAAGCAGAAATGCAAAAGAATTGTATGCGATAGGGGGCAAGAGATTGATATGCATGGACCAGAAGAAAGACCATGGTGTGATTGTTTCTGATGATCTCAAGATGGTGAAACAGTCTGACAAGGCAGTGGCAAAAGCCAGAAGGATGCTGGGTTGAATACAGAGAGGAATTACCAGCAGAAAGGAAGAGGTACTAATGCCACTGTACAAGTCGCTGGTGAGGCCTCACTTAGAACACTGCGTTCAGTTTTGGAGACTGTATCTTGCAAAGGATTTATAAAGGATGGAAGCGGTTCAGAGGAAGACAACCAAAATGATTTGGAGCTTGCATTAGAAGACTTATGAGAAGAGAATTGAAAATTTCTGCTATCCGCTTAGCATCTGTGGCTGCCAGCGTTTCTGGCCAACCCTGATTTTCACTTCCATTGCCGTGGAAGTGAAAATCTGGCTTAAGTAGCTCGGCAGGCAGGCTATGTACCGATGCGGCACATAGCTTGCCTAAATGAAAATCGGGCCCTAAATGTTTTATTTACCCAGCTGGAAGCAAAATGGTAGCTAAATAAAAGAGCAACTCAGTTAATGGTTGATAGCTATGATTTAACCTCCATGCTAGAAAGATCCACCCTGGAAGAACAAAATGGATCTCCACAGTGGGCTTCCTGTATTTTGAGCAGGACTTGAATATGATTATGGGCCTTTATTTTCATAAAACTCAAACCATATTTTGGGGTGAGGGTGTGGAAAGACAAATAACACAGGTACACTACCAAAAAACTGCCTCCAGTTTTGCAACTGATTCCTATAGATTTTGGGGTGCTGAATCCAGGAAAAATAGCCAAAATGTTCCATCACGTCACCTTTTCTTGCAAAATTAGATTTCTTACCCATATAAGGAATGTTCACATAATTTCTTTTTAGCCGACTGCAGTTTATTTTCTTGGCCCAAAATAGAGGTTGTAATGGTTAACTAACTAGAAACACTCCCTCATGATATTTTAGAGTGTTTTGTATTCATTTTATACATTAACAGGACAATTGGGAGGCGGGGGGCTAAATCCAGTACTCGCGCTGGCGCATGTTCTTTCCTGTTCGCCTCGCCTGCTCGCTCAAACACGGTGGTTACGACATGAACGTTCCTGTCAAATTTCAGTTTCTTGCAAGTTCATTATTACCTTTTGTTTGCTCAGTCGTAATCCAGCTTTATTCCGAAGTGGTTCACTACAGTTGTAGTTTGCAGTGCTGTGTATTTGTGATGGCTCACAGAGCCAGAGGTTGCGTCAACTCTCCGGACAGTTTTTGTTTTATTTGTGGGGAATATACCGTGAAAAAGCGGCAGAGGAACATTTCTGCATTTATTAAAAAAGTATATTTCGCCTATTTCGGTTTGAAGTTAGGCGATCAAGACAAACCGTGGGCTCCTCACAAAGTGTGCAAGACATGTGAGGAAGATCTATGCTTATGGATGAAAGGTAAAAAACAAGCATTTCGTTTCGGAATACCTATGATGTGGCGTGAACAAAGAGACCACAGCAGTGACTGCTATTTTTGCTCTTGCATTGTGAAGGGATACAACTTAAAAAATAAGAACGTAATAAGTTACCCCAACCTTCCCTCAGCAATTAGGCCTATGCCTCATAGCAACGAAGTACCTGTGCCTGAACCACCAAAATCTTTGGATCATATTTGTGTGGACGGTTCTGATCATGATGAGACTCATCAGATGGCTTTTCCCGATGAGTCCAGTACTTCCGAGTTTGAAACTGAACCAGATCCGAAACCTGAACTTTTCTCTCAAGCTGAATTGAATGATTTAGTCCGGGATTTAGGACTCCCAAAAGATGCTGCCCAACTGCTAGGTTCTCGGCTTAAACAGAAAATCTATTGTCACCAGGAACAACTTTTTATTGGTACCGCCACCGCGAGACACAATTTTTGAAGTATTTCAGCAAAGAGGAAGATTTGGTATTTTGCAACGATATATACGGAGTGATGGAAAAGTTTAAACTCAAGTATGATCCTGCTGAATGGAGGCTGTTCATTGATTCGTCAAAAGACAGCATAAAAGGTGTTCTTCTTCATAATGGCAACACATTCGCTTCAGTTCCTATTGCTCACTCTGTTATTCTCCAAGAAAAATACGAGAATTTGGCCCTGATTCTTCAGAAGATTCGTTATGATGAGCATAAGTGGATGATTTGTGGAGACTTTAAAATTATATCCATGCTATTAGGGCAGCAATCCGGTTTCACCAAATATCCCTGCTTCCTTTGCTTGTGGGATAGCCGGGCCCGCGACCTACACTGGGGGAAAAAAGACTGGCCAATTCGGGAGTATTTGAGACCCGGTGAGAAAAATGTTCTTCATGAGAGCTTGGTACCTCGTGATAAAATTCTATTACCACCTCTCCACATTAAGTTGGGTCTCATTAAGCAATTCATCAAGTCCCTTCCAAAAGATGGTGAGTGCTTTCGGTACCTTTGCTCAAAGTTCCCCCGACTTTCTGAAGCAAAGCTAAAGGAAGGAGTGTTTGTTGGCCCTGATATAAGGAAACTCATTTCAGATGGAGCATTCGCTGAAACGATGTCTGAGAAGGAAAAAGAAGCCTGGGATTCCTTCAAGGATGTTGTTCTCAAATTCTTGGGGAACAGGCGGGATGAGAACTATAAGGATATTGTTGCCAGGATGCTCAATGCCTTCAAAGAACAAGGCTGTAACATGAGCCTGAAAGTCCATTTCTTGCACTCCCATGTGAACTACTTTCCCGAAAACTTGGGGGCGTACAGTGAAGAACAAGGTGAAAGGTTTCACCAGGACATCAAGGACGCAGAGAGAAGGTACCAAGGAAGATGGAACACCACTATGATGGCTGATTTCTGCTGGTTGCTGCTGCGGGAAACCCCAGATGAAAAATACGCCAAGCAGCGCACCAAGAGAAGCATTCGGGGGAAGAAGAATCGAGCCCACCAGGAGATTGATTGACCCAAGAATGACTTTAAAATCTAAACTGTGTTGACAAATATCGTGTTTTTACTAAACTTTGAAATAAAAATTTGCTAGTTATTACCACAGTGTCGGATCTCATTTATTAGAATTTTATTTTCACACCATCGGGTGTTTGTCTTCATGTATTGCAATGGTGCGGTTTGCGTTTTCTATTCTTACATACATACCTGTACAACATTTTTTGCACATTTCTTTGCTTTGCTTTGTGTCTAACCTCGCTCTTATATGCTCAATGTTTGTGCACATGTATGTGGCTGTTTTAAGTGCAGACAATTTTGCTACCATCACAGTGTGTTTTGTTGACATTACTCTATTCTTATGTGCTGCCTTGTTACAATTTTCTTTATTCTTATTTGAATAACTACTAAACAATTAGTATAAAGAATTTATCCAAGAAACTTTTATCTCGATCGCACTCAATCTGAAACGTTCACCTCAAACTGCTAACCCAATGTAGCAAAAGATCTGTACGTGATGGAGCAAATTGGTTAGCAGATTTGTATTCAGCGCACCAAAAAACGTAAAAATCAATCGAAACATTAGAGGCAGTTTTAAAAAAAAATTTTTTAGTGTACCTGTGTAATTAGGATTTTTACAGATCTGGCTAAGATAATGGAGGAGAGAAGAAAATAGTCTTGGTGTTTTCTCTTTCTTTTTTATTTAATCATGTAAATGAATAATTAATGTATAAGTATTTTACTGTAAAATATGGGGGGGGGAGGGGTGAGGGGGGTGTTGCCTATGATCAGCTTAGATTATTCTTAAATTTCCAAAAGCATACCGAACAAGTATGGTCCACATACAAGTGAGTCAGTCATTGGTTGAGAATTTTTTGTCATTAGTATAGATCAACTTTCTATCTTTGGCTTTATTTCTTGCTCAAATGTTTTGTAACAAGGTCATCTAGTAATGTGTGTCTGATACCTAATATATTGAAAATTTAAAAAAACTGAATTTAAAGACATTGAGTTCATTAGCCTCCAGTGTCAATATTTCTTTACCAGGGTGTGATGGGAAGTATAGATGTTACCCCTCCCTCTCTGTAGGGAGCATCAACAGTCCCCTTTAAGAGAGTCTGCAGTCCAGAGTTCAGGGTTGAGAAGGCGTGGCTCACAAGGAGAGGTTAAGAACCCAGCAGACTGCAGGAGAGAGAGAGAGAGACATGTGAAGCCATACAAAGGAGTTCTGAGGTAGGAAATTTAACTGGGGCTGGAGAAAGGGACTGGAGGACCAGCTTGTGGAAGTTTAACAAACTGTGACAGAAATAAAGCTGCTTTTGTTTTCCTTGAATTGCTGTATGTTCAGGGTTCTGTTTTGTGGATGGGGATTATAGATGTTACCCGTCCCTCTCCGTAGGGAGTATCAATGGTCCCCTTTAAGAGAGTCTGCAGCCCAGAGTTCAGGGTTGGGAAGGCGTGGCTTACAAGGAGAGGTTAAGAACCTAGCGGGCTGCAGGAGAGAGAGAGAGACATGTGAAGCCATACAAAGGAGTTCTGAGGTAGGAAATTTAACTGGGGCTGGAGAAAGGGACTGGAGGACCAGCTTGTGGAAGTTTAACAAGCTGGGCCAGAATTAAAGCTGCTTTTGTTTCCCTGAATTGCCATCTGGCCTGTGTTGTAAAGATACCCTCTCCCCACCACACACCACACTATCATATATGGTAGAAGAGGTGGGATTTCCTCTAACACGAGACTGAGGGCAAATCCACATACGTCAAAGGCTGGGCCTCTACAGCAGGTCAGGATTTTTTATTGGTTTGTTTGTCTGGGTGAAGAGGGTTAAAGAGGAAGCTTAAAGAAGGTTGGTCAGTGTGGGACAGGCAGACTTTGTTTTGGTCATTAGAGGCCGCTAAAAGTTATTGAACCTGGAATACTACAGGGTTAACTCAGCTGCAGAAGTGACAAGCCAGGATGGAACAGCTACTCCAAATTCTGGCAAAAGGTCAACAGCAACAGTATTAATAGCAGCAACAACAATATCAGCAACAGTTTCAAAACCCCCTGCTAGAAGGGAAGAGGCAACAACAACAATATCATCATCAGCAGCAACAGCAACAATATCAGCAGGAACCTGATCTTATTCAGGCACAAGGGAAGCTACAGAGGAGTTCCCTGGCTCAGTTGACTCAAGCCCTAAAGGGATCGTTACTCCACTTTCCAGCGCAAGTGCTACTGGAAATGATTGCAGAAGATGAAGCCTGACTACTTTCTGGTGAACTTTGAATGAACTGCCCATATGGCCGGGTGATCGGAGGCAATATGGACAGCTTATTTGGAGAATTTGTTGACAACAGTCAGACTGCATTCCAGGATGCCAACCCTAATGGGTGAGCTACATACAGAAACATAGAAACATAGAAAAATGATGACAGAAAAAGACCACATGGCCTATCTAGTCTGTCCTTCCATATCAACAAGTACAACAGTCCACTTTTTGCCTTTAGAGATCCTCTGTTTGTCCCATGCTTTTTTGAATTCAGTTACTGTCCTCATCTCTACCACCTCCACTGGGAGACTATTCCATGGATCCACCACTCTTTCCGTAAATAAATATTTCCGCATATCACTCCTGAATCTATCCCCTTTCACCCTCATCCCATGTCCCCTTGTAGCAGTACTTGCTTTCAATCGAAAGAGGCTCTCCCCCTGTGCATTTATGCCACGGAGGTATTTAAACGTCTCAATCATATCACCTCTATCCCGCCTTTCCTCTAAGGTGTACATATTAAGATCCTTAAGTCTGTCCACATATGCTTTATAATGAAGACCACTAACCATTTTAGTAGCCACCCTCTGTACTGACTCCATCCTGTTTATATTCTTTTGAAGGTGCAGTCTCAAAAATTACACACAATACTCCAAATGAGGCCGCACCAAAGACTTATACAGAGGCACTATCACTTTTTTATGCTAGCCATTCCTTTCTGTATACACCCAAGCATCCTTCCAGCTTTTGCTGTTGCCTTTTCTACCTGTTTAACCACTTCATGATCATCAGACACAACCACGCCTAGGTCCCGCTCTTCTTTAGTGGACAAAAGTACTTCACCCCCTATACTATATTGCTCCCTTGGATTGCTGCAGCCCAAATGCATGACTTTGCATTTTTTAACATTAAATCCCAGTTGCCAAATTCTAGACCATTCTTCAAACTTAGCTAGATCCCTCCTCATGTTATCTACACCTTCCTGGGTGTCTACTCTATTGCAGATTTAGGTATCATCTGCAAAGAGGCAAACCTTACCCGGCAGCCCTTCCGCTATATCACTAACAAAGAGGTTAAAAAGAATCGGACCAATGATAGATCCCTGGGGCACACCACTGGTAACTTCTTCTCCTCAGAGCGAGCTCCATTTACCTGTACTCTTTGTCGCCTCCCACTCAACCAATTTCTAACACAAACAGTAACTTTAGGGTCCATCCCTAGGGTGCTCAGTTTGTTTATAAGTCGCCTGTGAAGAACAGTGTCAAAGGCTTTACTGAAATCTAAATACACCACATCTAGAGCTCTCCCTCTGTCCAACTCCCTGGTCACCCAGTCAAAGAAATCAATCAGATTTGTCTGACAAGACCTGCCTCTGGTGAATCCATGCTTCTCTCAGAACCTTTAATCCACTGGACTCCAGAAACATCACTATTTTCTCTTTCAGCAGCGTTTCCAAAACTTTACTCACCACCGAAGTTAAACTAACCGGCCTGTAGTTTTCAACCACATCCTTACCACCACTTTTGTGTAAAGGGACCACATGTGCCTCTCTCCAGTCCTTTGGCACTACTGCCAATTCCAATGAGGCATTGAAATGGTCAGTCAGTGGAGCTGCTAGAACGTCCCCAAGTTCCCTCAGAATTCTAGGGTGTATCCCATCCGGTCCCATCACTTTGTCTCCTTTAAGTTTAGCTAGTTTCTCACAAACACAGTCTTCTGAAAATTGCTCAAGATGCCCCTCATTTCTTTTCCTGTTTGTGGGTGTTTTCTGAGGTCCCGTTCCTGGTTCTTCATCTGTGAACACAGAACAGAAATATTTATTAAGCAATTCCGCTTTATCCTCCTCAGATTCTTCATATTCCTCCCCTTCACCCTTGAGTCTGACAATACCATTTTTGCCCTTCCTCTTCTCACTAACATATCTGAAAAAATGTCTTATCCCCCATTTTATTGCATTGGCTATTTCCTCCTCTTTTTGAATCTTTGCTTTCCTGGCTACTTTGCTAGCTTCTCTAAGTTTTTCCAAATATAGTTGCCTGTCTTCCTCTCTCTTTGATCTCTTGCATTTCATGAAGGCCTCCCTCTTTTTCTTCACCTTTTCAGCTACTTCTTTTGAAAGTCATAGTGATCTCCTTTTCCTTTTACCTTTATTTACCATTTTAACAAAAAAGTTGGTTGCCCTTAAAATATCCCCTTTCAGTTTTGCCCACTGTTTTTCTACATCCCCCAGCTGCTCCCATCCTGCTAATGACTCCCTGAGGTATTGGCCCATCTTGGCAAAGTTAGTTTTCCTAAAGTCTAAGACCCTTGCTTTTGAATGGATTCTAACAGCCCTAGTCCTAATACTGAACCACACCATCTGGTGATCACAGGATGCAAAATGATCTCCCACTATGACATCAGAAACACTTTCACCATTGGTAAGCACCAAGTCCAACATGGCCCCTTCATGTTTGGGGTCTGTTACCAATTGCCTGAATAGTTCTCTCTGTAGAGAATCCAGGATCTCCTTACTTCTAGATGATACTGCAGCAGGAATGTGCCAATCAACATCTGGCATATTGAAATCCCCTATCAGTAGCACTTCCCCTTTCTTAGCAATTTTGCATATGTCTTCAATTAACTCTCCGTCCACTTCAGCTGTCAAGGACGCCATATTGGAAAAGACTAGCTGTACACCAGAGGCCTATTGCCAGCAATTCAGAAAAGGGGGCACCAAATGAAAGAGAGCCCTCAGAGGTTCCTCTGCTGATTGAAGGAACTTGAATGGAAGTGACTGCAATTGGAGGGAAAGACTGGGCCGTAGGAAGCCAAAATTGTGCTATCAGAACAGTTTTTGGAGGGCTGGACCACCATGATGAAACAATGGGTATGTCAGCACCCCAAGCTTACACTGGAGAGTGCACTGGAAATAGCCGAAGGATATCATGAAGCCCTACCAGTGACTGAAAAGGACAGTGAGAAGGGGAAGAAGTCACCCGTTAGCCCAGGAGGATGTAAGGGGAAGCCAGAACAGATACTGGCTTCCGTGTTCCGATCCTCAACATCACTTCCTAGGTGAGGGCATGACCCCAGCTATAACCCCTTCACCTGTTTTAGGTGTGGGCCGGGGACACTTAGCCCGGAAATGTCCCTGGGTGCCGGGGAACCCATGGATGTCAGCCTAACCATCCCTCACACATGCACTTTTGTGAATACTGCCCACCCAGAGGCACAGAACTTTGTGATTCCAGTGGAGCTCGAGGGGAGCCACCTCTAGGCCTTGACAGACTCCAGGAGAATGCGGAGTTGAGATGGGAAAAAGGGGACAGCATACAAGAAGAGAGTAGCATGCAAGAAAATAGCTGGCAACATAAAAACAGACATTAAACATTAGACAGAGGTAGCAGCACAAGAACACTGACAGTCTGGAACAGATAAAGCTCTATCTTTACATCCAGACTGAAAAGAGAAAGGGAGGGGGGAGGTAAAGGGATGATTTTGCTAAAGTTTTCACATGTACAAAAGCGAAGGAGTAGGTTTTCAGATAGCTTAACCAGGTTTTCAGACAGCTTAATCACAAACGTCCTGTAAGCTGCAAGGAAAGATAAGGTAGCCACCCCTGAACTGACCAATCAGAGATCTTCCTTTCCAGACATACAACTAGATATAATTTTTAGAAAGAGGAAGTCAGCTGGCTCAAAATTCTTCCAAAATGGTTATCTTGCTCTTACACCCTTATAATCATGTGGCAAACTGCCATGCTAAAACTGTATTAGAACTGGAATTCTGCATCGGGGCTGGACTCCTGCTTTGCTGAAAAGTGAGCCAGCCCTGCTATAGTAGTGCAAATAAAAAAAGGTATGTGCCTGGAGCATTTTGTTTTTCTTTTATCTTGCTTTCTCTTGTTCCCTCCTCACCAGGTGTCATCTGAGCTGGACCGGGACCCCGCTAGATGCTCATCCCATGACAGAGTGGACCCTCATTTGCCAAGAAACCGTAACCTGATTTCAAATTGACTTTGCAAAATGGCAACACTGGTCTATGTACACGGAAACTAGAGACAATATCCCACAACACAAGTTTCATTTAAGACACCAGTAAGGCAAGCCACGTTTGAGGTTTGGTACCCTGGCTCCCTTATCCAGTGGTGTTCGGCTGGGACAGAATAAAGGTGACATTTTGCTTACAAGTTAATGTCTTTTCCTTGGGTCCTGCAAGACCAGTCCAGACAACTTGGTTATGTTCCCCTACCAACAGAATGATGGAGACAAAGAATCAATGAAAAGCCCAGGTTTCAATGACATCACTCTCATGCCTCTATTTGCCTCAGCCACCAGAGGTCCCTCAGTATTCGTCCCAAAGCATGTGGGAGAAAGCATGACATGCCTCACACAATCTCAATCATGGGGAGCAAGGAGTAATCAACAGTCGCAAACTGTGTACAGGAAAGCATAAACAGAAGGCTGCCCATAGAAGATTAACCTGCAGAGTCCAGAATAAAAATCATAGTGGATCCAAGGGTACTGCAACAGAAGAGAAGAACAAATAATGTACAGTTTCAGGGGCAGGCCCTGGACTGGTTTAGCAGGACACAAGGAAAGGACATTAACTGATAGTATAATGTCACTTATCATATTGTCCTGCTAGACCAGCCCAGATGAGTGGGATGTACCAAAGCTCAAACACCTCTAGGCAGGAGAATATACAAAAGCTCTTGAATCAAGGCCATGTCTGCCCACGAGTGTACATCCAAGCGACAATGCTTGACAAAAGTGGAAAGTGATGCCCACGTTGCTTCCAGAAAAATGTCTATAGGAGCTATCGAGCTCTGCTCCTCCCATGATGATGCTTGTGTTCCAGGTAGAATGGATGCACAAACCCTCTGGAACCAGCTGGTTCCACAACAGATATGCCGAGGCAATATCTTCCTTAATCCAGTGCCCCAAAGTTGACATGGCTGCTGTTTCACCCTTGTAAACAGCACAAAAAGATGATCTGATGTATGAAAGGAATTCATAACCTCCAAGAACTGAAGAAGCACCCTCCGGACATCCACAAAGTGAAGATTCTTCTCCTTCCCCCGACACTGCTCCTTAGAGAAGAAGGCAGGCAAATCACCTGGTTCATGTGGAGGGAGACAACACCTTAGGCAAGAAAGAAGGCACAGATCAAATGGAAATGGCCTCCTTTGAGAAAAACAGATAAGGATCTTGGCAAGACAGAGCCTGCAGTTCAGAGATCTGCCTTGCAGAACAAATTGCAACCAAGAAGACAGTCTTGAGTACCAAATCCTTTAAAGTAGTGTGCTTCATTGGCTCAAAGGGGGCCACCATCAGAGCCCTGAGCACCAGACATAGATCCAGGAAGGGATCACAAACCAAAGGGGAGGTCACAGATGCCTAATCCCCTAGAGAAAATGAGAAATATCCAGGTGCAAGGCCAAAGGCTTGCCTGCCACCGAACCAAGGAAACAGGTCAGAGCTGTCACCTGGACTTTCATGGAGCTAAGTGAGAGACCCTTCTCTAGGCCATCCTGCAGAAAGGCTAAAAGAGAGGACAACTTGGCCGTCTCAGGAGCCAACTGGCATGTGCCATACCAGGGCTCAAAGAGGCACCATATCCATATGTATGCTAGCTTGGTAGACTTCTTCTGAGCACCAAGCCAAATAGAGACCACTATTGGATAATAGCCCTTACATAATAGCAGTCTTCTTTGAAGTGCCATGCCATAGGTGAGAAGAGAGCTGGTCCTCCAGTATGAGCAATCCCTGTCGTAGTAGCCTCCGAAAAGGAGGCAGCCAAAGTGGAAGCACCTGCAGGAGCTGCATCAGGTCTCCAAACCTCACTCTCCATGGCCAATCTGGTGCTACCAGAACAATCCTGCCTGGGTGGTGCTCTATACACTGAATCACACACCCCACCAGGGACCACAGAAGAAACATGTACAGCAGCCACTGACTTGGCCAAGGCTGGGTCAGGACGTTGATGCCTTTGGAACCCATGTCCGTATGGCGACTGAAGAAGCTGTCAACTTTCACATTAGAGTGGGTTGCCATCAGATCCATCTCAAGGTGACCCCAATGATACAGAATCAACCAAAATGCCACCTGACTCAACTCCCACTCTCTAGGATTCAGAGAGTGCCAGCTAAGGAAATCAGCTTCCACATTGTCCACCTTGGCAGTGTGCTGTGACAACAAAGCTAGGAGATTCTTCTCCACCCAAGCAAACAGGAGATCCTTCTCCAATGCCACCCCGACACACTTTGTGCCATCTTGCCAACTGACATAAACCACCACTGTGGCATTGTCTGAAAACACTCAAACTGCCTGGCCCATGACCAAGGGCCAGAGACTCAGGAGAGCCAACCTGAGGTCCTCACCTTGAGGTGGTTAATGGACCATACAGCTTCTGTGTAGTTCCAATAGCCTTGGGTCCTACAGACTTGGCAAAGAGTTCCCCAACCCAAAAGACTGGGATCCAGGAGCAATAGTTCAGTGGTTCGCCCTTTATCAGATGACAGGGCTGCTGCTACAACCAGAACCACTAGAGTGGTCGCATATGAGCACATGCCTACAGCACCATCACTATGGTCGCTGTCATTAGTCCGAGGAGCTGAAGATAATCCCAGACTCTGAGGGCCTGCTGCGCACAGAACATCTCCAGGCAATCAAATAAACGTTTTACTTTCTCCCCTGGTAGGAAAACTTTGCCTACTCAAGAGTTGAAATGTGCTCCCAGAAACTAAAGACTGGGAAGGCAATAGTTGGCTCTTTTCCTGATTGATTACCCAGCCAAGGCATTCCAAAAAGGACATCATTTGGGGTGTCACTTGAGACACTTCTGAGAGGAAATAGGTTCAGATGAGCCAGTCATCTAGATAGGGATGGAAAGGAATCCCTTGGCACCGCAGTGCCACAGCTATCACCACCATGACCTTGGAGAACATCCTTGGGGCAGTGAATAGGCCAAAAAGAAGGGTGACAATCTGATAGCGAGAGCTAAGCATAGAAAACACAAACACTTCTGCTGATCTGCCCAGATTGGGATATGAAAATATGCCTTGGTCAGATCCTGAGATGCCAAGAATTCCCCTCAACATACTGCTTGAATCATGGAGCACAAGGTTCCCATCCAGAAGTGCAGGACATGCAAATGCTTGTTGACCCCTATGAGAAGGGGCCGGAAGGAACCATCCTTCTTTAGTTCCACAAAATAGATGGAGGATCTGCCCTTGCCTCAGTCATCCAGATGGACAGGCATCACTACCTTCAGGCATAGCAGATTGTCCAAGGTGGTCCACACAGCTACACCTTTGATTGCAGACCCACAGGGGGAAACAATGAAGGCATCAAGAATTGGCTTTTTGCATTCCAGGACATAGCCAAACTGAATGGTGTCTAGCACCTAGTGATCTTTGTTGAACTGGACCCATTCCTGAAAGAAGTGGTGAAGCCTGGCACCCACTGGAGGAACCAAAGAATGAGCCCTCAAAACCTTCATTCTGCAGTCCAAGAAGGTCCACCTCTGGAAGTCACTGAATCCCTGGGCCCACACACTCTATGAAGAACTGGGAAGGAGCTTGAGGCTGAAAGCAGAGGGGAAGAAAGGATTTCCAGTTTGGTAAATAGTCCCAAGACCCCTGGGAATCCAGCCAGCGCACCCTTGAAGGACGAGCAGAGGCTAAGGAGGAAGTGGCATCAGACTGTTTCACAGGCCTCTTGAACCTGTCTTCCGGGAGGTGGTAATATTTCATCTTGCTTAGGTCTTCACCAGCTTCTCCAAATCAATTCCAAACAGAAGTATTCCATTTAAGGCCAGTTAAGCCAACTGGACTTTGTAGGATATGTGCGCCACTCAGTGCCTGAGCCAAATCCAGTGTCATGATGCCATCTTCAGGGCACCATCCCTAGCTGCCAAATGTATCAGGCCATACATGGCATCAGAAAAGAAGGCAACAGCCAACTCAAAAAAAAAAAAAGGGTAGTATCAAGCAGAAAAGAGTGAATCCACTGGAGCAGGGCTCAAGACATCACACTGGTACATATTGCCAGCTATAGAATGTCCACTGCTTCAGTGAACTGGATCCTCAGCAAGGAATCCACTTTGCAGTCCAGAAAATACATGAAGTCTGATCCATCTTCTACAGGAATGAAGGTGTGTCTGGTAACCACCATGACTTGCGCATCCACCCAGGGAATGTCAAATCACTTGACGCGCTCCTCTTCTGGGAGAACAGAGATCTTTGTATACACCCTTAACCCTTTAGGTGGGGATCAGGGGAGTCCCACCCCAACCAGATCATATCCTTGATCACTTCCAGGGATGGGAAGACAGTAGTGGAGTTCTGCACCTCTTTAATGAGCAGGTGAACCTTTGGCTCCTGCTTCATGCCGGGAACATCTGTGAAGTTCAAAAGCAGATGAGACCTTTGAAATTGACACCACAATCTCCTCCTTCCAGAATAGCTGGATCACGTTGGCCTCTGCATAATTTTCTGAAAGTATGAACACTTCCTCACTCACATCAGAGCCCATCAGTATCCGAGGCATAGTCAACATCTCAGATAGTTCCCAGCTGTTCTCCATTTCTAGGGAGCACCCCTGACTAGGGACGTTTAGCAAAAGATATGCCACAGGGCTTCTAGTTTCAGCCTGCTCAGCATGAAACTGTGTCTGGGGATACCCAGAGGCTGTAGAGTCTGAATTTCCATGCCAGAAGGACCAGTCCTGTTGCAAAGAGGAAATTTTTCTGGGAAGGACAATCCGGAGTCTGGAAGTTCTCCTGTTGGATAAGGCTCCCCATCACCAGGGGGCATAGCTACCACAGACCCCTAGAGGATGAAGGGTGGCTCACAGTATGGTCACTGGAGTCTCTGGCCAGCTGAACAGCCTTATCCTTAGCACCATCCTGCACCTCTTGCCTTGAGGTAGGTAAGGGTGAACTAACCGCACCCCCTGGCTGAGAGGGGAAATATGTCAGAAACTGCCATGCAGGAAGGGCAGAGTCCAGAATCCAAGGATGAGGCTCCTCACTTGCCACAGGTCAAACAATATTTTCTGGAAGAAGACATATTTAGGGTAAGTATCACAAGAGTGCACGCTAAGGCCATGTTGCCCTGCAAGCTGTGTTAACTGTGCTTTTATGTAGGAAAGGAGTGTTCACTGGAGCCATTTGGGTGGAACACACATTAGGACCGTGTTACCCCCAGGCACGCAATAGACAAAAACCTTATTAACACATGCAGAAAATGGTTGGAAACCCCCCACACCGTGCCAGTGGTTGCTAGTAGTCCATCCCGAATTGTGTACCTCAGAGACAGAACCAGGAGCCCCCAACAAGAACAATGAAAAGGTCAAGCCTTGGTACTCACCCCCTGAGAGCCTCAGGCATAGAATCTGTGCCAGGCTCAGCTCTACTCCCTTGAAACTGTTTTAATGGATGATTTCAGTTTGTACAGCACTGTGTGGAAGATAGCTAGCAGGCAGATCCTTCTGAGAGCCTTCTGCAATCTTCAGGAAAGAGAAGGGATGAATGGAGGAGAAGGGAAGGGCACTGAGGTTGTGTGAGGCTGCTGTGCTCTTCCAGATTCTTCTAGATTCTTCTAAATCCTTCCAAATTGTGGCTGCTCAACAGGCCCTTATGATAAGGGCATGGAGCTGAACCAATTTTCCCTCCTCCTATGGCTACTGAAAAGACCACAGTCTAGTGTAGCCTCCCATGTTGCACTTGTGAGAGAGTCACCTTTTTAGGGCTCAAGGTGGTCATTTATGAGCATTTAATCAATGTATTTTTCACTCAATCCTCAGATTTTTTACAGTGAGGAGAAAATCCATCCACCATCTGCTGGAGACAAAAATACTGAGGGACCTCTGGTGGCTAAGGCAAAGAGAGGCATGAGAGTGATGTCATTGAAACTTGGGCTTTTCATTGGTTCTTTGTCTCCATCAATCTTATGGTAGGGGAACACAACCCACTTGTCTGGACTCATCTAGCAGGACGATATGGAAACTGCTTTTGTCTCCCTGAACTTCTGTCTGGCCTGTGTTGTAAAGAAACCCTCTTCACATTATACACCACACTACCACACAGGGGTGTACAAGTTCAGGCCTCATACGCTACAGACAGGTCAGGTTTTCAGGATATGAATATGCATGGGATGGATGTTTGATCAATACATTCATGAATATGGTTTTCATCAAACTCATAGTCTAGACACTCTACTACTGTCATTGTTGGATATGCTTTGGATTGCTTTGAAAGACAATGGTGCAGCATTTTCATTAATATTTAGTGATATAACCACTGCCTTTGACATGGTTTAACCGAGAACGTTACTGCAACGTTTGGCTGAGCTTGGTTTTTGGAGGAACTGTCTTGGAATGTTTTTCTTCTTACTTGAATGGTAGAACTCAGCAGGTCTATTTGGCTGGGCAAACTTTGGACTGGTTTCCTCTACAGAGGGAAATTTCACAGGGCTCCTCCCTATCAGCCACTTTGTTTAAAATGTATCTAACTTCATTATGTCAGAAGCTGCATGCGGCTAGGGATACGTTTTAAAATGTATGTGGATGATAATTTATTTTGTCTTTTTTCCACTAAAGATGATCTTTATTTGTTGCCATTAGTTCAAAAATGTAAGTGTTTTGTTAAATGGTGTGCAGATATCAAGTTGTCAGTTAATTTTAATAAAACAAAGGCACTAATTGTGACACTTGATACAAGAGATAATGTATCTCCAGATACGTTACCTCTTAGTAGATATTCTTTTGCAGTTCATGATAAAATTAAATATTTAGGGGTCAATATTGATAAGGGTTTGAATTTCAAGGTTCAAGTGCACAAGATGGTACATAACTCTTTTTTACAAATTGCAATTGGTGCATAACCTTCATGATAAGGGTATACTGGAAGCACATGATTTTCATCTACTGGTGTCATTGCTGATATTACCTCATTGTGATTATTGTAATTTTATACTAGTCTTCCTGATTTATGCTTTATGATCATTGCAGATTGCACAAAATCTGACAGCCAGGCTAATCACAAGTGGAGTGAACTGAACATATCATGGGTCATTTTAGAAGCCCTATTTGTGCTTTAAACATCCAAAAATGGGCATATAGACATGCAAAGCAAAGAGCCATTTTAGAAGCCAGATGTGGGGGCGTTCAAATTTGAATGGGGGCATGCAGGAAGCACGGCCAAGGCATTCCCAGGAACCTGCAGGTGTGTTTAGGGCATTCCCAGTGACCAGAAGATCCCTGCCAGATCACAGAAACATCATGGACGTCCACTATCACTTCTAACCTTAGACTTGCTCTGAGGCACGCATAGCAACAAACAAGCATCTGAAAAGTGCTCATTTTGGCTAAATATCAGTAAGAGGGTGTAGAGAAGAAAGCACTCTGTCATCGCCAGTACTCAGCCTCTAACCATTATGCTATCCTGGAAGTCTGGGTTCTGAAATACAGTTCTGGAGGTGTCTAAGTTGTCACCCTATAGATGTCCCTGTCAAGCACATCCAGGTTTGTGAAATCACCTCTGCACCTGGACGTAACCACATTTTTTTCAGACGTTCTGACTTAGATGTTCCAGATTACACTTGGATAGATCTTCTAAAATTCCCCTCATTACCACTAGTGGCATTTCATTAGTTACTGATTAAACAACGGATGCCGTTTAAGTTATTATATATAATTTTTAGAATATTTTGAGTTCTTCAGGTTCTTCAGTTTCAATTGGCACTTCTGCTGAGTGACTTATTTAAAAGACAATTGTTCCAAGAACATGTGTTCTCTTACATAGGTGTAGGAATAGGGTGGGCCACACAGCCACTGGCCCCACCAAAATTTCACTGCCAATCACAGCAGAAAGAAGAGGATGGACATGATTATGGGTCCCCCCAGGCAGAACAGGAAGGGAAGCCTGCGATCACAGCCTTGTTGGTGATACTAGTTATCTGCCCATGGGGATTCCATCTCCCACAAGCAAAAGAGAAGGAGAAGGCCTTGACTGGTTGTCTGCCCAACAGGGGCTAGGGGCTGAGTTAAGCCAGAGATAGGTCAGAGTTGAGACAGAGTTTGGGGCCCCCTCAAACAGGCATTCCGCTGCCCCTGTTCTTTTATGCTGCTCCAAAGCTGTGGACTACCTTACCAGTGATGGCGAGGCAGCAGGTAAACTTCCTTTCTTTTCGTAAATGATTACAGGGTGTTTTGTTTACTGTAGCTTATTAGTTATTTATGACTGTTCTACGTATATGTTTTCTTTTGTTTTGTTTTATTTGTTGATGTGTAGGTTTTATTATGTTTATATATTGTGCATCACCTAGATGATGTGGTAAGTAATAGGGATGTTCGGGTCAAACAATTTTGGTTTATATTTTTTTTTTATATTGTTTCATTTTTTCCAATAGTGTGCACTATTGCACAATAGTGCACACTTTTCATGCATGCATGACTGAGATTATTTATGCATGACTGAGATTATTTATGCATGCATGAACAGTACATGATGTGCGAACAGTGTACATTATTTTCACTTTCATTTTGAAAAGTACATCTCTAATTGGCAGTTTATAAACTAAAAAATGAAATGAAATGCACTTGTATACAAGGGAGAGAGTTAGCACTTTGTTCATCCTTTGGATGGTGGCATGAGTGATATGAGACCATTTGGTAATTCACTAAATTAATACATGATAACCGCATATTTGCCTTTAATATTGGAGGCATTTTCAGGACTTTACCATTCAGCAAATTCATGGTAATAAAATTTCCATAGTGTTAGCTGCATGGCAAATTAGCTACACCTTGAGGTGGTACTAACTGCTATGTATTATCTGTCCAGCTAATAGTGCATGGTAATAACCTACCCATGAAGTGTAAAGATGCAGTCCCAGACAATTATATGTCCCTTTCCAAGGTCATTGTTTAACACAGTGTAGAGACCCCTTAGGTTCTGCTCCTTTATGTGCCAGAGCCCCCATGTGGTCCTACAAAATTACTCAATCTGACCTGTATTTGTTCTGGTAATTTTCAAGAACAGGGGAGGATATCCTGGCCCAGTGTCCTCATCGTGGGAGGAGATTCATCTGGAAGGGAACATTTATCTATTATATAAATGTAACCCAAAGACAGAACCGCTTTTTGGCTCCAACAATTGCTGCACCATGGAGTCGGAGTAGGAGTCTGTTCTTAAGGGAGCAGGGACATTTGACTCCACAGCCACTGTACTCACAAAATGGATCTACCTGGTTAGATACTATACTGCATCAGGAGGAAGCAGAGGGGTTAGAGGGTGACACAGTTTGCTTAGGCTTTGCACAAAATATCCACTGTGTCTGTAAAAATACTACCAGCACACCCCAAGCTCAAGAAGAGAGGAGCAGTCATAGCAGTGAATAAAGAGGTGAAAGAGTAAAGCTACTGAACATCTGGGAGCCACTGATTCAAAGGAAGAAGGAGAGGATCCAGAGGTGTGCACCTAGAATCCAGTGACACTGAAGCCAGGAGCTACCAAAGTGCAGCATTGGGAACTGTGTCTACAGCAGCTAGCAGCTCGCAAGGTTCACTGAAAGCATATAGTGCCAGAGAAAGGGTAACCACAGAGCAAGGACAAACATGTAACTGCTTATAACATACTGAAGTTTCAGCAAAAGGAAGGAATGCAACCACTTAATGTAGTTTTTGTCTCTGCTGTTACCTGTGTTTTTGCTTTGCTTATTGGGGACCCTATTCTTTAGGGTTTTGTTGTTCAGACAACAAATTCTATTATTGAGAGAAAGGGCGAGGAGTGAGTGGAGTGAACCCTAATTATTCCCGAGAGTAGAGACTGAAAGGACAGCATTACTCTTGGAAGATCGTGGCCATCTTCCAGATAGTGTGCATAGCCTCTGTAAGAGACACACACACAGACAAAGGGTTACAACAGAAATTGCCACATGCAATTAACTCATTGTGTTAACTGTTAGCATGGACCCGCACTGTTAACATACGGTAATTTTCACATTAAACAGCTACTGGGGCTTACTAAATAGGTCCTAACAGTAGATGAATGAGAGACACTTGACCCAGTTGCCTCTGCTTGCTGAGTGACCACAGAGCCTATTTAATTTTGCAGTTATCACCATCTTTTAGGATCTCCACTGCCTTCTGAATTTGTCTGAAGCAGAATTGAATTTTGATTCTTTTTTGGATATCACCAGGGTTTTTTTTTGAGGGGGCATTTGGTGGTAATAAGCACTGGCTCCTTTTTCATTGCCTGCTAAAACTGACCAATGGTCCTCATGTATTAATGAAAGTGCCCTATATATGAGTTACAGCACCTTTTTTGCTAGGAAAAAACACTGAATATCAACTAGTAGATTATTCTAAGCATTCACTACTCTCATTAAAGATGTCTTTTTTCTAAGTCTCCCTATTTCCAACTTCATATTTATATGCTTTGGTCTTAGAGGGGTTGAGTTTTTTTTCCTACAGAAATTTTTATCTTCCATAGAGATTGTCTTCTTGGATGTGAATCTAGGCAAATTGCTTATAGCTTGCTCCATTATTGAGGTCTGACAGAAAATATGGTTCCCATATCCAAAGGGATTCACACGATTAGTAGACCTGCTAACCATGTTAATCCCCTTCCCTGGGATATTCAGCAACACTAACATGGTTAGTACCACCACTGCATGACCCGATGCTAACCAGTTACCTTCAGAGCGTTACAGGGGTGGCATCCAACCATAGCTGGGCAGGATATTGAGCTGTTGCCCAGTTATGGCAAAGCGAGAAAAGTAAGGTGCAGCAAAGGCTGGCCTAACTTTCATTGCTGAAGCGAACTGGGCAGTAGCTGAATATTGCCTCTGCCCGGTTAGCTTCCTGGCAATCTGGGCAACCTGGCTATTCAATGCCGGAGCCTGACTATGACCCTGGCATTGAGTATCTGGGTTTATGTTTCAGCAACAATGACTAGCCACTGAAACTATGTTAACTGCTGCCGCTGAATATCCCCTCTTTCATTTTTTTTTATTGAACTTCGATGTTCTGAAAAAAATGTGCCCACTTCACTGCTAAAAATTACGTTAGCAACCCAGGTGAATTTATTTATTTATTTAACTGCATTTGTATCCCGCTTTTCACCGGATCAAAGCGGTTTAACATAAAAGGGGAGGGGGACAATAATCAAGTTGACAGAAAGAGGGAGGGGGCCATCATCAGGGGGATAACATTGTTGATCTTCACCGAAAGTAACAGTACTAGACAGTAGACGTTTTTCGGTAGTCAGATGGTTGCTGGGGGAGTAAGTCAGGGGGTTCTGGTGAGCAATTATTGAGAGGTGTCAGTTTCAGGTCCAAGATATTTATGAAACAGGATGTTTTTTTTACTGTTTCCGGAATGCGGAGAGGTCTTTGGTGCTTCGGATCTGGTCCCCCCCCCCCCAGGTGAATGTTGTCATGGTCAACTCTTAGCTAATTTTACTGAAAGAAAAATGACACAAACTTGGCATCTGTAAATATATTTTCATATCATTAAATATGTCAAGAGTGGTGGGCTTAGACTCTGTGAGACTGCACTATCTCAGGGATGAGCACTGCATCTTTCTGCATAAAGGGATGAATTTCAGCACTGCAAATCTGTATAGAAAATGGCAAAGGCAAAAGCTGTGTCTGGCTCTTATAAAGCTAGGTTATGAGTAAAATTTTGGCAGATCTTCATTCAAAACACATTTTCATGAGTTGGCAACTCTGGTACATCTATAGCACATTTTGAGAACAAATACTTTTTAGTGTGTATTGCTTATTAAACCCGAGTACATTCAGATGGATTTTCTTTTTTCCTTCTGGTTCTGCTATTACCCTGCCACCAGTAGACACTTTGCCAAATTCCATTTTCAACTGCTGCAAGGAAGTATTGTGACTATAAAAGTGTTATTTTATGTGCTGTGACTGCTACAAATCTGGCATTCTCTAATTTTCAACTACAACAAAAGAGAGAATTAAAGGAGGATTATACCATGGGATCTCTTGCTCAGCTGCTATGCTGCTCCTGTCTGCCTAATATCACAGTTGTTTGGACCCTATGCAATAAATATTTTTACATAGACACCAAGGCAGTAACACTGGTAACCCGGAAGCCCTCCTCGCCTCCATTCCCCGACGTGACACCCTCCAATCCTGTTCCCCCCCCCCCAATAAATTCACCAACTCAGTAATTTTGGTACAAACTTTTGGTCGCAGCTTTATTTACAACCTGTACAACCGGCCCAACACGGGCCTGAAGATAACAATTGAACAAAACCCAACCCCGCACCCCTTTACCGGAGGATGCCCCCCCACCCGCCATCTTAGTAGCAAGGCGGAGCATCCTCCTCCCCCCCAAACCCCACCGCCTGCCTCGCCATCCTAGTAGCAAAGGCCGGCTCCCACCCCCCCGCTACCGGGCTGAGACCCCCAACCGGGCTGTCTCGCCCCACCCCGGGGAGCACTTTGCCCCCACTGCTTGTAAACCAGGTCAAGCCCGCGCCGCTCCTGCGAGCGCTGGCTCTGTACCCCGCCACCGGTGCGAGGTAGGCACTATCCTCGCACCGCCCCCACCATAAAGCTGCGACCAATCATTTCCAGCGCTTCCTGCCAATCATTAAGCAATAAGTCCTGTCCGACCGGGGACAAGTGTACCCCATCGGTACGGTACAGTCCAGCGCACTGGGGGTCCGCCCAAGGGTGCCGGACCTGCCATCCACCGGCCTGTTGCAACCAACGGCCAATCTGCCTGTTCACTTTGGCCAGCCCTCTCGACCAGCGTCGTTGAGGCAAGCAGGCCGGCCGAGGGATGATGTCCGACCAGACGATTGCAACGTCAGGCCACTGCTCCTGCAGCGCCCGCAGGTCACGTTGCACTGCGCGGATGAGTTGCCGACACGTCCAACAGGAAAGATCATTCCCTCCAAGATGTATCAGGAGTCCCACCGGCCTCTGCCGCCGCTCCGCGTGCTCTCGAACCACTGGAAGTAGCTGCCACCATCGCATGCCCCGCTCGCCGAGCCACTCCAGCCGGAAATTGCAGGACACCAAGCCCAGGTGTGTACCCAGCGGACGAGTTGAGGCTCTGCGTTCCGCCCAGTAGACGAACGAATGCCCCAGAAGCCACCAAACACCCGGCGTGCTCCGGACAGCAGCCACTGTCGGCACGTTCAGCAGTACACCTGAAAAAGAAAAAACAGCATTAGAACCCCCCCCCACGCCCACCCCCCCTCCACCACCACAGCTCACAACTGTTCCAGACGCACGTAGCCCTCGTAGGCCCTGGAGCGCCAACGCCCGATCCGCTGGATCACCTCACTTCCCAGGCCAGCGGCGGCTGCGCTCGTTGCCGCACCTATCCGGAAGGAGTGAGACGCATAACCGCGCTCATCCACGCCCAGCCGCCGCAACGCCAAGCGGAAGACTGCCGTGAATTGGAATTGGGTAACAGCTGTCCCATCAGCATGGCAGAAGAAACACCCGGCCCGATCCGGCCGCTGCCGCTGGTATGCCGCCAAGTTCTGCACCGGACAGGATCCCAGACCCAGAATGGCCCTCAGCAGCACCCACCGACCCTGCCCCAACGGGTCAGTCTTCGAGTGGGCCAGGAATATCTGTACGCGCGCCTCCTGTATGTCCACCTGCTGCACCAGCAAACCCCCCCGCCCACCCCGTCCGCCCGACGGAGGGACCAGCTCGCTAACTTGGAAGGCCCCGAAGAAAGCTGTGACAAACAACGCCTGAAAAAGGACTGCCTCATACGGAGTAGCCGCCACCTCGGGTAGAACGCCCCAAATACACAGCAGCAAGGCGTGCGACACGGGGCGACGCCAATCCAGGCAGGAGGGCTGTGCTCGCGCCCACCCGGCTAATAGCCGCTTCACCACATACGAGGCGCTCGGACTGCCCCAGCCCGCCGCCCTGCTAAAAAAGGAGAAGCCGGCCAAAGCCACCCGTGCTGCCGCCCGGGACCAACCACCCTCTTTTGCCCACGCTATGAAAGAACCCGCCAAGATGTCCCCGACTCTACCCCCCCTCCAGCCCCTCCCCCAGAGAAACTCTCGAACCCGCCCATACCCCCGCTGATAAGCCTTCCACGTACCTGGAGCCAGGGAAGACCGCAACAATGAGATCATTCCGGCGTCCCAATTCGCCAAAGGTGCTCCGGCACCACCGCCGCGGTCTCGTCCGCCCCCGGGGCCAACTCCCGAAACCGCTCCCACTGGAAACGAGACAAAGCGTCAGCAATAACGTTCAGAGCACCTGGCACATGGCGCGCCCGAACCGTGACATTGAGACGAAGACAGGCCAGCACAAACACCCGCATCAACGCCGCCACCCTCGGACACTTTGGCGAATGACGATTAATGACTTGCACCACCGCAGCGTTGTCACACCAGAAGACCACCCGCTTGTCCCGTAGCCTCTCTGGCCATACCCAGAAGGCCACCACAATCGGGAACAACTCCAGGAACGTCACATTGCGCGTCAGCCCACTCGCGGACCAAGCCGCCGGCCACGGCGCTGCACACCACGAGCCCTGGCAGAACAATCCCATACCCGAACCCCCTGCAGCATCTGAAAACAAGTCCAAATCCCTGTTGGACAGTTCCTCAGACTGTAACACCGAGCAGCCATTATAATTTGCCAAAAAAGCATCCCACACGTGCAAATCAGCTCGCATCCCCGCAGTCACCCGGATGCGATGGTGCCCACAGCGCACCCCGGCCATCGCCAAAGACAACCGCCGCGCAAACGGCCTCCCCATTGCGACGACCCGACAGGCAAAGTTCAGGTGGCCGACTAACCTCTGAAGCTCTGTCAACGTCACCTTCGTAGCGGAGCCCACCTCCGCTACCAAGAGCCGCAGCCGCTCGACTTTATCCATCGGTAACCGGACCACAAACTCAACAGAGTCTATCTCAATCCCCAAGAAGGAAATACAAGTCACCGGCCCCACTGTCTTACCCTCCGCCAAAGGGATGCCAAACTCCGCCGCCATACCCAGGAAAAGCTCTAACAAGGATGCACACACTGCGGACTGGGCCGGCCCGACGAACAAAAAATCATCGAGGTAATGCACTATAGACCTAAGACCGGACCTCCGCATCAACACCCAGTGCAGGAAAGAGCTGAAGGCCTCAAAGTACGCACACGAGATCGCACAACCCATGGGCATACACTTGTCATAATAATAAGAATCGTCAAAACGAAATCCGAGCAAAGGGAAGGCGGACGGATGCACCGGCAAGAGACGAAAGGCAGACTCAATGTCCACCTTCGCAAGCAAAGCCCCCTTTCCACATTGGCGCACTCGCTCCAAAGCCTCGTCGAAGGACGCATAGCGCACTGAGCACAGCTCCTGCGGGATATGGTCATTCACCGAGGCCCCGAGGGGACAAGAAAGATTATGTATCAGCCGATAACGCCCGGGCTCCTTCTTCGGGATGACACCAAGCGGTGAAACAATAAACGGCGAAAAGGGCGGCCGAAGGAACGGCCCAGCGACTCTGCCCAGAGCGCACTCCGCCGCAATCTTCGCGCGGGCCACATCCGCCAGCCACAGCACCGAGCGAGCATTCCCCGTCTCCAAATCCCAGACAGCCCCTTGAAAAGGGATACGAAAGCCCTCAGAAAACCCCGCCCACAACATCGTCCCCACCGTGCCATGCCTGGTAGCCACGTAGAGCTCCAGCCATGGCAGCAACGCCTGTATCCTAATGGGGGTAGGCGCCAGACCCCCTTCCAACCCGTCATTTACTTGCAGCCGCCGCCCCTTGCACCGCTCGACGGCTGCACTTAACGGCCGAGTGACCGGCTCCGCACAGGGAGCAGGCGTGCCGAAACTTGCAGTCCGGGAATGGGCAGGACGTTTTATTAAAGCGCCAGCACAAATCTCCGCTGGGACCGCCCGCCCCAACTTTACTCGCCTCGGGCCCCGGGCCCGCTGGCCGAAAGGACCGCAAGCCCGCCGAAGCTGCCGTGCCCGCCGCCCTAGCCGGACCTGCACCCCCCCCCCGTTCCACTCCTCTTTGCCGACATTTGCGTGAGCCAAAGGTTAATATCCTTCATGCCCCATGACAACTGCCGGTTCTCTTCCATTCTATCGCGGAACTCCTCGTCGTAATTAAGCCAGGCCCACCCCTCGTGGGCCTGGGAAGCCGCCAAGATCGCGTCGGCATAAGCCAACAGCTCACCGTATCGACTCGGGTCCTCATGCCCCCATACGCTCGCCAAACGCAAAAAAGCCCGAGTCCAATTTAACGTGTTCCGTGAAACCTTCCGTACCCTCCCCGCCTTCTCGTCTTCCTTGCGTTTCTTACGACTCTCCTCCGAGCGTTTCCTCCCTTCCAATAGCCGGAAAATATCCAAATAACGCCGCTTCACAATCCGCCGCCTCAACTTGCGTGGAACACTCTCCCACAATTCCGCGCAACGCACCACCGCGGACCCCGCCCCCTCACCAACCCGCGGCCCGCCGGTGGAGTCCGCTGAGGAAGTGTCCGAAGACCCCGACGATGTAGATGAAGACGACGCGCTCCGCCGCCGACGCCGTCGGTGCTTCCGCTTTGCCTTGGCTTTACTAGCTGGCGGTGCACCCTCCCCCGACAGCACTGCCCCCCCAACTCCCCCGCTGTCGTCCCGGAGCACTCACCTGCCGCCGCCGGCTCCGCCGCCACCTGCACTCCCGAGGTGGACTCCGTCTGCTCCATCAAGGTCGGGCCGGACTGGCCCCCACCCGCCGACATCACTGTCGCACCACCGCCAACTCCGCCTGCTGTCAATGGCGCACTCCCTGAAACCTGCAATGGGAGAGGAGAGCCAACACACGGGGACGGAGGCAAACCAACCCCCTGCGAAGCCATCCCATAAGGCCCCGCCCCCCACCCCACACCCCCTCCCTGCACCCCCCCCCGAGGACCCCAACCCCCCGACTGCCCAGCCTGTAGCCCCCCAGGGGAGTTGTCCCCCAACACTTTGAAAACCGGCCCCCCAATGCTCCCCTCCCCAGCCCCCCCCAAGGGCTCCCACCCAGTGCCCTCCCAGGTACCGGGGACCAAGCCTGCCACCCGTCGCTATGCATTCCAAACCTTCCCTACCCCCCCGGGGCGGGCCCATAGGCTCCTGCAGGAACCTGAACCCACCCATGCCCCACCGCACCCGACCACTCCGCGCCGTCCCCCACAGGCCCCCTAGCGACGCTCCCCTCCTCTACACCACCTACCCCTGCAACCCCCCTCGACGCCTCCTCCGTCTCCCGCGCCCCAGGCCCCACAACCCCTTCTAGGGGGCCCACCACCTCCTCCGGCCCCCCCAACACAGCTGCAGGGGCAGGGAGAGCCCCACGCATCCCCACCCCAACCTTCCGCTTACCGGTCCTCCCCCCTACTCCCCGCCCCCCCCCCTCAGCCTACTCTGGCCCCTGGGGCTGCCCCAACCCCGCGGGACCCCCTCGAGCCCCCCCCCAGCCCTTCCACCCGAAGCCCCTTTGGCTTTGCCTTTTCCGGCCATGCTCCGACCCTCCCCCCTAACCGTTGAGAGCGGCAGCCCAGCGCAGGGTAAGGAACCTGCTGCAGCAACCAGGAAGCAGGCTGCTGGCTGCAGGGGTTCTCTCCTCTTTCTATTTTTTTTTTTTATTGGTTTTTTTTTTTTTTTTTTTTTTTTGAGTATGCACCCGACCGGCTGCCGACCCCCCCCCCACCCGAACGCAACCACCCCCGCCTCCCCCGGGAGCAAATGGACCCCCTCAACGAACCCCACTCACCGGACCAGCACGGGAACGCAACCGATACGCGAGGAGCCGCGGCCAGAAGGAGACGGCCACGCGGCTCCTCGCGAACAGCACCGCCCACCCCTTAACCTGCGGGCCAATGAAATCGCTCCGACGGCGCGCCGGAGCGATTTCAACTGCCTCGCACCGCCTCCTCACCCCCGACGCACCCCCCCCCTGTCTCCCTGCACGTTGGAGGCCGCGGCCGGGCCCGCGGCCTCGGGCATTAATGTTATACATCTCATTAAAAGCCTCTTGTAAAATTAGGTTACACCTAAATGTATGCATGGTGCACTTAGGAGTGCAGTTGTAGAGCAGGCATGCTTAGGGGAAGAATGTGGTGGAGTCATGATTTATGCATCTTTTTTTAAATAAAATATGCACATACTTTATATGCTAATATTTATGCCTACACTGTCTCTGTTTTATGCAAATCTCTTTCATGCATATTCACTGTGATTATCCTGAAAATCTGATTGGCTAGGTGTGTCCCAAGGACTGGGTTGAGAACCCCTGCTCCAGCTCTATCATCTCTTCACTGGCCCCCGATATCATTACTGGTCAAATTTAAGGTCTTATTGTTATTTTTTAAAACTTTGTGGATGGGAGTTTCATTGGCCACTTTTTTTGTGACTGAATTTGGATCTTCTTTAGTGGCATAAGTTCTAGTGTGGGGACACCCAAACACAATTTTGGTGATGGGTCCCGCAGGCTTCTTTTGCCTCCCCCACTCCCCCCCCCCCCCAGTGCTGCAAAATCTTACTTGAGGTTTGCCACACACTGCTTCCCATTCCTGCATTTATCACAAGATTTCAGCCCAGCAGCAGGAGGTGAAGGCTGCTAGGAGAGAAGAGCTTTGCTTAAAAGCAGGAACAGGAGACAGCACTTGGCAAACTTCAAAGTAAATCATGTTTGCTGTACTTTGCCTCACCCATCAAAAACATCTCCTCATTTATAAGCACTATTCCCAATTTGCAACCCCTTAACCTCTATGGGTTTCCTAGTTTCTAGGATTGTTTCCCCTATATAAAATTCAGGATCTCCCTACTTCTAGACAATACCACAGCAGAGATTCCGACCCAACTGTGGCACTGAAACACTTATGACCTCCCTCCTAAATTCTCTTATCACAGGCATTGAAACAATCACTCAAGGCTTCATCCTGCTTTTCTTGGACATCACCACTGCCTTTGACACCTTATCCAACCACCTCCTCCTCAATCAACTCCATTGGAGTCCATGGCACCCCCCTCAAAGGTTCCATTCCTATCTCACCAGCCAAAGCCAAAAATTAAGATACTAACACAAACCTCAGCTTCCTTCACTCTTAATCAGGGAGTGCCACAAGGGTCATCCCCACTGTTCCCTCTAAGCTGCGTTGGGTCCGCTGCCAACATTCCTGCCGGCGGGGGGGGGGGGGGAGAGGGGGTGCAGTGCGATCGATCACTCCGCCCCTCCCCCCACCAGTGGGAATGCCAGCAGAGGACCCGACAGAGATGAAAGGGAACATTGCAAGGGTGCTGCAGCGTGTGTTAGACACAGGGTCCAACACACGCCGCAGCACCCTCATAATGTTCCCTTTTATCTGTGCCGGGTCCTCCACCAGCATTCCCGCTGATTTTGGCAGTTATCAGGATCTTTGTCTTCTTAACATTAAGGTACAGGCCCATTTTAAGACTATGTTCCTTGATCTTGAGAAGCAAAAGTTTCAGATTGTCTTCACTTTCAGCCAGTAATGTGGTATCATCATCATAGCGAAGGTTGTTGAGTCTTCCACCAATCAAGCTTTAGTGTTGAGCAAATATAGACACTAGGGTAGAGTTGTCAAATAACTCCTAATTTTTCTGACAGGCTTGATCCAGTCTTGGTCTTACCGCATTGCATGCAGGGGCTTAAGTTTTGATTTCCAAACTGTATTCCCTATGAAATGGAAGTATCTGCATGTAATGGGAAAAATCAGGCTTGGATTAAGCCTGTCAGGTAAATCTGGAGTCAGCTGGTGATCCTAACTTTGAGATGGCATTATTTATCCTAGTCTCTATAGTCAATTACCAAATCTGACTATTCCAAGTTTTCATTTTGTCATTTTCAACATTCAGGAACTCTACAAATAATGTCCAGCATCTCAGTCTCCATAAACACAAGAAATTTAACACATGCATTAATATTAAAACTATCACATTTTATAAAATTCAGCTTTTAAAATGTGCTTTTATTTTCTGTGATGCAAAATTATTGAAATGCAGAAGTCATCTGCTGACGTTAAGGCTTCTTACAACTGGTATGAATGCAGATTTGACAAAATTTTCATCTAAACATCAAGGATAGTCTACAGTAAGAGGGATGTTTCTGTTTTAGTCAGGTACCTTATATTATCATAAATAGAAGCAATTAAAAATTGAATAAATTATAAATATAGCAAACACTGCACCACAATGTTCTTTCTCGTACTTTATGATGCAAAGCATTTAAAATAAGTGATGAATAAGCTCTTTTCTTGCATGCTGCACAGAAGATAAATCCATACATGTTGAATATTGGGTCGGACCAATTCAATTCAGGTGCTACTCACAGAACATTCTTTTTCAATGAATATTCTGTGTAAAAACAATAAAGTGGATACTCTAGTTCAGTTTGATTTTGTGATGTTTGTTCAGAATAACATTGCATCCGAATGGTTGCTCTAAGACTTCTGAAGTGTAGCTCTAACACTAGTCTTTCAAGAGCTAACCAATCAACTTTATTTCTGCATGTGTATGTCATAAGTGATAGCTCAAATTTAATAAATGAGAAGCTTTCTTTGCCTCTGAAGTAAAAGTTGTCAGGAAAGACTGCTTATGTTTCAAATATGATTTATTGGGAGACACTAGTGAGCCTTTAGTTCCTGAGCTTGTATCAGCAACACAACCTTGCATGTCCAGAAGATAATAAGGAACCTTATGCATACCGCAATCTCGCCTATGCCTGGAACTCTCTCACCTCACCCAAAAAATCATGAATAATGCTTAATGCATGTCTCTCTAGTAAGCAAAAGGCATGTTCTCCCCTTATCAAGACAAGTTTGCTTCTCCTGTGCCTGGCGAATGGGTGAGAGCTGGTGGAATTTGCTGAGCTATGGAGCACATCGGCGTGACTGATGCCGTATGTGTGGTCTGATTACCAGAGCTGCAAGAGCAGGCAATATGGAAGAAGGTTTGAGTGGCCCAGAGAGTAGGTGGCCAGAAAGAACAACTGTGCAAGGACCCCAGTTTTGGGACTGATTTCAAAATCAAACATTTTGCAGTCCGAAAAGGAGAGGATGAAGAGCCACTGCCCCGTGGTGAAACAAAAGAAGTTGCTAATGTATGTGCGGCATACAAGATAAGTGGGAGCAGTCATGAGAGTCTATCCTAATGGGACAGTTTGAGGAAAGAATGCTTGAAAACCTGGAGAGGAGATGAAACAAAAAGGCATGTCAAATGTACCAGAGACATGTATAATCTCACTGAGCTGGTGCAGTATATCTGTTTAATTTAGAAGGGGCAACTTCTTATTCAATAGTTGGAGCCTAATATTGCATGGAGGACAGAAGTTAGCCAAATTTAGTAGGCTGCCAAAGAGCACTCATGAAGGCAAATTTGAAATAGTACATGAAGATGCCAAAGGTCAGGACGTTTGGCAGTATTTTAGAAAAGGCCCTGTCAAATGTGGATTGTTTTCTAAAATATGTAGAAGGATATGCAGAAGCGTACCTTTTATTTGCTGACACGTAGAAATGGAGAAGCCAGTTTACAAATCTACATTTGGGAAATTTAAGGGCCCTTTTATTATTAAAGAGCGCTAAGGTATGGCAACTATTGTGCATTTAATACTAAAAATAATGCCAGTAGTTTCAACCACTGTGTGCTAACTGCCAGAGTGGAGGAGTAGCCTAGTGGTTAGAACACTGGCTTGGTAACCAAGCAACCAGGGTTCAATTCCCACTAGCACACTTTGGGCAAGTCACTTAACCCTCCATTGCCTCAGAAGAAAGGCCTGGCAATCTACTTCCAGTAACACTGCCAAGAAAACCCAGGAGTTTCTGGGTCACCAGGTGTCAGGACTGACTTGAAGGCACACATTGTATTTTTGTGCTAACTGCCAGTGGCGTGGTTGTGTGTTTCCAGCAGTTACTGTGCAGAGCGCCACTCTAACACACTGAGATCTTAAAGCCATGATGAGACAGCAAATGAAATGGTCACCAAAATAAAAGGGTTGGCATATCATCAAAAGATTAAACACTAATATTCAACTCTGTGAATATGGCTTAAAAATCTGATAGTTCTAGTTCATATTAGTTGCAATTATGTAAGTAATTGAAAAGTGAGACTAACAAAAAGGTCATTCCCATAATCTAATCTGTATAGCACCTGGCCCAGGTTGCAAGGCATCACTGCCAAGACAGTCCGTCACTCTCTTTATTGCAATTTTTAATTGTATACAGTAATGCCTACTAGCCTGAATCTTGAGACTGAACAGCATTAATCTGGTGTGAAATAATGACGTTGTAAGCATGTGACTTTGAGCTATAAAAGACACTGACACTATTTTCCCCCCCTTTAGAATGAGCTGACATTGCAATGAAGAGTGTGATGGACTCTCTTGGCAATGACTGAATTTAATTTCTCCCTGAAGGGAAATTAACTATATATGAATTAAAACAAATGGGGAAATGAATTGTACGTGAACTCAAATATTAGCAAAATAATGAATAATGGCAATTAATATATCTGAATGGATTTTGCAACTATGCAAATATAAAAGGACTGATGATAAAATTGAAGGTGCCTCTGTTGATTATCTAATTGGAAAAGTGCCTTCTGCTTTGATGGTTCACAAAATTATCTTTGTATTTATATATTTCTATATAGCTCTATATGAGATGTTGTTTAGGAAAAGCACAGTACCATGATCAAATATAAGACCTTAAAACATGCAAAGGGACCAGCACCATAACTGGATTGCCTGCAACTCCTTAAACATGCTCAGGGAACCAGTACAACACATTAAAACATGCTCAAGGGGCCAGCACAACAGGTTGTCTGCAAGGTCCTAAATTATGCAAAAGGTTCAGCATAGCTGCCAGATTCCTGCAATACCTTCAACATGCCACGTGCACCAGCAGAGCACCCAGATCAGCTGCAAACAACTTAAAATAATGGAGAGAAGCCAACAAAACAGATGGCATGAACCAAAGCCACAGGCGTGGAGTGAGTTCAACTAAGCTGTGTGTCCATACGTTTGACACTGAGGACTTTGGCCCAACATAGGAAGCTTAATTTATTTATCCAGTTTTCTATGCTGCCTTATCCTTCAATCAAAGTTGTTTACATTATGTAACTACTACAAACAGGTACTAGATATATTCCCTTGTCCCCAAAGGGCTCACAGTCTATGTGTACCTGATACAACAGAAGGTTAAGTGGCTTGCCCAAGGCCACAAGGAGTGCCTATAGGACTTGAACTCCCAGCCCTCTGGCCTGAGGTACTGTGTTCTAATCACTAGGCCACTTCTCTCTGGAGCACAGAGGGAGATCTCCTAGGGTAGAATAAGCTGAGGGATTTAAATAAGAAAAAGAGGATGCATCATTATAAAGGCCCTAAATGCAGTGACAGCGAGGTTGCAATAGTGGTAGTAACAGCTCAGAAAAACTAAGGAAGACCAATGCAGCAGCAAGAAAGGCTAGAAGCCCTTACAGTGAAAGGCCGATAATTATGGCAGAAGACCTAGAGTCGACAAGTACAGTAATGGAGGATGGTGGATCAGAGGGTAGTATGCCATTCCATGATAGCTAAGCTTAATTTGGCCATAATACTGTCTAGCTGGGTGTGCCCTTCCTTCCCCAACACACCATGCTTTTCTCCTCCAATAGAGGAAATGCTATTGTCCACTCAAGGGTATAGCAGTACAGTAGCTAAGCTCCCCTGTAAGAACTTCTAAGCAACTATTGTACAATAACAGAACTTTGAAAACAACTGACCTCCTTTATACTGAGCTGGAAAGGGTACTGTTTTGTCAAATGTTGCTGCATGTCACTCTTTGTAAGATGACCCATCAGCTTCCTTCTATTAATGTGTTTCTGACCGTAATTGCATTTTGCAGACTGTGGGTCCTCAAGCACTTGAAAATGCTCCTAATTACCCCTCTTTGACATTCTCCCACTCCCAGATTGGCTGCAGTGTGACTGGAAGTGCCTGTGCATTCAAAGTTAACAAATAACAATTTGGAGAATTTTTCCACACATGTGCTTTTGGTTGCCTGGCTCCAGAATAATCTCATCTCTGGCAGACAGCATGCTGGGAATTGAGTGAGTTACCCCATCTGCAGGCTGCAGAGGAGGAAACTGCTTCCTGGGTAATATCAAAACCTTCCTGATAGAGCCAGAGGCTCTTCCAGTTCATTGGTCTCCGACTCAAGCCAGGCTTCTTGCTCCAGGGTTCCTCCAACAGAGAGTCTCTGGTTGATGAAAGTATCCATAGGACCGGGCTTTGGAATTATGAATAAGGATCAATGGGGTTTGGAGGCTTTTTCCATGGCCTTCCTTTCTGCTTCATTTCAGTGGAGAGTAGCTTAGAGAACTCAGCACATGCTGCTGCCATCTTGACATGCCATCAGTGCAATGTCGTAATCACTATTTTTTATTTTTTTTTTCAATTAATTGAATTAACATTTTTCCATCCTGATTTTTATTCTTCATTTTTATGTGTCTTTGGTAAGCAACAATTTTAGCAAATTTAATCTTGTTTATATTTGCTCATTTTGGTGATCTTTATATTCTTTGTAACAGTTAAAACAACTCTTTCTTTAGGTCAAAAACCTCTTAATCAATCATAATTACAAACCAAGGTGACCCATAAATGTAAATACTTTCTCTTTTTTTAAACATATTCTTTGGGCACACTGGTTTGTCAAACTTAAACTTTTTATGAATATGAGCAGCAAGGATTACGCAACACAAACTTCAGAATTCATTATCAACAAATTGATTTTTATTTTAGGGGTATGTTTACTAAATTACAATAATATTTTCAACTTACTGCACCTTAAGTGCAAAACTTACGGTTATGGTTTAATTAAAATTTAATATACCATCCTTCATATCATATCAGAACGGTTTACACAAAACATAATTAAAAGAAAATAAAAAGAATTCCATTAGTAAAAAGTAAAGAACACCCAAAATACACAGGACAGCCATATATAGGGACATATAAACAGACAAGCATGCAGACTGAGGGATCTATGATCACACTGGATCTGTGTTGACAGCTGTTATGAATGGATTTGTTTTTAGGGCTGCTTTGAATATTTGAAAAGTATTCTCTTGCCTAAAATCAGGGGTGAGATCATTCCAAAGACTAGGAGCGAGAAAGTAAAAAACAAACTGTGTAGTTATTTCATATCTAGCCTGAGACACTGAAGGAAGGAAAAAGCTGGTTGGGTGAACAGAATGAAGGGCCTGAGATAGAGTGCTTAGAATGATAGGTGAGGACAAGTAAGAAGGACTGCTAATAGTTAACATTTTATGGCAAGCGTCAAAATCTTAAATATGATGCGATAAGACAATGGACACCAATGATATTTGATTAGTATTTCCAGTTGATATTTTGGAAGGCCTGCATAGATGATGTTACAATAATCAATCCTAGAAATGACTAAACTGAGACGAAGCATGGTCAGTGCCAACAATCAAAGAAGGAATAGATGGATCTGATCAGGAGTAAAGAACAGAAAGAACGTTTAACAACAGAGCTGATATGGTCATGAAATGTAAATCTGGAATATAATGTAACATCTAGGTATTTAAGAGGAGTAAAGGGTAAGAGTAACGTTCTCCAGTAATGGGCAATGGTGGGGATATTAGACTTACCAGTAAACCAAATGGAAGACATCTTTTGGATATTAACTTCAGGGACATTGGCCTTTAGCGAAGAGGCTACTTTAGGTAAACAGATGTTCAAGGGGGATAGATAAGGATGAGTAGGATGATCATGATGGAGATGAATAATATCATCACCTTAATAGTATGATGAAATCCCAGAATCTTGAACAATGGTATTAAGAGGAGCAATGAATACATTGAACAACAACCGACAAACACCAAACCCTGATGAACACCGCAGTGAGTGGATAGAGGCACATTTCACACTGGGACGTCTGAGTGCAATCTGGGATGTCAAAGTCAAAGCGTCTGAAAAGAAAGCAGGCACGTACAAGTTCAGGAACAGTTTTGGAAATGTGGATATGCCCAATGTGCATGTATATCAAATGTCTATATAGACGTCCCACAGATAATATTTCATAACCAAGACATCTAATTGCATAATGGTTAGAGTAGTGGCTTACGAGCAGGGTGGTCAGGGTTCAAAGCCCAGTGTGGGCTTCTGTGATCTAAGGCTAGTCACTTAATTTTCCATCTTCCCTACACACTCTCTGGATGTTTTAAGGTAAAAACAAGCACTTTCCTGATGCCTATTTATGCCTGGAACAGGTATAAACATGGACATGCCTACATTCATCTCTGACATTTCTCAGATCAATCAGGACAGGTAAGTACATTGCCCCCCCCCCCCCCAATATGTCTCTTCCATACCTCTGTGCTTACTTAGATGTCCCTGCACAGGAGATATCTACAAACATCATTTGTGGAATGGTTACCGAGACATGTCTGTGATTTCAACATGCACATCTTCAGATGCCCAAATCATGACTAAACCTTTTAAAATGACCCTCTTAGTGTCTAGATCAGTGGTTCTCAACCTTTTTTGTACTGCGACCCCTTTTACCATTGGTCAACTTGTGATGACCCCCAATGATAAAATCTAATGTGTCTCTCTTCCTTTACCGTTAACGCATTGTCACTATAATCATTTGTTGAATTATTAATATATTATAGGCCTTTGCAATATGTTTTTATTTATAAAATTTACTTATTTAAACCACAATAATTAATCACAATAACAAGTAACAATATTTGATTTCAAAATTATTATGATTTTGTAGTCAAATCACTAATATGAAATAAAATTATTTTTTCTACCTTTGTTGTCTGACCAATTTATTCTCTGATCATGCTGGTCCTGATCTGAGGCTTCTGCTTTCCTGTCTTCTCTTAGCTCTCTTTCTTTGGTCTATAGTCCATCTGCCATTTCTTATCTCTTCTTTCGTTTTCTTCACTTCTTTCCATCAGCCTATTTCCAGTCCCAGTAACCCTCCCCAGTATCAGCCCCTTTCTAGTCCTCACTCCCAGTACCTTCCAATGTCAGCTTGCATTCCCATGACTGCCACTGGTGTCCATTCCCTTCCAGTCCCCCTCCTTCCCCACTGACCAGTCCCTTCTAGTACAAATACCATGGCAGCCCCTCTCAGATTCACTCCCTTCCACTTCCATTCTCCTATCCCCTCGTATCAACCCATTTGTAGCCTTAGCCCCCAGTTTTCTTCCAGGGCCAGCAGCTCTATCCTCCCCTCCCCACCATCAGCCCATTCCCAGTTGAAGCCCCCCAATCAGCTCACTTCCAGTGCTAGTTCCCCCTCAACCACATTACCAGTGCTAGCCTCCCCTAATCAGCCCAATACCAGTCCTATCCCCCCATCAGCTCATTACCATTCCTAGCCTCCACTAATCAGCCCATTTCCAGTCATAGCCCCCCCCCCCAATCAGCTCATTTCCAATGCTAGCCTCCCATCAGTCCAATACCAGTCCTACCCCACCCCATCAGTTCATTACCATTCCTAGCCTCCCCTAGTCAGCTCATTTCCAGTGCTAGTCTCTCCTCAACCCCATTACCAGTGCTAGACTTCCCTAATCAGCCCATTACCAGTCCTACTCTCCCCCATCAGCCCATTACCAGTCCTAGCCTCCTCTAATCAGTCTATTTCCTAACCTTCCCAATCAGCTCATTTCCAATGCTAGCCCCCCCCCCCTTGAACAGTCCATTCCCAGTCCTAGCCTTCCCTAATCAACCCATTACCAGTCCTAGCTCCCCCCGATCTGCCCATTACCAGTGCTAGCCCCCCATCAGCCCTTTATAATCCTAACATGCACTGTCTCTCCCCTTTGTCGAGCATTTATCCCCTGTCCGTCCAGTATGTCCCCCTGTCTCTCCCGTTTGTCCATGTCAGCCCCCCTCCCTCCCTCCATGTCAGCCCCCCTCTGTCCATGTCAGACCCCGCCCTCCATCCATCCATCCATCCATGTCAGCCCCCCCCCTATTGATGTCAGCCCCCTCTCTCCCTCCCTGTCAGCCCCCTCTGTCCATGTCAGCCCCTCCCTTCCTCCATGTCAGCCCCCTCTGTCCATGTCAGCCCCCTCACTCCCTCCATCCATTCTTCCATGTCAGCCCCCTCCCTCTCTACCTCTCTCCCTCCGTGTCAGCCCCCTCTCTCCCTCCCTCCCTCCCTCCCCTATGTCAGCCCCGTTGCAGGCAGGGGCGGCCCAAGGGTGGCGCGGGGCCATGTGCGGAGACTCGGTGCGGGGCCTCATTTGCATAATAGGCCTAATTTGCATACATATTTGCATAACCATGGGACCTTGTAATAATGCTCCTATTCAGTCTATTCTCTCAAATGTATTATGTGCCTAATAATTCAGGACTACAGGAGGTTTGTGCCTCTTAAATTAACATTTAACAATAAGAGAGCTTAGTATTATGCAATGCAAAAAAAACAAAACAAAAAAGAAAAGGGTAGTATCCAAGAGCAATCAGTTTCACTTTTATTATTTACAATGCTTCTTATTTGTTAAGAAGCCATAGCACCATAATTCTTTAAACAACAATTTAACAGAAGTTGTTTTTTTCATTATTGAACAGATACATAGTTATGTAACAAATCATAACAACCCAAACATGTTTAATAAGAATGGTAACATTTAAGACTAACAATCAGATGTTGAGCTTCCATAGGTTATACTAAATACTCTTCTTTAGATGCTGTCCTTGAATGCTATAGTCCATTGTAAATTTCACATGAAACAAGGAATAATCTTCCAACTGGAAAATACTGCAAACCACTATATGCAGCCTGGACTATCAATAACTACCAAGAATAAAGAAATACTCTGTTTTGAAAGAGACTACCATATCTATAGTCTCATGATTTTACTTAAAGTGGAACCTTCCTAGCCTTTTTTGCTGCAAAAGCATCAATTAGATCAGAATAATCCAGTGCCTGAGCAACAGTGTTCTCAATTGAAATGCGTGCAAGGCCAACAAGCCGCTCTTGACTCATTGTAGATCTCAGATAGGTCTTGATCAGTTTTAGCTTTGAAAAGCTGCGCTCTGCTGATGCCACGGTGACTGGCATGGTTAATAAAATCCTCAGTACAATGGATGTGTTAGGATATGCATCCAACAGACGGCTTTTATGAAGATATTTGAAGACTTCTAGAGCAGAGCTGTTTTCCTGAACAAAGATTGATAATCGCTGTAGTTCCCAAAACAGATCTTCTCCATCTATATCAGAATTGTGAGCTCCAGCATCACTCAGAAGGGACTGTACATTTTTGCAGCATTGCAGGAGTTCATCTGCGGCTTTTTCCTTTAGTCGTCCAATGTTGTAGAGAAAGCCAAAATTTGTACTGTGCTGTCTATACAGTTCAAATGTTTCCTCAACTGAAATTAGAGCATTATCGATGACTACCATGAAATACTCTGTTTTGAAAGATTGTTCTGCATCCTCAATAGGCTGGTCACATGCCTCATAGTCAAAAGCTCTCTTCCTTCTTATAACACGCTTCTGTCTGAATATGGGTTCTACATCCATCTCTGCTGCAATTTCTTTGGCTTTAATAATTGCTGAAATGAAACCAGTTTCCCTATATTTTTTAAGAAATGTACATAAATACTCTATATGTTTCAGAACCACATTAATCTGAATCTCTGAGTCTTGCATAATTTTGCTAACTACATTCACTTCAGTTAACAGATCATACCAGAGAACTAAACTGACCAAGAACTCGAAAGAGCTAAGCTCATTGTTAGCTAGAGAATGGGCTTCACTTTGAATTACAGAATCATTTGTTTCATCTGCGACCTCCAACAAGGCTTCTCTGATATTAGATGCTTGAAACCGAATTGCTTTTACGCTATCAATTCTGCACTCTCACTGGGTTTCTGATAGTGGTTTGACAGTCAGTGAGGTGATATTGTCCTTCAAAATTTTCCATCTGCTTGGAGAGGCACTAAATATTGTATAAATGCACTGCAGCACACCAAAGAATGTTTTTGCTCTGTTAGATGACTTTGCCGTATCTCCAAGCACCAAGTTCAAGCTATGACTACCACATGGTGAAAAGAATGCTCTTGGGTTTGCTTTCAGGATACGAGCTTGGACTCCTTGTTTATGTCCTTTCATATTGGACCCATTATCATAACCCTGGCCACGACAATCCAGCAAGTTCAATCCTAGTGAGTCAAGCTCTTTTATTAAAACATCTGCCAATCCTTCTCCAGTGGTATCATCAACTACAATAAAGTCAGAAAAGTATTCTTTGATCTCAATATCCTGATTAGTTGCTGCAGCCTTAATAATTCTCAGAATAACCGATAACTGTTCTTGATGATTTATATCAGGAGTACAGTCCAAAATTACTGAAAAGTATTTAGCTTCTTTCACATCTTCAAGTATAACATCTTTAATTTTTTGAGACATTACATCTATGATTTCATTCTGAATTCTGTGGCCTAAATAATGGTTATGGACAGTCTTGTCTTTAACTTTGTTAATATGTTCCTGCATCACAGGATCAAAACGTGCAAAAAGCTCTACCAAGCTCAGAAAATTTCCATTGTTTGGAGTGTACAGTGTATCATTACGGCCACGAAAAGCATTATTTTGAGAAGCCAGGTGATAAGTAATAGCAAACAGACGCTCAAGAACATTCCGCCATCTTTGTCTTTCAATGTTAATGGCAGATTGATTAACACTATCAATAGCTGTATTACTTGCTAGTTTCTGTTCCAGTTCAATCCACTGTTGCAGGCAGTCAAAATGTGTCACAGCACGTTCATGTTGTTTCAAGCGTGAAGTTACATGGATCCAATCTGAACATCCACCCTTTATGAGTTGTGTGGGGTTAGAATCATCAGAAGCAAAACATGCTGTTGAGTTTTTTAGAATATACAAGCCAACGGCGGTTAATAGATTCACCATTTGACATCATACAAACATAATATGCTTGCTTGAAACTACGGTAATGCTGGTCCTTTGGAAAGGAATAATCCTTGATCTGAGTGGGCCCTCTTACCACAAGAAAGTCACGTAATTTTGAGTCAATAAATTGAGGCCAACATCCTGGATCATCATAATCAGTGACTGGAGCAGCGCTTTCATGGATTACACTTCTCAAGTGTTGCTGAAGTGCAGAGCTTGTGCTTGGCTCAGTCATCTCCAGTGTGCTTTTCTCACAGTGGGTTTGTTCAGTTTGCAATTCTGGTAGCACTTCCAATTCACTCTGCTGTATGATATCTGTTGTCTCACTTTCTTCCACATTTTGATCTTTTTTCATGTATTTTTCCAAAGCTCCTTTCTATGTTTCTAGGAACTCTTGCTCACGTTTTCTTTTTCTTGCCTTCTCTGCACCAGAGGGATATTTTTGAAATCTGTCTCTGTCTCTGCCTTTGTCGCTCATTGTGTGTTTTGTTTACTTTTTCTCTTGCAAAGAGTAAGCCCCCAACAAGCTGCAACCAATAAAGATTAATCAAATATAGTAAACTGAATAGAGTTATCCTAATTCACTTTTTTCAATGTAAAATGTCTCCATGATTTGGACATCTGCATGGAAGTTTTCAGACATCCAATCATGACTAGGGCTTTTAAAATGATCTCCTTTAAGTATTATTTGATAGTCATTTAGACAGCAATCTCAAGCTTCAGGAATAAAGGAAACTGCCTTATACAAAGGGCATGGAATGCCCTTTTATTTGGAAGAGCTGGACAAATCAACTAATCAACTAAGTTTCATGCATATCACACAGATGATCAGCACCTATGTAGGAATCCTGCTATTCTAAACATCTCACAGCAATAATCCCAGCTGTAATGTAAATATTATACCAGGCTCTATATCAACAATACATCTCCTAGTGGTCCTGAAAAATAGAACAAGTTGGACTGCTATAAACTACATGCCAGCACTGACCTCAAGTGTCGACAAAGCTTTTATTAAATCTAGAAGTGAGCCCAGAAGTGTGAATTGGTTTTCACCTTACTGCGGGTTAAATTTAGTATTTGTTTTGACGTGTATGCCGTTGAGTCAATGCTGACTCCTGGTGATCAAACCCCTGGGTGTTCTTAGGAGGGTGCAACCAGAAGTAGATTGTCAAGCCTGTCTTCCGCAGAGTAAGTCTACAGTAAAATAACGTGAAATAAAATAAGATATGTACAACTACCTTCAAATAAGTAATTATAAAATTACTGAGTCTCACAAGAACACAGTACACAAATGTGACGGCAATCAGAAACCCAGAAAAATCACACTGATATTACAGAAGGGCTATCAGGTAAGGTTCGCCTCTTTGTGGATGACACAAAAATCTGCAATAGATAAGAGTAGAAACCCAGGAAGCCATAGATAACATGAGGAGGATTCTAGTAAAGCTTTTGGAATGGTTGAGAATTTGGCAGTTGTGATTTAATGCTTAAGAATGAAGGGTCATTCATTTGGGGTACAGAATCCAAGGGATTGGTACAGTATGAGGGGGGAGAAGTGCTGTTGTCCACAAAAGAAGAGTGGGACTTGGGCCCAGGTTTGACTGTAAGGTGGCTAAATGGGTGCCTAGGGAGAGGAACGGCCAGCAGAGAGGAGGAGGGAATAACGTCTCTGGCTAAGTCTTTGATGAGACCTACAGTAATTTAGAGTATTGTGTGCAATTCTGGAGACCACATCATCAAAATGATATAAACAGGTTGGATGTGCAGAGGGTGGCTACCAAAATGGTCAGTGGGCTTCATTTTAAGGCATATGGGGGCAGACTTTAAGATCTCAATATGTATACTTTGGAAGAAATATGGGAGAGGAGAGATATGATAGAGACATTTAAATACCTCTATGGCATAAATGCACAGGATGAGTCTCTTTCAATTAAAGAAAACTCTGCAATAAGGGGGCATAGGATGAATGTGAAAGGAGATATATGTGGAAATACTTCTTTATAGAAAAAGTGGTAGATGCATGGAACAGCCTCCCAGTGAGGTAGCAGAGACCAGGACAGTATCTGAATTCAAGAAATCATGGTACCAACATAACACAGAAGATCTCTAAAGAAACAAAGGTACTATAGTAGTTGATATGGAAGGGCAGAGACTGCAGCATTGAGCATTAGTGCAGGATAGGTCCCCCCACACTAAATGCAATGTGCGTTCCATGTCCATTCTCTATCCTAACCCACAACCCACCCATTCTCTAACCCATTGCATGTGGGAAATAGCATGAAGTAATTATTATGTTTATATTTTATCTTGTCCCAAAACTGTTTTGTAATTTAAATCAGTAAGGAGACGATGAGAGCCGAGAGCGAGAAAGAAAATTAAACCGAAAACATCACCTGAGTTCAGCTTGATAGAATCTCTTCTTTGACGTCCAGACCCGCGTCAGAGTCCTTGCCTCTGACTGGGAGGGACTGCCGCTGGACTGGTCCTATTCTTGTCCTAATATAGTTTAAAAGTTTCTTTTAATAAAAATACCCATTTTCTGGATTTAAGTAGCACATGTTCTGAGTCATTTCTAAGCTGATTTCTTCATCCTAGAACCTCACTGAGAATCGCTAGTGGCCCCTTGCAGCTCATTTTCTATTTAATCAAAATGCTTGAAATCAAAATATCTATTACTTTGTCATATTGTTTAGATTCACATCTAAAATATGGGGACAGGCAAAGATCTTAATATGTATACTTCAGATGAAAGGTTGGATAGAGAAGATATGATAGAAACATTTAAATACCTCAGTAGCATAAATGCACATGAGGAGAGCCTCTTTCGATTGAAAGCAAGCTCTCCTACAAGGGGATATAGGATGAGGGTGAAAGGGGATAGACTCAGGAGTAATATATGGAAAGAGTGATATATGCATGGAATAGTCTCCCAGTGGAGGCAGGAGAGACGTGATTTTGATGACTGTAAATAATAATTACATCTGACTAAATGTATGTGCATATATTCAAAAATGATTCACTGTAACTCATTGGCTGCCTGGGTTCCTGGCTAGGGTGTGGCAGACAGGGAGGGAGACAGACATTTCTTAAGCCCTTGTGGCCAGGCAGGGGAGGGAAGCAGTTAGGCAAATTTTTCCATGGCTCCTTGATGCCAGAGGGGGAGAAAAAGGGGGAGGGGGACTGGAGAAAGGGGGGGAGGGGGACTGGAGAAAGGGGGGAAGGGAAGGAGGGAGGGAGGGGGGAAGGGAGGGAGAGAGGGTGGAAGGGAGGGAGGGGGAAGGTAAAAAATGCATCATATCATGTGGGCAGGACCCAAAACAACAGAGGTGCTTAAAACTTTACAAATCAGAGTCATCTCGAGTGGATCGAAAATATGTAAATATACAGGGCTGTTGATCAGAGTCCAACAGGAAAAAGCACAAATCCACGTGCAATAATCAGGCCCAGTACAAAACGTGGATTGCAAAGGAAGATTATGTTTATTTCAATTTATTTCAAAAACCAACTTGGGCCATGGCTGAAGTTGGTTTTTGAAATAAATTGAAATAAACATAATCTTCCTTTGCAATCCACGTTTTGTACTGGGCCCAGTATACAGGGCTGTACACCAAAGGAACACCGATCACAGTTAGGAGCGTGTTACAGGCAAAAACTTCAAACGAGACGTGTGTTTGCATCAAGCAACGATCTTACATTGAATCATTCACAATCACTACTACTACTACTGAGCATTTGTATAGTGCCCTAAGAGAGAGGACAGAACAGGGCTCAGTGTGTACCTCACTGGCCCAGCCTTTGTGAGCTCATTCCTCTTGCTGCTGGACCCTAATTTGGGCTCTCATCTAGATTTCTGCACCCTTGTGAGCCCTTAGAATGTCCATTCAGCCATATTGAAAATCATAAATAGCCAGACCTCTAGACTAAACTGAAATACATCACGTAGTAGCAGGTTCCAGCTATATCTTTCCATGATGCTGGCACATGGAAACTTCCATGTGCCAGCATCAGCACCTGCCAAACTGTATGCACAAACAATGCAGCTACACATGACACCATCCCCAATCAAGTTGCCCAAACATTATTGTACCAAAAATAAACGAAATTACTCAATTTGCATGAAATGATCATCCAAACAGGTCACATTAATAAATGTTACCCTCGAATAAGTTGTACCAATTCATAACAGTGAAAAAGGAAAATGCTTTTTATCTTTTTATCGGGTCTCAGACTCATGGGGAGCTACAGCTATAACATTAGCCAGCATCTGCTCGGTGTTGCATCAACGACCCTCTTTTTTCCTTTTTTCTTTTGCAAAATTTCCACAGTGTCATGTATGTACTATTTCAAATAATTTAAAAGCAGTGGTTCAAATGGTAGAGGGAACTATAAATGAGTCAGGCTTATCTTAATAAGATCTTCCCAACGCCAGACTCAGCGCTGCTGCGTTTCACGAACGCTTCGTTTCTTCAGGGGCTCACAAGCCGACTTCAAATGTTAAAGTTCTGCTGAAAGGATAAAAAATATCATGCTTGAAAACTTCAATTGGTAAGAACTATATTTACAAGATTAACATACCATTCGAATCTATCTATTGAGAGATAGAAAATCCTCACCAAATGTTTTGGCCTCAGACATGCCACCCTGCTCGTACCAAAAAACGCCGCGCATGCGGCTTGCACTGCTCAGGGCGCTATTAAATAACAAATCCCATCAGAATGATCAATGGACTGATTAAATGGACTAATTAGGTGCACAGGTGCCAGTCTATTTGCGTGTTAAGTCCTTCTGGTGTAACTGTTTGCAAAACAAAAATCCATCGTTGTTCTTTACATAGTAGGGTCTGATCTAGAGATTTTCCACCTATCCCGCAGTTGACCCGCTCAACACAAAAACAGCATAGATCTGAAAAAAGATGATGATAAGTAAGACAATGGGCTACAATGGAAGCCGTTAAAATCTTGTGTTTCAATCTGCTGCGGTGTTCAGCTAGCCTAGTCTTGAAGGACCGTAAAGTCTTGCCGATGTAAATTAACTGACAAGGACATAAAATAGCATAGACTACCTGCGTGGTTTGACAATCAGTGGAGTGGCGAAGACCATATCTTTTCCCATGGTATTCAAAAAATGAAATTTCAAGATTAATTTCACACAACGGGCATTCACCACATCGGGAGTGACCCGTCGGTTTTTCTGAGCCAGATGTTGATGGGACGCGTGAGATGGTAGGGCACAAGAGTTCTTTTAAATTTCTATTGCGGATCCAGACACATCTTATGTGTTTCTCTTTAAGTTCCGGGATACTATTGATTACATTCATGTGTTTCTTGAGAATTTTCTGTATATCCCGACTATATGGTGAGTACTGGGTCACTAGATTTATTGATGCATCCTCAACACTAGGGGGCTTCGGAACCAATAAAAGATCCCTATGATTGTGAAGAGCACGTTTATAAGCTTTTTCAATAGTTTTGACTGGGTATCCACGACATCGGAACTTTTCTTTTAAACTGCAAGCTTGAGATTTAAATTCTTGGATGTCGGAACAGTTCCTCCAATAACAGGGCATTACGATCCGTAGGTTTGCAAAAGACTCTGGTCTGCCATCCAGTATCACTTTTCTTAACTTCCACATCTAAAAACGCGATGTGGGTTTGACTACATGTACTGGTAAATTGAATTGATGTTTCTCTGGTGTTTAGCCATCCAACGAAGCTGTGCAGTGATTCCAAAGAGCCCGTCCAAATGACAAAAATGTCGTCAATGTATCGACACCAAAGCCGGACCTGGCCTGAGAAATCCGATCGTTTCAACCATTCAGACTCAAAGGCTCCCATATAGATATTGGCTATAGATGGGGCGCACGTAGCGCCCATGGCAACTCCTGTTTTTTGATGGTAAATTTTATTTTCAAACTGAAAATGGTTGTTGAACAGTACCAATTTGGTAACCTGATCCAAAAACATCAGCTGCTCAGTTACAAGTTCGGGTCGAGTGGATAACACCGTCATCACTTCTGCATATGCTCTCTCTTGCGGTATGTTCGTGTATAGGGCATTGACGTCTAACGTGACGAGCCATAAATCCGGCTCTGTAGTCAACTGGGCATGCATCTCCAGCAACTGTAGAAAATGCATCGTGTCCCTAACATAAGAAGGAATCCGTGATACTAATGGCCTCAAAAACGAATCTAAATATATCGAAAGTGGTTCTAACACAGAACCTTTGGTGGACACTATAGGTCTACCCGGAAGATTATTAAGGTTCTTGTGGATCTTAGGCACTAAATAAAAACGTGCCAAAACTGGGTCAATAGGATTCAAGAACCGCCATTCCTTAGTGGTTATAAATTTCATCTTCAATGCTTCAGACATGATGGACTTAATCTGTTTTGACAACTTGTCTGTTGGATTCTCAAGTAAAATTTCATACGTATTAGTGTCCGTCAATTGCTTGTAAGCTTCATCGACATATTTATGTGTGGCCATGATCACAATCGCTCCGCCTTTGTCTGTGCGTCGAATGGTGAGATCCTTACGGGATTGTATGTCCCTCATAATGTTCTTTTCAGCTCTGGTAAAAGCGTGCCACTTCAATGGTTTTTTGTGCACTAGTGAGTTAATGTCTTGCATTACCATCGTGCGGAAAAGAATCAACGCTGCTGGTAGAGGTCCTGGCGGGGACCAATTTGATTTCAATGGCAATCTGACCCTGATACTATCTATGTTGTTCCTCGTAGAGTCTTGCGCCCCAAAAAAAACTTTTAAATGTAGTTTCCTAATTAAATGTTCTAAACTGACTCTAAAATTGAACAGATCGAAACTTGCCTGTGGCACGAAGGATAATCCTTTTTCCAATAAATGAATATATGTATCTGGTACTGACTGATCAGAAATATTGATGACAACGCGTCAGTACTCACCATATAGTCGGGATATACAGAAAATTCTCAAGAAACACATGAATGTAATCAATAGTATCCCGGAATTAAAGAGAAACACATAAGATGTGTCTGGACCCGCAATAGAAATTTAAAAGAACTCTTGTGCCCTACCATCTCACGCGTCCCACGCGGGTCACTCCCGATGTGGTGAATGCCCGTTGTGTGAAATTAATCTTGAAATTTCATTTTTTGAATACCATGGGAAAAGATATGGTCTTCGCCACTCCACTGATTGTCAAACCACGCAGGTAGTCTATGCTATTTTATGTCCTTGTCAGTTAATTTACATTGGCAAGACTTTACGGTCCTTCAAGACTAGGCTAGCTGAACACCACAGCAGATTGAAACACAAGATTTTAACGGCTCCCATTGTAGCCCATTGTCTTACTTATCATCATCTTTTTTCAGATCTACGCTGTTTTTGTGTTGAGCAGGTCAACTTCGGGATAGGTGGAAAACCTCTAGATCAGACCCTACTATGTAAAGAACAACGATGGATTTTTGTTTTGCAAACAGTTAAACCAGAAGGACTTAACACGCAAATAGACTGGCACCTGTGCACCTAATTAGTCCATTTAATCAGTCCATTGATCATTCTGATGGGATTTGTTATTTAATAGCGCCATGAGCAGTGCAAGCCGCATGCATGACGTTTTTTGGTACGAGCAGGGTGGCATGTCTGAGGCCAAAGCATTTGGTGAGGATTTTCTATCTCTCAATAGATAGATTTGAATGGTATGTTAATCTTGTAAATATAGTTCTTACCAATTGAAGTTTTCAAGCATGATATTTTTTATCCTTTCAGCAGAACTTTAACATTTGAAGTCGGCTTGTGAGCCCCTGAAGAAACGAAGCGTTCGTGAAACGCAGCAGCGCTGAGTCTGGCGTTGGGAAGATCTTATTAAGATAAGCCTGACTCATTTATAGTTCCCTCTACCATTTGAACCACTGCTTTTAAATTATTTGAAATAGTACATACATAACACTGTGGAAATTTTGCAAAAGAAAAAAGGAAAAAAGAGGGTCGTTGATGCAACACGGAGCAGATGCTGGCTAATGTTATAGCTGTAGCTCCCCATGAGTCTGAGACCCGATAAAAAGATAAAAAGCATTTTCCTTTTTCACTGTTATGAATTGGTACAACTTATTCGAGAGTAACATGTATTAATGTGACCTGTTTGGATGATCATTTCATGCAAATTGAGTAATTTCGTTTATTTTTGGCTCAACTGTTGATATTACTCATAAGTTTTAGGACCAATTAAGATTGTTATATACAAACATTATTGTAGGCAACTTACTGCTGTTGTGTCCCAATAAATCATCACTCCAAAATGAAATCCAATAAAGGGTGCCGCAGTTCTATTGCACAGGTCTGAGAAAGCCCCTCCCTCCGAGGGTCTCATACAAAACATTGCAATGCAAGATAAACCCATTCTCTCTCTATATGAACACCAAGTGACTTTGTCACAGCCCCAAATTCACTGACTCATAAGGCTGTGAAAATGATGCTAAGGCTGTCTCAAACACTTGCCCCATCATATGGTAACTAACCTACCCTCATCATATAAAATGGCCCATTGCTGTGTCCAACCTAACAGGGGGTCCCTATAGCCACCCCGAAACCCCGCATCAACTTACAGGAAGATATTACAGGAAGACAAAGGGAATTCAGCAAAATATAAACAAGAAAACAATGCTACACCAGCAATGAAAGATAAATACAAAAAGTGTACAGCTCGCATTAAAAAAAGATCACGGGCAAGTCAAAAAAGATAAACAATAATGAAAGTTAAAGCCAGGAGACGCGTTACTAAGAGAAAAGAGAATGAAACAGGACGGCAGCTCCCCTGCTGAGATCAGAAGGAGTACCAGCGCTTACTGCTGCCCCTGCCCCAAACAACCCCTCTCCTTAGAGGCACAGCCAGCGAGCACCTGCTTAGCTCCTTAGAAGCCAAGATCCCCCCAAAAAGAAGCAGCTGGTACTACTTCTCCCCTCTATCTCAGCCAAGCCAAGTCAAAACCACCCCCACCATAAAGCTGGTTGAGCAGAGAAAGCGCCAGAGAGACAGACATTCCCCCTCCCTAGCCAGTCTCAGTCCCACGAGGGGTGAGCGGCCTGGCGGGAGGAAGTCGCTGGCTAGAAACAGCAGGGGCAACGGCTCTTTCTCCCGGCTCAGACCATGCCACTGTGATGGAATTATTAGAAACACCTTCAGGAGCCAGCCAAAACAGCTCTCCATAGACCATCGAGACCGAGGCCCTCCCTCACGCAGTGCCGGCGGCCGGATAGGGGACCAGGAGAACATGGGCCAGACAATGAACACACTATCACAAAAATAATTTTACTTACTGTGCGTATGCTGGGTGGCTTTTTTTGAAAGATTCCCACAGTTTAAATTATAAAGCACTCGTCGCCGTCAGAGAGTCGTCATTGTCGTTCCTTGCAGCAAGCACCCAGCAAACTCCAGTTCCACGTGCAGCTGGTGTGCTGAGTCAGTGGGAGGAGTTTTGGATCTACATCATGCATGCCTGCCTATAGTGAATGGTAGCGGCACATCGACATCGGGCAGCAAAGCAAACCAGCAAAAAACAGAAAAAAGGAGTTGGATTGCAAGAGCGGGGCTGCCGCTCGGGCTGCCGGGGCTGGTAGAATGCAGCGGTGCCGCAGCAGCAGCAGGACGGAGCACTTTTTCTAGGCGTCGGTTCAGGCAGGCAAGACAAGGGCAGCAGCAAGAGTGTCTTTAGCGCGGGGCCCTGTGCAAAAAACATTCTTGCTCAATGGACGGGCCGGCCCTGGTTGCAGGTTCCCTGCCCCCTCCTCCCCTCTCCCTATGTCTGCCTGCTACTGCCCTGTTCTTCTGCAGCTGCGCTTGCCTGTCTCTTAGGGAACCGCGGCTGTGCCTGTGAAGCCATTGTGGGGCCTTTCTGTCTCTCGACGGGCTCTGTGCAACATTGCTGCACGGAGCCCGTCAAGAGATGGGAAAGCTCCGCAACAATTTCACAGGCACAGCCGCAGTTCCCTAAGAGGAAGGGAGCCGCGGCTGCAGAAGCTTGGAGGCTGTGTGTTTGCCGCTGCCGAGAAGTGCACTCGGCAGCAGCAGCAACTTGTGTGCTTTTTTATTGTTTTTTAGCTTGGTGGAGTGAGGCGACCCCCTGCTAAATCATGTGGCGACCCCCATGGGGGTCGTGAACCACAGGCTGAGAACCGCTGGTCTAGATGAAGAAGGAAACTTGAAAAATGAACTACAGAGCTTAAAAGGGAAAGAGGAGGCACTCTGGGTTAGGCCACTCATCCACTCCACTAGAAGTAAGGAGATCCTGGATTCTCTATAGGGAGAACTATTCAGGCAATTGGTAACAGCACCCACACGTGAAGGGGCCATACTGGACTTGGTGCTTACCAATGATGAAAGTGTTTCTGATGTTATAGTGGGAGATCATTTTGTATCCAGTGATCACCAGATGGTGTGGTTCAGTATTAGTACTAGGGCTGTTAGAATCCATTCAAAAGCAAGGGTCTTCGACTTTAGGAAAACTAGCTTTGCCAAGATGCCAATACCTCAGGGAGTCGTTAGCGGAATGGGAACAACTGGGGGAGTAAGAAAAACAGTGGGCAAAACTGAAATGGGATGTTTTAAGGGTAACCAACCTTTTTGTTAAAATGGTAAATAAAGGTAAAAGGAAAAGGAGACCGCTATGGTTTTCGAAAGAAGTAACTAAAAAGGTAAAGAAAAAGAGGGAGGCCTTCATGAAATACAAGTGATTACAGAGCGAGGAAGACAGGCATCTATATTTAGAAAAACTTAGAGAAGATGGCAAAGTAGTCAGGGAAGCAAAGATTCAAAAAGAGGAGGAAATAGCCAATGCAATAAAATGAGAGGATAAGATATTTTTCAGATATGTTAGTGAGACGAGGAAGGGCAAAAGTGGTATTGTCAGACTCAAGGGTGCAGGGGAAGAATATGTAGAAGCTGATGAGGATAAAGTGGAATTTCTCAACAAATATTTCTAGTCTGTGTTCACAGATGAAGAACCAGGAGCAGGACCTCAGAAGACACCCAAAAAGAGGAACAGAAGTGAGGGGCATCTAGAACAATTTTCAGAAGACTGTGTTCGTGAGAAATTAGCTCAACTTAAAGTAGACAAAACGATGGGACCGGATGGGACACCCTAGAATACTGAGGGAACTTGGGGACATTCTAGCAGCTCCACTGACTGACCTTTTCCATGTCCCGTTGGAGTCAGGAGTGGTGCCAAAGAAGTGCAGAGAGGCTCATGTGGTGCCTTTAGAGAAAAGCGGAAGTAAGGATGTGGTTGAAAACTACAGGCCGATTAGTTTAACTTCGGTGATGAGTAAATTATTGGAAACATTGTTGAAAGAGAAAATAGTGACATTTCTGGAGTCCAGTGGATTTCAGGATCCGAGACAGCATGGATTCACCAGAGGCAGGTCTTGTCAGACAAATCTGATTGATTTCTTTGACTGGGTGACCAGGGAGTTGAACCGAGGGAGAGTTCTAGATGTGGTGTTTTAGATTTCAGTAAAGCCTTTGACACTGTTCCTCACAGGCGACTTATAAACAAACTGAGCACTCTAGGGATGGACCCTAAAGTTACTGCTTGGGTTAGAAATTGGTTGAGTGGGAGGCGACAAAGGGTACAGGTAAATGGAGCTCACTCTGAGGAGAAGGAGGTTACCAGTGGTGTTCCCCAGGGATCTGTCCTTGGTCTGATTCTTTTTAACATCCTTGTTAGTGATATAGTGGAAGGGCTGTTGGGTAAGGTTTGCCTCTTTGTGGATGTTACCAAAATCTGCAATAGAGTAGACACCTAGGAAGGTATAGATAACATGAGGAGGGATCTAGCTAAGCTTGAAGAATGGTCTAGAATTTGGCAGCTGGGATTTAATGTTAAAAAATTTAAGGTCATGCATTTGGGCTGCAGCAATCCAAGGGATTAATATAGTATAGAAAGTGAAGTACTTTTGTCCACTAAAGAAGAGCGGGACCTAGGTGTGGTTGTGTCTGATGATCTTAAAGTGTCTGAACAGATAGAAAAAGCAACAGCAAAAGCTAGAATGATGCTTGGGTGCATACGGAGAGGAATGGATAGCAGAAAAAAGGAGGTGATTGTGCCAATGTATAAGTCTTTGTGGTGACCTCATTTGGAATATAGTGTACAAATCTGGAGATCGCACCTTCAAAAGGATATAAACAGGATGGAGTCAGTACAGAGGGTGGCTAGTAAAAGGTTAGTGGTCTCCATTATAAAGCATATGAGGACAGACTTAAGGATATTAATATGTATACCTTAGAGGAAAGGCGGGATAGATTTGATATGATTGAGACGTTTAAATACCTCCATGTCATAAATGCACAGGGAGAGAGCCTCTTTCAATTGAAAGCAAGTTCTGCATAAAGGGGATATGGGATGAGGGTGAACGGGGATAGATTTAGGAGTGATATGCGGAAATATTTCTTTACGGAAATAGTGGTGGATCCATGGAATTGTCTCCCAGTGGAGGTAGTAGAGATGAGGACAATATTTTAATTCAAAGAAGCATGGGACAAACACAGAGGATCTCAAAAGGAAAAAAGGGGACTGTTGTAATGGTTGATATGGAAGGACAGACTAGATAGGCCATGTGGTCTTTTACTGTCATCATGTTTCTATCTTTCTAAATAAATAAATTTATCACACCGGACAGACACCTACTGCACAAGAAGATAAAGGCATGTTATGGGGGTTCCAGTGCTAAACAAAATGCATCTGCTGTGGTAGGGCAACCCTTACCCCTCCAAACAGCATCCCTCTTCTGATCTGATTCTCCCTGTATCCAATCCACTACAAGAAGACTACCCCTAAATCAGACCCCTCCCTTCTTAGACAGTACCCCCCATCAAGACTTCCCTCACAATCTGATTTGTCCCGATCAGCATCCCCAGCCTGACAGCAACCCCCTATCAGCACCTCTGATGCAGACCCCCTCTCACAAGGCAGATCCTTGACAGGAACTGTCCAAAAAGGAACCCCTTCCCTGAAAAGGAACCCTCATTAGAAACCTCCCCCCCCCCCCAATTTTCCACTTCCCACTTCCCTAAACCCACTCTGAAACTTGTCCCAGGTGTTCTAATGCTATCTAGTGGTCTTGAATGGGACCAGTCCCTCTTTGCTCCTTCTCAATAGTTGTCAGGTTTCAAAATGGCAATGACTCTAGAGGTAGTCTCATCGTATTACCTCTAGGAGTCAATCTTCTATCTAAGTGCAATCACTCCAGTGGTGGTCTTAAGTCCAACTGCACTACTGGAACATAAATAAATAATAAATAAAACATAAATAAATAATAAATAAAAACATGTGACAGCTAGCATATGGTAGTGTGTTAGCTGTTACCAGAAGACATGTCTAATCTCCACCCCAGACTCTCCCCAATTTCACTCCAACCCGGCTAAGCTCTTACCATGTTGTTGTCATTGTTGCTGTTTTTTTTTTTTTTTAACTGCAGCAGTATTTTAAAAAGTTTGGTAGCCTTTAGTGAGGGTCCATGCTAGTGGTCGGTGCATTGTAAAACCGACCTCTTTGAGGCTGTTTTTGCATCCTGATCATTTCTTGTGTCAAGAACCTCTCTAGTCCCCTCTTTGTTGTTTTTCTGTCTTGCATAGATTGTAAGCTCTATTGAGCAGGAACTGTCTTCCATGTGTATATATAGTAGTAGTGGTAAAACCTGTACTAAGGGATATGTTTACTGACATACAGTAATTTACAGCATATTAAGCCCAAAAAACGGACCAGCACTAGTGAATGGAGGTGTGCTGGAAATAACTTCAGGCAGATATCTTGGGTCTGGCACCATCCCTGCAGTAAAAGTGGGATTTTAGAAGAGGCATCTAGGAAGGATCTGGGACGTCCAGAGCAGAAGTCCCAAAAATCCAGGGGAGTGAAAGGAGGCATATATAATGGCCTTCTGATATTGCTCCATCTTCACCCTGAAAAATGGACATCCCAGTAACCAGTTCAGGAGATGGGCCCCATACAGATAGAAAGCCTAGATACGTGCATGGATGTCAGTCATTTCACAAATATGGACGTTCCTGAATTGCACACTTGCAAAACTGGGTATTTTGATACTCCGGCAGGGGTATTTTGGAAGGGTGGTAACTATATAATGAAACTTGCATAACCCAGTCTACCATTTCAGATACTCAGACTTGCTGCAATGGGCCAGTAATATGTATGGAGTACATATTTACTTGCAGGTTTCGTTGGTCAGGAGATATTAGCTATGGTGATGAAAGCGCATTTTGCTCTGAGCTCTGGGAGCATTGCAGCCATGAAAAAGGCACTTTTATGCACCTTATTCATGCTATGATCCCCTCAAAAACCAGGGCCAGACAAGCTTGTGCCACTCTGAAATTGTACTGCAATGTGCTTCTCTGCTGCTCCACCTAGAGCACGCTGTCTTCCCGCTCCCATGATACATAAATATGTTCACTCCGGGGATGTCTACATACCTGGTTTCTAAAATGGGTCTGGGGGCATCTCTGTGATTTGAACATCTGAATGCCTATTTTAAGACATACAAATCCTGGAGCTTCTAGCTCCCTCCCCCTTAAAGCTCGTTGTAACAATTTACATGGGTGTACTTAATGCCATCCGCTGAGTGGACAGTAAGTGCATCCATGCTAACTGCAACATGAACAGTTAGCGTGTACTAAGGATGCCCGCGCTTACTATAATGTGTGTGCTCCACCCCTGAACCACCCACTTTACACTCCCACCCCCTTTAAGCAGTTAGTGTGGGAATTTTACTGCAGGCGCTATTTTTAGCTCCCGGTAATGGTTATCACAGCATGCTTAGCATACAGTAAACACCATGCTGTTAGCACACTTTAGTAAACATGCACTTAAGTTCACAACATACTATAGTAAATGTGTCCTTTAATGAATATGCAGAAAATTGAATCAAAAAAATATGTTTGTATTTACCTCCCCCCGCCTTTTTCCTCTTATCATTGATTATATTATGCTTGTATCCACTTCATTTCTTTATGTTCTTACTTTTCAGCCTACAATGGTGGCTGTTTGGCCCCATACTAGTTACATGACTCTTTAGAGGATTTACCCCTTTGTAAGTAGTTTTATTAGTTTTCTTTTCGTTTATCAGATGTGTCTCTTGGTTATCATTTAGGAGCATACAGTGATGTGTCCTATTTGCTTGTATGTTTTTAGGTCAATTATACTTTCTGTCTTTTACTTTTCTGTTTTTGCACTTCTTTTTATGACGCATTGTCTGTATGTATTCTGTACTTACCATATTGTGCATACATTTATTATTTTATGTCTTATTGGATGTATGGGTTGTTGCTTTTTTTTTGTTAATGCACTTGTACTACTTCCCTTTCCATTTACTTTTTGTTTATGAGAGCATTTTTTGTGACATGTGGCATATTTTCTGTCACCATTCCTCAGTCTATTGGAACATGTCAGTCTCCCTCTGGACAGTCAGAGCTAGGTATTTGGCTTCCTCTTGATTGTCTCATTTGGGCAAGTTTCAAAGCTATCTGCACAAGTCAGAGTCCTTGGGTAGTTTTACCCAATGGGCTAAAACTAGTTTTCAAAAGAAAGCACTTTTCCCTCAGAAGTGGACTTGGGGAAAATGTCCACACATACACAGATGCACACATACTTTTTGTGCAGGTATTTTATCCTTGGAAAATGGTGCAAAGTTTATAAAATACAAAACTATGGGTGCGTTGGTATCTCCTCCCGATCTATCCCCATCCTCAGTCTGCTTGCTACTTGCCCATGTAAGAGGACATACCTTTTAGATCTCTATGCGTGCTTTTACCCAGGGTGAGATGGCTTGAAATATGTGTCTTGAGTATATTATATAAATATTTTCAGCTTGGAATGTAATGATAATTAGGACACCTTTTAGACAGCCAATTTACCTGGGTGAATAGCCATTTACCCTGATAAATGGGTTTTGAAAATTAACCTGATTTTTATTAAAGACTTGTAAGGCAACCACTAACACTTTGGCAAAAGGACATTAAACTGAAAAATCGCAGTGCATGTTAATTAGTATAATCAAATGCCATTGAAAACATAATTAGCTCCTGCGAATGATCATCCTAATCGCTAAACCACACTCTAATTGGCTATTGCATATTACAGCCAAAAATTTATCATTCACTCTGGACCACAGGTTAGCTAGTGATTGTATAAAATTCACCAGCTGGCCAGAGGCAGGTACTGTAGTTGAAAAAGACAAAGGCATTTTGACTGCTGCAGTAAACAGGGAGGAAAGAGAAGAAGGGAAGAGAGAGAGAGAGAGAAAGAAAGGAAGAAGGAGCTGGAGGGCGAGAGAGAGCGGCTACAGGGAAAAAACAAGAAGACAGCCACATTCTGAAATATTAAGGCTTAGAAACATCTGCTCCCGAGCATTCTCATTGTACACGCTGAGCCTCTGCAATGCACTCCCAGAAAAGACCTCACTAGATTTTGCAAAGAGCTAAAACATTCCCTATTCCAGGTACTCTTTGGAAATATAACAGCCTACACAGAGATTATAAGTGAATGCTCTAGCAACACATCTGCTAACACAGTCCCACATAGTTACTATATTTACAACCCATAAGCCTCCTAGCTTTCCTCAAAGCCCCCACTTGCAATAATCCTCATCCCCTTGTTGAATCATGCATAACCACTTTTTATCATCTGTAACTGCTCTGACTTTAAGATAGAGTAGTATATAAAAATTGTTAAATAAATCAATCCTCTTACGTCTTCTTAAGGATTAAGTAATGTTAATGGTACCTTTTTCAGAGGGAGGACTGTCACTTACCAATTTTAAAGCTTATTATTGAGCCACCCAGCGCACAACAATATTGATGGAAAGGCAACCCAAAACAAAACTGGCTTCGTATAGAAGTGACTAGGGAGGGGATAGAAGATCTGAGGATCTTTAGTTTTTGTGCGACCCTTAAAACATCGAGAAGAAAATATGTTCTCAGCTCTGACATACTGGAACTTAAAGGTGTGGAAAAGGGTAGCTAACAATTGTGCCTAGACCTCATCAATATACCACTGATGTGCTTGTGGAGCAACCAGATATTCTATCCAGAGTTTGAGTGCCCCAAAAGACTTAAATGGATGATAGAAAATAACGGGCCCGATATGCAGCTGCTTGCGCGAGTAAAGCACCCAGCCGTCGCTGCTGAAGTTAACCTGGACATTCAATGCTGGGACTATTTCTGGCCACCAGAATTGAATATCTGGGTCTGCCGCACAGTTCCATATGGTACAGATGCTAACTGGGCAGCAGTGATATTTAGCTGCTGCCCGATTAGCTTTGGCAGCAAACGTTAAGACAGCTTTTGCTGCCTCCAACTTTCACCACTGAGGGATAACTGGGCAGTGGCTGAATATCACCGCTGATCAGTTATCCATGGGTACCACTCCTGGTGCTAACCGTGTAGCACTGGGGCATATAGCAGCATGTTAGTGCTGCTGAATATCCCGATTAGAGGCAGTTACACATTTTACAGGTCTGTAAACCGTGCAACTGCTTTGGAATATTGGGACAAACATGACCAGATTCATCAGGGCCATTTCTTAATTAGAATCACCACTAAATGTCTTCTCACTTTTGTGGCTGGAGCATTTCCTGCATCTAAGCAGGACACATTCAAATATATTGTTGATATATTTTAACAACCATGAGTATTTGATACACAAGGAATTAGAATGATGCATACACTCTTATCCCTAGCCAGTATCTACCTCATCACAGCACTGCCCAGCTGCTCAAACGCCTTCAACCCAGGTCCCAACTCCATACCAATACTGAGGAACACCTGGAAGGAATGGGCAAACAAGACTCATACATCTTCAGCATATGCCAACCGTTCAAATTACCCCCACCTGCTCCATATTGCCCTCCAACACACCAAAAAGCCACTGATCGAGAAAAACCACCACCGACGACCACTGAAATGTGCCCTCATCAATGCCAGATCAATCCACACAAAATGGCCAGTGATTACTGGCCTGATATCCCACTATGATCTGGACATCCTGATGGTTATGGAAACTTGGCTATCAGACTGTGACAATATCATTATCAACCAGATGCTACCCCCAACTTCTCACTCCATACCTGCCATAGATCCAACCAAAGAGGAGGTGGAGTACTCATCCTTGTGAAAAATGAACTTCAATTTCAACTAAGCACCACTACCAACACAACCTACCTCAACATGATATCCATCTCCAACGACGCTTGCTCAATCAATTTAGTCTACAGATCCCCTACATCTTCTGCAGTGGACCTTTCAACAATAATAGACCTCGCCTGCAACACAAACAAGCCCCGATCATCAAGCTGGCTAATGGGCGACTTCAACCTCCCAACCCTACAAGACTCACAAATCTCGGCATTTCTCGAAGCACTTGCTGACCTCGGATTCAGTCAGATAGTCAGAGCACCAACACATGTGAAGGGAAATACCCTGGACCTGATATTCGCCCCCCAGGACATCATGGAAGCAAACAATGACTTCGCAATAACTATAACACCAGTACCATGGTCTGACCACAGCTTGATCAGATTCCAACTACCCACCTACTCTAACAATCAGAACACCAACTCCATCTCCCCTAAACCACCTATGAGAAGATTTCTCTCCTTCAACAAAGAGGAAATACTAAAGAAACTCCTTCCACCACTAAACTCCTCAGAGCCCGAACTTGACAATCTGATTAACACCTGGAATGACACCCTCAGGTCGAGCGCACAAATCCCCGATACAAATAGAAAAACCAAGACCTGTACACATGTAGCTTGGTACTCAAATGAATTGCGATCATCACTTTTCCACCTACGCAAGCTAGAGAGACGTTGGTGCCGATCCCGCTCCACAGAAGCATACACAATATACTGTTCACACCTAGAGAAGCACCGCTGGGAAATAGCGGAGAGAAGAAAGCAGTTTCACACAGACCTCCTAAAGTGATCAATAAGCAAGCACCATGACTTATTCAACATAGTAAAAACGCTCGCACGAGAACCAACCCCAGAACAAAGACCCTCAATCCAACCCCAGGATTATGCTACCTACTTAGAATCAAAAATGATACAGACAGCCAAAACACCCTGTCCTACCAGACCCTCCCAACCACCCAAGACGCCACACCCATTCCCTCTGACCAAATTCCACACCTTATCACCCAAAGAGATTGAGAATATCATCACCTCCATCAATGCTACTACTGCGCCCAATGACCCGTCCCCAGCTTCCTGGATCAGAGAGCTCCGCACCGAACTAAGCCCCACCCTAAATAAAATCCTAGAACAATTGTTCGCAACAGGAACCTTCCCACAAAGCCTAAAACATACCTCCATCAGACCATTGCTGAAGAACAATAAACTGGAACCGCTAAAGGTCGAATCATACAGACCGATATCCAGCATCCCACTATTAGCTAAAATAATTGAAAAGGCAGTGCAACACCAAATACAACAACACATCGACACTGAAGCCCCCCTGGATCCTTCCCAACATGGCTTCAGGGAAGCACACGGTGTAGAGACCCTACTCGTCACCTTCTTCAACACCATAATCACCGGAATAGATAACATCCGACAAGGCTTTGCCCTTATATTCATGGACATCTCAGCTGCATTTGACTCTGTGAGTCACCAAATTCTTATTGAATGCCTTGAAGAAAAAGGAATCCAGGAATCAGCACTGAGCTGGTGTAAATCCTACCTTTCCGACAGATGGCAACAAGTGAGACGGCACCATAACATCAGACCCATTTCTACAGCATCAAGGAGTACCTCAAGGCTCCTCATTATCCGCATTACTGTTTAATATCTACATGCAACCCATCTGTGACCTAATTTGCTCCTTTAACGTATCCTGCCTAGCTTACGCTGATGATATCCTCCTCTATATGCCTTTCATGACAGACCAACCCGATTTCACTCCACTGATAAACTGCTTCAATGCAGCTGCAGAATGGCTACTCACACAGAACCTGAGAATCAACCACAGCAAGACTGACGTAATGTTCATAACAAAGAACCAAAACTTCACACCCCCACGCACACTAAAGGTAAAGGACACAGAACTGATAGCCAAGTCTACCATCAGATACCTAGGCATCACCCTTGACCAAAGGATGGATATGAAGGTGCATATAAAAAACACAACAAAATCAATTTACCACAAGATAAGGACACTTCGACATTTATGACCTCTACTCGAGTACATGGACTTTGGAACAATCTACCAAGCCCTAGTGATGCCACACATTGACTTTTCAAATGTAATCCTATACGGACTCCCACAAGCAACTCTAAACCCTCTCCAATTGGCAATGAACATGGCAGCCAGGGTGCTAGAAGGAATATCGAGGACTGACCATGTCACACCAATCCTGAAAAGGTTACATTGGTTACCACTTCAAGCCAGAACATTATATAAGAATATAATTATGACCTTCAAAGCCCTAAACAATCAGTCCCCCATAGCCATCACCAAACTGATACACACCTCACCTCTCAATAGAAGTAGAAGATCCGTAGCAATAAACACATTGTCAATCCCGAAAGAATCAACAAGATGCAAGAAGGCAACAACTAATCGAGCCTTCTGCTTCTATGCCCCTAAAGCCTGGAATGCCCTCCCCCCTGACATCAGAGCTATCACAGACCTAACCCAACTCAGGGAGGTCCTAAAACAACACTTATTCACCAGATACTTCCCGGTGTAGCCCCGACAGGAGAATTACACTCACCATGTACATAACTGTAAATACTAGGTTGTAAAATTGTTGTTAATTACCCTGTTATCCAAGTTGTAATCCCTGTTCAAATGTAAATGCATTTTCAGTAATCCTGAATGCATATGTTTTGTTTTGATGTACACCGCACTGATGATAATAGCGTGGTATAAAAGAAATTCTAAATAAATAAAATAAATAAATAAATTCTGAAGCCCCTTACGCCAGATGGAAAGGTTTTTCATTAAGCCAAAAGCTAGGGTAGGGTTCATCTCACCATTATATAAGGTAAACTTTGAAAACTGTCCTAAAATACTACCATATAAGAGTGCATGGCAGCAAGACCTCCAGAGACAGTGGACAGAAATTCAGCGGTTGGGTGTGTGGAGGAACACTAGAAAACTCTCTAATAAATAGGTCCATCTTGAAGATATTTTTCAGAACGTACAGCCCCCCAGTGCACCGTCATGCTACAAATAGGGATGCTGGCGAGGATGTGGGGAGGGGAGCATTCTCTTTCATATTTTTTGGTGTTGCATTGAGATTAAGGCTTTTTATAATGAGGTCATAAAGGTGAATAATATATCAACTACCTTGAATGTACAGATTAAAGAATCTCTGTTACTCCTGAATTTTGTTGACCAATCTGATATTTAGTAGCATAGAACTACTTCATCTAACAGTCTGTTTTAGTGGCTAGATTCTGCATAGCTGAAAAATGGAGAGAGCCCCAACCACTCTCCATGATCTGTAACAAAATGAATGAATCTATATGATAGAAATGGAGCTAGGTGTCGCTTGTCTTCATGTCACATGCTCAACAAATGAACGGACATGGGCACCAATAAAATGATTCTTACGGGGATAAGCAGGAAATTATGTACCTCAAAGTTTCCCTGGTGGGCTGGCTGTTGTTACATTTATATGGAATAATGCAACCCCATATGGTATACTATAGGATTTTCTGTTCACAGTAAATAGAAAAAATTGTAAACGGTGCATCTAAAATTTACATGCCAAACTGTAACGGCTCAGCACAGGGGAGACTTTAAAAACCCCTTGGCTACCAAAAAGAAAAGCAATAAAGAAGGATAAAAAACAAGAATAAAAAACTGTGTACTCCAGAGCAAACTCTGCCTTTATATCTGGTATCAGCCCATAGCTCAATATTGCAAGTCTCATTACAAGAGCCAAATGACAGAATAACATGTAATATTTAAAAAATCAGTATCTAAGAAAAAAAGGTAGCATCTTTAAAAGCTCAAAACCATTATAAACAGGCTAACAGCATCCCCCCCCCCCCCCACGAGAGCAATACCGTGTACCTCGGTGCTGAGAGATAGACAGCTGTAATGCACTGCTGTAAAAAGAAAGTAACACACCAACAAGCAAAACTACTGTCAACCCCTGCAAAGAAATGCCAGAATACTTACGCAATTGAATACAAAGCACACCATCAGTGAAAGAAGCTACACTGGGCAGCGGGCTTCTTTTAAAACAGCCTTCACGCCAAGCGGCAGGTTGATTGACAGCTCTCACCAAGATCAAGGCTAACATAACTCGGTTTGCCAATCCAAATAAAAAATATACAAAGCATCTGAAAAAAATACCATTTTTTAAAAAAAGGTTATTTTTATGCTTCTTTTTTGCTTTGCTTTTTAGTAGCCAAAGGCTTTTTAAAGTCTCCCCTGTGCTGAGCCATACATTTGGTCTTTTTTTTTGTGTTCCCTCATTCTTTGTGAACTTAACGACCGAGGTGTAAACATTTGCAGCCTCTGTTCTATCTGACTCCTTTTTCAGCCTTGTACGGATTACCTAGGTGTGATACCAGTAAATGATGTTTTTTTTTCTTTTATTAGCACTGAGGTATTTTAAGGAGTTTATTCTCTTTTTATTTTGTAGCTATATGATAGAAGCTTATGTAGTGACTTAAGTAAACCTTTAAAGATTATGGGCCCGATATTCATCTGGGCAGGGCTAAGTGCCATAGCCGCTTAACCCTGCCCAATGACCCCTTAACCCCAGATATTCACTCCTCAGCGACAGTAGTGAATATCTGGGTCTGGCCGCACTGCCCCCCGTAGCCACTGAGACTAACCATGCAGCATCAATATCTTATATACACCGAGCACTAGCCGTGCAGCTTCCAATATTGGTGCTGCATGGGTAGTGCTGGTCCCTGTCTCTGCTTTGCCCTGAAATGCTAGCTGGCTAGCATCGAGGCGCATAGGGGACTTAGTTGGGAATATTCAATGGCACTACCCATGAATATCTGGTTAGCAGGAATTTACATGCTTAACTGGCTATTAACTGTGTAAATGTCTTTTGAATATTGGGCCCTATGGATTTAACCTTATTAAACTGTCTCCTAATTCCCCTCCCTTTCCCTTTGCCCACCGTCCCCAAGTCTCACCCACTGCTGAAGCTCTGGATCGGTGGCTGTTTGTGAATAGAGAGGTTTTGTAGTACTGTCCAATCACTGAGGCTGTACCTTGACTCCACCTCCTCCAAGCTCTCCTCAAATATGGAGAAGGCTTTGCAATCCTATCCAGTCAGAAACAACTGTTGCAGCTCTCTCTTGAGCTGATCTGCTGCTGGACTTCCCTGGGTCTTGTGGCTCCTAATCCGGAATGGACTCTCTGTCACTGCAACTCTCTCTTGAGCTGATCTGCTGCTACAGCTCCCCCTAGAGCTGATCTGCAGCTAGACTCGCAAGCCTGGATTATGCTTTCCAGAGTCTTTCCATGGAACCTTCACTCCCTGGGTTGGGAGGAGACCATCTTCACTCCTACCCCTGACTGGGTTTGTAGGAGGTCCTCTGCTGGAATCTTCACTCCAAGCCTGTCTAGGCTCTCAGGAGACTTTCTAGTGCCATCTTCAGGAGAAGGGGCTGCAGAGCAGAAGGGAGAAAAAGCAATTCTCTCTTTGAGAGAATCTAATCCACTATTATCCATTACAGTCAACCTGCAGATGCTGTACAAAACTGGAATGTGTCAGCCACTCACACACCATCTGCACCAGGTTGGCTAATTAAAAATATAAGAACATAAGATATGCCATACTGGGTCAGACCAAGGTCAGTATCATGTTTCCAACAGTGGACAATCTAGGTCACAAGTACCTAGCAGTTTCCCCAAAAGACACAGGTTCCACAATGCTTGTATTGGGTCAAGCAGTGGATATTCTGGGTTCACTTTAATAATGGTTTATGGACCTTTCCTCCAGGAACTTGGCCAAATCTTTTTTTAAACCCGGCTACACCAACAGCTTTTACTACATCTTCGGTAGCAAATTCCAGAGTTTGAATACACGTTGAGTGAAAATATATCTTTTCTTATTAGTCTTAAATAGGTTACCCTATAGCTTCATTGCATGCCGCCCTAGTCTTTCTATATTTAGTTTGTGTAAACAATTGATCTACGTTTACCCGTTCCACTCCATTCATTAATTTATAGAACTCTATCATATCTCCTCTCAGCCATCTCTTTTCAAGGTTGAAGAGCCCTAACCTTTTTAGCCTCTCTTCATTGGGGTATTCTTCCATCCCCTTTACCAATTTGGTGGCTCTTTTCTCTACCATTTCTAATAATGCTATATCCTTTTTAAGATACGGTGACCAAAATTTCACACAATATTCAAGGTGCAGTCGCACCATGGAATGATACAGAGGCATTATAATTTCCTTTGTTTTATTCTCCATTTCCAGGATATTTATGAATATGTTAAAAAGCAGCGGACCCAGCACAGACCCCTGGGGTACTCCACTATTCATTTTTCTCCTTTGGGAAAATTGGCTATTTAGCCCTACCCTCTGCTTTCTTTTAACCAGTTCCTGATCTACAATAATACACTGCCTCCTTTCCCATGATATGTTAATTTTGCAAAAAGTCTCTCATGAGGGACCTTGCCAAATGCTTTCTGAAAGTCCAGATACACTATATTAACCGACTCACCTTTATCTACCTGTTTATTCACACCTTCAAAAAACAAGACTTTCCTTGGCTAAAGACATGTTGGCTGTCTCCCATTAAGCCATAACTATCTACATGTTAATTACTACCTACTGCAAGTACACATAACCATGATGAAGACCTTGGCTCCATACAAACAGCATGGACAACCAGCAGCCAGGCTAGAGACTAGAGTACCATAACAAAACAGTACCCATTTCACTGCAGCTTAACCCTAGATAGCACTATATGGATATATAGACTTGACATTGTGACAGCCCGGTCACAGTGAGAATGGTCTCTGCGCATGAAGAGCTGTGAGCAGTCAGGCTATGCTCGTGCTGGACACATTTTTGATGACTCAGCCATTTGCCTAACCTCTGATTCATGTACATCCTCTACAAACTGCTCTTTGTAGACAATACCCAGAATCCTCTGTTCCACATTTGTATATAGAAACATATAAACATGATGACAGAAAAAGATCACATTGCCTATCTAGTCTGTCCTTCCATATCAACCACTACAACCGTCCCCTTTTTTCCTTTAGAGATCCTCTGTGTTTGTCCTGTGCTTCTTTTAATTCAGATACTGTCCTCATCTCTACCACCTCCACTGGGAGACTATTCCACAAATCCACCACTCTTTCCGTAAAGAAATATTTACACATTTCACTCCTGAATCTATCCCCTTTCACCCTCATCCCATGTCCCCTCGTAGCAGAACTTGCTTTCAATTGAAAGAGGCTCTCCTCCTGTACATTTATGCCACGGAGGTATTTAAACATCTCAATTATATCACCTCTATCCCACCTTTCCTCTAAGAGGTGTACATATTAATATCCTTAAGCCTGTCCTCATATGCTTTATAATGAAGACCACTAGCCATTTTAGTAGCCACTCCAGGATGTTTATATCCTTTTGAAGGTACAGTCTCCAGAATTGCACACAATATTCCAAATGAGGTTGCACCAAAGACTTATACAAAGGCATTATCACCTCCTTTTTTCTGCTGGCCATTCCTCTCTCTATGCTCCCAATCATCCTTCTAGCTTTTGCTGTTGCCTTTTCTACCTGTTTAGCTACTTTAAGATCATCAGACAGAATCACGCCTAGATCCCGCTCTTCTTTAGTGGACAAAAGTACTTCACCCCCTATACTATATTGCTCCCTTGAATTGCTGCAGCCCAAATGCATGACCTTGCATTTTTTAACATTAAATCTTAAATGCCAAAATTCTAGACCATTCTTCAAGCTTAGTTAGATCCCTCCTCATATTATCTACACCTTCCTGAGTGTCTACTCTATTGCAGATTTTGGTATCATCCGCAAAGAGGCAAATCTTACCCGACAGCCTTTCCACTATGCTACTAACAAAGATGTTAAAAATAATCTGACCAAGGACATTTCCCTGGAGCACACCACTGCTAACCTCCTTCTCCTCAGAGTGAGCTCCATTTACCTGTACCCTTTGTCGCCTCCCATTCAACCAATTTCTAACACAAGCAGTAACTTTAGGGTCCATCCTTAGGGTGCTCAGTTTGTTTATAAGTCGCCTGTAAGGAACGGTGTCAAAGGCTTTACTGAAATCTAAATACACCACATCTAGGGTTCTCCCTTGGTCCAACTCCCTGGTCACCCAATCAAAGAAATCAATCACATTTGTCTGACAAGACCTGCCTCTGGTGAATCCATGCTGCCTCGGATCCTGTAATCCACTGGATTCCAGAAACCTCTCTATTTTCTCTTTCAGCACTGCTTCCAATAATTTACTCCGCACTGAAGTTAAAAAAAAACGGCCTGTACTTTTCAACCACATCCTTACATCTGCTTTTGTGTAAAGGGACCACATGTGCCTCTCTCTTGTCCTTTTTGACACCACTCCCAACTACAATTAGGCATTGAAAAGGTCAGTTAGTGGAGCTGCTAGAACGTCCCCAAGTTCCCTTAGTATTCTAGGGTGTATCCCATCCGGTCCCATCGCTTTGTCTATTTTAAGATTAGCTATTTTCTCACGAACACAGTCTTCTGAAGATTGTTCAAGATGTCCCTTGCTTCTGTTCCTGTTTGTGGGTGTTTTCTGAGCTCCTACTCCTGGGTCTGCATCTGTGAACACAGAACAGAAATATGTGTTATGCATTTCTGCTTTATCCTACATATTCCTCTCCCTCACCCTTGAGTCTGATAATACCACTTTTGTCCTTCCTCTTCTCACTAACATATCTGAAAAATGTCTTATCCCCCCATTTTCTTTTTGAATCTTTGCTTTCCTGACTACTTTGCTAGCTTCTCTAAGATTTTCCAAATATAAATGCCTGCCTTCCTCGCTATGTGATCTCATGTATTTCATGAAGGCCTCCCTCTTTTACTTTACCTTTTCAGCTACTTCTTTCGAAAACCATTGTGGTCTCTTTTTCCTTTTACCTTTATTTACCATTTTAACAAAAAAGTTAGTTTCCCTTAAAATATTCCCTTTCAGTTTTGCCTATTGTTTTATTGTTATTATTATTATTATTATTATTATTTTATCTTTATACAATTTCACAATTAAATCAAGATAACAATCTTGTACAGAAACTGGGAAATGATAAAGCAAAAAAAAAAAACATAAGAGAAATAAAATAAAGGCAACAAAAATGATCAAATCCCACTCTAGCCCACAAAAAGAAGAGATCCAAGAATAAGGAAATAATAAAATAACCAAAACATAAGAAATGATTGCAGCATATACAACCAGTAACCTCAATTACGATGATTCAGTGGGAGAGCCTGTTGGACCACCCGAACAATGGGAGTTCAGGAAGGTTAACAGCTGGAAGAACCTGAATCATCGTGATTGAGGTTACTGGTTGTATATGCTGCAATCATTTCTTATGTTTTGGTTATTTTATTATTTCCTTATTTTTGGATCTCTTCTTTTTGTGGGCTAGAGTGGGATTTGATCATTTTTGTTGCCTTTATTTTATTTCTCTTATGTAATTTTTTTTTTTTTGCTTTATCATTTCCCAGTTTCTGTGTAAGATTGTTATCTTGATTTAATTGTGAAATTGTATAAAGATAAAATAATAATAATAATAATAATAAAACAATAGGCAAAACTTGATCAAGCATTTACAGGGAACTTGATCAACTTGTTACTTAATCAAGCATTTACAGGGAAACCTAAGGAAAAAAAAGACCTTCCAGCTGCTGAACACCCGGGCGTAGGAGAAGGAATTCCCATCGCCTTTGCTGAGTTTCTCAAGCCAGAACAGGATACATTCTCACCAAAAGCCCCTTAAACTGAACATTCCTCTCCTTAAAAAAGATCTTCATCAACCAATCTTTTTCTGACAATAATGCCAATATAATCAACATAGTAGAAGTTATAACAGCATCGTCATGAGAGGACTCCAAAATATCAGTTAAGTTAGATAAATTAAGCACCTTAGGCTGGCCTACTCCCACAACATCACTTACAGTGTCCTTTTTTGCACAAGGAAGATAATATGATTTAACAATCTGCGGGTGTGACTCTGGAGCGATACCCAAAATATCTGTAAAGTAACTGTAAAGCATGTCCTTGGCTGGTATAAGTGAAGCTCGAGGAAAGTTCATCAAATGCAAATTTGCTGCTTTTGCAGAATTTTCCAAGGACTGCAATGTGGCAGAAATCATAACAGCTTCCTTAATATGTATATCAAATCACTTCTACCAATTTAACTTGAGTTTGAACAGTAGCAAGGGAGTTTTGAAGTAAAAGTACCTTAGCTGAGGTTTCCTCAATGGCCCCCGAATGCTGTCGAACTGTCTGAGCCAAGGAGGTTACCTGGGGTAGAAGAACTGCACCAAGCTGAACTATAGCATTCCAAATTGATTCCATAGTAAAGGTTTCAGGGTGTTGCGATGAGAAAACCAGCAATGACACCTCCATCGCAACAGGGCACTCCACCAAACCTCTCATTTTGAGTGTCCGACACTGTACAGAAGTCTCCTCTACTGCCTGCTCTCCAACTGATAACACAGGAAGAGTGAAATTTCCATGTTGACCCAGAGATAGAACCACCTACTCAACTTGGCATGTACTGTATCTTTATACTGCTCCATTATAAAATCCCCCCCCCTTCCCCCTATGTCTTCAGAGTATTTAGACTAGCTTTTGCAGCAGTTTGTAAGCAATCATTCTGTCAGAGCATGTTCGCAGAATACATATGGTACTATTGCTTGGAAGAGGGGGGGAGGCAGACTACACATCTGAGATCTTTTTCTATCTTCACTCCAACTTATTGGAAAATACTACTGCAGGCCCTCTATGCTATAACTGATTTTAAGGAATTTAGAAAGCGATTGAAAACTCATTATGATTCATAATGGTGCTGATTCTTTGTAAGGTCCTTGTAGACCGAATTGACTGTTAAAGTATGGTTTTATGTTATTAATTGTTTATGTTGATTGTTCAATGGCTAGAACTTAACAGTGTATGGGCTGTCTATAAATCTGATTAAATAAATGAAGTAAGTTGGATTTAGCTCACACCTTTCTCAGAAGGTCCAGATGAGTTACATTAAGGTACTGTGGGTATTTCCTGTCTCTGGAGGGCTTACAAATGAAGTTTGTACCTAAATCAGTAGAGCGTTAAGTGACTTGTTTAAGATCACAAGTAGCAGCAGTAAGATCTAGACTCTGCACACTCTCCAAAATGCTCGCAGAAGACCCCCAGTCTCACCGCTAGAAGTAGAAGAGCAAGAGCAGGTGGGTGTCCCCAGGTCCTTCTATAAGAAGGAGAGAGTTGTAGTCTAGAAATGCACACTAGTGATGGCCCATGTTGATGGACCAAGGATCAGAGAAAGAATGAGGTGTGTCAAAAAGGACGGTTGGAGAGATAGAAGGGGTGATGGAGGGTACAGCATAATGAAGAGCCAGGCTTAGAGAGGAAGGAAGGAAGGAAAGGGGGAAATGTAGGGAGAGGATGAAAATTAGAAGACAGCAAAGCTACGCGAGAAGAGTGAAGGGAGAGGAAGGAAATTAGGCATGCATGAATCTGCAAATGGAGGAAAGAAGAAATGCACCATTGTGTCACACTTAGGGGGTCATTTTAAAAGAGATGGACATGGCTTAGATGTCCTAAATGTGTGATGTGGACATCTGAATGGCAGGGACATGCAAAGTTTGATTACAAAACCGGGCAGAACTGAGTGTCCTCTTGGATGAAACTTCCAAGTCTAGGCATCCCAACATGGGTATGAATGGGGGCGTTCTGGGATGTAGCAAGGGCAGAGCAAGGGTACAGAGATCCAAGGCATATTTCATAAAGTATCATATATGTAGCAGTTGTGGCAGTAAGACGACCCGGCCTGGACCTGCTATAAAGCAAAAATAGGTGCAAGGAGCTCTTTGCTCTCAGGGAATGAGTCTGATCTCTGAAGGCTGGAGTAGAAGATTTGGAGGACCTAAGGAAAATAGAGAGGTATATAGATGAGACTTATAGGGACATAGTACTGAAGTCCCACCTCCAGTCTGGCAGCCTCTCTGTTGCCATGGAGAAGAGTGGTCATGTGAAAGAAGAGCATCATCTTGGTGTGGCAGGAAGTGAACCTATATCTAGGACCTATCCTCAAGTTGATGTAAAACCCTCTCACACTGAGAAGGTTTCTCCAAGGACATGTGCCCATGAGGGAAGGTTAGGATGGCCATTATAGTTGGCAATTTATACATTAGGCATGTAGATAGCTGGGAGGCTGGTGGAAAATGAGGATTGCCTGGTAATCTGCCTGATGTGAAGGTAGTGGATCTCACGCGTCACCTAGAATAGGTTTTAGATAGTTCCAGAGAGGATCTTTCTGTCTTGGTACATATTGGTACTAATGACATAGGAAAGTGTTAGAGGGAGGTTTTGGAGGCCAAATTTAGGCTTTTAGGTAGGAAGTTGACATCCAGAACTTCCATGGGAGCATTCTCTAAAATGCTTCTTGTTCCATGCACAGGACCCAAAAGGCAGGCAGAGCTTCGGAGTCTCAATGCATGGATGAGACGATGGTGCAAGGAAGGAGGTTTTGGATTTGTTACGAACTGGGCAACATTCTGGGGAAGGAAGAGGCTTTTCTGAAAGTAAGGACTCCACCTTAACTGGGATGGAACCAAGTTGCTGGCAGTTTGTTCAATGTAAACCGCCTTGATATCATGAAAGGCGGTAAATAAGAAATGTTAAATAAATAAATACATTTATTAATTAATTAACCTTTAAAAATGAGATAGAGTAGCTTATAAACTAGATAATAGGGGAGAGCTGACAGTAACCCAAGAGTGTATGGTTCAGAAGGATGTATCCTTGAAGGATACTAGCAAAAGAAGGAAGTTAGGGAATCCCAACAGAGAGGTTCCAATAAAGATAAAAGAAACCCAGATGCCCTTAAGTACCGAGCAGACAGAGCTGAAAGATTCCAAATTACCCCTCTTAACTGATTGATAACCAGAATAATATGAATAAAATGCTTTGGGTTTTCAGTGGTCTACTACTACTACTACTATTGAACATTTTTATAGTGCTACAAGACATACACAGCACATGTAAAAGACAGTCCCTACTCATCAGAGCTTATAGTCTTGTCAGGACAGACAACACAGTAGCTTTAGACACGGGATACATCTAGAGGAAATGGTAAGGAATCACAAACGAGATCAGTTGAGTCAAGATCCAAACATGGCAGCGAAGAGATGAGTTTTCAGCCTGGATATGAAAAGGATCAGAGAAGGTGTCTGACATACAGACTCAGGTAGTTTGTTTCAGGCATAAGGAGCAGCAAGGAGAAGGCAAAGTCTGGAGTTAGCAATAGAAGAAAAGGGCACAGATAGAAGCAATTTGCCAAAAGAGTGGAGTTCCTGAGGAGGGGTGTAGGGAGAGATAAGAGAGGAAAGGTAGTGAGAAGCTACAGAGTGAATGCACTTATAGGTCAGCAGAAGTTTGAACTGGATGCGGGAATAGATAGGGAACCAATGAAGTGACTTGAGAAGAGGGGTAATATGAGGTTATCAAATTTGCAGATGACACAAAACTATTTAAAGTTGTTAAAACCCAAGAGGATTGTGGGAAATTGCAAGAGGATCTTGATAAATTGGAAGACTGGGCATCAAAATGGCAGATGAAATTTAATGTGGACAAGTGCAAGGTTATGCACCTAGGGAAGAACAACCCAAACTATGGTTACACGATGCAAGGTTCCACATTAGGAACTACCACCCAGGAAAAAGATTTAGGTGTCATTGTGGATACCATGTTAAAACCCTCGGCTCAGTGTGCAGCAGCGGCCAAGAGAGCAAATAGAATGCTAGGTATGATAAGGAAAGGAATGGAATATAAAACAAAAGATATTATAATGCCTCTATATCATTCCATGGTGAGACCGCACCTTGAATATTGTGTGCAATTCTGGTCGCTGTATCTTAAAAAGGATATAGAGATTTTAGAAAAGGTTCAGAGAAGAGTCACCAAAATGGTAAAGGGGATTGAAGGATACTCCTATGAAGAAAGGCTAAAAAGGTTAGGGCTCTTTAACCTGGAAAAAAGACAGCTGAGGGGAGATATGATAGAAGTCTATAAATTGATGAACGGAGTGGAATGGGTAAACTTAGATCGATTGTTTACCTTATCAGAATATAGAAAGACTAGGGGACATGCAATGAAGCTACAGGGTAAACTATTTAAGACTAATAAAAGAAAATATTTTTTCACTCAACGTGTAATCAAACTCTGGAATTTGTTACCGGAGGATGTAGTAAAGGCTGTTAGTGTAGCTGGGTTTAAAAAAGGTTTGGACAAGTTCCTGGAGGAAAGGTCCATAAACCATTATTAAGAAGGGACCCAGGATATCAATGCTTGAACCAATACAAGCATTGTGGAACCTGTGTCCCTTGGGGAAACTGCTAGGTACATATGACCTAGATTGGCCACTGTTGGAAATAGAATACTGGGCTTGATGGACCTTGGTCTGACCCAGTATGGCATATCTTATGTTCTTATGTTCTTATGAGCATGGTGAGGCTGGAGGAAAATTAGCCACGCAGCAGAGTGTTGTAGGGAGAGAGATGATTCAGAGGGAGACCAGCAAGGAGCAGGTTACAATAGTCTAGATGGGAGGTGAGTAAGGAGTAAATAAGTGTAATAGTAGTGTGTTCAGAAAGGAATGGGCAAATTTTGTTGATGCTGTAGAGAAAGAAATGGCAGGTTTTAGCTATCAGTTGGATGTGTGTGAAGAAGGAGAGAGAGGAGTCAAAGACAACCCCAAGGTTGCGAGCTGAGAAGACAGGGAGGAATAGAGAGTTATCCACAGAGACTGAGAAAGGAGGACGGGGAGAGGAGGGTTTAGGGGAAAAATATGAATCTCAGTTTTGTAAGAAGTTGGTATACACCAAAATGTCTCTCAGGTTCCTTGATCTACGAAATGCAAAGCAAGGGCCATTTTGGAATACCTGATGTAAAGCCAAAACGTGCCAATGTTTAGAAATACTCTGTTTCCTGCTGCGCTTTATCTGAGTATTGTAGAACAACAACTTGCTTGTCCATTTTGGCAGTAGTCTGTTTAGTCAGAAGTAGATTACGATTCGCAAACTTTGCTCGCAGATATGCTATTCTGATGTCCGCCTCAGGATATCCGCAATCTCGTAATTTGCTCTTTAAAATCTTCACCTGATTTACAAAGTCATGGTCAGAAGAGCAAATATGCCAGATTCTCAAAAATTGACCAATTGGTAACGCCCGTTTCATCTTAAAGGGATGATGGCTCTCAGAATGTGGCTCTCAAAATGTAAAAGCTGATTACAATCCACTGATTTCTTATATAATGTAAAATACCATTCTCATAAACAATTTGAACATCCAAAAATGAAATCTGTGATGGCAAACAAGTTATGGTGAATTGCAGGTTAGGATTTTTAAGAGTGAGCCAGTTGGTAAACTGAGTAAGGCTCTCTTGGCTATCCATCCAAATACAAAAAATATCATCAATGAAACGTACCCATAAACCAACATAAGAAAACCAAGAGGCTGGGTATAAATATGTCTCTTCAAAAAAAGTCATATATAAATTTGCAACACTGGGGGCAGCATTAGTCCCCATAGAGACTTCATGAATTTGAAAATAAAATGAGTCCCAGAAAAGAAAATAATTCTACTGGAGAACTAATTGTGCTAAAAACAATAAAAATGGTATAGGAATCCTATCAATCGGAGGGTGCTGTCTCAAAGTGGTACCAACTAATTGAAGGGCCTGTGCTTGAGGGATGTTTGTACACAGTGCCGTAACATCAAGGGTCACCAATAAGCAAGGTTTGTAAGATATATTATACATCTAACACTTTATTCAGAAAATCCATGGTATCTTTAATGTATGATCTCGCTGTTTTAACCACTGGTTGTAAAAAATTAATCCATGAGTGGTGATAGACTGAGGAGACTCACTTGGATGTCTCACCGCTGTTTGAAACTGAACATAGTCAAAACTGCTGTAGGCCTTTGCAAAAGGTCAGACATGTTCACCCTGCAGATGTATGACATATGAGTTTTACAGGACTGGACTATTTCATCATACCTGTGACTGAACATCTTTGGCTCCATCACATATATGCAGTATATACAGGTACATCCCACTCTTGGAATGGCAACCTGCAGAGATCATCACATGTCCTTACTTGCTCCATATGGCCAATATGAGAGACACTTCTCCAGTTGTTATATAAGAACATAAGAAATGCCATACTGGGTCAGACCAAGGTCCATCAAGCCCAGTTTCCAACAGTGGCAAATTCATGTCACAAGTACCTAGCAGTTTCCCAAAAAGACACATAAGTTCCATATTGCTTGTACTGGGACAAGCAGTGGATTACCTGTATCCTCTTTAATAATGGTTTATGGACCTTTCCTCCAGAAATTTGTCCAAACCTTTTCTAAATCTAACAGCTTTTACTATATCCTCCAGTAATGAATTCCAGATTTTGATTAGATGTTGAATGAAAAAATATTTTCTCTTATTAGTCTTAAATAGGTTACCCTGTAGCTTCATTGCATGTCCTCTAGTCTGTCTACTTTTTCCTGGCGTAAAGAATTGATCTACATTTACCCGTTCAACTCCATTCATTAATTTATAGACCTCTATCATATTTCCCCTCAACCATCTCTTTTCCAAGTTGAAGAGCCCTAACCTTTTAAGCCTCTACTCATAGGGGTATCCTTCTATTCCCTTTATCATTTTGATGGCTCTTCTCTGTATCTTTTCTAATAATGCTATATCCTGTTTAAGACAGAGCGATTAGAATTGCACACAGTATTCAAGATGTGATCGCAACATGGAATGATACAGAGGCACTATAATATCCTTGGTTTTAATCTCCATTCTTTTCCGTATGATTCCTAGCATTCTATTTGCCTTATTGGCTGCTGCTGCACACTAGGCAGAGGGTTTCAATGTATTATCCATGATAATGCCTAAATCTTTTTCCTGGGTGGTGGTTCCTAATGTGGAACATTGCATCATGTAACCATAGTTTGGGTTATTCTTTCCTTGGTACATTAATTTGCATTTATTTATTTATTTGTTACATATAACTAACAATTTACAAAGAACAGTTTTTTTAGAACTTTTTACATGGTAACTTGTGAACACTTTGCAAACTTAACATATTTATAACTATGTACATGCTGTTTATAAGCAAATGTTGCCTGCAATGTGGGTTGGGGTATGCAGTTAGCGTGCCTGTGAGTTCATGGAGGTGTTTTGTGTTCCATAGTGTGCAGTGAAGAGGTATGTTTTGAGTGGTTTTTTAAACAACTGGAGATCCTTAATTGAGTGGATTGATAGAGGTAAGGAGTTCCAGAGGGTGGGGACCCTAGAGGTTGTGGCGTGCTTCGTTTTCCTGAATGTGTTAGGGATTACAAGAGAATGCAATGCATTTTCTCTTCTGATTCTTGTGTTGGGGGGGGGGGGGGGGAGGTTGGATGAGTGTTGAGAGTGTGGATGGAGCTATATTGTTGAGTAGTTTGAAAGTTGTCATGAGTATTTTGAACTTTATTCGACTTGTTATTGGGAGCCAGTGAAGGTCATATAGGATGTGTGTGATGTGGTCAGCCAGTGGGGCTTTGCAGTTGATTCTTGCCTTGATGTTTTGTGCTCTTTGGAGGATGTGTAGGCTTTTGGCAGGTAGACCCTGTAACAAGCTGTTACAGTAGTCGAAGTGGGGTATGACAATTGCTTGGATTACTGATCTGTAATCATTTGCTTCTAGAAATGGCTGTATGTGTTGGATTGTAGAACACAGTTTTCACTGTTTGTTTCAAATGGGGGAGCATGCTGAGTGCTTGATTAAGGGTTATACAAAGGTATTTGAGCTAATTTTTGATTGGGAGGATAGCGGAACTCTTTGAAGGAGGGTGTGGTTTGGGTTTTTTGTGATGTACATGGCTTCCATTTTTTTGAAATTAATATTGAGGTGTTAACTTTGAGCCATGATTCGGTTTCCCTAATGCAGTCGGATAGGTTTTTAAAGGTGGGGTTATTCACATCTATGGGGATGGACAACATGATGTCATCCGCATAGATATAGTACTTTATGTTGAATTTTTTGAATATATTGGTGATAGGTTGTAGATAAAGGTTAAATAATAAGGCTGATAGGACAGAGCCTTGGGGGATACCTTGGTCTTGTGGGAAGGTAACCTGGTGCTCGTTACCTAGCTGTATGCGTAATTTGCGGTTTTAGATATAGGACTTGAACAATGTTCCCTCTAAGCTGCACTGGGTCTGCCACCAACATTCCTGCCGGTTGGGGGAGGTGCAGTGTGATCAATCGCTCCGCCCCTCCCCCCACCAGTGGGAATGCTGACGGAGGACCCGGAGGACCTGGAGGAATCCGCCGGCATTCCCACCGGTGGGGGGAGGGGTGGAGCAATCAGTCGCACTGCACCTCCCCCCTCCAGCAGGAATGTTGGTGGCGGACCCAGCGCAGCTTAGAGGGAACATTGGACTTGAACCATTGTAGGACTGTTCCTCCTGTTCCAATTTGTGTTAGTCTGGTTATGAGGGTGTTGTGATTGATGTTATCCAATGCTGAGGCAATGTCTATGAAAACTAATAGGAAAATGCATTTGGGGTTATCTAAGCCTCGGATGAGGTGGTCAAGCAAGGATATCAATAGGGTTTTGACTCCATGAAAAGGTCGAAAGCCAAATTGTTGGTTGTCTGGGGGGGTGGGGGGCGTTTCTGTCTACATGATCCTGGAGTTGTATTTGGATGATTTTTTCGATGATTTTATCATCAAAATAAATGCTTGCTATTAGTCTGTATGAGCTGGGTTCGTTCCTTTTGAGTGTTCTGTTCTTTAATATTGGGCATATGGAGGATATCTTTTGTTCTGTGGGCATGGTACCTTGTAGTTAGGATTGATTTACTATGTGGAGGAGTTCATTAAAGTTCATCCGCCATTTGAACGTCCAATCTTCCAATTTATCAAGCTCCTCTTGTAATTTTTATCAAGGTCCTCTTGCAATTTTTCTCAGTCCTCTTGGGTTTTTGTTTTTTTTTAATAATATTTTTATTGATTATTGAATACAGCAGAACACACCACACACCAAAAAGAAATACCATACTAAACTAAATTACACAAACACAAGAGAAAAATAACACAGTACACAAATATATAAAACTGAGCATTACATCAAGCCTTCAAGTAGGAACTGTCAGAGCCCAAAGGGACTCACAAAATTCTGACCGATCCTTCCAAACTCCCCCATAAAAGTAAACCGCAAACTTTCAATATAGAAAAAGAAACATATTAACAGTTCCCACCCCCCACCCTCCCTAGACACTGCAGGCAACAGGGGTCCAAAACAGCTTCGTCAAATGCACCCGGTGTGATCTGTGCACCGTGAATACCGGGCTTTAATATGTTGTATAGACATACTTGTCTAATGCAGACCATTTGGAAAGTTTAGACCTAGCACCTCTCATATGCAAAACTCTGTCTGCGGCTTTCTCATATCTGGCAAACAAGCATAATTGATTCCACGTAGGCTTGCATGGGTTCTTCCAATACGTGAGTAGAAGCTTTATGGCTACCATTATCATAAAGTTCAGTAGAAAATGATTGTTCTTATCAAGATCTAGCAACAGTCCCACGTTTCTAAAAGCAAGTATTTGCCAGGTTAGATCAGCCGAGAAGTTTAAAATCGACTGAATCTTTGTCCAGATTTTTGTCCAGAACTGCTGAATGTGAGGGCACTCCAGTAACATGTGCCTGAGCGTACCGACAGCTCCATGGCAAGTCCAACACACGTTGCCCTCCATCTTATTCCATTTGCTCAAGGCAACAGGGGTAATATAAGCCCTGTGTGCCAGAAAAAAGAGAGATTGCTGACTTAGATGCTCGAATCGAAGAACCCCATAATTTTTTCCATTGCAACGGAGACAGGTTGGCTTGCGTCTCTGCTTCCCAAATACGACGCAGCCCCACGTTTGTTAGAGTAAAATGATCCACGAACATAGCATAGAACCACGATGCTGCTCCTCCCTGAGCAGATATTTCTTCAACAGTCTGCAACAATCCCCAAGAGCTAACTATTTCCGCCGGAGACGGGAACACACTGCTGATACAGTGTCTCAGCTGTAACCACTGGAAGTACCAGGAAGCCGGGAGATCAAACTCTTGTTGAAGGGTATGAAAGGATTTCCAGGAAGAACCCTCCAGCAGTTGTCCAACAAACCAAATACCTTTTTGTTGCCACTGCACCCAGGCACATATCCCCTTGTGAATCACAAAAACAGGATTAAACCAGATCGGTACAAGCCGAGAGGGGGGATTTTTCTGCACAATGACGGGAAGGAAAGACTGGAACGCTGATTGAGTCGAAACTATCATTTTCCCCATTTTAGATGCTTTAGGGTGCATCATTCCGATGAGCAGTTTGAGAGGACAGGGCGCTACAAGTCGCTCTTCCAGCTTGAGCCAAGTGGGAGTATCTTCCATAGTATCACTTAAGGCCCACAGCGAACCCTGCCTCAGAAGAAAGGATTTATGATACCAAAAAAAATCAGGGAAATAAATTCCAGCATTTACTTTATTAGCTTTTAGCTTCTTTAGTGCAATTCTGGGGGTTTTTCCCGCCCAAAGGAAGGAACTCAATATCCGTTCAAGGCTTTTGTATATTGTAGGAGGAAGAAAGAACGGGAGCATACTTAAGATGTAGTTTATCTTAGGCACCAGCGTCATTTTAATAGCTTCTACACGGCCCCACCAAGTCAAGTGGAGCAGAGACCACGCCAGGGTGTAGGACCGCGCCATTTCCAGCAGTTTCGTAGCGTTCAGTTGTGCAGTTTCTTCTAAGGAGGTAGAGTACAGTACCCCGAGATACTTTATCGCTGTAGATTCCCATTGAAAGGGGAAATTATCTATCAAGGACGAATTCGCCTTATCATTCAGAGGGAAGGCGACAGATTTATTCCAGTTCACTTTATATCCGGAAAACAACGAGTACTGAGATATGAGATGTAGAAGTGGAGAAATGGAGTCAGATCTGAGGAATATCAGCAGATCATCAGCATAGGCTGACAGTTTCACGTGAAGGTCATCTACCTGGATGCTTTGAATCTCTTCAGACTGACGGATTAATAAAGCCAGCGGCTCCAATGCTAAGTTAAATAAAAGCGGGGACAGAGCACACCCCTGCCTGGTGCCGCGCCTCAGGGGAAAGGACTGTGAAAGGGTGCCATTTACTAGGATTCGAGCAGTGGGACAGTCATAGAGAACCCGAACCTTATCAACGAAATCTTTAGGCAAGCCAAACCAGGCTAACACCTGATATAAAAAAGGCCACTCAAGCCTATCAAAGGCCTTTTCAGCATCAATTGAGAGGCCCACGATAGGGATATCCATAGCAGAAGCTCGTTCCATCACATCGCACAAGAGGCGCCCATTATCAGCTGTGGACCGACCTGCCACGAATCCGCATTGATCGGGGTGAATCAACAGACGTAGTATATTATTCAATCGCCTGGCCAATGTACTGGAAAATAACTTGTAGTCGGCGTTTAAAAGCGATATGGGCCTATAGTTGCCAACATCCGTTGGGTCTCTTCCCGGTTTTTCAAGCACCACAATCGTTGCCTCGGCAAATGTACCCTTCTTCTGATCCAGCGCCAGCAATCCTTGGAAGTAAATCAAAAGTTTAGGAAGCAACTCTTCTGCAAAGGTCCTGTAGAATTCAACCGGGATTCCATCTGGTCCAGCCGTCTTATTGATTTTCATTTTAGCTAAGGTCTCTCGTAATTCATTATCTGAAAAGGGGTTTCCCAGTTCGGCCACGTAGGGTTCCGGCAGGATAGGCCTTTCAGCCCTGGCTAGGAAATTCTCACAGGTCTTTTCATCAAAGGTTATTTCTGAGGCATACAGCTGCTCATAATACTTCCGAAAAGCCGCCGCAATATCCCCACTTCTAGTTAAACGGTTTTGCTGTGTATCCAGCACATGAGTTACATGTGTCTTATTGCGACGTTTCTTTAGGCTAGTAGCCAACAGCTTGCCAGCCTTATTTTTCTCCAGATAGTAGCGAGCATGGTCTTCAAACACACACTGTTCCACTTCAGTACTTAATAACGTGTTGTACTGATATCTCAGCTTGTGCAGACGGCTCAACACTGTTGTATTAGAACCTCTTTGCAGAATTCTTTCTCCTGCTCTGATCTGCTGATCAATCTCTTGCAGCTGCGCCCGTGCCTTCTTGGCTTTGGCTATTGCGAAGCTGGTGACGTGCGCTCTCATAGAAGCTTTAAAGGCCTCCCACCAGGCCCAAACTGGCGACTCTTCCGGATTATTGAAAGCAAAGTAATCCTTTATGGCTCGTAGTATTGTCTCCTTAAAATCAGGATCTCCCAGGAGTGCTCTATTAAAAGACCAAAACTGTTGTCCGGGCAGGTCATTATCAAGGCTTAATTCCAAAGAAATTGCCGCATGATCAGATATATGTGTGCTCAGAATACTGGCTCCACAGGCGTCCTGTACCAAAGATCTGGATACTAAGAAAAAATCTATCCTTGAGAACGAGCCATGAGGACAGGAAAAAAACGTATAGTCTCGTTCTCGCGGAAATAGGATTCGCCAGATATCCACAAGGCCGATTTCTTGCATGAGCGAGTTTAACAGCGTTAAGGCTTTACCGCCCCTTGGTCTACTGGATCTACAGTCCAGCAAAGGGTCGAGGACCAAATTGAAATCTCCCCCGAGGATTATCGGGACTGAATCGTCGTCCCGGATTTCTTTTGCAAGGGCATAAAAAAAATTAGACTGGTCCGTGTTTGGAGCATATATACAGATAATAGCCAGGCGTCTAGAGCCAATAACTATGTGAGCCTTGGTCCAACGCCCCTCCTTGTCCGCTCTTGTAGATAAAACCTGAATCTGTGAACTGCCTTTGCCCAGGATTGCAACCCCGTTCTTCTTCCCCAGAGCTGGTGAGAATGCAAGCAGCTGATAATGCTTGGAGTTCAGTTTCATACTTTCCTTAGATGACAAGTGAGTCTCTTGTAGAAAAACTAAGTCCGCTCCCTGTTTATAAGCATAAACCAATATCTTCTTACGCTTTATAGGGTGCATTATACCCCTCACATTCAGAGACAGAAGCTTAAGAGGGTGCATTAGGACAGAAATACAAATTATGGTCTGCCAGCTTCACCGTACCTTTAGGCAACACGTTACCTTGCAACTTAAACCCGGGTGCATAAGGATACCCTAAGTGCCTGCAGCGTGCATAACCACCCCTCCCCAAAAGGAGCAACAACCAAGGGTGAGACAGCGTGAAGACCAAAAAATGGAGCACAGCAGCCTCCGCCATCCCCACAACAGTTTGTCCCTCTATCAGGATAATGCCTATATTTTAATAGTCTGACATAGTAATTGCTACACACTTTTTAATATTTTCCTTTGTATTTTATTTTATTTTATTTTATTTTTTCCCCCGTTTTTTCTGCTTTTTTTTTTTTTTCCTCCTCCCCCCCTCCCCCCTAAAGCAGTGGAGACCCAACAATTTCTCAACTAACCAACATTCTCAACCTACACACAGTTATATATTGTATTGATATATAAACAGACAGGTCCCGCTACCTCTTTGGGAGGAGGTAGAGTTAACAGCACTAAGCTTGCTTATATATATTCATATCCATCTAGCAAACCTGCTGATATATGATAATAGCCTTTGATAACAACACCAGTCAGGGACCATTTTCCGTGTGCATTCGCAGAGCTTCCTGCTCTTCCAGGAACTGTAGCAGTCCATCAGGCTCCTCAAACGTTCTTGTACGATTATCCAGGGTTACTTTGAGACGCGCGGGATAGAATAATCCATACTTGGCCTGGAGGTGCTGGAGACGAGGCCGCAACTCTAGGAATTTTTTCCTTCTGTCCATGGTTGCCTTGCACAGATCCGGGAAAAACGAAACCCTATGGCCTTCGTATGTTACAGATGCCAAGGTCTTCGCTGCGGCCATAATTTGCATGGCCTGTTGATGACGCAATAGACAAAATATTAGGGGCCGCGGCCGTGGACTACGCCCTCCTGTATGTGCAGGGATCCGATGTGCCCGTTCCACTTCCAGAGGCTTACTGAAATTTATTTTAAGCATTTGAGGCAGTGCTCTTCCCAAGAAGCCGATTATATCCGTACCTTCCGCTCCTTCAGGTACTCCCACAAGCCGAATATTATTTCTACGGGCTCTATTTGAGAGGTCCTCCACACTTGTCTCAAGAAAATGTACCTTTTTCAGAGCCTTGGATAACTTTTGTAACTGCTCCTCGTGCGCGGTCACCGAGCCGTCTATTCTCTCCACACGGGCTGCCAGTCCTTGCGTTCTCTCTTTGAACTCTAGCATATCCGCCTGCATCTGTAGCAGTGTTTCTCCATTCACCGAAATTAATTCTCTCACAGCCCGGATCTCTGCCAGTATTTCTCTCTTCCCTTCATCGGCCTCGCGTCCAGACGCCATCTTGATGGGAGAAGGGGGATCTTGTTTGGCACGTTTAGAGCCTACACTCCCACTCGCAGCAAACTCCAATTTAGTTTGTTTCCCAGCCGCCATCACACTTATATAATATACTATGGCAGAGGAATTTGTCCACAGTCACCCAATTAGGCAAAATTACAGGAGAATTTCCGTGGGTCAGCAGGAGCAGAGCTCCTATGCGTCCATCTTGCTTCACCGCTAGGCTCCGCCAGTCCTCTTGGGTTTTAACGACTTTGAATAATTGTGTGTCATCTGCAAATTTGACTACCTCACTCGTTATTCACATTTTCAGGTCATTTACAAATATGTTAAACAGTAGTGGGCCCAGCACAAATCCCTGGGGTACTCCATTATTCACCTTTCTCCATTGGGAAAATTGGCCATTTAGCCCTACCCTCTGCTTTCTATCTTTTAACCAGTTCCTGATCTACAATAGTACACTGCCTCCTATCGCATGACTTTTTAACTTCGCCAAGAGTCTCTCATGAGAGACCTTGTCAATTTGGGCTTTCTGAAAATCCAGATACACTATATCGACCAGCTCTCCTTTGTCTATCTGTTTATTCACACCTTCAAAAAAATATAGCAGATTAGTAAGACAAGATCTAAAGCCGTGTTGGATTTCTCCCATGACTATCTTCATATTCAGTAATTTTGTTCTATATAATGGTTTCTACCATTTTGCCCGGTACTGATGTCAGGTCCATATGCCTGTAGTTTTCCAGATCACCCCTGGAACCCTTTTTAAAAATTGTCGTTATATTGGCCATTCTCTAATCTTCTGGTACTACAGATGTTTTTAATGATAGTTCACGGATTACTAATAGTAGGTCTGCAATCTCATATTTCAGTTCTTTCAACACCCTTGGGTGTATACCATCCAGTCCAGGTGATTTGCTACTGTGTAGTTTATCAAATAGTTGTAATATATCTTCTTCCCAATTTGTCAATATTTCTTTTAATTCTTCCGATGTATCACCTTTAAATGCCATTTCAGTCATGGGTAACTTCCCTACATCTTTTTCCAGAATTCATTCAGTCTCTCCTCTATGGCCTTGTCCAATTTTACTGCCCCTTTTACAACTCTATCATTTAATGCTATGAATATACTTGAAAAAGTCTTTATTATGCATTTTTGCTTCCACAGCGAGCTTCTTGCACATGTGTCATGAAGATTGTATACTGGTTAGAACAGCTGAGGCAGCTGTCACACCCAAATAGCTGGTATTGGAACTTCTATGTGGCACAGCTGCTATTTTTGCACAGTACAACTGCATTTGTGCGGTCTCATCAGGTACATTGGGGCAGCATGGCCATATCGCACTCTCATCTACTGCCATCCATCCCTCAGCTTATCTATCAGCATATGCCCTTTATGTACTGTCATGCCAGCTGCTGTACCATGGCCCACACAGGAACATTTTAATCATTAGGATGTATTACTCACACCTCTCTTGTGAATCATCTGTGTCACCACTCATGCTTATTCATCCTTTTGATGCCTAAATCATGGCCATGCTGGCTCCACAAGAGCACATTTCTTCCCAATCCTATGACACACTGACATTACAACAAATTACATGAACACTCCTCACTGATACAGTACAACTGCCTCCCACATTATCATCCCACTTACTGACTAACACATAGGATACATATGGAACTGACATGTCCATCAGCTCTTACACTTCCTTCCATCCATCACTTAAAATGTGACTTTCACATGGGATCCCTTATCCTGCGTTAAGGCGACTGCCATTTTTGCGTATTAAGGTGCATGCCACCTTACCACCCGGTGTTCTGTTAGTGCCTGTTAAGTGGAGCATGTACCCTTACTGCCAGAACACCTACTCTCTGCCTCGGGCTTTATTGCATGAAACATCCGTAGCGCTTCCATTTATGCTCAATCTCTGGGGCGCCCTTACCACTCTTTAGTAAACAAGTCCCTAAATTGTACTTGAGAAAATGGAGAGTTGAGCAATTTGCCTAAGGTTGCATGAAGCATTAGTGGGATTTGAACTTTTGGTTCTCTGGATCTTATGCCACTACAATGACCACTAGCCCTCTGCTAAGAGGATTTTAGTGACCCTCTCAGATATAAATGTAAAAAAAAAAATTCTAATTCACACAATAGTGTAAGGAAGGAGATTACAGCAATAAAAAAGCTAAATTGCAAACTTAGTACAATATTTTGTAACATGTTGCTGTGTTATTACGCAAGTAAATATGAACAGAAGACATTTTCATTTGAAGAACAATGACTTCTATCAATAGTTAACACAATATGTTACAGGAAACTGTGTAACATTTCACATGAGGATGCCCATTCTATTATCTCATTATTGCAAGTTAATTATGATTCAATATACAATTTCTATGTCCATCGAGTGCGTGTGAGGCCTCATTAACTCTGCATCCACTTATCAATTTGCTCTTGTTTGCCTCTATATGCTTTCCATCTAAGGCTTGTGTCTCTCTGTGATAGCATTATTGGTCAAATTCAAAATCTGCTTTGATACTCTATTTTTTTGTATATGTATTTTATATTGTATAGTTTTACCAATATCTAATGAGGACAGATTCACTGACTTTTTCATTATTCAGCTTGCTGCTTTGTATATGACTGCCTTTACACAAAATAAGCTTTATGTGTCCGAGAAACAAAACCAAATCCATCATGTCAAACACTGGATGTGTTCCTGGCATTTACCCATAGAAGTGAAACATTTTCCTAAATGTTTACTCACAGATGTGCACTGAATCCATAATACATAAATATAAACTGCGCTCAACAACTGTTGAAAGAATGCCAGGAATTAAAAACATGTTTAACATTAACTTTATAATTTCTTTCAAACATGTTTAATTATTGTATCAGGGAGCATAAAAGGCATACATGACTCAACCACAAAAAACAATCAGTGTTTTTTTTTTAAGTTCAAGTTTCTTTATTAAAGGAAGAAAAGAGACAGAGACAAACAACAAATCTTGAGGTGGTATAAGTAGGCTACGCATAGGAACATATTTACTAGGATATGTTAACTGGTTGCATGAGGCTGATGCACACTAAGGGGTAGGTTTACTAAACCGTTTTAATGTTACCGGCACTAGTTGCAGCGATAATGTGAAGAATGCCATATAAGGAGTGAGCATTCCGTTGGCAAGGTAGCAAGAATCTGTATCGTGCAATAGTGGGCACCGTGGCACGTTAACGCGCGTTAACCCTAAGCTATAAAGATGTAGCCCACTGGTTACTGCAATGACTGTGGAAGCAGAGGTCATGGGTTTGACCCTGCAGTGGTGTTATGTAAGAAGGCTGTCTGAGGCATTTCCTTTTAATCTAAATCAGTGCTGCCTGAGGCACATCCTTTTTAAATTTAAATCAGTGCTGCCAGCAAAAACACCCTCACAGTGCCGTAACCTAAGGTGCCGCATGAAGCACCCTATAAGGAACTCCATACGGCACATTATAAAGTGCCCTGTCCACCAAGGCGCCTTATAATGTACCCTATAGGGTGCCTTATAGGGCGCCTTATGAGGCACCTTAAGGTTACGGCACTGTGAGGGTGCTTTTTGCTGGCAGCACTGATTTAAATTAAAAGGAAAAGCCTCAGACAGCCTTATTAAATAACACCACCATGGAGTCCAACCCATGATCACTGCCTCCACAGTCATTGAAGTAACCAGTGGGCTACATCTCTATAGTTACTAACACGCTGCTGGCTGGCTACAGAAAGACTGCAGGTCACCACACAAACTGTCTGCTGTGGTTACCAGGATAGGGTAAACCCAACTGTACCCATGATGCATTGCACATGCAGATCAGCAGCCTACATCTGATCACAAGATGGGGTATGCGCCTCTATAGCACCCCGGCCTGGTAGGGGGAACTGACCATGTGTATTTCTGGCACAGAGTAGCTACAGACCGTCACATTGTGTGGTTCCTGTGCTCACCCTGAGGGTGAGGTGGGGCACCCAACACCAGGTCCGCAGCACCTGGCTTGGCTAAGGTAGGCTGTGCTGCAGATCCCTATCAGTACTAGTGTGTGATAGGTAGTCTTGTAGACGCACCTAGGATACACCTGTGTCCATCTGTATTTCCCAGTCACGTCTAGCCCTTGTAGACTATGATGCACCCAGAATAGTGCATATCCTGTGTGGATGCTATGATCACATGTTATAAGAGAAGGGTGGTGTTTGGACCCAAAAGCAAATTATGTAACACCACCCAACCCGCTCTCTGTGGCTCAGGGTGGGGGACAGGATCTCCCACCAACAGATCCACATTCTGCATTTCTGCAATGGTGACAGTTAAGGGGACCATCAACCCCAGTCCTACAGGGCAGTCAATGCAGATCTGTACGCATCACCTAGGGCACTGGCAGACAGGCAGTAGGTCTGTAAAAGCACAGCTGCCCCCCACCACTATCTGATATTCACCAGAAGAGGGCACAGTCAGTCTCCACCCACTGCACTCTGCAAGGTGTCCCAGCCATACACATGCTAACAGCAGACAGTCTGCTAGCTAGAATATGTTCTTGGAGGAACTGTGTGCACCCCAAAATGGGATGTGAACACACACACCAAGCAGGTATGTCAGTGATTGGGCCCCAGAAAAGGGAACTCATAGATATCACTTGAGAGAAATGCTGTATAGCACTATGGGGGAACCTAGCCATACCATGGTCACTGTTCAGTCAGGGTGAGAGTGACCCCCCCTCAGCATGACATTCTGTGGCCACCCTGAGCAGGTGGTGGTTGGGCACTACAATGTCCCAGACATAGCCCTATGCCCTGTGCAGTTGCATCCTGCCCAGGCCGCTCCTCATTATGCACATTGGCAGGCTAACACTGGAAACAGTGCAAGCATTGGGGGCTCGGTAAGGTGTAGGCAGCCACAAAACACTGGATAGGCATACACACACTCCCACACCTATTTCAGCATTGTGCAAATATAGAGGTGGTTGGTAGCCCTGGCCACCACACCAGTCCTGGGCACAGTGCAGGCATTGCTGTGGTACTCAATACTGTTGGGGTCACTCCCCGGGGTGGTAAACACTGTCAGAAACAAGAACTGAAACACACTCCACAGATATCAGAAAGGTTGCTTTCATGAATCTCTGTCAACAAATTGTGTTTAACTTAGGATTTGTTATCTGACATTAATCATAGCAAACTTTTGATATATGTGGAATGTGTTTCCAAGTTTAAACAGCATTGCTAAGGTATTCATGTGCTAGTATTGGTAGATGCAGGGCCCCAACAGCCTGACTCTCCATGAGGCTTTGGATAGTGGAGCCTGTGGGTGTGGGTGTTTGTGCCCCTGTTGGCCGCTGCTCTAGGGCAGAGGTTCCCAACTCTGGTCCGGGTGGGCCAAACACGGTTCAGGTTTTCATGCTGTCCCTAATGATTATGCATGAGATACATTTGCATACAATGGGGGCGGTGCATACAAATGCATCACAGACATATTTATTAGGGACAGCATGAAACCTGAATGGTGTTTGTCCATTCAGGACTGCAGTTGGGAAACTCTGCTTTAAGGATTGCACATGTTTATGGTGTATGTGCTCTGTAGGGTAACCTATAGGCGTTTATGGCGTGTTTATTTTATCTGCAATAAGGGTTCTGTCGTTATTACTACTGGGTAAAATATAGGGACATGGTTTACAGGAGGCATAGCTGGGACTTGAACCTGTGACCTTCTGCCTCTGACTATACTGGCTGTGTGTACTGCACCAAACTGTTGTCACAGAGGCAGATCGTTCCCTGGGGATACCATGACTGTTCATCAGACAGACCTTGTCTGTTGCAGTGCACAACACCCACCTAAACAGGGCTTGGCCTTGGTCTGCTGTGAGCAGATGCTACTGCGCCCTCCACCCCCAGCACCCCTCCACCAACATGCTGACATGCCCTTGTGCCGGTGGTGCGCAGTCCCAGGCCATCCAGTGTGCCGGTAGGCAGCTGCTTATGGTGCGTGATATGGGGTAGGGGTGCCTGCCTAGATATCCACGCTTCCCCCTGGCACTGCCTGCCAATGTTATGTGCCCTTCTGGGTACCTGCTGGATGCTATCCCCTGGGACACTGTGGGACGCACACTCATGGCCATGTTGGACCCTGATCATTTGCTGTCTTGCTGCTTTTCAGTTTCTGCATTCCTATGTGCCAGGTGGGCATCTGCCTAGTCCACTCTGTGCCCCAGCTGGCCCACTGCATGTGACACATGCAGCCCCCTGTATCCCATTTACACCATCACCATAGTGCCCTTTCCCACATGCCCACTCTGCACATGTGTAAGCCACAAAAGCAAGCTACCCCATACACACCACAAAAAACCCTCATCAGCACTATTTCTATGTTGGAACATTCACTTTGTGGGGTGACCCTTCCAAAAGTGAGCTTGTCCTTTTTATTCTTTATAGGTTGTGTTCATTACCGTTTGTCATTATTTGTTTTATTGGCCAGCTTGGTGTTTTGGATTTAACTTTTGGTTCTGGTCATTATTTATGGTTTTTGCCTTTTTGGTTGCTGTACATGTATCACTACTATCACTTTTCTGTGTCTCCCTGCTTTTGCTGTACACTGCTGACTTAAATGGTTTGTCCTGAAAATGTGCCTCTAGCGTGAGGTTTTCACTGGTGCTAATTTTCAGACCTTTATTTCACGGCGTTAGTGTGCATGGAGCCTCTCCCCGCCCACTCTCTATCCATTGACCCCTTATCTCCGCCCCTAGGGAGCCTTACTCCGCCCTCTGGACAGCCTTACTCCACCCTCTGCACACCTTAATGCCGCCGGAGACATTATCGCGTGATACATGACATTCTCGCATGGTAATGCGCCATTATCACGCGATAGCGTCACGTATCACGCGATAACGTCACAGCTGCGATGTTAGCGCCATTTAGTAAACATACCGCTAAGGGGTATGTTTACTATTCGGCGGTAGCAGCTTCTGTACGATATCGGAGCTGCGGCCCCATACGGAAGCCACTACTGCCAACTAGTTAACATATCCCTAAGGGTGCTGTGCTACCAGTTAGCACAGGGCCACATATTATAAAACCTGGGAGAGGGGGGATATTTAGCGGCGGTGACTAGCCCACATAAAGTGGCCAGCTGTTGTTGCTGAACTTTAAATTCATATATTCAATGCTGGAGACCATATATGGCCCCCAGCACTGAATATCTTGGTCAGCTGGATAGCGGAACAATGAACCAGGAAACAATGATATTCATTCACTGCCCGGTTCGCTTCAGTGGCAAAGGTTAGGCCAGCCTTTAAGGTGCTTAATTTTCATCACTGAGGGATAACCTCAGTGGCTGAACATTGTCACTCTGTTACTCTAGAGCTTTCTATCTTTAATTATGGAGGAAAAGATTATCGGTTGAAAAGTTCTACTACTTGTCAATCGGTCTATGTGGTCTATGGGATATTCTGCCCGTCAGTTATTATATGTTGGCAAAACCATTCGCTCACTACAAATAAGGATGCAAGAACACAGCAGCAGACTGAAATGTCAAAGAAGAGAAGCTCCCATAGTTGAGCACTGCCTTCAAGAGCATCACAATTTTCAAGATCTCCGTTGTTTTATTATTGAACAAGTAAATAGCGGCTTTAGGGGCCGTACAAGAGAGCAACAACTTCTATATCAAGAACAACGGTGGATTTTCCTCTTATCGACAGTATACCCAAAAGATTTAAATGCCCAGATAGATTGGCACCTGTGCAAGTAAGTTAATGGCCAGGGCCCCTTTAATCGAAATCCTCCTTAATACATTTTCTCTATAAAAGCTGAGGGAAGTGGACAGTTCGCATGCGCGGCGTTTTTTGGTGCCATGAGAATGATAAAAGCGTAAGCTGAGAAAAGTAAGGTAACTGGTTTCTGACAGTTCTTAATAATTTATGAACGTGTATGCAATGGAGTTCAGGAAGCAAAATGCTAGTTTGTCTTTTAATCTCTTTCTAGTCCGCGTAGTTTGAAGAACGTGGTCTGAAGTCTGTATTACAGCTCCCCTGAGGAAACGAACAGTGAAACGTGCAAGCGCTTTTGCTAGACGTTGGGAACCTCTACAGCATGGCGACATCATACAGGCTAATATAAGCTTACAGATTTTGACGAAGTCCACAGATAAGCATTATCTTTCGTAAAGTATTTTCAATAGAGAATAATTAGAAACTTCACCTTTCTCTATAGTGACGACAAAAGCTGGTGGAAGTTATGAGAATGATCGGGAGATAATATGTTTTGAAGAATCACACAACTATGATTGTTACACGTTTCTAGAAAGGAATAGAAAAAAAGAAAAAAGAGAAAAAAGGAAAAAAATATGAAAAAACAAGCAATACCATGAGGATGCATGATTAATGAAGGTCGTTGATGCAAAAGAAGGCAACTTTCATTCCAGCAAGCCTGGCTGATTAAATGCCTCATATAAGTCTGAGACCTTGTTGCATCCAGTTAGTGGGTATTTTAGTATTGGCTTAGCATTAATGAGCATTATCCAGAACTCCTAGTTCACAATTGAGCTGAAAGATTAACCATTTTGTATATTGTTATATAAGCTCAAAGAAGTGACTATCACTTGAACATTGTCACTGCCCGCTTATCTCTGAGTGCTGCCTTTGAATGGCCACTGGAACACCTCAATGTTACCTGGCATTCAGTGGTGGCATCCAGGGATATTTAGTGGCACTAACTGCCCCCAAATATTAGTTCAAGCCTCTATGCTAATTTTGCAGCCCAATTGCACCCTACTGATGTGTATCTTAGTAAAAATGCCCCATAATGTTTCTTAACAAATTGATGACAAATTAAAATAGCACATTAGTTCAGACATGACTAAACTTAAGATACTGCTGCACTGGTAACCTTGTATGTTCAAAGACTGACAGATTTTTTTTTCTTGTCAACCATTGTTGTTTCTAATTTTTGAAGTTGAAGAGAGTTCCACCAAAAGTGTGCATTTAAATGACTGTTATCTTTCCAATAATCTAAAATCATCTTCATTGCAATGGTTGGTAGAATTCCCAACAACTTTGCCCAGGAAGAGGAGAGATCTAGTGGAAGAGGACAAGATTTCAGAACCACTATTTTGTATTCTATTTCCAATTGAAAGTCAAATAACTTTCCAGATCTCCTCCAAAATTGGTTCACACTTAGACAGTACTAAAGCATATGAGATAGTGTCCTTTTATTTTATTTTATTTACAACACCAACATATATAAGTAGGAGACATCTTCACATTGAAGAGACTCAATGGAGTCCAGATTGTTCTATGTCAAATAAAAAATATTGACAAAAGAATGCTCATAGATACAAGCATCCTATTTGAATGAGCCCAAAATTACCTCCATTTTTCATCAGCCTCTAATCCTTTTCTAAAAGGGGAAGTTGTAGACTTCAGTAGTTTATATAAATTGTACGTAGCATGTCCTTCAATTGCTCTGCCAAAGAGTAAAGGGTGGGATACTCAGCCAACTGGACGGGATTACTATTATTTAGACATAGACAGTGCTTCAGATGCAGCCATCTATAAGTCTGGGTAGAGGAAGAAGAAATTTGGAACTTAGCATTGTTTTATGTTTTATGTTTATGTTTTATTAAAATTTGATATACCGCCCACACCACAATAGGCATCTGGGCGGTTCACAATTAAAATTAAAATTTACAGGCTGCGAGAAGTTAGGAAAAGAACGCCATCAAATCAGACAGAATAGGAGAGAGGAAGTCAGCAAACAAATAGACAAAGACATGGAACTGGGGGTGGGGCGGGGAAAACAGATATGAAAGAAGGACAAACACAAGAGCAAGGTATATGGGGGGAGACCAGGACTGTAACATTAAGGACAATACAAGTATAAAAATATATGGAGGAAAGGCTTAAAACTGTAACATAAAAGCAATTATAAGTGTAAAAGAAGGCAGACAGAGGGGCAGGACATAGGGAATGGGCTAAGCTGCAGTGTAGGGAAACAAACACAAGGGTGGGGTCTATGGGGGAAGGTTAAATGCTGTAATAAATAGATGGGTTTTGAGCTTTGTTTTAAAGTGCTGGAGAGAGGTTTCAGTACGGAGGGTAAGAGGGAACGAATTCCATAGTCGTGGCCCCAAGAAATAGAAAGCGGATGAGCGAGTGGATTCCAGGTGGGCATGTGAGGGAGGGGAAGAAACATGCGATTAAGGTGAATAGAACGGAGTGAACGATGAGGGGTGTGGAAGCGAACCTGATCGGCAAGGTAGAGAGGAGAACCTACATAGAGAGCCCTGTGAACAAAAACAAGAATCTTAAAGTGGATGCGGAAAGGTACCGGTAACCAGTGTTGTTGTTGAAGAAGAGGAGTGACGTGGTCGAACCGGGAAGCGTGAGTGAGGAGACGGACTGCAGTATTTTGGATGCGTTGAATTCGAGTAATTTGGGATTTCGGAAGACCTGCCAAGACAACGTTACAATAGTCAAGCCGAGATATTACTAGGGAAAGTAGAAGTGTAGCTAGTGCAGAAGAAGAGAGAAAGGGGCGGACAGCTCGTAATTGTTTAAGAGAATAAAAAGAGCGCTGGACAACTGAAGAAATATGTTCCCGGAAGGAAAGAGCAGAGTCAAGAACCACACCGAGATAGCGGAAAGAAGAGACCAGAGGAATAGGTTGGGAAGAGAAAATTGGTGCACACGTGGGTGAGAGGGTGCTCCCCAGAGTAAACCAAGTGGCAAACGATTTGGAAGGATTAACATGTAGATAATTAGAGGAGAACCAAGATGCAACGGCAGAAAGACAGTTATTAAGAGGTGTAATATCCGGGTTAAGAGAATCAGTGTGAAGTACAAAAAGAATATCATCCGCGTAATAATACGCGGAGATACTAAATTGCTGAACAACCAGTGCAAGAGGAGCCAAGAAAACATTAAAAAGAAGAGGAGCAAGAACAGATCCCTGGGGCACACCACAGGTGAGGGGGGTGGGAGCAGAGGAGGAAGATCCGGAGACAACAGTAAAAGAACGGTTAAAGAGAAAGGAGTGAAACCAGCGAAGAACAGTACCTGAAACACCAGCGTTGTGAAGACGATCTAGAAGGGTACGGTGATCCACCAGGTCAAAGGCCGCAGAGAGGTCAAGAGAAACAACAAGAGAGATAAGACCATGGTCGTGCGCGTGGTGGAGTTCGTTAAGGAGGGAAAGGAGGATAGATTCGGTGCTATGGCCAGGACGGAAACCAGATTGTCGAGGGTGGAGAGTGAGGGAAGATTCAAGGTGAGAGGAAAGTTGAAGAAAGACGAGTTTTTCAAGGAGTTTAGAAAGAAAGCAAAGATTGGAAATGGGACGCCAGTTTGAGAGGGTGGCAGGATCAGAGGTATGAGATTTCTGAATGGGACGGACAACGGCGTGCTTCCAGGGCGTGGGAAAAAGACCGGAGGATAGGCTAGTATTATAGAGAGTGAGTATAAGTGGAGACAAGAGCAACGATGGTTCTAAAAGCCAACGTGAGGGGATGGGGTCAGCATTGATCCCCTGATCAATTTTTAAAATATTTTTTTAATTGCCATAAAGGACACATAATAGTGTTAGAAGCTATAAACTGCAAAGTTTTAGATTAATTGTAATCTGTTAACCTCATAGTCAAGAATACCTGAGAGTTCAATGTTACAGTAGTCAATGCGGGAGATGACTAGACTAAGAAGTAGTGTAGCAAGAGCAAAGGTGAAAGAAATAGGCTAATCAATCTGATCTGATGGAGTGAATAGGCATGTCTGATGGAACTAAAATGATCATGGAAAGATAAAGATGAATTCAAGAGAACACACAGATATTTGATGGAAGAAACCACTGAAATATGAGAATTGTGACTTCATAGAGACAGAGAAAAATCAACTGGGGCAGTAGAAAGCCAAATAGCTGTGGTTTTCTGGATGTTAAGTTTAAAATGATTTTCTGCTAACCAAGAAGTGACTGAGGAAAGACAAGTCTTCACGGTGGTAAGATTTGGGACAGTGGGATAAGTATGAAGAACCAGCAGAAGGCCATCAGCATAATAATAGGCTGAAACATCAAAATGTTATATGAAGAGGGCCAAGAGAGTGAAAAGGTTATTAAAGAGAAGAGGTGATAGGACAGAACCTTAAGGAACACCACAGACCAGAGGATGGGGTGTAGAAAAAGAAGAACTGAGCTTAACTGAAAAAAAACACAAAACAACTGGACTTAAAAGAATGGAACCAGTCAAGAACTGTGTTCTGCAACCCAATATTAGTAAGATGTGAAGTAAGATAGAGTGATCAACCAGGTCGAATGCAGAGGAAAGATCGAATGAAACTAGAAGAGAGATTTTGCTTTGGTTAAAAGATTGATTGACTTCGCTAAGGAGGGAAGCAAGAATGCTTTCAGTGCTATGGCTAGATCAGAAGCCAAATCGATGCAGGTACAGAATGAAGGATTTATTGAATTGTGAAAAGTAGTTCTCTGAAGTATTTTGGACATAAATGGGAAATTGGAGACCGGTCTGACCGGCAAGAACAGCTTTATTAAGGATGGAGTTCTACAAGAGGCCGAACCAGAGTTGATTTTCAAGAGGAGGCTACTATACCTGATTGAAGGCTATTGCAAATGATTAAACGTGCAATTGGGAAGAGAGCTAAAGAATCAGTAAGGAGCTAAGTGGATGGAATAGGGTCGAGAGAACGTGTAGTATTTTACATAGAGGAGATGGTTTTTGAAAGGAAAGTGAGAAAGGGAAGGTTGAAGGAGCTACATCTATGTGACAGGGCCACCAGGGGATGGAGGGGAATGACAGGCAGGGCCGGCACTACCCGGTAAGCTGGGTAAGTGCTGCAGGGGAGCACCATCGCTAGCCACCTGCCCCCTCACTGATTTACCACTTGAGAGAGTCATGAGAACGCTTCTCTTCTCTCATGGTTTGCTATCTTATAAATTGCTGGACCACAGCATATTTAGCAGTAATGAGCATTTCCTGTTTCCTGTTTCTTGTAAGAAACAGGGAATGCTTATTACTGCCTTTAGAAATGCCATGGTCCAGCAGTTTATAAAATAGCAGAGCTGAGGGAGCAGAGAAGTGTTCCCGTGGCTCTCTTAAACGGAAAATCAGATGGGGGGGGGGGGCAGAGGTGCTGACATCAGCAGATACAGGAGGGAAGGAAGGGGCTGGAAGGGAGCTGAAAAGAGGGGAAGGTGAGGGCTGGAAGGGAGCTGACATGGGGAGAAGGGACTGAAAAGTAATTGATGGGGGGCACTGGTACTGGAAGTGAGCTGATACCTGGGATGGTATTTGGACTAGAAGGGGTTGGACAGTGCGGAAGGAGGGGGACTGGAAGGAAATGGACATCAGTGGCAGTACTGGGAATGCAAGGGAGTTGACACTGGAAGGTACTGGAAGGGGAGGACTGGAAAGGGGGCTGACACTGGGGAGGGTTACTGGGACTGGAAATAGGCTGATACTGACAAAGGTACTGAGTCTGGAAGGGGGCTGATGTTGAGGCTGGACAGGAAATGGGTTTATGCTGGGGGGGACTGGAAAGGAGTTGGAATTGAAAGAAAACTGATGCTGGTATATGCTGGGTCAGGTAGGGAAAAGAGACGTAAATTGGAGGAGTGAAAAAGGAGAGGGGGCAAATATTGTATGTGTTGGGGAGGGGGGAAAGAAACACTGCTGCTGAGTGTCGACTGACTTAATGGAGCAGGCCTGAACTGTTTGCCTCTGCCTCAGCCTACTGGATAGAGGGAAAGAGAGAGAAATACTAGATGTTGTTGTTGTTAAGTGCCGTCGAGTCAGAGTCGACTCATGGCGACCCTCTGGATAGCTATCCTAAATTGTGTTTGGTCTTGAGTCAGGCGGCTCATTGTTGACAGACTGGTACCCGTAGCTGCTGTTATTGTATCGATCCATCTCATTGCTGGCCTTCCTCTTTTGCGCTGACCTTCTATCTTGCCAAGCATGATGTCCTTCTCTAATGATCTCTCTCTTCGCATGATGTGTCCAAAGTATGAAAGTCAAAGTCTTGTCATCTGAGCTTCTAAAGAAAGCTTAGGTTTGATCTCCTCTAGTACCGACTGGTTTGTATTTTGGGCAGTCCATGGTATACACAGTATTCGCTGCCAGCATCATAATTCAAAGGCATCAATTTTCTTCCTGTCTATCTTTTTCACTGTCCAGCTTTCACATCCATATGATGTTATTGAAAATACTATGGCTTGAACAAGTCGAATCTTTGTATGGAGAGAGACATCTCTGCTCTTGAGGATCTTATCTAGGTCTTTCATAGCCATTCTGCCAAGAGCAATGCATCGTCTGATTTCTTGACTGCTTGTTGCTTCCTTATTGATAGTTGATCCAAGTAGGTTAAAGTTGTTCACAATTTCAATTTCTTCTTCTTCAACGATGAATCTGTTGATTATGCCAGCTGTCATGATATTTGTCTTCTTTACATTAAGGTGCAGGCCCATTTTGAGACTATGTTCTTTGATTGTGAGAAGCAAATGTTTCAGATCATCTTCACTTTCAGCCAGTAATGTGGTATCATCAGCATAGCGAAGGTTGTTGATGAGTCTTCCACCAATCTTCACACCTCTGTTATCTTCATACAATCCTGCTTCTCTGATGATTTGTTCTGCATATAAATTAAACAGGTAGGGGGAAAGTATGCAGCCTTGTCTTACACCTTTGCTTATTTTAAACCATTCTGTTTCTCCTTGTTCCGTTCGAAATGCTGCTTCTTGATCAATGTACAGATTATGTAAGAGTACGATCAGGTGTTCTGGTATACCCATGCTTCTTAATGTGGCCCAGAGTTTCTCATGGATTACACAGTCAAAAGCCTTGCTATAGTCGATAAAGCAAAAATAGATATCCTTTTGGTATTCTTTAGTCTTTTCATGGATCCATCTCACATCTGCAATGACGTCTCTCGTTACTCGCCCTTTCCTGAACCCTCCTTGCACTTCAGGTAGTTCTTGTTCTAGGTATGGTTGTAGTCTCGTTTGAATAATCTTCAGTAGAATCTTGCTGGCATGTGGGATCAGAGCGATTGTGCGATAATTTCCACAGTCAGTTGGATCACCTTTCTTTAGTATTGGTATAAACACAGAACTTTTCCAGTCAGTTGGCCATGATGTTGTCTTCCATATATCTTGGCAGAGCCTTGTAAGTACGGTAACAGCTGCATCAGATTGCTGTAATACTTTATGGAAATGCTATCAATGGCTGGTGCTTTGTTTTTTGATAAGGCTTTCAATGCTGCTTTAACTTCTTCTTTCATCACCAATGGTTCCCGATCATAAGGTACAGGTTGAAACTGCTGTTGGTCCACTTGATCTTTATCATATAAAAACTCTGTATATTCTTTCACCTTTTCTTGATCTTCTCAGCATCATTTAACATAGAACCTTGAGCATCTTGTAACATTCCAATTCGAGGCTGGAACTTTTTCTTTAACTCTCATTGCTTTAGGAAAGCCAATCTGGTTCTTCCTCTAATAGTTTCTGCTTCTAGTTCCTTGCATGCATCGTTGTAGTACTTTTCCTTGTCCTGTCTTGCTGCACGTTGGAAATCTCTGTTGAGTTCTGTTATTGTCTTTCTTTCTCCTCTGGCTTTAGCTTCTCTGCGTTTCTGGGCAATTTTCAGAGTTCCTTCCGTCATCCATTTTGGCCGTTTTTGCTTTTTCACCTTTTGTAGAGACTTCTCGCTTTCTTCCAACACCACCTTCTTGATGTCATTCCATAACTCTTCTGGAGCTCTGTCATTTGTATCTAAAGCAGCAAATCGATTTTGCAGGCAGTCTTTAAATTCCAGTGGTTTATTCTCAAGGTCATATTTTGCTGCATTCATGAGTGGTTTGCTCTTTTTCAACTTTAGCTTGAGTTTGCATACTAGTAGTTGATGATCTGTACCACAGTCAGCTCCAGGTTTTGTCTTTGTTGATGTTATAGAACTTTTCCATCGTTGATTTCGACAGATGTAGTCAATTTGATTTTTATACAATCCATTGGGTGACGTCCATGTGTACAGTCGCCGCTTGTGTTGCTGGAAGAAGATGTTTGAGATGAATAGATTGTTGGTCTTGCAGAATTCTATCAGTCTTTCTCCAGCTTCATTTCTGTTGCCAAGTCCATATTTTCCAACTACTTTGCCTTCTTCTTTGTTGCCAACTTTTGCGTTCCAGTCACCCATGACTATCAGGATATCCTGTTTGCATGTTCTGTCAATTTCAGCTTGTACTTGTTCATAGAATTCTTCAATTTCATACTCTTCTGCAGCTGTTGTTGGGGCATATACTTGAATTATAGTTGTGTTGATAGGCATTCCTCGTAGACGAATAGAGATTAAGGGGTATGTTTACTAAACTGCGGTAAACGTACATAATGCGCATTATGTAACGTTAACGATCATTAGCGCGTCATAACGTGTGTTATGTAACGTTAACAATCGTTAGCGTGTCATAACACGCTGTGACACGGAAGATCTGCCCTGTGCCTTAAAAACACAGAAATCTGCTGTGTATAGCTCAGATTCTGACAGGCAGGTAGATCAGAAGCTTCCTAGTTACCATAGGCAACCAAAACAAGCTGAGACACGAGGTCTGCAGTCACGCCTAGTTAGCAAACACTCCCCAGTTGATCAGGAAAACAGTTTTCACATGGGCAAGAAAACGCCCCTAAAGATGTATAAAAAATGTCCAAAGCAGACAGAGTTAGAGCAAGACGGAGACCAAGACAGAGACCAGGAAGCTGCAGGAGCTTGGCAAGTTGGAGGAAACTTGCAGGTCTCAGACGGAGGTTCAGAATACTCTTATACTGACTCTGAACTGCCTGAACCTTGGAGCAGAAAGCCACGGAGGAATTATCAAAAGGAAACAAAGTTACCTTCACCAAGAGAGGTTAGTTACAGGAAACACTCACCTCTGAAGCAGTGTGATTTTCCCAGGCACCAAGCTCAGTGGAAGGAACGTGAGGCAGTTGGTAACAAGCCATATGTATTTGAGAAGCAGAGCTGCTTAAAATACTTACAACCCTGTGAGAGGGAAAGTAATCCTGTTGAGGATATCTGTATGCTTGATGAGGATGAATGTATGCTCCTAAAACCCTGCAGGAGACTTCTAAAAGAAAAGTCTTCCATTACCAGAACAGGACAGTGCTATGAGCTGCCGTCAAGTACAAGAGGCAGGAGGTTTAAAAGTTACAAGGAAAAAGCTTGTTTAGACAGAGCTGTTTCTCCATCCTGCTTTTACAAGCTGTGTGATAAGTATCTGCCTTATTGTGAAGAGGGCTGTCCTGAGAGCTCAGAGAGAGACTGAATTGAGGAAGTTTCAGACTTTCTGTCCTAGAGAAAATACTGTGTTTGATGAACCGATGATTACAGAACCAAGTAGTTTAACTCCATGTGTTGAAGAAATGGATTGCTCTTTATTGATGGCTGATATCAGTTCTTCTCTGCGTTAGCTAAAGACAAGAGTGCCTTGTAGAGAGCTGGAAAGCATAGAAGAGACTGCCAGCATATCAGCTGATTCTGTTTAAGGTAATTCATGATTTTTGGTTAAAGCAAGAAGCTGTATTTTGTTTTTCTTCTTCAGTTTGCCAGAGGCATGGCTGTATTTTAAGTTCTTGTGTTTTGAACTACTTTTGAAAATCCAACCCCGGGAGGGGAATAAAAATCCTTGTTGAAAACCTGACTACTCGGACTCACAACTACTACTTTTCATAAAGATAGGTCAGGCCCAGCAGTGTGACTGGCTGCCTACGCCACAGTTCAGCCACTGCTGGTGACAACGCGTTATGTAACGTTAACGATCGTTAGCGCGTCATAACGCGCGTTATGACGCGCTAACAATCGTAATGCTCCGCGGCGCGGTAAAACACCACAGAAGGTGGAGAGAGGGTGGAGAGAAGGGGTCAATGGGCGGAGAGTGGGTGGGGAGAGGCTCCCCTCACACTAACGCACTGAATTTCAGGGCTGAATTCCAACGCGAATGAAAACCTGCCGTTAAAGGCACATTACAGGGGGAGAGAAACCATTTATGTGTCAGCAATGTACAGCCCAGGCAGGGAAACCAAAAAACAGTGATCAGTGTGATACATGTGCACAGAACAAAAGGGCACAGAAACACTGAAAATGACCCCAACAGACTGGAAAAAAACAATAACCAAGCTGGCCAATAGTGGTATCAATGAGAAACATCAACCCCTCCCCCCCCCCCCGAGTAAGCTCCATAGAACAGATATAAATCGTGGAAGGGTCTATACGCCGTCCCCATACAAGGTGAATGAGCCCACGGTGACATAGCGCTGCTCAGGGTTTTCCCCACCATCGGACAGATGCACATGTCCCGCAACATCAGGGCAGGCATGTCGGAACGGCAACTGGACAGATGCCTGAGAAGGGGATACAGAGGGCCGCAGGCGGCACATGCTGTGGTGGAGCTGGGCCACAGTGCGGACTAGGGTGATGCCTAGGTGTCCCATACGAATGCTGAAACAGCAGAGCAGCCAGACAGCAACTGCTGAAGGTCCAACATGGGCATGAGTGGGTTTCCCAAAGTGTCACAGGGGATAGTACCCAACAGCTACCCCCAAGGGCACGGAACATTGGCAGGCGGGGCTGGGGGGGGAGCATGGACGTCTATGCAGGCACCCCTACCCCAGAACCCGCACCATAGGCAGCCGCCTACCCGCACACTGGATGGCCTGAGACTGCGCATCACCAGCTCCACCAGCAGAAGGGCATGTCAGCATGGTGGCTGAGGGATACTGGTGGTGGAGGGGGCAGTGGCAGCTGCCCAGAGCAGACCGTGGCCTAGCCCTGTGTAGGTGGGTGCCATGCACTGCAACAGACAGGCCCTGTCTGACCAACAGTCATGGTATCACCAGGGAATGCACCATCTCTGTGATAACATTGTGGTGCAGTGCACAAAACCAGTGTATTCAGGAGCAGAAGGTCACAGGTTCAAGTCCCAGCTGTGGTTTCTGCAAACCCAGTCTTCATATTTTACCCACTACTATAACGTGCTAATACAGACAGAACCTTTCTTGCAGATGACGTAAATATGCCCAAAACACCTACATTTTACCCTACAGAGCACAGACACCATAAACATGCACATTACCTAGAGCAGAGCCCCCCAAATGCAGTCCTGGAGGGCCAAACACCATTCATGTTCCATGCTGCCTCTGATAAAGATGCCTGTGCTGCATTTCTATGCACCACCCCCATGGTATGCAGATGTATCTCATGCATATTCATGAGGGACAGCATGAAAACCCGAACAGTGTTTTGCACCACAGGACTGGAGTTGGGAACCTCTGCCGTAAAGCAGCAGCCAACAGGGGCAGACACACCCGCACCCACAGGCCCCATTATCCAAAGCCTCCTGGAGAGGCAGGACTTTGGGCTCTGCGTGCATCTCCTAATACTAGCACTTGCATACCTTTGTAATGCCACCCTAAACCTGGGAATATGGTACACAGCTATCAAAAGGTTGCTATGATTACTGACAGATAGCAATTCCTAGGTTAAGTACAATTTTTGGAGTGAGCTGCATCATAGCAACCTTTCTGATGTCTGTGGAGTGTGCTACAGGTCTTGTGTCTGACATTGTTTACCAATCTGGGGGGTGACTCCTACAGTATTGCATACCATAGCCATGCCTGCACTGTGCCCAGGACTGGTGTGGTGGCCTGGGCTGCCCAACACCTCTATAGTTGCACAATGCTGGCATAGGTGTGTGGAGTGTGTGTCTGTCTATCCCAGGGGTGGGCACCTCCGGTCCTGGAGGGCCGCAGACCAGTCAGGTTTTTGGGATATCCCTAATGAACATGCATGAGATATATATGCATTAGAGATATCCTGCCAACCTGACTGGTTTGTGGCCCTCCAGGGCTGGATTTGGAGACCCCTGCCTTACACCTCTGTCATTTAAGATTGTGAGTGGGCAAGGTACAGATGTCCTAGACATCGAAAGGGTATATAGAATGTGTCACATTCCTCCTCGATTCTCACCACCACCAAAAAGTTGTCTAATAGACAATTTTTTGGTGGTGGTGAGAAGTGAGGAGGACTGTGACAAATTCTATCTAACCTTTTTGATGTCTTGGACATCTGCACCTTGTCCACTCACAATCTTAAATGACAGAGGTGTACGGCAGGGGTCTCCAGATCCAGCCATGGAGGGCCACAAACCAGTCAGGATGGCAGGATATCTCTAATGCATATATATCTCATGCATATTCATTAGAGATATCCCGAAAACCTGACTGGTCTGCGGCCCTCCAGGACCAGGTTTGCCCACCCCTGGTCTATCCAGTGTGTGGTGGCTGCCAACACCCTCCACAGCCCACACTGCTAGCACTGTTGCCAGTATTGGCCTGCCAATGTGCATAATGAGGAGCAAGGTACAGTGGGAATAGCCTGGATAGGGTGGCCTGGCCTGGCCACATCTGCACAGGGCATAGGGCAATGGCCAGACATTGTAGTGTACCACCTGCACGGTACCACCTGCACGGACAGGGTGGCCATAGCATGTCCTGCTGGGAGGTCAATCTCACCCTGACTGAGCAGTGACCATGGCATGGCTAGGTTCCCCCATAGTGCTATACAGTATTTTTGTTATGTGATATTTATGGGTTTCCTTTTTGGTCCCAATCACTGACTTATCTGCTTGGTGTGTATGCTGATATCCTCGTTCTGGGTACGTGCATCTCCTCCAGGACCATGCACTATGGACTAGCTGGCGGACTGTCTGCAGCTAGTATGTGTCTTGCTGGAACACGGTGCAGTGGCTGGAGGCTTGCTGCTGGAGAATGTCAGATAATGGTGGGGGGCAGCTGAGCATTTCCAGACCTGCCGTTTGTCTGTTATTGCATTATGGATGTGTACTGCTCTGCATTGCCTGCCCTGTAGGGTGTTTGATCCCTAGCAGGACTGGGGTGATGGTCCTCTCTACTGCCACCATTGCAGGGGGGTAGAAAGTGGATCTGTGGGTGGGAGATCCTGAGCCCCAGAGGGTGGGTTGGGTGGTGGTGTGTAATCTCCCTGGTAACCACAGCAGAATGTTGGTGTGGTGCCGTGCAGTTCTCCTGTAGCCAGCCAGGTGTTTATTAGCAGCTCTAGCCCACTGGTTACTTCACTGCCCATGGAGCCAGAGGTCATGGGTTCACAACCCACAGTGGGGTTCATCGATAGGGCTGTCTTAGGCATTGTGTATTTTTATTATATATTAGTGCTACCAGCAGAACCACCCTCAGGGTCCTGTCACCTTAGGGTGGCTCATAAGGCACTCTATAAAGCGTCTTATAAGGTGCCTTATATGCTGTCCTATAGGGGACATTATAGTGTGCCTTGGCAGACAGCGCACTTTATAATGTACCCTATGGAGTGCCTTCTAGGGTGCCTTATGTGGCACCTTAGGTTACGCCACTGTGAGGGTGTGTTTGCTGGCAGCACTATTACAGTACAACTAAACTTCCTCACAGCCCAATACTTAACCCTTTCCAGGCCAAGCCCAAAACTTTCGGGATCCAAACTTCTGCCTAAATATTCCTATCAAATGGTATATAATACATGACCATGGCAGAGGGAACGTCATTATTGGGACATATTGAATAAGATGGGTACAATTTTCCTGACATATGCAAACATTAACCCGGCTGCAGACTGTGGATTAAAATATTATAGTAGGCTTTCAAAGGGTTACACATGACGCCTCAGCTAGCCTTATTCATTAGGCACACTGGGGAATCGAACCCATGACCCTTGTACCATCCGTCTGTGTAGTAACCATTGTGCTACAGCTCTGTTTCTGTGTTTGGGTGTCTGCGCGCCTTCTTACGCTTAATACGCAGTAACGCGCCCTGTAACGATCGTTGCTGCGCGGCGCGTTATAACGCGCATTATCACTAATGATGTACCGCCCATGTCCTTTTTTGGCATTTCTTCCACTAACGCGGCTCCTAACGCGAATCACACTAACGCAGTTTAGTAAACATACCCCTAAGCGTTCGCTGACTGCATTGTATTTCATTACAGTTCTTGCAAGTTTATTATTTATTATAAATGCAACACCATTTCTTCTTTGTCTTTCATTTCCAGCATAGTAGACCATGTGATCATCTGATGCAAAGTGCCTGATGCCAGTCCATTTCAGTTTGCTGACACCCAACAGATCGAGTTGTACACGTTCCATTTCATTCTTGTCCACCTCCAACTTCCCTTGGTTCATGCTTCGTACGTTCCATGTTCCAATGCGTAAGACATCTTTACAGCTTCTGACTCTCATTTCATGCGCAGCTACATCAGCAGTCAGACGTCCCGAGGGCTTTGATCCAACCACATCATAAATGCTGGCTTTATTCTGAGAAGTCTTCAGCTCTTCCCCAGTAGCTAGTTGAGTGCCTTCCGATCTGGGGCTCTCATCTTCCAGCACTATAGCACAATTTGTTTTGTTGTAACTATCCATTGGGTTTTCATGGCAAGATACAGAAGTAGATTGCCGGGCCTTTCTTCCACGCAGTTTAAGTTTGGTGTTGTTGCCATTGTCACAGAAATGTGATCCTCCGCCGTCAACACTATCCCATTCTGCTGCTGCCCAGATGGGTGGTTTGTCTTGGTCTGGCACCTCAGCTGAGACCTGTCCATCTTGGGAGACCCTGCCAGTAGTTAAACTACCGATAGTTTAGCTCTCAGCATCACTGATGCACACAAGCCCTCACAGCACGACAAGCTTCAAACCAAGTGAGGGGAAATACTAGATAGGGGGTGAGAGATGATAGCTATAGAGGGAAGGGAGAGAGTGAGCAAAAGACGGGGGAATAATGGACTAGGGAAGAAGACCTTGGGAAAGGGAGGACTGGGGTGAAGGATGAAAAGTGGTAGGTAGATGGCTAAAAAAGAACTGGATAGTAAGCAGTAATGAAATCTGGGTGGACAGAGAGAGAATTAAATGGAAGAAAGCTGAAAGGAAAAAGAATCAATATCTAACATGGAAGGAAGTGAAGAAAACAAAAGGAGAGACAAGAAATGGCAGATGGACTATAGACAATAGAAAGAGAGCTAAGAGGAAAGCAGACGCTTCAGATCGGGACCAGCATGATCAGAGAATAAAATGGTCAGTTAAGAAAAGTAGAAAAAATCATTTTATTTTCAATTTAGTGCTTGGACTTTGTTCTATCTTTATATTTTACACAGTATGGGGAACTGCATCTCTTATTTATCTGGTATTGTACCACATGCAGAGTCTGGCTTCTTGGGGTTTCAGTTTAATTTTGGCTATATATTTTTATTTTTACTTTAGTTTGCAGTCACTTATTCTATATTTCGTGAGGGTCTGTGTTCTGAGTATGTGACTGAGGCCAGGTGTTCTTTTAACATGGAGTTTGTGCGTAGGGATCTATACTGTAGTAATTTGACTTGTTCAGCTTTTCAAATAGGTGTAGGATGTTCTAGGGTGCATTGCAGTATTTATATTGATGTTTTTTTCTGGGTAGGCCTCTTGTATTAGTGTTGGATGTTTATGCTGATACAGTATGGTAGATTTGGCTCTATAGATCTTCGATGACTTTTGTAGGGTTTTATATTAATTCACAATATGCCTGGTTCTGGAAAATGTTTATCATGTTGTTAGTGAGATGACCAGAATCAGATTTTTTTTGGACTATCACAGCCTATTTATATTGTGGTGAGGAGAGCTCCCAGGAAGAGATGGAAGTGGAAGAAAACCCTGTTTTTCCCTTTAAAACAAGTGACAGTTCAGTTGTGCACAGTGTTTTCAAGGCAGGCAATGAAAAAACTCAGCTCTCTGCTGAGGCCAGGCCACGCCCTAGTTCAGACGTAGAACCAATCTGTGCAGAGGCAAGGGAGTGCCCGGCAGCAAACGGTTTTTAAAAACACACTCAGAGCAAAGAAAGGACACACAGGACACACAAGAGAGAAGGGAGACACACACCCAGGAGACGCAGCAGAGAGAGCAGATCCAGCATGTCCAAGGGAAGCTGGAAAGGAACAGATCTGCAGCCAGAGCAGACAGAGCAGCAGAGGCACAAGAAGGAGAAACTCTGAGAGATCCTGGAAAGGGAGAAAGGTTCCAAGGAAACTTTCAAGAGAGTGACTATCTGGGAAGGAGTGGAAAAATGCACCAGAAGGCTGAGTTCCATAGCCTGAAAGATATCAGGAGGAAAGGAATCAGTAGTTGTCTGAGAGACCCGCCCCAAGTTAAAGCCAGTGCTTGCAAAGCTGAACAGCTCGCAGAAAAACAGTTTGCTACAGCTAGTGTCCAGGAGCCTGACCTAACATCTGCTAAGAGGTGGGTGGATAGTTGTATGTATGAAGAGAACCGAAACCCAGATAAGGGCAGAGAAACTGAGCTTTTAACACTAGAAGCATTAAGAAAACTGTTTGCAGAGAGGAAGCTTTACCCTCCCAATACAAGTGTGCCTTCTCAGGGTGATTTGCTGTTGAAGCAGTTCCAAGAGTTTTTAGAAGACAGGAAGGCTGGGCAAGTTTATAAAACTGGTGGAAGTAAGAAGTACCCGATGTCCATAGAAGAGATGCAGGTGGATTCTTGTATGCCAGAAGCTGAGTCAGAATTGTCACCAATGGATTGATTTTTTTGTCTAAAGGAGAACTGAGCATTGTTGAACAGGGTTGAAAGACTGTGAAACAATATAGTGACTAATTTCTGTGACTTCCAAGAGTTGAAAAAAGCCAAGACTGTGTCCTACTAAGTATGTGAGCTTCTGAAGCCGCCTTTAGTAAAAGTTTGGTTTGGAAAAGAAAACAGCAGCTGTTAAAAAGTTTACCTGATACGTGGAATGACCACAAGAAGCTGTGCTCTGTGAAAGTTTATTTGAATGTAAGCTGCTGTCCAGTGATAGAAGGTTTTTGTTGCATTTTCCTCTGTTAACCTGATTTACTCTTATGTTGGAGAAGCATCCTTTGGCTTTTGTGTTTTTGAGCTTTAATGCCTTGGAATCCTGCAAAAAAATACATTTTCTTGCTGCCTTAAACCACCGGTCTCACAACTACATTTGTCCTTATATAAGTAAGCCAACTACAAGTCACAGAATCCCTCTGGTGACAAACAAGGGAAGCTTTATTTAAAGAGACACTATAAGGCTGCTCTATGTTTGTAAGCCTTCGGGCCCAAGCAAGGGCGTCGCAATATGATGCTAAGTATTTACTGCTAAGTAGTTATTTATATTCTGGCTATGCATTTGCCCTTTCACTGCAATTTTACAACATTGGATTTGAAGGAGAAATACTAGCATCATGTGAAAAGAGTTCACAAAAGAGTTTTGGGAAAAAGGAGGGTGGGATATAGCCAACATTGATAATGATGAGGGAGGGGCGCCGATTTATAGGTTGCAGGGGGGAAAGAGAGGCTCCTGGGAAATTAGTCACAGAGAATTCAGCATGCAGATCTGAGTCTTTATCTCCAAAAAAGTGAGTGAGATTGTCTGCTGTTAATGAATTGTCTATTGCTGGGGACATATAACTGTGAAGAAACTGAAATCTGGTTGAGTGAAGAGACAATAAGATTGAAGAAATATGCTTTTTTAGCTGAGATGATGGCAGACCGATAGTAGACATAGTATAAGTTAAAGACTGCCACAAAATAAGGGGAGTGGTCCTTTCCCCAGTGGCTTTCAGAATGTTGCAGCTGTGTCCTAAGAAGGCACAATCCTACAAGGAACCAAGGCTGCCCTATTTTTCATTTTACTTAAAGCATTATAGAATTCTACTGGTAGACAGTCTGGCCTGGGAATTATATTAATTGGCAAGCATTCTAAGGCTTTCTGAATATCCTGAAGAGTTAAAGGTGCATGTAATAATTGACTCTCATTCTTACTCAATTGTAGATGATTCAATGGCATATCTTATGTTCTTATGTTTTATATAATAAATTGAGACTCTGAGGTATAAAACGTAGGGGTATGTTTACTAAATGACGGTAAAGGAACAGTCTTTTCTATGCGTTAATGGCAGTGAAAAGGGGTTACTGTGCGGTAAGTGTTCTGGGCGTGTTAGAGGCGTGTTAGAGGCGTGTTAGAGGCGTTCCGGCATTAAGGGGTGCTAGTGGACACTTAGCGGGTGGTAATAGCACGTGCTGTATTAAGAGGCAGTAGTGGACACTTAGCGGATGGTAATAGGACATTAAGGGGTGGTAGTGGATACTTACCATGTGGTAATAGCATATGCTTCCGGGAAGGTGTCTGGCATGCAGAAAGCCACTGAAACACTGAAAGGGTGGCAGAAAGCCATTGGAGAAGGTATGGATGCAAGCACAATTGGTAGCTGATGGAGTTGACTTGCCTGATAACTGGCAATGTGGCAGTATGTGTAATGAGCATGTTTGACCGTACAGCAGGCCTATGCTGTTGACTAGGCGAGATTGGCGGCAGCCTAATGATGAAGGTCAATGTAGGTGTTGGCTGTGTCATGGGTAGGTGGTAGCAACAGCGAAGTCAGCAAAGGGGATGCATCAGCGGGGGGTGCTTTGACAGGCATGCAGTCCTAGATGCTCCTGAAAGCATACACCATGCCGTAAGTTATATTATAGTGTCTGTGAGGTGTGGACATGTATCCAGATGTACTGTCAGTGTGTGGCATGCCATATGACAGGACAGTGTCTGGGTGGAGGCAGCATGTGCCTGATGTGGGCAACAAAGGGAGGATTGTCCATGAGTGTGCATATGGAGCAGTCACAAGAGAGGTGCATGATATGGCTAACTGCTACAAATGACCCCTGAGGGTCATGGTGGGGCAGCTTACTGCCAGTAAACTGCCCCATCATGAATCTCCCTGATGGTCAAATGACGGGTGCAGGGCTGTGCCATGGATCATCCAAGCAGAGAATTTGCATTGTGTGTAGTGGGTGGGTGGATGTATGGGATTATACAGGCCAAAAGCATTTGGAGTGTGTGAACCAAATTGATAAAGTGTGCTCTGTTTGTATGTGCTATATTACCATGTGCTATTAGCCTCCAACTAGCTGTGGATAGTGGAGCCTGTAAGTGCTGCTTCTGGGTGTTTCCACCCTTGCTGGCTATCTCTTTGGGGGTTGTACATGGTGGAGCTGTACTTGCACTGTCAGCTAAATCTTGTCCACAGGAATACGCAATACAGAAACCCCAGCAGGGACCTCAGTCTGTGACTCTCCACACATATACATACCAAATGTGTGTGTTGCATCACAGTGCTGTCTTATGGGGATAACAGCTCCTGTTCCTGACATGCTTCTCTTCAGCTGACCTTTAGCACATGCTGCACTGCACATGGTGCACACGATTGGACAAAGTTTCTGTCTGCTGAAAGCTGGTGCCACTTCCCACGCCACCACCAACACCCCACCATTCAGACATGCACTGTCAGTGGTGGTGATCGCAGTCCCAGCATGTTGAACATGTTGGTTTGGCAGGCACCTTGGGCACAAGTTCCAGATGGGGGGGGGGGCAGGGGCACACATGGACGGCCACGCAGCCCCACTACCAGCTGCCCATGCAGGGGCCCCATCACCGCCTGCCACTGTATATCTCAGAGGGAGGATGCAGCCACTACTGTATTATTTCCCCAGGTACCTGCCTTTTCCAGATACCTGAAGGGCTACAGCATCTGGCACTATTGGCCTCTTCCTCCACAACTGGGTTCTGCGGCAGCAGTAGGAGGAGGCAGCCTGGATCTCTGCCTGGGGTGCCAGGACCTTTGGACCACTCCATGTAGCACACTGCCTTTCCGCAGCAGTAGCAGGACTGTGTGCTGCCACTGTCACTGTGGGATCATGACGAACATCACAGATGGTTCTGCAGATGGCAGAATACACCTTTGTGGAGAGGCTAAAAAGGTTGGGGCTCATCAACCTGGGGAAAAGATGGCTGAGGGGAGACATGATAGAGGTCTATAGATTATTGACTGGAGTGGAATAGGTAAACGTAGGTCACTTTTTTTATGCCATCAGACTGTGGACAGACAATGCATCTACAGTGCAACTCATTTGGGTCTTCTAGATGAAAATATTTTTTAGTCAATGCGTAATCTAACCCTGCAATCCATTACCGGAGGATGTAGTAAAAGCTGTCAGTGTAACTGGGTTTAAAAAGGTTTGGACTGGTTCCTAGGTAATGGTCAATAAACCATTGCTAAACAGGATCCAAGCTATGCACTGCTTGCCCCATTACAGTTATTGGGGATCTTGTGTGTCTTTGGGGGAAACTGCTAGGTACTTGTGACCTAGATTGTGCACTGTTGGACACAGGAGTCTTGGCATGATGGACCTTGATCTGACACAGTTTGGCATATTTTGTAGTCTTATGTTCTTATGTGCCATCTAGGCAGCTACCTGGTCTCCCCTGTGCACCATCAGCCCCCACTGCATGGCCCATGTGCCACCTCCTTTGCCCCCATTTGCACCATCACCATAGCATATTTGGGCACTATGCTATTGCTGTTAATGATGAAACAAAAAAGAAAAAACTCCAAACCAGGCTCAAAAAATAAACAAAAACAGAATGTGAGAATCACTTAACGAGATACCAATTTGAAGCTATGTATGTATATGTATATATAGAGGAAAAAAGACCTCAGCCAACCCTCCTGCCAATATAGTCAGAGAGAATGAGCCAGTCGAAGGGCAAACCAAACATAAACATCAACCGAATGATGCCACAACAATTGAACTGTGCTCAAAAAGACATCAGTGGTCAGAAAAAAACCTCTATAATGGGTTGCCAAACAAAAACAATACATATGATTCAAAAAAGGATCCCCAAACAGCTCAAATTGGTTAGAACATTCATATATCACCAGCAGCCATAACCATCACAAGTGCCTATAAATCAACCAGCCTAACACATGAAATCAGCAACAATAAAAAATAAAAAACAATGAAGAAACTTAGCTTGAACTCTGCAAGCTCAGCATGGCAGCATACTAGAATTCATGAAATCTGCAGCAATCAAGGCAACTATCAGAAGCCACGACACCGGGTGTTTTGCCACACAGCTTCTTCAGGGAGCTCAATAAATGACTGCCATTTCCTCTGTTTTTTGGCTCCATGGGGAAAGTTTTGTTATATAGTTGCTGCTAATGAAGCACTACAATCGCTCTTTTGTACTCCCCTCTCCATGCAGCACATTGCAGATGTAAAATAGACTCTCCCTCCTCAAAAAACACCCTTTCCACCAGGTTTTGGATTGCGTTAGGGTTCCTGCCGCTAAGATACCTGTGTTAAGGGAGCAAGTCCCACCCACTCCCCACCCACTGACCCCTACTCTCCGCCTTGTGTACGCCTTCTCTCCTCCCACAGGGCACTTTACGCTACTGGTGCCATTAGCACTTGCTAAAGTGCCTTTTTGAATGTGCTAAGTGTGCACCTGCACAGTTAGCATACACTAATGGCATACTTGCTCCTTTACCGCCGTTTAGTCAACATACCCCTTAGAAGAAAATGATCAACATGGCTGCATAATTACCTTAGTATCAGTGAAGGGCTTTTACTTTAGTACAAACCCTCCTGCCTGTGAGGTATCTCACTCAAATCTACTCCCATTATTTTTCTCTGAATAGTACTTAACAGGGTCAGAGAAAATCTCTATACCTGCACACTCACTAAGCTCTTTATTGTATGTATTCATATTTCAATTTTCACATCATCAAAATATCTTGGTCCTTGTTTCTAATATACAGAGCTTCTAATGAGATAATTTAAGCCCCAGTTCTCGCAGGAGAGCTTTTCTTTCTTTATTTTTATGATTAGAGAGAACCCTAATTTCCCTCCATTTATTTATTTATTTAACAAATTTTGATATACCATTTTTCTTACACTGAACTAAGGGGTATGTTTATTAAACCGTCTTAACGTGCGCCCGGCGATAGTGTGCAGGATGCCATAAAAGGAGTGGGCGTTTCGGTCTTAACGTAGCAAAACGGAATTATCACGCGATAACGCGTGCTGCGCACATTATCGGGCGAAACGCCGCTAAGCACTTTAACATGCGATAATCTTAAGTAGGCGCGCAGACATAGAAGCAGAGGTGTAGTGCAATGGTCAATACACTGACTGATGATACAGGGGTCATGCGTTCAATCCCCCAGTGTGCCTAATGCATAAGGCTGGCTGAGGCATCACCCTTCACATTTAAGTAGTGCTTTTTGAGGCATTTTACTTTTATTTTTTATTTTTATTTGCATATATTTCTATACCGCTCCTTCCAGTGATCAGTCGTGGTTTACATTTTAACAAATCGGTTCTGCAACGATAGCAGTTACATATAACAGCGATAGCAATAAAAACAGACTATGTACATTTAACAGTGGTAACAATAGTTAAGCTATATACATCATGAGGATAACAGTTAATTAGAACCATAGTAAACGGTAAATAGTTTGTGTACGAGGCAAGGTTAGTATAGAGGTTCGAGGGTTCGAAAATTATTTACATTGTCGAACAGAGTGGGATATCGTGAGTCCAGTGTGTTTATAATATACTCGTGATATGTTTGGAGTATATTAAAATTAAGTTGTTAGGTATCTATCAAGCTATGATTTAAATTGGATATAGTTTTTGATTTAACTGGATATAGTTTTTGATTTAAGTTATTTCATTCAAATTGTAGTATTCTTGGAATAGATGTGTTTTAAGGTATTTGCGGAATGATTGGAGGTCATTGTTAGCTCTTAGTGACTCTGGGAGCTTGTTCCATTGTGAGGGGGCTATGTAGGTGAATGCTCTATTGATAGTATTCATTTCTACCTTGCGTATAGAAATTGGAATTTGCAGCATATTTAGATTATGCCTTCATCTGCTTCTATTAGGTGGTTGTATATTGATGAGTGTGGTGAGGAAGGATGGGGAGATATTGTGTATTAGCTTAAAAGTTGTAATTATTATTTTGTATCTGATGCGTGCTTGTATAGGTAGCCAGTGGAGTTCTTGAAGGATAGGTGTGATGTGGTCTGAAATCCGTACATTCATTAGTATCCGAGCTGTGACATTTTGGGCCATTTGGAGTATGTTGGTTGTTTTTTTAGGTAAACCAACAAGGATACTATTACAGTAGTCTAGGTGTGGAGTTATGAGTGCTTGTACTATTGTTCTGAAATCTGAGTGTTCAATGATATTGCATAGTGGTTGTAATACTCTCAGTTTGTGGAAAATAGATCTATTTAGAAGTCTCAGATGGGCTTCCATGTTAAGTGTCTTGTTTAGTGTTACACCTAAGTACTTTAATTCCTGTTTAATGTTATACAATGTATTATTTAGTATGATTGTGGGAGGATGTTTAAGTTCAGGGTTCTTAGAGATAAACATTACTTCTGTTTTTTTATGATTGATGCTCAAATTGTTTTCATGAAGCCATAACTGAGTTTCTTTTAGGCATCTTTCTAAGTGGGTATAATCCGGGTTATGTATATCTAGTTGAGTATATAACATTATATCATCTGCATATAGATGATAGTTTATTTTGTGTTATTGCAAAATAGTGCAAATGGGCCTTAGGTAAAGATTGAATAATATGGCAGATAATGCAGAACCTTGAGGAATACCTTGCTTTTCTGGGAAGGTATTGGATAGGTTTTGGTCAAAGTATACTTGCTGTACTCTATTGGTTATATTTGAAGTGAACCATTTTAATGGTGTCCCCATTATTCCAATTGATTCCAGTCTTCTTATGAGGGTATTATGGTTTACCAAATCAAAAGCTGCTGTAATGTCTATGAATATTAAGATGAACATCTTCTTGCAGTTTTCAATACCTTTATATAGTTTATCGAATAGCACGAGTAGGAGTGTTTCTACTCCATGAGATTGAAATTGGACTGTCTTTTCAATGATTTTTGCTATGAATGGTATACTTGAAATAGGTCTGTATGAGAATGGGTCAGCTTTGTTGACTGTTTTGTTCTTTAATATAGGTCGAATGAGTGATCTTTTTAGATCTGCTGGCATAGATCCTTGAATTAGTGACTGATTTACTATGTGTAGAATTATAGGTGCCAATTCAGTTTTTATGATTTCGACCCAGGCTACAGGGCAGGGATCAAGTGGGGATGTGGTGGTGTTTATGATTGTGATTATGTTTTGTATTTGTTTAAGATCAGTTTTATGAAAAGTTTCCCATATTTCTGGGGGGTTTACGATCTGTGTTGCCTTTTGCAATAAATTGTTATCAATTACTATATGTGTGCAGTTTTCTTCCGTGGTGTTGAGTTTGCTGGAATAGTGGTCAGCAAACATTTGTGGTGTTATTTGATATTCGGTATTGTTGTCTTTAGGGGGTTTTATAAAGGATTTTACAAGTTCGAACAATTCTCTAGGCCTATTTATAGCATTATTTAGTTTATTAATATGGTAGTTCTTTTTTGTGGAGTTTATTAATTCCTTGTAAGTTGTAAGTAATTGTAGGTATTGTGCTTTGGTTTCTGATGACTTTTTTGTTCTCCATTTTTTCTCCATTCTTCTAAGGTCTTTTTTTGCTTTAACTTATTCTGATGTGTACCAGGGTTCGGTTTTATTTCTTAATTTGAAATTTACATTAGGAGGGTTTTTGGATGTGTGTTTTGAGACCATTTCAATTCCATTATTCCATTGTTTTACTAAGTCATCAAGATTTGTTGTTTCTGTGTTTGTGTGAGAAAAGATAGATTTTATTAATGCATCTTTATCCAATCTTTTAAACGTGCTTTTGTAAATATTGGATTTAGGTTCTATAATGGGTGGTTGTATTGGTATGGCAAATGAGAATTGGATAAGGTGATGGTCAGACCAAGGCATTTGTGTTATTTTTGGTGGAGAGCTTATTACTATGTTGTTTGAGTGTTTTTTGGGTATGAAAACCATGTCAAGGACGTTGCCCATGTTGTGGGTGGATGATTGGATTATTTGTTGGAAACCCAGTTGGTCCATGGCTTCTAGGAATGTATTTGTATGTGTTGTGTGAAGTGATGTAAGATTAAAGTCCCCTAGAATCATCTGATATTTTTTGAATGGGGTTTCACATATTGTTTCAAGGGCTGTAGCTAGGGCTTCGTGGTCAGTGGAGGGAGGTCTGTATATGAGGGAAATAGCAGAAGTTCTGTTCTCCAGCTTAAGGATGTCTATTCCCTCTAATGACTTTTGGGAACTGATAGAAAGTTTTAGATCATCTCTAGCGAATACTAACACACCACCACCTTTTTTATTGGTACGAGGGCAATTATATATGCTGTACCCTGGTGCTTTTAGCATGTTGAGGAGGACCGTGTCTGTATCTTTCAACCAGGTTTCTGTTATGCACAGTAAATCAGGTTTTTCATCTATTATTAGGTCCTGTATAATATGTGTTTTGTTTCTAATGGACCTGGCATTTATTAGCAAACAATTTTGAGTGATTAGTATATCTGTGTTAGGGGGCGGGATAGTGGAAGTAGTTTTAATTCTTATTAATCTTGAGTTTCATAGTTTTAGAGTTGGGTTGGGTTATGTTGGGTGAATTGAAATTGCTTGGTGCCCTGTGTAAGTATTGTGTTGGGTGAGATATGGGTATTAGAATTGGGAGCATGTGCACTGAATAAGGGTAAGGATAAGAGTAATTAGTGCTGCCAGCAAACACACCCTCATGGTGGCGTAACCTAAGGTGCCGCATAAGGCACCCCATAACGCACTCCATAGGGCACATTATAAAGTGCCCAAAAGCTTGCCTCCGTCTCCGTAACCCGGAAACCTCCGGGATCCCGCTACCGGCTCAGGCCACTACAGACCTGAGCCGCCCCCCAACCTGAAGCTGCGACCAGCCCATCCCCCCTGCTTGATACCTTCCACAGCCTCCTGTCAATCATTCAGGAGCAGGTCTATCCCAACTGGTGATATATGCACTCCATCTGGCCTGAACAGGCCAGCACACTCAACGTCCACCCATGGGTGCAAAATCTGGCACCCACCCCGCTTCCCCACCCACCTGCCAATTTGGCGATTAATTTTCATTAGACCACCGCTGCTGATCCCATCAGGCCGGCCTTGGAAGGATATCAGACCAAACAACAATAACTCCCGGAAACATTGCTAAAACCTCCCCCAAGCCCTTGTGAACAGCACAAATCAGCTGCTTGCAGGTCCAGGACACCAAGTCGTTGCCGCCTAGGTGTATCAGCAGAATGTCCAGCGTCCCTCTCACGCGCTCGTGATGCCGCAGCAAAGGCAAAAGCTGAATCCACCGGAGTCCACGCTCGCCCAGCCATGATATGGTCACCCCCAGCGCATCCAGTCCAATATTCGGCCCCAATGGCCGTGTTGCTGCTCGCCGACCAGCCCAGTAAACAAACGAGTGGCCAATCACACAACAGCGACACAATGCATGTCCCTTTTCTGCAAATTAAGAAATAACATAGTTAGTACATCCCAGGGCCTGTCACAAATGCACATAGCCCTGGAACGCCTGTGACCTCCATCTCCCTATCTGTTGTATCTCCCGCTCCAGCAGACCCTCCGCCGCCACACTGGTCGCTGCACCGATCCGAAAGGAATGTGGAGCAAACCGACTGGGGTCCTCCCCAATCCGTTGCAACGAAAGCCGCAGCACCGCCGTAAACTGGAAGCGTGTGAGCACCCTCGCATCCTCGTGTATGAACAGACTGCCCGCACTGGCCAGCCGCACCTGCAAGTACACGTACAGCAGACTGACCGGGCAAGTAAGCGCCCCGGGTACGGCACGCAGCACCACCCATGCACCTTTCCCCGACTGATCAGTCTTTGAACGCACTAAGTGTATGCGAACCGTGCCCTCCCCCACCTTCACCTGGTGGACTTTCAGGTCCCGCTCACATTCCCTATGACCCGACTCCGACACCAGCTCCTCCACCCTAAATGCACCAAAGAAGGCCACCGAAAAGACAGCCTAAAACAGCGTACCTTCGTACGGGGATGACACCACCTGCGGCAAGACTCCCAATAAGCGGCTCAACAGGTCATGAGTTATCGGCTGCCGCCCATCGGCCGGGGTGGGAAGGGACCGTTCCCACCCATGCAATAACTTATGTATCAAAAATCCCCCCCCCGGCCGCCCCCCAACCGACCGCTCTCGCAAAAAAAGAAAACCCAGCCAACTGCCTCCTCACCGTTGCCCGTGATAGACCCGCCGCTTTCGCCGCTACCACATACTGACCCAAAAGCTGCTCTGGGGCTGGACCATGTTGCCAGCCTTGCTGCACCAGGAAAGTTACCACACTGTTGCAGCCCCGCTGATACGCCGCCCACGTCGCCACTGACACTGAATTCCTCAGCAGTTCCTTTATATCACGAGGCCAATCCGCCATAAGTGCTCCGGGACCGATACTCCCACTTCTTCGGCTTCCGGTGCCAAGGTCCGAAACAGCTCCCACTTAAAACGGGAAAGAACATCAGCAATTTTGTTAGTACTTCTGGGAATATGACGGGCCTTCACCACCACATTCAAACGCAAGCAAGCTAACACTACCTGTCTCATTAAATCAGCCACTTGCTTGCAGCGCGGGGCATAATTGTTTATAACGCTCACTACTGCCACATTATCGCACCACCAGACCAACCGACGATTCCGGAGTCTGTCCGGCCATACGGCCAACACCACCAGTATCGGAAACAACTCCAAAAAGGTTATATTTTTGGTCCGGCCCGCCTCCCGCCATGCCTGGGGCCACCCTGCCGCACACCATGAACCTCCAAAGTAAACCCCCAAGCCCAGGCCCCCCGCCACATCCGTGTATAATTGCAGATCCATACTAGAGATCTCCCTCCCCCTCAAAACTGTAGTACCATTAAAGTCACGCAGAAACTCATCCCACACCCTCATATCCGCCCTTATGCTCTGCGATACCCTAATCCGATGATGAGGCCTAAGGACCCCAACCGTAGCCGCCGCTAGCCGCCTCAAAAACACCCGCCCCATCGGAATTACCCTACACGCGAAATTCAACGAGCCAATCAGTGATTGCATTTCCCGCAACGTCATCTTGCTGGAGACTATCACATTCGCCACCAAAACTCGGAGCTTCGTTATCTTAGCCACTGGCAAGCGAGCTACCATCGCTGCCGAATCGAGCTCTACCCCTAAGAAGGTAATGATGGTCGAGGGGTCTTCTGTCTTTCCTGCCACGAGAGGGACACCCCACCCCCGAGCCAACTGCTCAAAGCCACCCAGTAATTCTGAGCACTGCTCAGACTTAGCCTCACCTACGAACAAGAAATCATCTAAGTAGTGCACCACATTTGCGCAACCAACCTGCTCCACCAATGCTCAGTGTAGAAAACTACTAAACCGTTCAAAATAGGCACAAGATATCACGCACCCCATGGGCATACACTTATCGAAATAACTGTCCCCCTCAAAACAAAACCCCAACAGATGAAAAGACGCCGGGTGCACCGGCAACAAACGGAAGGCTGCCTCGATATCAGCCTTCGCCATCAAACACCCCGGACCACAGTTCCTCACCAAATCCACTGCCGCATCCAAGGAGGCATACCGAACCGTGCACAGATCGTCCGGGATATGGTGTTAACCGACGACCCCGCGGGGAAGGAGAGGTTGTGGACTAACCGGCACTTCCCTGGCTCCTTTTTCGGGATTATACCCAACGGGGATACTACTAAATCCTCGAAGGGCCGCTCCGCAAAGGGGCCCGCCACCCTCCCTAATCCGATCTCCACAGCCAACTTATCCCGCACCATCTGTGCAAATTGCCGCACCGAAGGCGAATTCCTAGCTTTGTTACATATCACCTTGCCCACCACTGGAATCCTAAAGCCTTCACTAAATCCCCCCTCAATTATTGCGCTGTCCTTCCGTTTTGGATACCTTTTCAGCCACGGGCGCATTGCTTCAATCCTAACTGGGGTTGGCGCTAAGCTCAGGAGGCTCTTACTGTTTTGGAAGGGGCACTCTGGCCCCACCTGCTCCTTTCTTAACACATTTGAGCGCCGAGTGCGCTCCGTTGCAGACGGAGCAAGCGTGCCGGAATTTACAATCCGGAAACGGGCACGACGATTTGTTGAATCGCCAACAGACATCACCGCCCCCCCCCCCACAGCTGGTGCTTTCTGGACCCCCACGGGTCCTCCCCCCTGAAAGGGCCGCCCAGCCCCCGAAACACCGGCCACTCCTCCCCTTGCACTGCTCGTCGCACTCCCGCTTGGTCTGACAGCCATCTGCGTCAACCATAAATTAACATCTTGCGTCCCCCAGGACAGTTGGTGATTTTCTTCTATCTTATCCCGGAACTTTTCATCATAGTTGAGCCATGCCCAACCATCGTGCAATTGCGCCGCTTCTAAGATGGATTCGGCATAAGCCAGGAGCATCCTATAATGCTCCGGGTGCGAATGCCCCCATACACTAGCGAGACGCAAAAAGGCCCGCGTCCAGTTCACCACGTTCCGCGCCACTCTCCGCACCCTCCCCGCCTTCTCATCTGCCTTCCTCTTCCGTCTGCTGTCACTGGACCATTTACGACCTTCAAGCAAGCGTAAAATGTCGATATAACGACTTCGCTGAATCTTTCGCCGCAGAGTCTTCGGTACGCCCTCCCATAACTCCGAAAATGCCACCACCGTAGGCGTCGCCCCAACTGCACTCGCCTTACCCTCAGTCCCTCGCGATTCCCGCCCCCTACTCCCGTCGGTTGAAGATGAACGTGACGTAGAAGCGGTTGACGAGGTGGAAGAGGTCCCCGAACTCTGTCATCTCCGACACGTATGCCTCCACTTCCTCCCCACTTTCCTACCTCCCCCATCAGCCGCCACAGTCCCGCCCCCTTCTGTCGTACCCTGATCCCCTGCTAACTCACCTGCTACTCACGCCGGCTCTTCCGCCGCCGCGCCGGCCTCCCGCGGCTCCATACCCGCCTGCGTTGCTGCTGGCGTCCTCTCTCCCGATCCCTCCGTAGGCGCTGTTGCACTATCCAATGGTCTCGGACCGCTGAACCACGGACTTCCAGGGTACTGCCATCCAAGGGGGACCTGTGGAGAAAACACAGGAAAAGGCGAAGGGGCCCCCGCCATCGCTCAAGGGGGCTGCCACGCCCCTATCCACTCCACCCCCGAAGAGCCTTGGCCCCCACCCTGCCAGTGCTCCCAAGCCGGTGGGTATGCACACCCCGACACTCCTGGCCAGTTTGCGGAGCCCGCTGGCACAGCCCACTCACCTGCCCTTGTCCCGCCCGACGCTTGCCCCCCACCCCCTGCCGGAGGTAGCCCTACTTCAAGCCCTAGCCTCCCCAGTGGGCCAGAAGTTCCCCCACCCGGTTCCCCTGCCCCTCTCGCTCGCCCCCCTCGACCCAACCGGCCCTCACTCCACGCCTCACCCCCTTGTACCTCCCCTGCCACGCTGGGCCGCCCCTGCGCTGACCCTCCCCCACGCCGCACGCTCCCCCTAGCACATGCCCCACGGCTGCTCGTTCTGCCTCTACCCCGGTTCTGCTCTACCAGCCTTCCGGATAACACGCCTTGCAGACCGCCAGCCTGGCCCATGCTCTTGCCACCTCCTTTCCCTCCACTGGGGGCGGACCCCGGCCCGTCCCGCACGCGAGCACCCCCAGCTGCACCTCTCCCCCTGCCCCCTTTGTTTCCTTTTCTAGGTGCCCCCCCACCCTTTACCAGACCGCATGTCTCCCCTCTCTCCTACCACTGAATATGCGTGCCCCCTAGTATTATTTGTGTGTCGTTGATTGTGTTTTTTGTTGTTGTTTTTTTAAACTCCAACCTCTGGCTCCCTGCTGCCCCCAAATTTACTCTTGCACACCCCCCCTGACTTTTTCTTTTTTTTGATGCTGACCCCCTGCACCCCCCTTTTGGCACTCAACCAGCTCACTGCCTTCCTCCGTCCTCCAGACCCCCGACCCTGCACAAGGCCTCGTGGTGCTGCAGAGCTCCCTCGTGCAGCACCCGACTCGTCTGGCTCCGACCTGGAAAAGGCCGGAGCCACGCCGCGTCCCCGCACTCCCCTGAGGCTGTTCCTGCCTCCCCTCAGCTCCATTGGCTCCCCCGCCTCCTGGAGGCCCGCGGGAGCCAATGGGGCGCCCAGAACCGCTCCGGCCCGTCCCCTCGCCTCAGCGCCGCCGCGGCCCCGGGGGGTCGCGTCCTTGCCGCCCCCCGGTTAAACTGGGCCGCGCGCACGCTGGCTCCGTGGCCCCGACATTCTCCACTATTCATCTTTCTCCATTGAGAAAATTGGCCATTTAGCTCTACCCTCTGCTTTCTATCTTTTAATCAGTTCCTGATCCACAATAATGCATTGCTTTCTATCCCATGGCTTTTTAATTTTGCCAAAAGTCTCTCATGAGGGCCTTGTCAAAGGCTTTCTGAAAGTCCAGATATACTATATCAACCGACTCACCTTTGTCTACCTGTTTATTCACATCTTAAAAAAAACATAACAGATTAGTAAGACAAGATCTTCCTTGGCTAAAGCCATGTTGGCTGTCTCCTACTAAGCCATGACTATCTACATGTTCAGTAATTTTGTTCTTTATGATTGTTTATACCATTTTTAGTGTACTGACATCAGGTTCACCGGTCTGTAGTTTTACGGATCACCTGTGGAACCCTTTTTAAAAATTGGCATTACATTGGACATCCTCCATTCTTCAGATATTATAGATGATTTTAACAATAGTTCACAGATTACTAATAGTAGGTCTGCAATCTTATATTTTAGTTCTTTCCAAACCCTTGGATGTATACCATCTGGTACAGGTGATTTGCTACTCTTCAGTTTCTCAAATAGTTGTAGTACATTTTTACGGTGTATCGATATCTCTTTCATTTCTTCCACAGCATCAACTTTAAATAACATTTCAGTCATGGGTAACATCCCTACATCTTCCTCAGTAAAGACCAACTATAGTAAATCCAACATGAACCCAACCGGAATCACCAGTAAATCATAAACCTAAATATCCCGATAATAAATAACTCCCAGTGTTCGACATCGTTTATCTGAGCATGCATCGCGACTAAGAACGAGATCTCTTTCAGCTCCTATGGTGGATCATTGTCTGTCCTTTGGCCATGCTTTTGAATCTCTACGGTGGAGGATACTTGATCATGTCCCATGTGACCCTCGGGGTGGCGATCGAGAACAACAACTACAATACCTGGAACAAAGATGGATTTACAGATTAAATTCAGTCTCCCCAGGCGGCCTAAACCAACAGATTGACTGGCATACTATACTCTGACGAATGTACCCGATGAGGGATTCCCTGATGGTGGGTGTTCCCTTTTACAATGGGTCTTTGATCATTGGCTGTTCAATTTCCACATGTGATGCTGACGTTATACGTTGAAGACTTAAATGGCTGACTACATTTCCAACTTGTTAGCTGAATACATCGTTGCCAATATTTACAAATGGACGTCCTGAAGCAGGGTTTCTAATATATTCTGTACCCGAAACGAGCGCTGCGTTGACAGTCCTTCACTTTTTTATGGCATCATGGACACTACTCGTTACTGAAGCTAAGTAACATTTTAAATATATTAATAAAAGGAGAACATCACAGCGGTGCCTTGTTATTATACAGAGCGCTTTGTTGAATTTCTCTCCGACAAAAATCATTTCTAACACTGGGAGTTATTTATTATCGGGATATTTAGGTTTATGATCAGTAAAGACCAAAGCAAAGAATTCATTCAGTCTCTCTACTATTGCCTTGTCCCTCTTAGTGCCCCTTTTACCTCTCTCTCATCTAATGGTCCAACTGACTCTCTCACAGGTTTTGGGGTTTTTTGCTATTAATGTACTTGAAAAAGTCTTTTTCATGCATTTTTGCTTCCACAGCAAGCTTCTTCACAAATTCTCTCTTTGCCTAACTTTCAATGCCTTGCATCTAGCTTGCTAGTACTTGTGTTGTTTGCAGTTTTCATCATTTGACTCCTTTTTCCATTTCCTGAAAAATGCTTTTTTATTTTTTGCAACAGCAGCCTCTCTAACCTCACCTTTAAACCATGCTGGCAGTTTTTTGGACTTCCTTTTACTTTTCTTAAAACATAGAATACAGTTGGTCTGGGCTTCCAAAATAATATTTTTAAACAACACCCAAGCTTGATGTAAATCTTTAACCTTTGTAACTGCTCCTTTTGGGTTTTTTTTCTTAACTACTTTCCTCATTTTATCATAGTCTCCCTTTTGAAAGTTAAAAGGAATTACTGTGGATTTCCTTACCATCCCTCCTACATTTATTAAATCAAATCAGATCATGCTATGATCACTATTGCCAAGTGCCCCAACACCCTTATCTCTTGCACCAGATCTTGTGTTCCATTAAGGACTAGGTCCAAAATGGCTTCCCCTCTGGTCAGTTCATGACCCAGCTGCTCCAAGAAACAATCATTTATTTCATATAGAAATTTTATCTCCTTAGCATGCCCTGCCATGACACTGACCCAGTCGAAACCGGGGTAATTGAAATCACCCATTATTATTACTGTGCTATAACTTTTGTTAGCTTCCCTGATTTCTTTGAGCATTCCATCATCCATTTGTTCATTTTGCCAGGCAGTCAATAGTACACCCCCACTGCCATCGCCTTCCCCTTCCCCTTTTTACATGGAATTTCAATCCATAGAGATTCGATAGTGAATTTTGTTTCCTGCAAAACTTTAATCCTTTGTGACTCAATACCCTCTATAACATAGAGCGCAACCCCTCCACCAAATTGATCTGCTCTATCATTATGATATAGTTTGTACCCAGGTATCACAGTGTCCCATTGGTTGTCCTCCTTCCACCATGTCTCTGAGATGCCAATCATAGCTAACCTCTCATTTAGTGCAATATATATTCTAACTCTCCCATCTTATTTTTGTAGCCTTCTAACATTTGCATACAAGCATTTAAGAGGCTGTATTTTATTCTTATTAATCTGGCTATCAGTAGGCGGGGTAATTTGGAAAATTTAAGCTCTGTCTGCTCTCTACTCAAGGGCATTTGGGCTACTTCTCTTTATTGGAACCTCTCTGCTGATATGTCCTAACTTCAATCTTTTGTTAGTATCCTTCAAGGATATATTGTTCCGAACCATGCAACTGTCGGCTCTCCCGTGTTTTCTAGTTTAAAATCTGCTCTGTCTCCCTCTTAAAGGTTAATGCCAGCAGCCTGGTTCCATTCACACCTTACACTCCTACACACTCTAGCACCATTCACACCTGGAACCACAACATAATACCTCTCTACAGTACTTGAAGCAATATGTGCCCACAGCAAAAAACTCAAACCACTCATTGCATTAGGAGACTACAACCTAACCTCCACATCCACCAAGGAAGCCTCATCATTCCTAAAAGCCATGGAATCACTAAATTACTACCAAACCATTAACACCCCAACACACCAACATGGTACAACTCCGGATATGGTTTTTATCCCAAAGCACTTGGTGGAAAAAGGCATGACCACAACACCAACAATTACAACGGTTCCCTGGTCAGATCACCATCTAATTGAATTCACATTAACCCTAAATGACCTCATCCAACACACGGAAAACGAGACCATAACCAGAAGATTCAGAGCCTTCAAAAAAGAAGTATTCATAGACGAAATCGAACCACAACTTCAGCAAGATTATGAAACCCTTGATCTAGGCATAGAGATGTGGAACTCCATAATATCAAATGCAGCATCAGCCCCAACAAATATAAAAGCACAAACACAGGAGACCCAATGCCCCCTGGTACTCAAGTGATATTAGAGACGCAAAATGCACCCTCCGAAAATTAGAAAGAAAATGGAGGAGAAACAAGTCATATGACTCATAATCCAATACAGAGACAAGCAAATGGAATACAACAATCTAATAAATAAACAAACATAAACAGCAACACCATACCAACCTAATCATGAATTCCATCAACAATCCAAAAGAACTATTCAGAATCGTCCAAACACTAACCAAGGACAATACACAACGTGATACTCTCCATCTTAACCCACAAGAATATGCAGACTACATAAAATAAAAAATAGCTCCCTAACATGTTCCATCGCGCCACAAGCAGAAGACCATGAAACGATAGAGGAACTTCAAACCTGGGAAAACTTCAGCATACCATCAAAACACCAGATTGAGGACATAATCAGTGGCCTTAACACAACAACTTCACTATCAGACCCATGCCCAGTAGCTTGGATCAAAGCCTCTAAAACCCAGCTCCCACATTATATTCATAAAATCGCTAAAGATTCACTCCAACAAGGATACATGCCGCAAACTCTGAAGCATGCCAAGATAAGACCGATACATAAAGGCAACAACCTCAGCCTCTCTGAACCAAAATCATATCGACCTATCTCCAGTCTACCTTTCCTTGCAAAAATCATTGAAAAAGCAGTACAACACCAACTACAGGACCATATTGACATCAATGCCCCACTGGGCATCCATCAACATGGTTTTAAACCACAACACGGCGTTGAAACACTACTAACTTCCCTCTTTGACAATCTCCTAAAAGGCATAGACAACATAAAAAATGGATTCCTACTTGTATTCATGGACATCTCGGCAGCCTTCGACACCGTGTCACACGTCAGACTGCTTCAACGCTTACACCAAATAGGATTATGCAAAAATACTCTAAAATGGTTTACGTCATACTTAGAAAATAGAATGCAACAAGTCAAATGTGCACAAAAAAATCAACACACTTCCCTGTCACGCAGGGAATTCCGCAAGGCTCAGCACTATCATCAATGCTCTTTAACATTTACATCCAGCCCATATGCAACATCATCAAAAGGCACATGCTCCAATATCACATCTACGCTGATGACATCATGATATATGCCCCATTCAACCTACTAGCCCTCAATACCACATCTATAACCAGATGCATAGAAGATATGAACACCTGGTTCAAAGCCAATAATATGACGGTCAATTTCGACAAGACCGAGGCAATGTTCATCACAAGGAACACTACCTTCACCCCACCACAAACCATCAGCATTTTAAGTAAGCTTATAGTAGTTAAATATGAGGATAAATATATGGGCATCACAATGGACAGAGCACTAAACCTCAAATCCCACATCACAAAGACCGCAAACAAGGCTTATCAACGATTAAGGATCATCAGAAAACTCAAGCCACTACTCTGCCAGGACCACTTCCGCACAGTATGCCAGGCACTCATAACACCTCTGTTTGACTATGGAAACTCATTATATCAAGGCTTCCCTCAACAAACCCTGCACCCGCTCCAAATGGTGCAAAACACCGCAGCATGCATCATCACGGACACCCCAAGGTCTAAACACATCACCCCAGTCCTGCAGCAACAACACTGGCTACCCATGATGGCCAGAGCAAAATTCAAAATAATCCTAATCATCTTTAAAATCATCACCACTTCTCAGCAGAAGCACTCCAATACATCATAATGAAAGATACCTGCAACAGACCGAGAAGAACCAATCAAGACAACATGATCGGCACACCTGCAGGATTCCACAAGACCAGAGAGACAAACTCAAAAAGAGCACCCTCCTTACTAGCACCCACACTCTGGAATTCCCTTTCAACAAGCCTGAGAGAGTTAGATGACCTAACAAACTTTCAAGAAGACCTCAAAACCTACCTCTTCATTGAAGAATACGGTAATACATCTACTACCAATAATGCGATACCCACTCATCCCAAATAGGAATATACTAACCCAACAAACACAATATAGACCTGGTAATTACTTCATAATGTATAAATACTACCCTTAGAATAAATGTAACCCCAATAGTACTGTCTAGATGTTGTTAAGTTCCCCTATATTAAATGTAACCCTCCTATTGTAATGTCTAGATGTTGTTAAGTTCCCCTATATTAAACGCAACCCTCCTATTGTAATGTGACCACTTTGATTGAAAGATAAGGTGGTATACAAATCTGTTTAAATAAATAAATAAATAAAGGTGGAGTCCATCCCTTCGGAAGAGCCTCTCCTTTCCCCAGAATGTTCCCCAATTTCTAAGAAATCCAAAACCCTTATCCTTGCACCGTCGTCTCAGCCGTGCATTGAGACTCCGGAACTCTGCCTGCCTTTTGGGTCCTGCGCATGGAATGGGAAGCATTTCAGAGAATGCTACCCTGGAAGTTCTGGATTTCAACTTCCTACCTAAAAGTCTAAATTTCACCTCCAGAACCTCCCTACTACACTTTCCTATGTCATTGGTACCAACATGTACCATGACAGTAGACTCCTCCACAGCACTAAGACCTTGTCCAAAGTGCCACATGAGTCTTTTTAGGTTTATTTCCATATTCATAAAAGTATCTTTTAGTCATATACAAACAGTGTGCTATATAGGTAATAGGCATTTGCATTAGTTTTCTTCCATATGGAAAAATCAATGAAAATCACAATTTTTGGTTTGTCTTGGCAACAATTAATTAAGGGTGCATACTTGGAAAATTTTGACATGGCAGCAAGCCCGACATGTATTGAAGCAAGCCACCATGGAAGACAAGGGGTGATTTTCTTTAACTCTATTGTGGTGCAAGCGGCAGGCAGCATCGAGGGTGATGACCCAGTAAATTGGTGAAATGATTGCTCTCGATGACCATCCTTTGAAGATGGTTAAGAAGAAGGGGTTTAAGAGGATTCTGCATCTCTTATCCCCAACTTACAGAATGCCCTTCAGGACAACTTTTAGTAAGCAGGTTGTTCCCAGTTTCTCCAGCTTCTATAACCAGTTGCATGAGCAGTTGCAGACAAAACTGGTAAAAGCAGCATCCAGTACTAGCATGCATTTCACTACTGATATCTGGATTAGATAGAAATCTACATATGCTGACCTCTCTCGATAGCAAAATGGTGGCAGCTGGTCAAGACAACAAGAAGCTTCAGATTTTTTGGGGGAGCAACAGCATGATGGTGCTGATGATCTGTGCTGCACAGTCAGGTAATGGATAACAGCCATACATGGATCCATATCTTAGTAGAAATAAGGCCAATGCTGCAGGGTCAATACATAGAGCACAGAGCACTGTGCATCCAGGTTTCTTCATAGCAGATGAACATAGTCAATGCAGTGAAGGTAGGGAATCGTCAGGGGATCATATTCTTCACACACTTACTGCAGCCAGTTGTCAGAGACTCTCTAGGCCTGGACAACAAGGCATACTGATCAAGAAGTGCCAAAACATAGCTGAGCATTTTCACCAGAGTGAAAGGTGCGTGTGAGCTGTATGAAAAAAAGGAGGCAATGGGGATGTTAGCACCATGTGGAATTCCACTTATGACATGCTGGAGAGGTTAGTGGAGCAATGAATGGCCCGGTATCAGATGTCACCAGGACTGGGCATTTATCATGCAGGTTATAGAAGTCCTAAAGCCATTTAAGGATGCCACAGAAGTACTGCATTCCACAAAGCACTACCCTGAACCTTCTCATCCTGGTAGTGGATATTTCATAAGCCAAGTTAGAGGGTTTTCTGCAGTGACTGGGATTCACAGCAGAGGATTTGGTGATTATGGATTTCTTGCATAGTCCACAATCACCCTTATGAAGGAGGATGCTTATATGATAGCTGGTCTCTGTGACCCATTGATGAAAGGAACTTTTTCTCTGCTTTGCAATTCACTGACTTACTGGAAGGGGAAGCTAGGGACTGAGGTGGTCAAAAGAGAATATTAGATGGATGAGGCAGTGGCAGTGGTGATGCATAAGGGGAAATAGTGGGCACACTGGCAAGCAGTATCAGAGTGGAGGAGTGGCCTAGTGGTTGGGGCAAGATACCTCAGGCCAGAAGGTTGGGGGTTCAAATCCCACTAGAGGACAGCAACCTTGGGCCAGAAGGACTGGGGTTTCTAGTTCCACAGGTGCTCCTTGTGGTCTTGGGCAAGCCACTTAACTCTCCATTGTCTGTGTTCCCTGTAAAGTAGTTATCTCCAAATTATAAATGCCCTGTTCAATGTAATTTCAGTTTGTTCAATGTAAACCACCTTGATATCATGAAAGGCAGTATATAAGAAATGTTAAATAAATAAGTATTGTGAACATGAGGACCACACTCTCATATACTACTCCACCCCCTCTGGCTTTACATGATGGTGACCCATGAGCCCCAGCCAGGGACAATCTTTGCTGATCAAAGCCCTAGCCATAATGCTAGGTTGCAGAGATCGGCCTGCCACAAGTTGAACTCCCTAACCTGCAGAGTCCAACAAGGCATATTGGGCACAGAGGTTGGCAGTCTGGGCAGACCTTGCCAAAGTTGCACAACATTTCTTGTTCTACCCTCCAACTAGTGTGTCCAGTGCCATGTCTAATGCAATCAACAGAACTAGAGTCCCTGTATGCAAATAAAAATATATCTGATCTAACATAGCAAGAGGTTTGGTACTGTTTCCTATTCAAAAACCTCTTTGACCTTCATCAAACAAATTATTATCTTTCAGAAATCCACTCTTTCTCTATCAATTTATCCACCATGGGATGAAACTGTTCACAATTATTTATTTTTGCAAAATTGATGAGCAACAGCTTTCTTTGATTGTAAAGGAAACATCCTCTTTTCTAAAGAGGAAATTATTTAGCCAGTCTAACATTCCACCTGAGCATTGTTTAGAAGTTGTGATGGTTACTAGATCTAAGGAGGAGAATATACTGTTTGAGGCCTAAGTAAAACTCTAAAGGAGGGCATTTTAGAAGCTCTATCCCTGAGTTGGACATCTGAAAATGGGCATCTAGACATGCAAATCATGAAGACATCCTTGGAGCTATTTTAGAAAGCTGGGTATGTAGACATCCCTGGCGCGAGAATGTTCAGGTAGCATGGGGGCATGGTGGAGGCATGCTCTGAAGAAGCAAGACAGTTGCATGTCAGTGTGATTTCAGAATGGCACAAGCATGTCAGGCCTTGGCTGTTGAGGCGTCTGTGCCTATACCTGCTCCTGACCATGAACAACGTGCAAAAAAGTGATTATTTCATGGCTACAATGCTTCCAGGTGGAAAGCAAAATGTGATTACGTCACAGCAGTTAATATTTTCTGGCCAAAGAAACCTGTCTATAAATACAATACATACTACAAACATATAACTAGCCCGCCACACATCTGAGTATTTGAAATGGCAGGGTATGATGAGCTAGTCTCATAACATAGACAGCCCCCTCTGTCCTACCCAGGCCAGGGCATCCAAGTACCCAGTTCTGCAGGTGTGCATTTTAGAGACATCCGGTATATGTACACCTTGCTTTCAGCAGGGGGTTCATCTCCAGAACCTATACTGGGATGTTATTTTTTCAGGGTGGAGATGGGGTGACTTCAGAAGGCATGACTGTCATTCTAAGGCTGAGATTTAGTCCAAAATCTCTCTCTGATTTTCCATGTTTTCCTTTTTTTATAATTTCATAATTATAATTTATAATAATAATTATACCTTTTTTTATAATGTATGATTTATCTTCCCTATACCAATTCTTCTGTTGCCCTTCATGCATTCTACATAACCTTGCTGGAGTCACTTCCCCTAATGCTCTTCCTGTTCACCTGAAATCATCTGCCTTGCCCCTCCCTCCTTTCTTCTCCTTTGCAATACAGGGATTTTTTTTATTTTTTTTAACATCTTTCTACATCTGCCTTTCCTCTGATGAACGTTGCTCTCTTCTGTTGTTTTCTGCTGGATCCACCTTCCTACTTCTTCACAGGAGACATCTGACCGAGGGATTGACATAATATCTAAAATGATCTCCAAAACACTCTTTTCAATGGGCATGTTTGAATTTAAAAGAAATCACAGCTCTCCATTAGAAAGTTCACAGATACTTATTCAGCTAACACAGGTTAAGGATCAGTTCATCTGAAAAACGTATTAGAGAAAAGTACACAGTGCCTGCAAGAGTAATCAGTCACCTCTTTTCTCTTCATCCCTGTACTCTACAAGAAACAGAAAAAGAAACAGGCATGATATCCTGAAATGAGCTCTTAGGACTCTTCAGGAGCTCCTTGTTAAATTATTTTATGACAACAGAGTGTAGTACCTGATGGATCAAACAGTGGTGGGAACCACTTGATAAAAGAATTGGTAGTGGGAAGAGTGCACTGATATCACTTATGCATATAGGGGGTCATTTACTAATGGTTTGTACCTGCTAACAGTGCTAAGGTGCATTAACAATTAGTAAGTAACCCACAACATGCAGTATACAACGCATAACTGAAGTAAAACTACCTTGCATTGCAATAAGTGTTTCTTGGTCAATACTTGATTAGGTTTCCACTTCAGTATATTTTCAGCTTGTCAAAAATTAGTAAATTAAAATACAAAGACCAAATTGAAAACTAACTAGAGATAGAATAATTACTATATTGTAATTGTGATTCTGTATCAATTATTGTCCTAGTTTCCTTCCGGTTAAATGAAAACAACAATGGGGATCATTTTAAAAGGCTTGGTGGTGATATAGGATGTATGAAGAAATGCACATAGACGTCAAAATCACGGAGACATTTTTGAAGCCCTTCCTCAAATGATGGTCGCAGATGTCGCCAGTGCGGGGAGGTCCAAATAAGCAAGGGGATGTGGTGGGGGCATATCTGGGGAGGTGCAATAGAGTTACATGTTACTGTTTATTTATTTTATTTATTTAACTAGAATGATATACCACTTCTCTACGAGTCTAAGTAGTGTACATTCAGGTACTGTATATATATTTTCCCCTTGTCCCTGAAGGGCTCACATTCTGGTTTTGTACCTTAGGCAGGAATGCAGGTACAAATATGCATCAGGAAAGTGCTTGGTTTGGCCATAAAACCTCCAGTGAGTGTAGAGTTAAGTGACTAGCCTTCAATCACAGAGACCCACACTGCTCCAAACCTACTACTTTAACTATTATGCTATTAGACATCCATAGTCTGCAATGTTAATCTGGGAGCATCTATGTAGACGGCTCTATAGATGTCGATATCAGGCATGTCCACATTTCTGAAATCGTGCCTGAACTTGCACATGTCTGCTTTTTTTTCAGAAGTTCTGTCTTTGATGTCCCAGATTGCACTTAGACCTCCCATTGTAAAATGTGCCTTAAAAGCTCCATTTAAAGATCACAAGTCAAATCCATTCTAAATCCATTCTAAACTATAATATAACTTAAGAAGCATCATACTGAGTGCAGTGTCCTGTTCCCAAAGGGCCAATCCATGTCACAAAGTGCCTGATATCTCCCAAAAGTTACCAGTTCCATCTTTCTTTTCACCCCCCCCCCCACTCCCCTTCCCTCTTCTCAATCCCCTCTCCAAACTGATTACCGTCCCCTTCCTAACTCTAACCAAACTTGAACTCCCCCTCCTAACTTCCCTACTCCCCGATTCTCTACATACCTTATAGATTATTATAGTTTATGTTCCTATAGATTATGTTGGTTATATTCCGATGTTTCTTGTAAAACCCTTTTTGTGCTATGTTTTTCCATGTTATCTTCCCTGTTTAGTGTAAAGTCCTGTTGAGCTATATAGTTAAATGTTAACCGCTTTGACTTTTAGATACAGTGGTATAAAAGAATAGCTAAATAAATAAATAAATAACTTATCCCAAGGGATTTTTTTTTTAAGTGCCGTCAAGTCAGTACTGACTCCTGGCGACTCAGCAGCCCCTGAGTTTTCTTGGCAAGGTATGACTGGAAGTAGATTACCAGACCTTTTCTTCTGAGACAAGGGAAAGTAAAGTGACTTGCCAAAGGATAAGCAGTGGTTTTCTCTTGGACTACCTTAATAATGGTGTATGGACTTTTTGACCAGGAATTTATCCAAATATTTTCAAATCCAGCTACACTGCCTGCTTTTATCACATCCATTGGCAATGAGTTCCAAAGACTAATTATACATTAATAGCCCGATTCCATCCCAGACGTCAAAGTCCTCTGTACATCCAGTCTGAACCGCAAGTCTAGCCCCACGGGATCAGAATTGCGAACAGTCCTGTACATACAGGACATGCCCGACTAACTCACTCAGGGCTTTTAAATGGAATGGTGGCACCATGGTGTCTGTTGCAATGGCACCGCTGCTCCATTTAAAAGCTGCAATTCTGGCTGCTGGCTCCTTCAGCTAATTTCCCGCAGCCCAACCCCCAATCTGGCCACCGATAGCCAGGATCGGGCTGTGGAGGATGTCCTCAGACCCTCCCCCTGCCCCACCTATGCCACCGATCCACTATGTCCAGGGAGGTTATTCCACCTCAGAGGTGAAATAACTTCCCTGTACAAGTTGCCGGCCCTGGATGTACAGGGCCAACATTAGAATCGGCTCTGTACGTCCAGGGCTGGTGACCACCCACCACCTGCCCTATCTCTACCCCCAAACTGCCCCCTCTCAGCCCCCGTCTAACTTCCCCATACAACCAGTGGGGAAGTTAGACACTGGCGGGGAGGACCATGAATAGTGGGAATGGACGTCACATTGGGATGTCCATTCCCGCTTTTCGGTGACAGAATAACTGCCTAAGAAAAAATATATTTTCTTGTATTTTTTTTTTTATAATATATATTTATTAGAATTTTTTACTGACAATATATTATCAGAAAAAAGAAACAACGGAAATACAAAATCGGCCATCCATAATATGTTAAACAATAAACTCCAACATCAGGTACATTAGCCCACGTCTCAGGGATAAAAAACCGCACGAAAACAGTAAAGAAAACAAAACCAGGGAAAGCCCTCAAACTAAAGGGCAACCCTAGCTAACACAGCACCTAGCCAAAATCCCTCCCACTTACACTGGAGAAAAGAAAATATAGAGTTAACTAAATAAGAGGACCATCATTGTACTTTTTCCCTGTCAAGGATCCACTTTTCCAAATCAGGAGGAGACAGAAAAACAAATTTTTCATAACCTAGGGACACTAAACATTTGCAAGGGTAACGTAAGAAGAACGTAGTACCAAGAGAAAGAACTCTAGGTTTATAGGAAAGAAAAGTCTTCCTATGAATTTGTGTTGAGCGAGATATGTCAGGAAAAATAGATACCCTGTCTCCACAAAACAGAATCTCTTTTTTCCTGAATAGAGTAGCCCAGGTGAAAATAATATCTTGTGTGTCCTCAAGAAATGCAGTTAAATTGAAAGTATTTTGTTCCTCCAAAACAGCCAGTTCCCCATCAATACTAGGTAAAGCAACTTTAGTAGGAATATAATAGTATTTGGTTAAAATTAGAGTATCAGCATTAGACAAGAGTAGCACATCCTTCAGATATTTTCTAAAAAGAATTAAAGGAGAAAGCAAAGTCATACAGGGGAAATTAAGCAACTGCAAATTTTTACTCCGTGACAAATTCTCTAAATTCTCGAGTTTCTGCTGTAATACCAATCTTTCTTTCATGCTATTAGATTTAAATGATGAAAAAGATTTAACTTGAACATCAATATTCAAAAGACCAGATATCAAACTCTCAATTTGAGAATCCAAACTTTGAAACTTCATGATCGCATCTCTGGTGAATTGGCATAATGAAGGAACAGTCTCAACTAAGATCCGCTCAGTTCGATTAACCACCTGCCAAATGTCCAACAACAAAATTGTAGAAGCTGGAGAATTATCAGCAGAAATGGCGGGCTCCTTCCAGTCTACAACTTTGGGGAGCACTCCAGCTCCGGGGGAACTTAGACAGGGTTGAGGTACATCCGATAGTTCCAAAAAACCCGGTGGAAGTGGAGGGGTGCGCTCAACAGAGCTAAGGCTAGCTCCCTCAACAGAGGGAACAGAGAGAACAGTACCTGGTTTTGTTGAAACCGGTGACGAGATCACGTGTTTGTCCATAGGGCCCTCTGCAATCTCCGCTGTAGTGGGTTTCTTTTTTTCTCTTACCACCAGGCATTGTGGCACACGGCAATCTCCTGCTCCTAATATGCTCCTAAGGGGCTCACAAGGGGCCTGTTATCCCCCTTTAGATATGCCCCTTAGGAGACGCCCACTACAGATGCCGACGGCAGGCGCCATAGTATGCTCAGCTCAACTTTTAACTTTTATCGGGGCCTTAGATGACGTTGATGTAGCTGCTTCACACAAGCCGGCAGATTTCAAAACCAGCTGCACTCACCCTTCCGCGGGAGAACAGGTTACAGGCAAACACTCCCAGCGACGAGCACTCGTACAGATATTTTATTGGGGCCTTAGTTTACGTCGATGTAGCTGCCCCACACAAGCCGGCAGATTTGAAAACCAGCTGCACTCACCCCTCCACAGGAGAACAGGTTACAGGCAAACACGCCCCCTATTTTCTTGTATCTTATTAAATATACTACTTTGTAGCTTCATGGTGTGTCCCCTAGTCTTTGAATTTTTTGAAAGACTAAACAATTGGTTTGCGTCTACCCATCCCACTACACTCTGGATTTTATAGACCTCTATCATACTTCCACTCAGACATTTTTTCTCCAGGCTAAAGAGCCCTAAGTTCTTTAGCCTTTCCTCATAAGAGAGAGTCATTCCATCCCCTTTATCAGGTTGGACCTCTTCTCTATGAAGTGTGATCAAAAAGTATCGAGACTTGTTGTGTAGCTGTATAACAATACATTGTGCCATTATGCTATTAAGCATACAGTGACCTAGTTATATGCTCTGCATGTGCAGAGTATAGCGTGGCTGCAGCACACCTGTACTTTTTTTAATCATATGATGTTTGGAATCATGTAAAAGCACTTTGTCAGATTTACAATGAGTGAAGACATTGAACAGCGAATTTGCATTGAATTCTGCCAGAAACTTGGGAGATTCTTGCAGAGACTTATGACAAGTTGCAGCAAATATATGACAATGAATGCATGAGACATGCTCAAATTTATGACTGATACAAATGTTTCCAAGAGGGCCACCAAAGTGTTGACAGTGTTGAATGTTCTGGAACACCATCTACAAACAGGAATGAAGAGAAATTTGAAGCAGTGTTTGCCACAATACATTCAAATCATTGATAGACTATTAGAGAAATTGCTGAGGATATGGTCATCAGTTTTGGATCAGTATAGCCCATCCTTATTGTCAATTTGAGGATGAGACATGTGTCTGCAAAATTCATGCCAAAACTCCTGTCCCCTGACCAAAAAGGAGATTGATTGTCTGCAGCCAGGGAGTTGTTGGGATGCATTGAAAATGTCTTAGATTTCATCAAAAAAATTATTTCTGGTGATTAATCATTAGTTTATGTTTATGACCCTGAAACTAAGGCTCAGTCCTCACAATGGAAGACTCCAAACTCTCCCAGACCCAAGAAATCCCGTCAGGTGAAGAGCGATGTCAAGGTCATGCTCACAGTTTTCTTTGATTACCAGGGTATTGTTCATCATGACTATGCTCCAAAAGGCCAAACCATCAATAAGGACTACTATATACAAGTTCTGACTCAGAGAGACAAGTTCATCGTAAGAGATCAGAGTTGCACAGGAATGGTGAATGGTTGTTTTATCACGATAATGCCCCAGCTCACACATCACATCTTGTCCAGAAATTCTTGGCCAAGCACCAAATCGAGCAAGTCCATCAGCCTCCGTACTCACCTGGCCTCGCACCCTATGACTTTTTCTTGTTTCCAAAACTGAAATTACTATTGAAAGGAAGGAGATTTGATGACTTGGAGACCATTAAGCAAAATTTGACACAGCAGCTTCACAGCATAACGAAAGAGGCATTTCAAAATTGTTTCCAGCAGTTGCAGGAAGTGTGTTTTATTGGAAGGGGACTATTTTGAAAGAGGCTGAGTGCAATAACTGTCAGTGTTGTAGTAGAAGTCTTGACACTTTTTGGATGCACCTCATATACCTTTTCTAATGGTCGCTGTTGGAAACAGGATTCAGCAATGCTTGTATACCACATCAAACAGTGTACATTCAGGTATGATATATATTTCCCTTGTCCCCCAAAGGGCTCACAATTTGTGTTTTGTACCTGAGGCAACAGATTTAAGTGGCTTGCTCACAAGGCCTATGGGACTAGAAACCACAGTCCTTCCAGCCTGAGACTGCTGTCCTCCAGCAGGATTTGAACCCCTGGCCTCAGCAACTTGCCCCAACTACTAGGCCACCACTCCTCCCTCACAGGGATACTGGGCTCGATGGACCTTGGTCTGATGTAGTATGGCATTTCTTATGTTCTTATGTTACATCTTTCTTGAGATGCAGAGACCAAAATTGGACACATTACTCAAGGTATGTTCGCACCATGGAGTGAAGGTCCCCCAACCAAACTAATATGGCAAACCCCTCTCCCCCCTCAACTCCTGCTGCTCTATTCTTCCAGCGTATACATACAAATTTTAGTGATGTCCTTTTTCCTTATTCATAAATTTTATTAAAATCATTAATACCTATTCCTTGGCCTAACTCTACTCCCCTATCAGCCCCTTCACACTATCTTTAATCCACCATTCATCCACCCCCCCCCCCTTCCCCTTCCCCTTCCCTACCAGTCCACTAATTATCCCTTCTCAACTAATCCTCTTTAGGTGTCTCTGGGCAAAAATTAATATTGATGCCGTGCTTCAGCATAACCCTCCCCAATTTTCTGTTAAGCTCACCATCATCTATTCTAATTGTAGAGTTGTGACATCTTCTTCCTCCATAACTGTGACCTGTTCGCCTCTCAGATAAACAAAAAATGCCCACAGTTGTGTTTAAGGGGACCAGCAGAATCTCTCATGATACCTTCTCCATTTCTTGGAGCAAAAGCTTGCTTTACAGATTTCCTCCCGCTTTGACCCAGTAAAAAGCGGGATATAAATACAGTTAAATAAATAAATAAATAAAATGGAAGACCTATATCTCTCCACCCTTTGATATCCAGGTACATGTGAGGCCTCATGAACATAAGACCATTTGCTCATCTTTTGACTTGAATATCGTACTGGGCCAATTTATAACCTCACCATTTGACGCATTAACTTATGTAATCCTGCAGCACCTTACTTTGAAGAGAATATTCTTGATCACAATAACTTCTGTATGCAGAGTAAGCAAATTGGAGGATATTGACTATTCTTTGAACTGCTCAGCCCCTCAAGTATTTCTGAATGAGTTGCAGATGTTTGCTTCAACTCTAATTTGTTTTCCCAATATTTTCATTATAGTTTTGCCTTACTTTGATTCTGTCTTGATTGCTTTGTAAATGTAGGTTGTATACCCTAAAAGAGGGACTATAATGCATGTGCAAAAGTGGTATAGTCACTTAAGGGTGAACAGGAAGAATATGTAGAAACTGATAAGGATAAAGCAGAATTGCTTTCTGTTCTGTGTTTACAGATGAAGGGCCAGGAATAGTACCTCAGAAAACACACAGAGCCCAATCCCCGAAGGGACATGTCTGGGCCATCTGAGCGCCCCCAATCAGGACGGGCTCGTTATGATCCAGTTCTGCACCATGGGAGCCAGACATTCCTGCAGCTGCAGGACTGTACCCTGAGACAGCCTGGAGTGCCCCTGAATACCTGCAGGGACATTCTCTCAGCTGCTCAGTCTGCCCACCAAAGTGCCATCCTCATCGTCTCACTGACCAACCCCCAATGGGGGCCACTAGGGCCTGAATTGTACTGCAGGGACCCACCATGTGTGGCCTGTTTCTCTGGTGGGGGGGGGGGGGAGCCGGGCATGATCAAATGGGCGCCCTGCGCTTATTCAACCTCAGAGGTGGAATAAGCGGGGTGTCCTAGCGGTGCACCCCGGACATATAGAGCCATCACCGCCCCCATGCTGCCCCTGTCCCCACAGCATCCACAGAGGCTCTGTATGTGCAGTGGGACAAGGAGGTAGAATATGTTGAGGGTGGATAGTGGGGCTAGTTGTCCTGTTGGGACATTCAGCTCCGCTATTCACCTTCCTGGATCGTGCCCACAAAGAGGAGGTGTTACCGGGCAGCCAAGAAGAGGCAGAGGAAGCAGATATTCTCCAGGCAGCCTTGACATCATCGGAGGACTGATCAATTAAATCCAACTGGATGTGAGGCGCTAGCCATAGGCATATCACTGTGGGCATCACCTAAGGGGTGAGATACAAGGGGCTTTTCTTCCCCTTGGGAGCCCCTTGAAGCACTGCATGAACAGTTTTACATCTACTGATTAGTGAGCACCGCACATGGGTAAGCGAAAGCAGAAGTTGGTATCTGAGGAGGTTGTTACTGGCCAATGGACAAGCATCTAAAGGTTAAGGTGGGGGGACAGTTTTCCTGCAGACTCTGACTTTCTGTCTTTAAAATCTCTGGGGGCATGATTGAGTTCTCTGGATTGTACTCTGTCTCCTCCGCCATCTACTTTAAATCCACCTACCCCATCCATTGTTGGTAAGCCTTTATAGCAAAGTACTCCCTCTAAGGAGGGTGAAAGTTTGAAACCGATATCCTGGTCTCCAGCCCTGTTTGACGTGAGGGAAGTGTCTGAATCACAGATATCACTGGCTGATATATGGAGAGTGGTCTCCCGGATGGAGCAGACCTTGGCCACCACTGTCTCCAACTTTGTGCTTTCTCACAGGAGACAGTAACAAAGCTGGGTAAGGTTGAGGAGAGGGTTGAGTTATTGGCAAATCAAGTTCTTAAATGTGAAAGTCAATGTTCCTCTCTGCAGACAACTAGTGTCTCTAACATTAAGGATAGCCTTGCTGTGCATCATAAATTGGAATTGTATAAAAATATGTTTAGGGTAAAAAATATTTGCTTTCTGAATTTTCCAGTTTGTCACTTGTCACCTGAGATCCTGTTGTGAAAGAATCTTAGAGAGGTCCTAGCTTTGTCGAGGGCTGACTCAATGGCATTTTACCTACCTGGTGGAAGGGTGTCTTGTGAGACTTCTGAGGGTTTTGATCTATTGCATCCTCAATCTGATTTTAATTTGACATAATTTTTGGAGGGCTCACAGGACACCATTGTCTCTAGAGCAACTTTAGTGGTTACCTTTGTTTCCCAAACAAGACAAGGTCTCAGTGTTTAAAAAGTACTTTAAGAATAAAGCTCCGATATTTTGTGGGGTGAAGATTCAGCTGTTTCCAGATGTCTCCAGGGCCACACAGCTTTAGGGCAGGGCCTTTTTAGCCCTTAAACCAAGGGTATTGGCCCTTGGAGCTACTTGTTTTGTGTGTTATTCCTGCAAGTATTTAATTATACTGCAGAGTTCCAGATTTATCTTTATGGACTCCCTACAATTGGAGGCCTTCTTAGCTGATAGAGAGAAACATGATGTTGTTGGGTAAGGTATTGGTGAGAAAAATATTAGTGGCTATGATGTTAGAGCTTAGCTTTATTTTTCTTCTATTGCTGTTGTATACTTTGTCTGTTCCTCCTCGTGATGTGGGCTTATTGATGTGAGATGTTTCTTATGGGAGGATAATTGTCAACATTTTGTCCTTTATGATAATTGTAATCCAGTTTTTTGTATACTTGTTTGTGAGTATTGTTTTTGAAAACTAATAAAAAAAAGAAAACACACAGAAATAGGAAAAGAAGTGAGATAGATCTTGAATGATTTTCAGAAGACTGTGTTTGTGAGGAGCTAGCTAAGCTAAGGGGACTGTTTACTAACAGTTAATACACATTAATTTCATTAATGTGTGTTAAGTGCCACTGCACCCATAGAAATAAAAGTGCTATGAGTACTTAACATGCATTAAAACCTTTAGTAAATAGGTCCCTGAAAGTAGACAAAGAGAGGGGGTCCTGATAGGATACATCTGAGAGTATTAAAGGACTTAGAGAAGTTCTTGTGGCTCCACTGTCTGACCTTATCAATGCTTTTTTAGAGTCTGGAATGGTCCAAGAGGACAGGAGAAGAGTGTGTGTAGTCCCTCTACAGAAAAGTAGAAGTAAGGACAAGGTTGGGAACTACAGGTAGGTTATACTTACCTCTATGGTGAATAAATTAATGGAAACACTGCTAAATCAGAGTGTAATGAGATTTCTGGAATCCAATGGATTGCAGGATCTGAGGCAGCATGGGCTTACTAGAGACAGGTTTCATAAGACAAACCTGATCAATTGCTTTGACTGAGTGACCAGAAAGTTAGATAGAGGGAGAGTACTAGATATGGTATACTTAGATATAAGTAAAGCTTTTGACACTATTCTATACAGGCAGCTTAGAAATAAACTGAAGGTCCTAGGGATGGATCCTAAAGTGGCTGACTGGGTTAGAAACTGATTAAATGGGAGGCAACAAAAGGTGCAGGTAAATGGAGTTCACTCTGAGGAGAAAGACATTACCAGTGGTGTGTCACAGGGATCTGTCCTTGGTCCAGTTCTTAACATTTTTGTAAATGATATTGTTAAAAGCAGTTGGGCAAGGTGTGCCTCTTTGCGAATGATACCAAAATCTACAATAGAGTAGGCACCCTGGAAGATGTAGATAAGATGAGTGGGGATCTAGTGAAGCTTGAAGAATGGTCAAGAATTTGACAGCTAAGATTTAATGCTAAAAAATGTAGGGTCTTGCATTTGGGTTGCAAAACTAAGGGAGTGGCACAGTTTAGGGGGTGAAGTACTTCTGTCCATGAAAGACGAGTGGGACCTTGGGGTGATTGTTTCTAATGATCTTAAGGTGGCTAACCAGGTAGAAAAGTTGATGATGAAAGCCATAAAGATGCTTGGGTGCACAGGGAGAAGAATGGCTAGCAAGAAGAAGGAGGTGATATTGGCACTATATAAGTCTTTGGTGAGACCTCATTTGGAGTACCATGTGCAATTGTGGAGCTCACATTTTCAAAAGGATATAAATAGGAAGTAGTTGGTGCAGAGGGCAGCTACTAAACTGGTCAGCAGTCTTTGTCACAAGGCATATAGGACAGATTTAAAGATCTCATTATGTATACATGGGAAGAAAGGCATGAGGAGAGATATGCTAGAGATGTTTAAATACCTTTATGACATAAAATCATATGAGGAGAGCCTCTTTCAAGAAATCTCTGGAGGCATAGGACTAAGGTGAAAGATAACCACAATGAATATGCATGGGAGAGATTTGCATATAATGGAGGCAGTGTATGCATATCTCTCTCATACATATTCATTGTGGTTATCCTGAAAACACGAATGGCTAGGTGGGTCCTGAGGACAAGGTTGAGAACCCATGTCCTAGTGCAATCTAGGATGTCCAAGCCAGAACATTAAAAAAAATAAGCATGTCAAAGTCTGGGCATGATTTCACAAACATGGGCATGCAAAATGCGTATGTCTGCAAGGCTGTCTACATAGCTGTCACTGGAATAGTATAATATACCAGGGGTATCTAAGAGTCATGCAGCAGTGGTTCAAAAACAACAAAAGTTACCCGATCACACTACAAATATCATAGCAATTGTGGAGAGTACCAAGTTTGGTGGAGTGTCATCATCTCTACACCCTCCGAAACGAGCACTTTACCGATGCCTATTCATTCCTGGTGCAGGTCTAAACTTGGATGGGGTTGCAACACTTCTGAAATTCAGCGGGGGCATCTATGTGTGTAGTACTGCCCTGGACACACCTGCTTGGCCATTGCTGTACTGGGAATGTCTTTAAATACTGTTGGCTAAATAGCTTTGGGGATGCCTATGTGATTTGGACCTCCAAATTGCAAATAAGGCTTTGAAAACGACCTCCATGGTCTTTATTTGCTGTCATTTTTTCTATATTTCTATGTTACTTTTCCAAGCTTCTGTTTTGTAGGTTTTCATGAACCACCTTGAATGCTCATTGCATCTGGAAGGTGGCATTGAAATTGTTTTAAATAAATAAAATACTTTCCTGATACAGTAAAGTTATTTATTAATGTTCAAATAAAGCATATTGATACTAGCTCAGAATTATTTTCAGATGCAATCCAGGACAATGTATTTTACCACTCAAAGTCTAGTTTCTGAATGTTTTCAAACTTTAAAAGAGGATTGCACAGTTTTGAGCTTTTTCACTCTTTTGTCCTAAACCATAATTATTTACTTCCTGCTGTGTAATGGCTTTTTCTGCTGTAGTGAACACTAGCTTTTGTTGAAAGAGGATGAGATTAGTAGGTGTTTGAAAGACTGACTGAGATCCCATAATTGCAGGAGCAAAGCTCGGAGTTATGGAACTGACATTAGATAAAGGGAGATGAAACACTGAAAACCTGCCATTTGATATAAGAAGTCACGATTTGGCAACATATTTTATCCATTCATTCATTGTTCACACCACTGGTTATTTCTTTTTCATATTACATAATTCTGAGAATCTGCTGTTTCCAATACTGTGCCTTAGAAATGCTTAGAAGCCAGACAAGATTGATTTTGAAGAAAAAATTTTTAGTGTAGATCTCACAGTTTAGTATTGATTTCTGCCTTTCTGATTTGTCTCAGAGGGTCAAAGTTAGGTCAATGTTAACTGGAATCTGGTATAGTGATGGAATTACTCAGTGACTCAGAAATCGTTTATATTTTCTGGACCAGGCATCTGTCAGCCTTAATTAGGGCTATTTTGATTTTTATGCACAGTTGCTGGTACTGTGGGCAACTTTAATTTCCTGACTTCAGGCTTTTATTTGAGTAATGACTCAACAACCTGAAAATAGACCACTTGAACAATGATGTTATAGGTGTTTAGCATGTGAATTAAATAAGCATTTTTAATAATATTTTTCGTTGGGGGGGCACCCAGGAATTTCTTACCACCCTTTTAGATTTCCAGCTCAATTGCAACTGGCCTTTGCTAGGCTACAATACTGCAGATTTTCATTTGCAATTACCTAGAGCTTCTCCTCTTCAGCCCAGCCATTAACTGCAAGGAGCACAACTTGTTCCGGAATCCGGTAGCTGTGCATTAATGATTTAGCTCAATGCTGCAAAGTGCGCTGCTATTAGTACAGGTGATAGCTCTGCACTCGCACATAGTCTCCTGTTTAGTGCGGGCACAGAACGCAAGCAGGAATCTAACCCAAGCATAAGCAATGTGCAAATGGCTTCACTAATGGTAGCGTGTAGCACGTTTGAATCCATTGAAATGGGTGGTAATGAATCAAAGGCACACATTGCATTTGCAATGAATCAATTTGCTATGCAGTACAGATGCAGAGAAGTGTGTGAAGACCAGAAAGCAGAGCTCAACACGGAGATTGCAGCGCGAGGTCTGGGGAGGCATTAAGGGTTAGCTCATAAGTCTATGGTCAGCGCTAGTGAAGAATTTATACCTATTTCTTAGGCATAGAGCACCCACAATCCTTTTCTGGCTTTGTTGAAGAAAGTGCCAAAAAAATCCCAAAACATTTTTGGACAGTTCTGGAGCAATGTTAAATGCATGTGCTGAAATGCTATGGGACATTATTCGGTACAGTGCATATGCCAAACTGTTTTGTTTTGTTTTTTTTTGTGCCAAGATATAGGAGCTGCTAATGCAGACTGCTGTCTGCCTGTGCCTGGCTTGCTTTGCTCAGTTAGCACAGACATTTTACACACAGCTCATTTGCATGCTGTTTGCTTACAGCATTGCTGAGCAAAATTTCTGAATGAAACTTGATTTAGGAATCCCTACACAAGAGCTTTAGTGCTGGGCTGTAGCGCAGTGTTTCTGCATTAAACTCTCTGTCATCTTTAAGCTGCCACTGTGCGATGGCTGAGACTCCCCCCCCCTCCCCCCCAACGAGGGCTGTAATGTAAGCTCTGAAGTCCCAGTCACTCTGTGTGTCAGGCATCAATCCACTTTTCTGTGATTACATTGCTACAGATTGCTACAGATTGATTGAATAATCCCTCTTCTTAAATATATTAATGATTATGAAAAAAATAAAGAAAAAACATTAAGGACCTGATATAAGCATTAAGGAAGTACCACACCTGTTCTTTCTCTATGTTTTTAAGTGTATGCTATAAACTGAAATCTGTCTTTTCCTGATGTTTCCTGCATTTAAAACACTTTTTTTTTCAGTTGACTGTTTTTTAAAATGATGATTGTTTCTATTTACATACAGCTCCTACTCCCTAGACACTGGAATCTATTTACTAGGCTGAGATGATGTGGTAGTGCATTCTAAATGCCAGAATCAGTGATCAAGACTTGTTAGAAATGTATCATCTTGTGGTACTGACAGTATTCATATAAGTATTGCTAACATCGAAAAAAAAACAAATCAGGTGAAATATGTACAAAACAGGGAGCTGCAACACTTGCGAATGCACCCATTAATTTAAAAATGTTTAACACAGATCAAATGACACAACCTGGCTGAACTTTTCTGCATTATATGTGGAAACGTTATGCTAGTTTTCCTTCCTAGGAGCATCGTGCCACTAACCCATGGCCCAGTGCTTCTGGGGTCCATCTTAAAGAAGCTGCAGGTAAATTAAGTGCCCTGTAGACCCCCTACACCCCTGCAAAGAAACCCTACCTCCAGAAGATATCCCTGAACCTCACATCTCAAGCAAAGGTCCAACCTTCCCTCAAAAACACTCTCAAATACCGCATACCTCCCGTAGAGACCCTCTTTTTCCCCAAAGAAACACTGGGACCTATTGGGGATTTCTCTGGTGTCTAGTGACTGGGGCAGAAGTGGTGCTCAGTTGCATTCTTCCCCAGTTACCAGGTTCAAAATGCTGCCAGTCAACCCTTAGAGGTGAAATGGGACTGTGATGATGTTAATTCTTTGGTAATTTAGTAATCTAGTTTAAAGCTAGTAATGCCTCTGTACCAGTGAAAGGAACTGAACTGACTGGGACTTAATACTGGCCAGGTGCAATTTTTATGAAGGCTAGAGATGACCTTTAACTCCCATGATGGTTTAAAATACCTCAAAGGAAAAAAAAATAGACCAGTTTTATGGGCATTGCTCAACGGGGGTGGCTGGCATTACCCAGACACTTCTTCAGGTCCCACTAATCACGGGATCATTTTTAGAGTTCAATCATACAATACAGAAGTTGAAAACATTGAAATAGGAAGTTCGAGCGAATGGGTTTGGCTCTGGTGGAACTTTGCCTAGATTCCTTTTTAGAAGGTTGCATGTTGCACCTTCCCTTCACTGAGTGCTAGACTCATTCGGTGCACTATTCATTTCTTTCTTAAAGTTTTTGGACTTTCATCTCCTGAGTCTTTCTTTCTTACTAGAATTAATGAGGAAAGTTTTATAATGGATTTTCTTTATTTTTGTGCCAACTCCTGACGTGGGCAATGTACCACCTGAAGTAGATTGCCAGGCCTTTTCTTCTGAGGCAATAGGGTAAAGTGACTTGCCCAAGGTCACAAGACGTGCCAGTGAAAATTGAACCCTTGATCTTCTGAGTACTAGGCAGTATAGCTCTAACCACTAGGCTACTCCTCTACTATAATGGATTGCCTGCAGAAAAATAACCCAGATAGGCTCATCCCAGATAAAATCCAGAGAACCTTCACCAATGTGAATCTCAAAGAGGTGCATTTCTTCCCCTCCATGTCCCAAATTTCCTCCTAGGAAATTACCCCTTTTTGGTGCATGATACCTTCAAAACTATGATAAATTATTGAGATACTGGTCTTCTCACTATGGCACTCAACCAACCAATGTTACACAAACCATCCTCAAAGAAGTCCATGCACATAATATAACCAACGGTGACTCAAACAAATAAAACTTATTCCTCCAAAATGCACGGATGGGAACCACATCAATCATGATACATCACAGAAACTGCATAAAGTTAAAGTTTGAATGACTCTACTGTTGAATATATACACTGCTATGTAAATTTCTATGTAAATAGTTAAATCAGTTCCATGCAACTGTATGTAAAAAGTTAAAACAGTTCTCTGTAAATAGAACAGTTCCATGTAACTGAATAACAACATGTTTGTTGTACTATTCAGAATTCGTTCTTTGTAAACTGCGTTTGATCTTGTGGAAAGCGCGGTATAAAAATTATTGTTAAAATACAAATAAAAAATAAAATAAATGGTAGCCGGGGAAGGAGTGATATCCATTTGCTCTTGCTTCATTTCGCTCTGGGTTCAAAATGATACTGGGTGACCCCATGAAAACCAAATTACAATAGTGCAAGTGAATCAGGACCATCAGCTGAACTATCGTCCGAAAATCTTGAGGTCTTAAAATTGATCTTAGTTGTCAAGCCAACTTCAGTTTATGCCATGACTTCTTCTGAATACTTCATACATATGGTTCAGACGTCAAATTAGAATCAAAATATCTCCCAAACAATGCACCTCTTAAGAGATATCCACCTGCTGTCCTAATATTTAAATAGCTTTGATATCATAAGGAATATTTTCCCTCCCAACCCATACAATTGTGGTCTTCCCTACATTCAATTTCAATTTATTTTCATTTAACCATTTTCCCAGAGTACATAAACCTTGTCCAAATTGATCCAGCAATTTTTGCAATGAATTCTTTGTTAGAATAAAAAAATTAAACATCATCTACATATATATAGGTGGAAACCCCCAATTTCCTAATATAAGAAGCTAAGGAACTAACATAAATATTAATTAAGAACACTGGTCAACAATGAAATCATTACTGACTTTAAAAGGCCCTAATCTGTAGTATCTTGGTGAGCTGAACACGAATATAACATTAAAAAAAATTGTATTGGCTCTCGTTTTGAAGATATTGCATGTAGTTCATTTTTGAAATTTCATCGTGTAAATATATCCAGTAGGACATCAACAACATCCAAAATAAGCCTTGAATGATGTAATATTGTATCACATTGCATAATACCATCATGCACACATCATCCAGAGTTGATTGCATCATTTTCTGATACAATCCAATACTACTGCCAGATGGCTGCTGAAGCCAACTGACGTCAGCAGTGTACTATACGCAATCGGAAAGGTTGAGCATTTAAAATATTTCAGACTGTGTGCGTGAGAGTTTAAGCTACTGTTACATGTAACTTTTATTAATCATATAATTTTAGCCATTTAGGTACAATACAGAACAGTAATGCCGTGAAAGTGCTTTATTTAATACCGTTAACAATTTCTGCTACATTTGTGGGTAAGTGACATTTGCCAACCAGAAGAAAAGTATCACTTCTCAACTGAAGAAGGCATATCATCTTTACTTTGGATGCAAGATTGGTGGCCAAGACAAACCTTGGCCACGCATATATGCTGCACTACATGTACACTGCTTTCACAGTCGTTCACATATGCTGCACTACATGTACACAACACAGCTTTCACAGTGGTTGAATTGCAAAATATCATCAATACTGTTTGCAGTCCCCATGGTGTGGAGAGAGCCAAGTGACCACATAAATGACTGTTACTTCTGCTTGGTTCCTCCTCTTTCCAGTGGAATAATGAAGCAAAATAAGTCAAACATAGTCTACCCAAACATTCTGTCTGCATTGAGACCAGTTCCACATAGTGAGGGACTTCCTATTCCAGAACCTCCATCAGAATATTCTCTTGATTCATTTGATGAGGACAAGGGTGAGCCGACCTGTTCTTCTCCTGGTCCGTCAGCATACAGTGACCCAGATTTTCACTGGGATGCATTATCAACTCCACACAGAATAACACAGGAAGAACTAGATGACCTGGTTTGTGATTTGGACTTATCCAAGAACAAGGCAGAATTGCTAGGATCAAGACTCCAACAATGGAATATTCTAGAAGAAGATGTCAACATTACTTCATAACAGAAACGCCACCAGCAGTTGGAGCCTTTCTTCAGAAAGGAAAGTAATATGGTATTCTGTTCTGATATTGAAAGCCTCATGAATGTCTTAAAAATCACTCATGACCCACAAGACTAGAGACTATTTATAGACTCTTCGAAACTGAGTCTGAAGGCTGTGCTTTTGAACAATGGAAACTGTCTTCCATCTATTCCAGTAGTGCACGCCGTCCACATGAAAGAGACATACAATAACTTAAAGCATCTACTGACTTCCATTAACTATAACAATTACAGCTGGCACCTCTGTGGTGACTTGAAGGTAGTTGCCCATGTAATGGGACTGCAGCAGGGATATATAAAATGCATGTTTTTATTATGTGAGTGGGATAGCCATGCAAGGGATTGGCACTACTTGCGGAAGGAATGGAATCGCAGACAAAATGTAACAGTTGGAGAGAAGAATATCCAGCACCCAGCTCTGGTTGAGGCTCACAAAATCCTGCTACCATCCCTTCACATCAAACTAGGCTTGATGAAAAACTTTGTGAAAGCCGTGGACCGCACTTTGCCAGCTTTCCGATACCTGCATGAAAAATTCCCTCGACTCAGCGAAGCAAAGATTAAAGAGGGAGTTTTTGTGGGTCCTCAGATTTGAGAGCTCTTCAAAGATGACCAGTTCAACAACTTGCTGCAGGGTGATGCGAAACAAGAATGGAATGCTTTTTGCCTAGTGTCAACAAATTTTCTCGGGAATGTTAGGACAGAAAACTACAAGGAACCAGTAGAAGACATGCTGATGCAGTATCAGAAACTTGGCTGCAATATGTCTCTAAAGATCCATTTCCTTGATTCCCTTCTCGATTTCTTTCCTGACAACTGTGGTATGGTTAGTGAAGAACAGGGCGAACATTTTCACCAGGATATCGCAACGATGGAGCAAAGATACCAGGGAAAGTGGTCCACTACAATGCTGGCTGACTACTGCTGGACACTCCCCAGAGAAGCTCCCGAACAGCTGTACAAGAGACAGGCGAAAAAATCTAAGAAGTAGTCTATGAATTGGTTTTTTACAGGTATTAACCTAAGTCTTATTATATTTACTATTGACATGCATTTTGTGATGCAAACATTAATTCTTGTAGATTACAAAAAAGCTAGAGCCAACTTTGCAATTTCACTGTCATATTCATGTTCAGCATATAAAAATTGATAAGAAATGACTATTTTTATTTCAGTAACATGACTTTTGTAAAAATTTGTTGACCAGTGTAATGGGGACAATGGCAATCCCTGTGGTATATCTTTTCTACCTGTTCTCCTGAGATCTTTATCCGTTAAAAAAGATAGCACACCATTTAAGGGCTTTATCACCAATACCCAACGAATGTAATCTTGACAGTAACAACTAATGGCTAGATTGTAAGCTCTGATGTACAGGGACTGTCTCTTTTGCATATATTTCTGTACAGCGCTGCATGCATAGTGCTACATAAATGCTAAATTTTGTCAAAGGCAGAGATAAATCTAACAACACTAGAAAGCCAAAAATCTCTTTGACCTTGGATCTCTGCATCTCATCCATCAATGCTACCACCATGGTCTCAGCACTAAAGGAAGCTCTAAAATCAGACAGACAATCATCTAAACCTCCAATTTCCTCCATAAAATCCTGTAATCGGGAGGCGATGATAGATTCAAGAATTTTAGCTATACAAGACAAAATGGACACTAGTCAATAATTATTCTCATCATCCACTGCCAAAGAAGATTTTTTTAAATCAGGCAAATCAGAACCCATTTCAACTTTAAAGGAAAAGGACCTGCATGTAAGGATTGAGCTATCATAGATTTTAAATATTAAAAAAAACCAGCTCTCTGGAAGATGGTGCAAAAATTGTGCTGCACACGGATCAACAGAACTGTATCTCACCTTAAAATAATTGACTAGTTTCTGTTTACTGAAAGGCATGCTGCTAGAGTGTGTTTGGAACCAAAAATGAGTGCAGGCATGGTGCTTGCCCCAGACTAGTAAATGAAGACTTGCCCAGCATGTCTCCATGTTACTAGAATGGGTATCGTGCCCCCTCACACTTGGGGGTATGTTTACTAAACCGCGCAATTGTGTGGGGCGCACTTGAGCATGCGCTAAGGTACCTTAGTGCACGCTAATAGTGTGTTTTTGTGCCCTGCACACGTGCGCGTCACACTAACGGGCCCGCTGATGTGCGCTAGGGGCGTGGAAAGGCATTCCGAGGGCGGAGGAAGGCTCCGGAGGGGCGGAGGGACGGGGTCAATGGGTGGAGAGTGGGAGGGGAGAGGCTCCCCGCACAGGAGCGGGGCTGAAAATCAACATTAAAAATACCTCGAGTGAAAACCTCGCGTTAGAGACGATTTAAAGGGAAGAGAAACCATTCCCGTCAGCAATGTACAGCAAAACCGGGGAAACCTACAAAACGTGAGCAGTGTGATACATGTGCACAGAACCAAATGTCAAATAAAACTTTAAAATGACCACAAGAAAAATTGTAAAAATTATAATTCAGCTGGGCAACAGTGATAGCAATGGGCAACAATAAAAACACTCCCAGGAAAGCTAAAAAAAATGATTTTTGGAAGGGTCATACCTTAGCAATGCCACCCTACACCTGGGTATATGGTACACAGCTATCAAACGTTTCCCATGATAACTGGCAGATATCAATTCCTACGTTAAGCACATTTTGCTCATTGAGCTCCACCATAACAATCATTCTGATGTCTGCGGTGTGTGCTGCAGGTCTTGTCTCTGACAGTGTTTACCACCCTGGGGAGTGACCCCCAAATGTATTGCGTACCATATCCATGCCTGTACTGTGCCCAGGACTGGTGTGGTGGGTATGGCTGCTGAACTCCTCTATAGTAGCACAATGCTGGCATAGGTGTGGGGGTGGCTGTCTGTCTATCCAGTGTGTGGTGGCTGCAAACACCTTCCACAGCCCACACTGCCAGCAATGTTGCCAGTATTGCCAGTATTGGGCTGCCAATGTGCATAATGAGGAGCAAGGTACCATGGGTATAGGCCGGACAGGGTGGCCTGGCCAGGGTGCATATGCACAGGGCATAGGGCACTGACTGGGACATTTTTTTTTAATTTTCTATTTATGAATTTTACAATTAATCCAAGCAATACAACTTGAATGGCAATAAGGATACAGAGAACAAACAATTAAACATAAAGAAATAAACATAGCAAGAAAATATATCATTTCTGTACCTTCTACAGCCCCCAACATTAAGGAGAGGATCCAATTAGGGTTAAGGGAAAAAAAAAAGAAAAACCAATAATGAAGGAAAACAACTGAAGGGTAACAGTCAGGATATTAAGTTGCAGTAGAATCTATACTGCGTCTGAGGGGCGGTGGGCATTAATGAAATCGAGCAACTGGGATGGTTCAAAAAATACATACATAGCAGAATTCAATTTAATCAGACATTTAGAGGGAAACTTAAGAAAAAACTGACCCCCCAATAATAATATGCCTGGACGTAATAACAAAAACTCTCGCCGACGTTTCTGAGTCTCCCTAGAGAAGTCGGGAAAAACCCGAACAGACAAACCCAAGAAGACAACTTCACGTTTACGAAAAAACATTTTAAGGAACCAGTCCCTATCAGAATTTAATGCAAAAGTTACAATTAAAGTAGCAGGAGAAACTGTATCAATTAAGGAGGTTTCTAACATAGCAGACACATCTAAAGAATCAACCACATCCACCCCAGGTATATTTCCACCACCCTCCACTTTTTTCCTAACAGACAAATAATATGCCTTGACCAGAGGTGGATGTGATTCAACCGGAACTCCCAATACTTCAACAAAAAGTAACTCAGGTTGAAAACTTGGGATTGGGCTGGCAGAAAGATCTTGGGGCGACACAGTTGAGAGTGGAAATGTTGGAAAACATGGCTCGCTATCCTAATTTGCGACTGGTTAATTTTCCTAAGGCGCAGTCTGTTGGTTCAAAGGAAATGCTTAAAAAAAAAAAAAAAATATATATATATATATATATATATATATGCTTGAAGGACTGGGACATTTTAGTGCCCAGCCACCACCTACACAGAGAGGGTGACCTCAGTATGTCCTGCTGAGAGATCATTCTCACCCTGACTGTGCAGTGGCCACAGCATGGCTAGGCACCCCCATAGTGCTATATAGTATTTCTCTCATGTGATAGATATGGTTTTCCTTTTGGGGCCTGCTCACTGATTTATCTGTTTGCTGTGTATGCTGACATCCCAGTTCTGGGTGCATGCATCTCCACTGGGAACATGCACTATGGACTAACTAGCACACTGTTTGCAGCTGGTATGTGTCTTGATGGAGTGGCTTGCAGGGTGCAGTGGCTGATGACTTGCTGCAGGAGAATATCAGAAGGTGGTGTGGTGCAGCTTACCATATCCAGGCCTAATGTCTGTCTGCTATTGTGTTATGGATGTGTATAGAGCTGCATTGACTGCCCTGTGGGGTTGATGGTCCCCTCTACTGCCACCTTTGCAGGGAAGTAGAATGTGGAACTATTGATAAGGGGCCCTGTTTGCCACCCTCAGCCCTGGAGGAGGGGGGGGGGGGTGGTGGTGGTGGTGCATGGCCCACCTGGGGGTCCATGGGGCTACAACTGACTGAAACAGACAGATATATCCAAGGTGTTTGTGCAGAAACTACCTATCTCACACATTAACACTGCTTTGGACCTCCAGCATGGTCTCTTTCAGCTATGGAAGGTGTTGTGGACTTGGTCGTGGGCGCCTCATTGCACCCTCAGGGTGAGCACCGTACCTGCACAATGTGACGGTGTGTAGCTACTCTGTGCCAGTAAAACACACGGTCAGTACCCCCTACCAGGCCGAGGTGCTGTGTGGATGTACATGGTCACTACCCCCTACCAGGCCGAGGTGCTTTGGGGGTGCATTGCCCATCTTGTGTTTATCTGTGGACAGCTGATTTGCATGTGCAGTGCATCATGGGTATGGGTGGGCTAAACCTATCCTGGTGACCACAGCAGACTGACTGTGTGGTGACGTGCAGGCTCTCTGCAGCCAGCCAGGGGTTGGCTAACAGCTATAGAGCTGTAGCCCAATGGTTACTTCACTGCCTATGAAGCCAGAGGTTATGGGTTCAAACCCACAGTGGGGTTATTTAATAGGGTTGTCTAGCACATTATCTTTTTTTAATGTACATATTTTGATGCCAGCAAAAACACCCTCAGCATACTGTACCCATAAGGTGCCTCTGAGGGTGCTTTATAGGGCGCCCTATAGGGCACCTTATGGTTCCCGTCCATATAAGGTGCACTATACATTATCCTGTGATGCAACTTATAGGGTGCCCTATAGGGGACATTTTAGGGTGCTGTGGCGGACAGTGCAATTTATAATGTGCCCTATGGAGTGCCTTATAGGGTGCCTTATACGGCACCTTCACTTACGGCACGTGAGTGCGTGTTTGCTGGCAGCAATTAATAACATAAAAATAAAGTGCTGCAGGAAAAAATATGTACAATGCAAAGCTGCTGCCACAGCCAGCCTTACGTATTAGGCACACTGGGGAGCAAACTCATGACCCCTGTATCAGCAGTCAGTGCCTTAACCATTGTGCTCCACTGCTGCTCCTCCTTGCCTGTCAGCGCACCTACTTATGCTTTTCATTCCTTAAACTGCACAGTGCTGCCATAAAAAACAGTACTCTGACCTTGCGGTACCTCATACGGCACCCTCTAAAGAGCCCTATAAGCAACATTCTAGGGTGCCTTGGCTGACAGTGCACTTTAAAATGTGCCTTATAGGGCGCCTTATGTTAGCACGCTTTGAGAGTGCGTTTGCTAGTAGTGATAATTAAAATAAACATAAAATGACTCCAAAAGCAATCTTCCCCATAATATGTAGTGCCTCAGCCAGCCTTGTTCATTGGGCACTGTGGGGGATTGAACCCTTGATCCCTGCACCATTGGTCAGTATCTTACCCATTGTGCTGTGGTTCTGCTCCTGTGCTTGCCTATTAGCGCGCTGCCTTATGCCGCCAAATATTAAAAGGCCTCCTAAATCAATAGCCTGCAGCCTAATGCCCATCAGCGCGCCGCCTTATGCAGCACAATATTAGACTTGCTCCTAAAGTAATGCCTCAGCCAGCTGTCTACATTGAGCACTGTGGGGGTTTGAATCCCTACACCATTGGTCAGTGTCTTAATCATTGTGCTGTGGCTCTGCTCTTCTGTGTGCACATCAGCGTGCTGCTTATGCTGCCCAGTATTAACATGCCTCCGAGAACATTAGCACGCTGCCTTATGCCCATCAGCGCGCCACCTTATGATGCCCATTATTTAAATGCCTCAGCCAGCTGTCTTCATTGGGCACTGTGGGGGATTGAATCCCTCACCCCTACACCATTGGCAAGTGCCTTGACCATTGTGCTGTGGCTCTGCTTTTCTGTATACATATCAGCGTGCCACTTATGCCTCCCGCGCAGCTATCTTATGCGCTAATGTGCGGGGTGCACATGGGCGCCACGCACCTTAGCACATATGTAAATTCCGGATTTTCTTTTTCAGCCAGACACGCCCACTCCTTATATGGCACCTGCACACTACTGCGGCCCGCACATTAGCGGGGTTTTAGTAAACATGCCCCTTGTTGTCTTTGGCACAAACAGAGTGGATGTGTTAATGCTACCCATTCAGGTGGCAGTAAGTGCACCCATGCTTACTGCCATTTTGATGGGGAGCATGCGTCAATAACACCCGTTCTACCTCTTGATGTGGATGCTTCACCCAAGCACAGCACATTCTCAATCCCAATCTGCACTACTCGGGTATCGTGGGATTTTTAGCACAGCCACTTTTTCAACTCATGGTACTTTTTATCATGGCATGCTTGGTGTGCTCTGAACCCCACTCTACCTGGTAGCATACTTTAGTAAACTTACCCCTTAGTCTCTTCCACTGCCATGATACTCTAGATCAATGTGTTATCCAACCAATTAGACACCCATAAATCAGGTAACTATGTTGGCATGCGATTCCAATCAGCATTTTCTAGAAAGGTGGCCACTCTCCCTACGTATAAGATCCTTAATAAGGGAGCATATTAGGTAGACCACTAGTTAATACCAAAAAAACTCTCAGTCTTCTCCTCTCGTCATTGAAATGACTGCTTCCATGTAGACTGGATATAGTATTAAGATGAACTTTCCTTTGAGAAATGCCCACAGCCCCCCTCTATCCCAACACTACTTGACCTATATTCAAGCCCAGAAACAATGTGTTAGGTAGCAAGTATTCCATCTCTTTCTTTCTCTCCTACATCTCAGATAGCTCTTTGATTTCTTCAGAAACCTTCTCTGTTTGTTTCTCACTGGTCAGACAACTCCCCATCTTGTGGATACCCTCCTAGATTGTAGCACACTTCTTTTCAAGCAATACCAGAAAACTCATGAGGATTTCCAGGCATGTTCTTCTTTTTATGGTTCTTTGTATATGGTGAACAAGTTGTTGAATTTCTAAATTGCATGCTGACCTCACACTCCTTCTATAGTTTGCATCTCTGCTGCTTATATGATGCACATGACCATTTAGCAAATACCCATAGCCTGTGCAAAGTTCCTCCTTATTTCTTTTTTGCACTGTCTAGCTCCCTACACACATTTAGAAGCTTACTTCTTTATGGTGCAAACAGGTTTATCTTTCAAGTCATGATGGCCATCTTGACTTTTCTTTAAAGTTCAATGAATTTCCATTTTCAAAGACTTGCAGAAGGAAGACAAAAAATGAATCAAAGCCATGCAAAAATCACAGAACTGTCACAAAAAGGTTGTTACTCCAAAAACTCCTCGGACATCATGTTGGGTACTATATTGTCTAACTTATGGCTGGTGAGTGGATTATAAATCTTTCTTTATGTGCTGGAGTTTTACCAAAATGTGATAATACAGCTGTTGTGTTATCTTCCTTTGCTGCATAAAACAAGTAGCCCTCTGTGGTGGGATTAGATATGGATAATGCAGACTCGAAAGTGCAAGTTGAGATAAATCGTTGGCAACCACTGAAAGATGCAAAGTCCTTTCCCAGTAAATCATGTAATTGGAAACATTATTGGTGGCTCCATTAGCATATATATATATCTACAGATGACAGACATCATAGAAACCATTCACATAGGAATTAAAAGAGATTTGGACACGTACCTGAAAGGAGAAGTCCATAAACCAAAGAGAACCCAGGAAATCCACTGCTTACCCTGGGATGAACATTGTGAAATCTGTGTGCCTTTTCAGAAACCTGCCACGTACTTGTGACCTGGATTTTCCACTGTTGGAAACAGGGTACTGGGCTTGATGGACCCTTGGTCTGACCCAGTAGGGCATATCTTATGTTCTTATGTTCCATAGTGAAATTGGATAGTAGCAAAAGACAATTGCCAGTTCAGAGTAGGATCAAGTTTAAAGTTCTTTACCTTGTGTTGACATCTCTTTATTAAACTATATCAGTTTATATGGTTAAACATCTTACTAACTGCTCACTGTTCAGAACTCTCAGATCTTCTCAGCAAGCATTATTGACCAATTAGAGCATGATCAGGTTTGTGATTATCAGGCACAAGGCCTTTAGATATTATTTGGTCAATATTTTAACAACATTGGCTTTTAAATCATGCACTTACATTTAGTTCCCTTATGTAGATAATGAGAGGTGCTGGATATACAACCCAAGTCTGCAGCAACAAGGACCTCTCTGCATTTAGAAAGCAGATAAAAACCATTCTCTTCTGGGAGCACCTAGGATGTATGCAGAATAGCACCCAATGAAGTTCTCCACAGCAGAGAAAGTTAGAACTGTAAATATATCTGATCTATGAATGAGGCTAAAGAGAGAGACTGAAATGTAACTATGGCTGATACCTCTCTCAAGAATGTAAATATGCTATACCCCCTCTGGTGATGGTATATTCCTGTAAATACAAATAGCCCTGTTCAATGTACCCCCCCCCCCACCCTTGTTTATTGTAAACCGCTTTGACCCAGTGAAAAGTGGTATATAAGTATGGCTAAATAAATACAAGAGATATTGGGGTATGTTTACTAAACCGTGCACACGTGCGCGGCACACAAGAGCGTACGCTAATGATGCACTTAAGTGCTCTTAAGCGCCGTGCATGCGTGCGCATCACATTAACGGGCCGGCGCACGTGTGCGGGGCGCTGATGTGCGATAGAGGCGGGGAAACGCTTACGGAGGGCGGAAGTAGGTTCCCGAGGGGAGGGGGGACGGGGTCAATGGGTGGAGAGTGGGAGGGGAGAGGCTCCCCGCACAGGAGTGGGGCAGAATTTCGGCATAAAAAATACCGCGAGTGAAACCCTCGCGTTAGAGCCGATTTAAAGGGAAGAGAAACCATTTCCGTCAGCAATGTACAGCAAAACCGGGGAAACCTGCAAAACGTGAGCAGTGTGATACATGTGCACAGAACAAAATAGCAAATATAAATTGAAAATGACCACAAAAAATTCCAAATAAATTATAATCCAGCTGGGCAACAGTGATATTAATGGTCAACCATAAAAAACACTCCCAGGAAAGCTCCAAAAAAAAGAAATGATTTTTGGAAGGGTCTACGCTCGGTAGACTCGTTCAAAAATCACTGCATTTTAATGGAGCTTTCCTGGGAGTGTTTTTCACGTTGCCCATTGATATCACTGTTGCCCAGCTTGGTTTTGATTTTTTCCACATTTTTTGGAGGTCATTTGTGAAGTTTAATTGCACCCCTGTCCCCATACAAGGTAAACGAGCCCACAGTAAAATTGTGCAGAGCAGGGTGTCTGACTCGTGCGGCCAGGTTTCCTATCTCCAGAGACTGCACTGTCTCTGTAGCCACAGTGTGGTGCAGCGGACACAGCCAGTGCCTGAAGGACCAGAGGGTCACAGATTCAAATCCCAGCTGGGGCTCCTGCCACCCCAGTCCCCATAGTTTTACCCACCACTAAACAGTGATAGTACAGACACTCCTTTATGGCAGAGAACATAAGCATGGTTCCAACACCTATATTGTACCCTACACCGCACACAAACCATAACAATGGGCATTAGCCACAGCCGAGTCCCCCAAATTCAGTCCTGGAGTGCCACAACTCAATCAGGTCATATGCTTTTTCCCAGATAAGGACATGTCTGCATGTTGGCAGAAGGGTACAGGTGGTGGAGGGGGCAGTGGCTGCAAACCACAGCAGACAGTGGCCTAGGCCTGTGCAGGCTGGCACCGTCCACCGCAACAGACAGGCTCTGTCGGATGTACAGTCATGGACTCCCCAGGGAACACGGCATATCTGTGGCAACACGGTGGTGCAGTGCACACAGACAGTGTGTGCAGAAACAGAAGGTCACAGGTTCAAAGCCCAACTGAGGCTACTGCCAATCCAGTCCACATATGTTTCCTACAACTAAACCGTGATAGTAAGGAGAAACCTTTATTGCTGAGAACATATGCATGGTTCACACGCCTATATTTTACCACACGAAACACAGACACCATAAACAGCCACATTACCTAGAGCAGAGTCTCCCAAATGCAGTCCTGGAGGGCCCCACACCATTCAGGATCCATGCTGCCTCTAATAAAGATGCCTGTGCTGCATATCTATGCACCACCCCCATGGTATGCTGATGTAGCTCATGCATATTTATGAGGGACAGCATGAAAACCCGAACAGCGATTGGAACACCATGACTGGAGTTGGGACACTCTGCCGTAAAGCAGCAGCCAACAGGGCCAGACACACCCACACACACACCCACAGGCCCCATTGGCCAATGCCTCCTGGAGAGGCAGGACATTGGGCCCTGCCTGTATCTCCCAATACTAGCAGTTGCATACCTTAGCAATGCCACCCTACACCTGGGTATATGGTACACAGCTATCAAACGTTGTCCATGATAACTGGCAGATATCAATTCCTACGTTAAGCACATTTTGCTCATTGATCTCCACCATAACAATCATTGTGATGTCTGCGGTGTGCGCTGCAGGTCTGGTCTCTGACAGTGTTTACCACCCTGGGGAATGACCCCCAACAGTAGTGCGTACCATATCCATGCCTGTACTGTGCCCAGGACTGGTGTGGTGGGTATGGCTGCTGGACTCCTCTATAGTAGCACAATGCTGGCATAGGTGTGGGGGTGGCTGTCTGTCTATCCAGTGTGTGGTGGCTGCAAACACCTTCCACAGCCCACACTGCCAGCAATGTTGCCAGTATTGGGCTGCCAATGTGCATAATGAGGAGCAAGGTACCATGGGTATAGGCCGGACAGGGTGGCCTGGCCAGGGTGCATCTGCACAGGGCATAGGGCACTGACTGGGACATTTTAGTGCCCGGCCACCACCTACACAGACAGGGTGACCTCAGTATGTCCTGCTGAGAGATCACTCTCACCCTGACTGTGAAGTGACCACATCATGGCTAGGCACCCCCATAGTGCTATATAGCATTTCTGTCATGTGATAGATATGGGTTTCCTTTTGGGGCCTAGTCACTGATTTAATTGCTTGCTGTGTATGCTAACATCCCAGTTCTGGGTGCAGGCATCTCCACTGGGAACATGCATTGTGGACTAGCTAGCACACTGTTTGCAGCTTGTATGTGTCTTGATGGAGCAGCTTGTGGGGTGTAGTGGCTGATGACTTGCTGCAGGAGAATATCAGATGGTGGTGGGGTGCAGCTCACCATATCCAGGTCTAGTGTCTGTCTGCTATTGTGTAATGGATGTGTATAGGGCTGCCTTGACTGCCCCTTTGGGGTGTCTGTTCCTTAGCAGGACCTGGGTTGATGGTCCCCTCTACTGCAACCTTTGCAGGGAGGTAGAATGTGGATCTATTGATGGGAGGCCCTGTTTTCCACCCTTGGGGTGGGGGGTGTTTGGTGCATGACCCACCTGACTGAAACAGACAGAGATATCCAAGGTGTTTGTGCAGAAACTACCTATCTCACACATTAACACTGTGTTGGATCTCCAGCATGGCCTCATTCAGCCATGGAAGGTGTTGTGGACCTGGTCATGGGCGCCTCACCGCACCCTCAGGGTGAGCACAGTACCCGCACAATGTGACGGTGTGTAGCTACTCTGTGCCAGTAAAACATATGGTCAGTACCCCCTACCAGGCCGAGGTGGTGTGTGGGTGCACATGGTCACTTCCCTCTACCAGGCCGAGGTGCTGTGGGGGTGCATTGCCCATCTTGTGTTCATCTGTGGACAGCTGATTTGCATGTGCAGTGCATCATGGGTATGGGTGGGTTAACCCTATCCTGGTGACTGCAGCAGACTGTCTGTGTGGTGACGTGCAGGCTCTCTGAAGCCAGCCAGGGGCTTGCTAGTAGCTGTAGCTCAATGGTTACGTCACTGCCTGTGACGCCAAAGGGCATGGGTTCAGACCCACAGTGGGGTTATTTGATGGGGTTGTCCAAAGCATTATCTGTTTTTTACTGTACATATTTTGCTGCCAGCAAATACACCCTCAGCGTACTGTACCCATAAGGTGCCTATGAGGGCGCCCTATAGGGCACCTTACGGTTTCCGTCCATATAAGGTGCACTGTACATTTTCCTGTGACGCAACTTATAGGGTGCCCTATAGGGTACATTTTAGGGTGCCTTGGCGGACAGTGCACTTTAAAATGTGCCTTATAGGGCGCCTTATGTTAACACGATTTGAGAGTGCGTTTGCTATTAATGATAATTACAATAAAAATGAAATGCCTCCTAAAGCAATCATCCCCATAATATGTTATGCCTTAGCTAGCCATCTTCATTGGGCACTGTGGGGGACTGAACCCATAATCCCTGCACCATTGGTTAGTGTCTTAACCATTGTGCTGTGGCTCTGCTTTTCTTTCTGCACATCAGCGTGCCACTTATACCGCACAGTATTATTATGCCTCCATAAACATCAGCGCGCCGCCTTATGCCGCCCAGTATTAATATGCCGCCAAAAACATTAGCGTGCTGCCTTATGCTGCCCATTATTTCAATGCCTCCTAAATTAATGTCTTAGCCAGCCATCTTTATTGGGCTCTGTGGGAACCAAACTCCTGATCCCTGCACCATTGGTAGGTGCCTTAACCATTGGGCTGTGGCTCTGCTCTTCTGCTTGCCCATCAGCGTAACACATATGCCTCCCGCGCAGCCATCTGATGCGCTAAGGTGCAGGGCACACAAGGGCGCCGCGCACCTTAGCGCATATTTAAATTCTGGCTTTTCTTTTTCAGGACGGAATGCCCACTCCTTATATGGCATCCGCCCTCTGCCGCGGCCCGCACTCTACCGGGGTTTTAGTAAACATACCCCATTGTGTATGAAGAAACCATACGTTTTGCACACCCTTATATGTTTTGTTTTATATGTTTCATATGTTTTATATTTATTAATAGTTATTGACATTCATGTTCTTATCAATGTTCCTCTATTTATTATATTATTCGTTTTGGACATTCCAACATTTGTTTTACCTATAGGTGATGAGTTTATTTAATGATTTTTATTGTTTTTATTATTTATTTTTCTATTTATTACATCATAATTGTTTATTTATAAGTATAGTTTGTTCACATTTTTAATGGTTTATAATTTTATGGGATTTTTTATTCATTTATGAACTATTTTTATATGTATATGTATATATTCATTTTGTTCATGTTTTATGGATATAGTACGCCAGAATCCCCCTGAGGAAGATATTTCGAAACACGGCCTGTGTCGGGCGTGTATGACATGTTATTGATCTACAATAAAGGCTCCTTCAATTTTACCACATTTTTGTACTGGGTTTCTTGTTTACATGGTATTGTGCATTTTTGGTGGACTCCTATAAAATTGAGCCATACCTAAAATTGCACATGGTGCAAATTGACACACATATTTATTTATTTTATTTTATTTTATTTATTTAACATCGCTTATATACCGCACTATTATCATCAGCGCGGTTTACATGGAACAAACATATACATACAGAAAACTGTAGTGCATTTTACAAGTAACAGGAATTTGAACTTGGTAATATAGGGAAACTATATACTATATACACAGTAAATGTACTCGGGGCAAAGATGGGGCATAGGATGGGTGAAGTCATGAGTTTAAAACATTCTGATTACTTCTCAAACTTAAATGTCAAAGTTTGAATTTCTGGCCAGACACAGCTGTTGATTAAGCTGATAAGTCAGGATTTGCCACTTTTCTACCCAGGACTATTTTTTAAATAGCAGTCAAAAACTCAATGAACAGAGGAACATTAGATATGTCATGCTGGTGTCATATGCCAGCTCATTACTGACACATCAAGAGACTCAAGCAGAATCAAATCTCATTTAACACACAAAAAATTGTGCACGCTACAGGAAATTGTGAAGGATTTAGAATATACTGTCTTTTTGTTAATGCAGGGAAAATTATTTTTCAAATAATAGGGCTGTTATTAAGGGTTTAGAACTGGTGATGAGCTTCTTAATTTTTCAAGCAGCTTATGATAAAATGTAGGAGGCTAAGGGGCATGTTTACTAAAATCCGCAAAAGAGCGCGCCGCAAAATAGCGCACGGCAACGCGGCACTGAAACGCGCAGAAACGCGTTTAAACGCCCCGCACACGTGCGTGTCACCCCCGCACAGGTACGCGGCTCACTAACGGGCCCCGTACAAGTGCGGGCCCGCAAATGTCCGATAGAGGCGTGGAACGGCGAAAGGAGGGCGGAGGAAGGCTCCGGAGGGGCGGAGGGACGGGGTCAATGGGTGGAGAGTGGGAGGGGAGAGGCTCCCCGCACAGTATCGAGCCCGAATTTCCATGTAAAAACTACCGCGAGTGAAACACTCGCGGTAGAAAGCATTTAAAGGGAAGAGAAACCATTTCCGTCAGCAATGTACAGGAAAACCGGGGAAACCAGCAAAACGTGAGCAGTGTGATACATGTGCACAGCACAAAAGTGAAAATAAACATAGAAAATGACCACAACAGAACTATTAAAAATAGTAATTCAGCTGGGGAACAGTTATAGTGATGGGCAAATACAGAAATCACACCCAGCAAAGCTCCAGAAACAAGAAATGAAGTTTGGAAGGGTCTACTGAGAGGAGACTCTTCCAAAAAACATTTCCACGTTTTGGAGCTTTCCTGGGAGTGTTTGCTATGGTTGCCCATTAATATCACTGTTGCCCAGCGTGGTGATATTCTGTCCCACATTTCCCGTGGTCAGTTCCGGGGTTTATGTGCACGTTTGTCACCAGACAGGGTGCATATGCCCACAGTAGACTTGCGTAGAGCAGGGTTTGTGACTCCATCCTGCCAGGCTTACTGCCTCCAGGGGCTGCACTGTCTCTGTGGCCAAAGTGTGGTACAGCAGACAGAGTCATTACCTCTAGAACCAGAGGGCAGAGGTTCAAAACCCAGCTGGGGCACCTGCCAGCCCAGTCCCTATATTTTACCCACCACTAAATAAAGATAGCGCAGACACCCCTGTATGCATGGGGAAAACACCCATATTTTACCCAACACCGCACACACACCACAACAATGGGCATTACCTACAGCCAAGTCCCCCAAATGCAGTCCCATACTGCCACAGTGCAATCAGGTCAACTGCTTTTTCTGAGAGACGGTCATGCCAGCATGTTGGCGGACAAGTACATGTGGTGCAGGGGGCAGTGGCTGCTAACCACAGAAGACAGAGGCCTAGCCATGTGCAGGCTGGCACAGTCCACTGCAACAGACAGGTCCTGCCGGATCCACAGTCATGGACAGTCCAGGGAATCCAACCAATCTGTGGCTACACAGTGGTGCAGTGCACACAGACAGTGCATACAAGAACAGAAGGTCACAGGTTCAAAGCCCAGCTGGGGCTACTGCCAATCCTGCCCACATATTTTTCCCACAACTAAACAGTGATAGTAAGGACACACCTTTCATGGCGGGGACATATGCAATGGTAAGACATCTATCTTTTACCCCACTGAGCACAGACACCATGAACAGGGGCAGTACCTAGAGCAGAATCACCCAAATGCAGTCCTGGTGGGCCACACACCAGTCAGGTTCCATGCTGACACTCATACAAATGCCTGTGCTGTATATCTATGCACCACCCCCATGGCATGTAGATGTAGTCCATGCATATTCATGAGGGATAGCAGGAAAACCCGAACAGTGTGATGCACACCTGGACTGGAGTTGGGAATCTGTGCCGTAAAGCAGCAGCCATCAAGGGCAGACACACCCACACCCACAGGCCCCATTGGCCAATGTCACCTGGAAAGGCAGAACATTGGACCGTGCATGCAGCACCCAAAACGAGCACTTGCATAACTTACCAATGTCACCCTACACCTGAGGTATACGGTACACAGCTCGGAGACGTTTGCTAGGAGCACAGGCAGGCAGTTATCCATACGTTACGTACATACTGCTAGTTGGCCCCATCCAAACAATCTGTTAGGTGTTTGCGGGGCATGCTCCAGGCCTGGCCTCTGACGGTGCTTACCACCCTGGGGAGTGACCACCAGCTGTAATGCGTACCATATCCATGCCTTGCCGTGCTCAGGACCGGTTTGGTGGGCAAGGCTACTTACCCCCTCAATCGTAGCACCATGATGGCAGAGGTGTGGAAGTGTGTGTCTGTCTATACAGTGGGTGTTGGCTGCAAGCCCCTTCAACAGCCCGCACTGCCAGCACTGTTGCCAGTATTGGCCAGTCAATGTGCATAATGAGGTGCAAGGTACCATGGGTATAGCCAGGGCAGGATGGCGTGGCCAGGATGCATCTGCACTGGGCATAGGGCCCTGGCAGGGACATTGGCTGGGATATTGTAGTGTCCGGCCACCACCTACACAGACAGGGTGGCCAAAGCATGTCCATCTGGGGGATCACGCTCACCCTGACTGTGCAGTGACCACAGCATGGCTAGGCCCCCCCATAGTGCTGTATAGTAGTTCTCTCATGTGATATATATGGGTTTCTCTTTGGGGCCCAGTCACTGATATATCTGCTTGCTGTGTATGCAGACAGCCCAATTCTGGGTGCATGCATCTCCATTGGGAACATGCACTATGGACTAACCAGCAGACTGTTTGTAGCTGGTAAATGTCTTGCTATAATGGCTTGCAGGGTGCAGTGGCTGTTGGCTTGCTGCAGGGGAATATCTGGTGGTGGAGTGCAGCTTACCATACCCTGGGCTTATGTCTGTCTGCTATTGTGTTATGGCTGTGTATGGAGCTTCCTGGGGGGGTGGTGGTGTTCCTCAGCAGGACTGGGGTTGATGTTGCCCTGTACTGCCACCTTTGCAGGGAGGTAGAGTGTGGATCCCTTGATGGGGACCATGTTTGCCACGGGGGGGGGGGGGTGCCTGATGGCGGCAGACAGGGATATCCATGGTGTTTGTGCATAAACTAGCTATCTTACACATTAACACTGCTTTGGAATGCCCGCTTGGCCTCCATCAGCCATGGCAGGTGTTGTTGACCTGGTCCTGGCCACCTCATTGCACACTCAGGGTGAGCACAGTACCCGCACGATGTAACGGTGTGTGGCTACTCTGTGCCAGTAAAACACCCGGTCAGTGCCCCCTACTAGGCCAAGGTGCTGTGTGGGTGCACCCGGTCACTTCCCCCAACAGGGCCGAGGTGCTGTGGGGGTGCATTCCCCATCTTGTGTCCATCTGCGGACAGCTAATTTGCATGTGCAGTGCATCATGGGTACGGGTGGCCTAACCCATCCTGTTGACACCAGCAGACTGTCTGTGAGGTGACGTGTAGGCTATCTGCAGCCAGCCAGGGGCCTGCTTACAGCTATGGAGCTGTTGTGCAATGGTTACATCACTGCCTATGCAGCTAGAGGTCATGGGTTCAAACCCACAGTGGGGCCCTTTGGTAGGGCTGTCCACAGCTTTATTTTTATTTACTGTACATATGTCTATGCCGGCAAGACCACCCTCAGCTTACTATACTCATTAGGTGCCTCTGAGGGTGCTTCATAGGGCGCCCTGTAGGCCACCTTATGGTTGCCATCCCTATAGGGTGCACTATACATTATCCTGTGTCGCAACATACATGCTGCCCTATAGGGGTCATTCAAGGGTGCCTTGGCGAACAGTGCACTGTAACATGTGCCTTATGGGCCGCCGTATGTTAACATGCTGGGAGAGTGCGTTTGCTAGTAGTGATAACAAAATAAAATTATACAGCCTCCTACAGCACTCCACAACATAATACCTCAGCAGGCATTTTTCACTGGGCATTGTGAGGAGTTGAACCCCTGATCCCTGCACCATTGGTCAGTGTTGTAACCATTGTGCTGTGGCTCTGGTCCTGTGCTTGTGCATCAGCGCGCCGCCTTGTGCCTATCAGCGCGCCGCCTTCTGCCGCCCAAGGGGACCAGTGCGCCGCCTTCTGCTGCCCAAAAATAACTGTGCGCCGCCTTATGCCGTTCCAAATTAATTTGCCTCCTAAAACAATGTTAATCATTACAGTTACTGCCTCAGCTGACCTTTGTTGTTGCGCACACTGGGGGATTGAACCCATGGCCCCTGCACCATTGGTCAGTGTCTTCACCGTTGTACCACGGCTCTGTTGTTTTGTATACTCAGCAGCGCGCCACTTTGCCTTTCCACGCGCTAATGTCGACCCCCGCACATTAGCGCGACGCACACACGTCCGGTTGCTTACTACCGTTTTTTTTCTATTTTCTGCCTGAACCGCCCACTCCTTATATGGCACAGGCACACTAGCGCGGCCCCGCACGTTAGGAATGTTTAGTAAACATGCCCCTAAGAGTGGCAGTTCCTGGTAACAGGAGTAGGATGAAAATTTGTTTTTTGGCCAAACTTAGAGAGCAATGGTCAAGGCAATGCATTCTTGTGAAGGTAAAGTTATTAATAGATAGACCAGAGCACAGCGTGCTAGCTGTTCATTAGAATAACTTTCTTAATACATTACTGAGAGACTTGAGGCATGAGCATATGCCTAAATGTAAATGATGCTTAAAATCTGACTAAAGGCAGACAAGCTGGGAGAAATGGAAAGAGTGAGAGGTGATTAGTAAAATCTGGAAAAATGATCAAGATTTTGGAGTTGTGCTCTAGTGAAAAAAATATAAAATCATACAAAAATTCATTAACTGTCAACACAAAAAGTTACAGGAGTCATCATCTTGATGATAAAGATTGACAGTCCATGTTGTATAGCTGAAGAAAAAGCTAACCCTAGACTCATATACGTAAAGAACATTATCACCAGGAGAAAAATGATGATAGTATTGCCCTTGTGTAAGTTGTTAGTATGACCCCACTTTGAGCATTATGTTCAGTACTAGAGGCCATAACTTTGCAAAGGCAATAAAAAGAAGGAATCAGTTCAGAGAAAGGCTAACAAAATGACACAAGCCCTGTAAGACAAATCATAAAAACGTGATGAGGGGTATGACCTCCCAAGGGAGGTAGAGACAGAAACAGTAATCAAGTTCATGAAATCATAGGAGGATAGATGCAAAAAAAGTGAATGGAAGAAAAGACCAACTGAGTTCTATGGTTAAATACCTGAAATGAAATTTGGCAGACTTGAGGACTATATTGTCTTCATCTGCCTTCATTTTCTCTGTCTCTGTTTTTATGTGATACTCAAGGAATGTAAAGAAAAATGGGGGGTATGACAAAAATATTCAATACTTAGGGACCCTTCTACTAAAGGGTGCTACGGTGTTGCACCTAATGTAGCAACAGCTCTGCAATAATGGGGTTTTAGGTGCAACACCTCCATGTTAACTGTCAAGGCTGTGGAATGCATTTACCTGGCAGTTAACGTAGAGCCCTATTCCAGAGCATGTGCGGTGTTAATACAAGTGCACCTAATGCCACCTGTTTAAGTGGCATTAGGCAATCCCATGATAATGCTGTTGGCACGCTGTATGAACTCCACACTAACTGCACATAGTACACCAGCCCACTCTCCACCCCTAAGTTTGACAGCGCGGGAATCATCCTGTGCTAAGTGTCATGACCCTGGCTAGCTGGCAATGAGTGTCCCAACGCACATTCAGCATGTGCTAGAACACGCGTTGTCAGCTAACGCCCTGTAGTAAAAGATCCATTTAGTAGACTTCAATCAAGCATGGGAAGGTGACATTTTCTATATAAACATAAACTGAAAGACAAGGAGATATGATATAAACTTAAGGGAGAAAATTTCAAAGGAAATATAAGGAAATACCTCTTTGTTAAGTATGTGATAGATACCTACAGAATGAGTGGAGGAGTAGCCTCGTGGCTAGAGCAACCACCTAGTACCCAGAAAATCAAGGGTTCAATTCCCACTAGTGCTCCTTGCAACTTTGGGCTGGTAGTCTGCTTCCAGTGATGCATTGCCAAGAAACCCCAGAGGTAGCTGGGTTGCCATGAGCCAACACTGACTTGATGGAACTTAAAAAAAAAATGCAGATGATAGTCTACCAGCACAGGTGGCTGTAATTGAAATTATAACAGCATGCTCAACAGAGATGCAGTGCTGAGGCTGAGGAGAGTAGCTTAAGCAAAAATGAGCACTTGGGCTTAACTTATACATAGCCAAGGCCTCAAAATAGAAAAGCACAAAACCATCCAGGACAGTGCTAAAGCATGTGGTCTTTTTTAATCTCTCAGGGAAGGAAAAAATGGATAAAGAATGTGTTCCTGCAGGTGAACAATTCTGTACGACTGGAAAGTATGAGATATCATTAGTCTAGTGGGTGATGGTGGTAAGAAAAAGTGGATGGTTATGTCCACAACAAAACCAAAAGTTATGTATGGCAGGAAAGTAGATAATATTAATCTTCTATATATAATCTGTGTGAACCCATCTTTATTCAGTTCTGAAGACCAGTGATAGGACAGAAGTGATTCACATTAGGGCTATCGCAATGATGCAGGTCCTCCGAGACAAACCCTACAAGGAAAGGTTTCATAAACTCAAATATGCTCACTGGTGGAAAGAAAAGAAATGAGCACTAAAATGAAAGTCAGAGCTGAACCTGATAGAGTCACCTGTCTCCCATTACTGTATGTTCTTTAGGAGTGAATGTAGTAAAATTATTTTCTGTTAACACAAAATTATGGGATTTAGGCTTTGCTACCTTTGACTTTTTCATATTGCAATCATGCATAATGCTAATTTAGGGACATGCTTATTGAAGTGTGCTAGTCAGTTAAGACAGGATTTAGCATCTGCAAACCATTAGCATGGAGTATAGTGTGCAATTCTGGAGACTGCACCTTCAAAAGGATGTGAACAGGATGGAGTCGGTGCAGAGGGTGGCTACTAAAATGATTAGTGGGCTTCATTATAAAGCATATGAGGACAGACTTAAGGATTTTAATATGTACACCTTAGAGGAAAGGCGGGATAGAGGTGATATGATTGAGATGTTTAAATACCTCCGTGGCATAAATGTTCAGGGAGAGATCCTCTATCAATTGAAAGCAAGTTCTGCTACGAGGGGACATGGGATGAGGGTGAAGGGAGATAGATTCAGGAGTGATATGCGGAAATATTTCTTTACGGAAAGAGTAGTGGATCCATGGAATAGTCTCCCAGTGGAGTTGGTAGAGATGAGGACAGTAACTGAATTCAAAAAAGCATGGGACCAACACAGAGGATCTCTAAAGGTAAAAAGTGGACTGTTGTCGTTGTTGATATGGAAGGACACAATTATATGGTCAGTTCAGTGGAGCAGATTAACTGTTGAGCTATAAATGAAAACTATTGCTCCAATAAAATCTCCAGAACTCTAATCCATTACACGTCCCCAGTACTTAAATAAGTAATTTAAATCTTATTATTAAAAGCAACGGGTCTCAGACTTCTAAGAGCTATGGTCTTCATATGGCTTTGACCTAATGCTCTAATTTGCATCAATGACCCCTAATATTGCTTATTGATCAACTTTTAACTTAACTTCAAAAAAGGAACTTGTAAAAAGAGAAGGATGTGTGCTTATCTTAGATTTGCCCGACGCCAGTTTCAGATATGGAAGGACAGACTAGATAGGCCATGTGGTCTTTTTCTGTCATCATGTTTCTATGTTTCTATGTCTGAAGTACCATGGATTACAATCAGCCATGGCAATAAAATCCCACGCTGCTTAGTATATTGTGGGGCAGGAACTGGGTGGGTCAAGGGAAGAGAATGGGCATGAACTGCACAGTCAGTTAGCAAGTGGCACTTTTCAACATGCTGATTGAGACGGCTGTTGATAGCACAGGTGCACTTAATGCTTTCTTAATGCATTCCTTAATTGTGAGCTTGGCCCCTAATGCTAGTACCAAAAAACTACCAGTAGGGGGTGAGAGACCCCATTTTGAATTCAGGAGGCAACAAGGCATGAAAACCCAGGGATCAGCCCTGCCCCATTACTAACACACCAGGATGCTACAAAAATCACAGTCCACTAAGGATTACTCCTTCACTTAAACAGGTAGCTCTTCTCCTCCTTTATTATAACCAGATGGATTATCTCCTGACTGCTTTGCTAGCCTCCATACAAATGGGTCCACTGGCTCTACCTGTTGCTCCTTTGCGCCAAATCAGCCAATTCCTTATATCTTTATTTGAGTATTTTTTTAAGAAAGACTAAGTTCCAACAATTTCATGTTTTAGGCAGGGCCTCATTATTTGGCAGCTTGACCTCTAGAGAGACTATTGCTAGGAATCAAATAGTGCCATTTTGAACATGGGAACCAATGGGGCAGGATGACTGGAGATCATTCCTGCCTCGAATAGAAACTAGGGAGGACCATGGTAGCAACTAGAGATTGGAGGGTAGAGGGTCTTCTTGGGGAGTCTACACAGTAGCAGGTCTTGCCTGGTGGATAGGTATTGTCAGGGAGATCTTGTAGGGTGGGGGATGTGGGTGGGCAGGTTGCTTTCAACACCACTGGCCTATTTAAGAGGTCCCTGGGAGCACTGGGTCATATGTTAGCCTAATGTGGTAAAGGATGAAAGATAATGCCATCCAAAGCTGGCAATATATTTACATGAATAGCAGAGCTTCTGAGGTCAAAGGAAAGCTTCATTTTTTTATTTTGCATAATAATAAGCAGCTTTCATACATTTGCATGTTTTTAATCTCATTAGTAACTTTTTTGTGCTGAAAAAATGAAATAAACACAAGCAATGCATGATTTAGAGGGACATTTTATAACCAGATGCCTACATTTAGGCACTAAGAACACACCTATCTTGAGACTCTTCTATAAAGAAAGCAGGAATCTACTTTTCTTTTAAAAAAAAAAGGTGTATGTGTCTAAAAATGCATGTTAAATCTAGATGTGGGCAGTTACCCCAGCCCTAGGGCTGGTATAAATGCCTGCACCTAGATTTCTAAAACAAACCTCATGTAGTTTATAGTATTTTATCATTTATGCATGGAAATGTGCACTCTGCCCAAGTTTCACCGATACACACACTAACAGTGAAAGTACAGTATACAAGATTAGTCTTACACACTTATGTACATAGCAGCAGCCAGCTAAAGTTCACGTGTAGGTGTCCTTTCGCACTCATAAGTCCTTGAAAATAGTGACTGGCACACATACTGTAGATAGCTCTTATAAATTGACCTCCCCATGAGTCGACACTAACTCAACGGCACTTAACAATGTGTATTGTTTGGCAAAAAAACCATGTTATTCCTTTAAGAGTTCCCTTTTAGACCTTGTTCTCATACCTGATTTTGTAAATGATATTTCAGGACTGTTTTTCTCTTATAGGACGATACTAAAATCTGCGACAGGGTGGACATTCTGGAAGGTGTGGCCAGTATGAGGAAGGATCTAGCAAAATTTGAAGAATAATTTAAGATTTGGCAGCTAAGACTTGGACCCTAATTGATACCAAGGACTTCTGCAAAGTTCTCAAGACCCATCTCTTCACCGAGGCCTATGAGCAACCACCTTAAGTTGCCAAGCACTAGATACCACCCAAGTGCCCACTAGCTACCCTCACCACTTCCATCCCCATTTAGACCTATAAGTAGATAGCTTTTTAAGTATGTGAATCGTATCTCCTCCTGTTGGATGTATGCCTCCCAATGTCTTGTTGACCACTTTGATTGAAGGATAAGGTGTTATACAAAACTGTCTAAATAAATAAATAAGACTTAATGCTAAAAAATATTGAGTCATGTATTTGGGCTGTAAAACCCAAGGGAGTGGTATAATATAGAGGTGAAGTATTTCCATGCATGAAGAAAAGTAGAAGCTGGGAATGATTGTTTCTGATGATCTTAAGGTGGCTAAACAGGTAGAAAATGTGATGGTGAAAGCCAGAAGGATGCTTGGGTGCATAGAGGGAGGAATGGCCAGCAGGAAAAAGGAAGCAATTTATAAGTCCCTGATGAGACTTCATTAGGCGTACCATGTGTAGTTCTGGTGACTGCATCTTCAAAGGATATAAGACAGGATAAAGTCACTCCAGAAGGCAACTGTTTATTGGTCTTTGTCATAAAGCATATTGGAAAAACATAAATATCTCAGTATGTATACTTTGGAGAAAAAGCAAGTGTGTGTGTGTGGGGGGGGGGGGGAGATATAATAGAGACTTTTTAAATGCTTCTATAATATAAAAGCACAAGAGGAGGGTTTCTTTCAATTGAAAGAAGGCTTTGGAATAAGGGGTTGTAAGATAAAGGTGAAAGGGGACAGACTCAGGAGTGATTTAAGGAAATACTTCTTTACAGAAAGCGTGGTGTATGTATGAGACAAACAAATTCAAGAAAGCATGCAGCAAGCACACAGGCTCCTTCTTTGGGAGGCATAATAATGTCTTCATATTTTTGTGCATTTTGGGGCATAGTTACAGAACTGACTAATGGGAATAATGTACTTTCTTTGACATTTAATGCATGTTAAAGGGTAACATAGAAACATAGAAATATGACGACAGAAAAAGACCACATGGCCTATCTAGTCTGTCCTTCCATTATTTTATGCTAATACACAGTTTTGCACCACAATACACTTTAATTACTAATGATATGCAAAGCATGCAAATGCATGCAAAAAGCCTCATTAGTATTCAAATAGAATAATGCAGCTTGTGATGAGCACTGCAAGCCAGATTGTCCATGGAAAGGTAAAGCTGGTATTATTTTTCCAGGCTGGGAACATTGATCCTCTAACATACAGCCTGATAGTCCCAGCTGTATTCTTTGTGTTTCCTTACCATTCCCCCTAGATGTATCCCATGTCTACAGCTACTGTGTTGTCTGTCTTGACTAGAATGTAAGCTGTGTACCTCTTGTTGCACTGTACAAATGGTCAGTAGTAGTAGTAGTTAAAGGCACAAGTGCCTATGTGGCAAGGACTTCTCTCCTCACCTCCAAGACACCCCTACCTGAGAAAGACCTTCTCAGGCCTATCTGTAACTTTTATTCAGGCAGGTGTTGGCACTGGGTTTGAAATAGCATCATTTGAACTCTAGCAGTAATTTTTTCAGTACTAGTGCTAAGGTTCGAGCTGCTCCATTTTGAAGCTCGTGCCAAGAGGCAGAAGCAGCTGAGGACCACTCCTGCCTGAAAACCTCTGGACCACAAATGAAAGATAGAGGTAGGCCCAGAGGGACTTATGGGGCAGATGGGGGGTCACCCTCTCAGGTGAGGGGAAGTCTCAGAGATGGGAGAGGTCCTATTATAACAGTTTGGAGGGGTGAGGAATGTCGAGGGGGGAGTGTTGTGGGGGTTGAGCACCTTCATGTGTAGTGGGGTGATGCCACATAGGAGTCAGCTCCTTTAAGAGCATAGTCAGGAACATTTGGCTGCATATTAGAGGCCCAGTGCTCCTGGCCTGGAAAAATAATGCCAGTTTTGAGATAGTGCTATTTTTCCCTCAGAATAATGCAGTTTGAGGTGATCACCACAAGCTGCATTATACCTTTACTGTGGAAGTCACTAACTTCTGGTACTGAGCTACTGCAGGTTACTGACTCACGCACTAAATTAAACTGCAGTAAAATCCAAAATTTTACTGAAGCTTAGTAACTAGCTCCCTTGGTATGTTATCTATTCTTTTCTTTCTACTTGAAAATGTCTCCTTCAACCATTCTATTGTTTTGGGGTTGCTGACTTTTGTCATTTAGTCCCTCTCAACGTCCAGATCACAGACATCTAGTGACTTATTCTGTGATTCAGCAACTCAGCTGCTGTGCATGGACTATTATTAAGTCTTTAAATATTGGATTACTAAATATAAGAGCTATAAGGAACAAATATGTTTTTGTGCATCATATTATCAGTGACTACAAGCTGGGTATTTTATGTATCATGGAAATGTGACTTAAATCAAGTGTGTCTATTTGCACTAGTGTTGCTACCTCCCTATTTTTCTTTCAGTTCTCAGGTGAGACAACTTGGAGTTGGTGGTGAAAGTAACTTTTATATTCAGGTAATATTCCATTAACAGAGATTCCTTCTCTCCTGCTGATTTATTCTGAAGCCCTCATGGTACAAATTAATGTTTATCCAAGTGCCCACAAGCTTTTAATTTACTGTTCACCTTCTTCAACAAATGTTTCAGAAGATGAATGTTCTGGGCTTATCACTGACCTAGTATTTTCGTGTTCACATTTTCTGACTGTAGATTTTAATATTCATACTGATTGTAAGAAAAATATGTTGTTATTATTTCTAGTGCTATTGGGTTTACCCAGCATGTTTCTTCTTCTACCCATGCTGTAGGACATACCTTGGACTTTGTGACCACTTCAGAAAATAATTTGGGTCAGTTCTTAGTTTCCCTTGGACAGATCATTGCTCAGCATCTTTTAAATGTTGTATTTTAGAACCAGGAATGCAGTTTGAAGAGCTAACAATATTTTCCAAAGCCATTGGTAAAATTGATCTTGACCTCTTTGCACTAAAGTGCAAACTATTCCCTTCCAATTTTCTGGATTTACTCCTAGAAAGTCAAGCTCATCACTAGAATTCAGTTTTGCTGCATTACAGGAAATTGCTCTACTGCAAAAACACACTCATCCTGCAAGACATTTTCATTCTTGGATTCAACAAGGACTCTGCCTTTTTAAGAGGCAATTGTGTCATTCTAACCACAAATTGAGGAAAGATAAATCCATAGACAATTGGAATTGCACAACGAAAGGATTCATTTATATCATGTGCATATAAAAGAAATATATACATATTACTCAAATTTGATCCAGTTTAGTTCTAATTTGAACCACACAACCAGTCTCTTTATAGCTCAGTCTCATTAGATCTGGCAATGACTTTGTTGATTTTTTTTATATCTAAGGTCCAGACTTTTTGAGATGAATTAGCTAATGTTTCTATTCCCTCTCTTTGTATTCAACTATTTCTCCTTCTTTTGAGATAGTTGATCCTTTAAATATGACCCAGATTAGACAGGCTGCTAACTCTTCTCAATCCAGTTCTTCGACAGCTGTCAATTTAGTCTCAGAATTACACTTTGAGAAAGTCTTGCTTCTATGAAAATCCAGTGTCTTCAGCAGATCCCATGTCGGTCCATTTAATGAAAGACTCTTCACTTGGAGCCCAATTCTATAGCAAGCACATTCGGCTGGCAGAAATGTCTAAATTGAAGATGGGAACAGTATAAACCCAATTCTGCAACTGCAGGTATAGGCATACCTGCGGTTACAGAATCAGGGAGATATATGTTTCTGAACAAATACGTCCCCATGCTCTCCATATTCTGAAAAGATAGACGTGTGCATGCTACCTGTCTCCCTGCGGCCACATTGCCGCTGGAAGAAAACATATATCTGCTAAGCTGATGCTCACATTGACAGTGTTGTGCTGGTGCAAGCAACACATTAAAACTGATGAAACAGATAAGGTCATGCCCATAAAACTACAAGGTTATCTAAGTGCACCCAAACTATTGGAAAAACAAGTGGAAAGTGAGACATTTGTCCTGACAGACCCTGCAGCAAAACACACGTGGCATGTGATGAACACCTTAGTTATTCTGTCAGTGGTCATCACTGAAAACAGTAGTTGCAGTACTAAGAATGGGACAGAAAACACTGAAATGGGTCTGCACAGCAACATGTCAACACATATTTCTGTCAATCACAGGAAACCATCAGGATGAAAACATGCAACAGTGCAAACATCAGAAACACATGCCCAAAAGCACCATCATCTGCCCTGACAAATGTGCACAATGTTAGAGACCTCTGATGATACATTTTGATATGCATTAGTGACATCCACACTGCAGCATGCCTCACTCCGAAGGTCCTCCACATGCCTTGCTATGTTGCTTCAGAGAAGCTGTACAGAGGTAACTGCCCATTTACACTGGCACTTGGTGATGCTGCGGTCAGCCTTCAGTCCAGATAGTGGCCAGGCATACATGCCCCCCCAAAGTTGTGTTAGGGAAGACTAGAATAGCCCCTTTAGCACAAACAGAAAATGTCAGAATAAAGACTACTGCAGTGTTTCATATGCCTGTGGAGGTGTTTTTTTATTGTAACTTAACTTTAAAAATGTCCCTCAGCTGTGCATTGAATTCTTTACAACTGCATCTTGTGCTGTCCCAGACAGCAGACACACCAGTTCAATACAGACATATCACAGCCATTCATCTCTATGGGACGCATTGAGATCAGAGCAGAAAATCTTCTAAGTGTTGGCCTTATTCTATGTTGCCACTGGGATAACATAGGCATCAGCAGGATACACTCAGGACATACACGAGCTTGCCCCGAATAAACTTTATACATCTCCACAGCTCGCCATGCCCCCGTTCTGCCCCTCCCACCCACATACTGAGATCTCCTTTTCCGTTCCATGTACATGCAGGGACACGTGGTTGTAGAATACAGGTATAGATGTTCTCATGAAAAAAATATCTATCCCCCATGTCCAGGCAGCCTATTTGCATTTTAGAATGTCCCCTTGGTTTATGAGCTGTTATGTGTTCTATATGAAAAAGAGCAGTTGGGTGTCCTATTCTTAAAAATCAGAATCTGGATCCAACTCTATTATTCAGTTTCCAGCCTCTGTCCAATCTACCTTTTATATAAAGGTTAACAGAGAGGGCAGTATTTTCTCAGCTCTCTGACTATTCAAAAAAGACAAATTCTTTACATCCAAGACAATCAGGTTTTGGTCAAGGACACAGCACTGAAACAATTCTTTTTGCCACAGCTGGTGATATAAGTGTCACTCTTGAGTAGAGAAATATGCCTTTTTGGTCTCTCTGGATTTATCTGTTGTGTTGGATTTAATTGATCATCAACTTTCTATTCAGCATATATATTCAGCCCAGCATAGAACCGAAAAGAATAGCTGGCTTAAGCTGGCCCATACTGAATAACATAGGGCCTAAAACCAATACACAAGTTGCACTGTATATATTGCTGTAAATAACGCTGTAGATATGTTATTCCCTGTTGAATCCACGTTTTGACCCTTGTTTAATGTAATTTCTATGTGGCCCGTCCGCATAGTAATATGTTGATTTATTGTAAACCGCACTGATATGTAATAGCGTGGTATATAAGAGAAGTTAAATAAATAAATAAATAAATAAATAAATAAATAAATTACGTTTTAGGCACCATTCTGAACTGATTTATCTCATTTCATGATTCTCAGTCTTTTAGGGTACAATGGAATTCTTATTTTTCCAATCATTCTTTTTTATCCTGTGGCTCTCTCCTGGTTCCATAACTTTTGAATGATAAAAATCACAAAGATGGTATAGCAAAATTTTGTAATAAATAAATTACTTTTTTTTTAAAGATTTTAACAATCTTTATTTCAAAACGAAAAGGAATTACAAGCAAGTCCACATCAAAGGGAGAGGAAAGAGGCAAGAAAAAACAGGAAAAAAAACCAGAATAACAAATACATACTGGTCCCATGATACCATAATACCACTACTAACCCTAAGACTTAGAAAGGAAGTAAATAACAATTCTTTCTAACCATTTTCTTTACCAAGCAGAAATAGATTCAATTGATCAGATTCCAAAAATACATATTTTGTCTGCTCATATATCAAAATACACTTACACGGATATTTTAAAAAGAAAGAGGCCCCAATTGCCAAGGCTCGAGCTCTTAATGCTAAGAAGGCTTTGCGCCACATTTGAGTAAGTCTACACACATCAGGAAAAACCTGAACTGTAGAACCACAAAACAATTGATCCTTTTTAGGAAAATATGAATGCAACACCAAATTCTTATCAGATAAAGAAATAAAGGAAACAATTAATGTAGCACGTTTAGTAATCTCATCATTTGATGATTCCAAAAACGCAGAAACATCTAATGAATGAGATGCTGACACCTTCTCTGCGCCTTTGACAATAGGGGAAGAGGTTTCTGTTGAGGTAAATATAGGAACATAATACACAGAAGAAAATTTTATAGAGTTCACATCATCAATTAATAGAACCTCCTTAAAATACTTATATAACAAAATAGAAGGAAACAAATAATGAGTTTGTGGAAAATTTAAAAATCTCAAATTTTTTGCACGTATAGCATTCTCAAGGGACTCTATTTGATAATGTGTAGTAAGATTATCCCTAATCGAAGAAGATGCAACAGCCTGCATAACAGAAATCTGCCCCTCTAATTTATTCAAGGCAGCATTGTGTTTAGCAATAGCCTCTTCATGGGCACCCAACTTCTGTACAACATCCTTTGAAAATTGGGAAACCTGGGAGAAGGAGGCATGCAGGGACATTTCCATGCAATCCACTACCTCCCAAACATCCCTCAAGGAAACCTCAGCTGGAGGAATGACAGATGAAACAGTAGAAGGGAACTCCAAAACAGACGGAAGAGAAGACATTTTACGATTATCTTCCTTCCCAATTAATAAGGAATTATCCAAAACTGCTAACAAGGGCTCCACTCCCCGGTTACCACCACTGGGAGAAACCACCCTCTCAGTCATAACTTCCTGACTGGGTAGGGTAAAACCCTGCGCAATAGGAGACATATCGGAAGAAGTACTCACAGACCCATGGGTCAAGTCCGGAGGCTCATGCTCCACCTGAGCTTTCTGGAGATGAACGTCCATCGGGCCCACAGTCTTAGGGGCCTTTTGAGTGCTCATTGTAGAAAAGGCCTTCTTCCGTTGCTTACCCATGAGCCAATGAGTTCCCCTGTTCCTCCTTGTTGCTCCGAAGGGGCTCCAAAGGGACGTGACCTGCCCCTTTGGTTACGCCCCTTCGGGCACGCTAACACGGATGCGCGTCCACGGTGGAACGAAGAATTTTAAAGGTCCCAGGGGGCGGGGCAACACCTCTCCTCCTCTGCTGCTCAAGGGCACCAGCTCCAGCTGCCTCCTCTCACTCCCGGCCGGCCGCGGTGGACCGAAGAATTTTAAAGGTCCCAGGGGGCGTGGCAACACCGCTCCTCCTCCGCTGCTCAAGGGCACCAGCTCCAGCTGCCTCCTCTCACTCCCCATAAATAAATTACTTTTTAACTTTTCTTCAGCCCACTGCAGGATATGGAATCGCCGGCTGTTATTATGCTGAGGACTTCCAACTACTACATTGGGTAGATCCCACTCCACTTGATAATACTCAGTTAAATCAATGGCTGGATGCAGTGACTCAATAGTTTGAAACAATGGATTAAAATTAAATCCATTGAAATTATCTTCTATTTGCTTCAGGGGCAATGCTACTCTTCCAGCATTTTCACCATCTGTCCTTGGAACCCCTATTGTATTACAAGATAATTGTCACATTAGGACCTTTTCTAGAAAATTTGATAAACAAACTTCTCAAGTTGTGAAATACTGCTTTGTTTCTCCTAGACACATTTATGTCAATAGACTATTGTCATTCGTTATACAAAGGGATACACTGGCTCCTTTCAAACGTCCTCAAATAATTCAAAATGTGACTGTAAAGCTGTTGAGTCATGCTCGGAACTATGATCATGCAACTCCTCTCTTCACTGACCAGCATTGACTTCCAATATATCCTATCATATTAAGTTTAAAGTATAAATAATAATCCACATGGCACTCTATCAAGAGGTTCTACTATATTTGGCTGGGTCTTTGGTTCCATAAACACCTCAGTGTTGTTTTTGTTCCCAGTCAGATAATCCTTTGGATCTTCTTCTCCAGCCATGGCACAATTCAAGCCCCTTGTCACTCTGCATTGTTTTATCTAACCCCTATAATTACAACAGTCTCTCTCTCTCTCTCTCTCTCTCTGAGTTTAAATCAGGCTCAAAAATTTCAGGGGCTGATATTCAAAGCCCTTAGCTGACTGGCCAATGGGAGGCCAGCCTGCTAAGGGCACTGCCTGGATAGAGCTGCTGAATATCTTCATAGACCACCCCACATTGTCTGGTTAGTGTAGGGGCGGTCTATGGATGGAATGGGGGAATATCAGAGCAAACCCTTAACTGATTTGTCCACTATTCAGTTGGAACTTAACCAGATTATTTGGGCTGCACAAAAAGCTATACTAAATTGTAATCCAGTTAAGTCCCAGCTGAATATCAGGCAAATTAGATAAGTGCCAAGACTTATCCAGTTTGCTCCACTCAGAAAAGATATTCAGCTGCAGCTCCAATCTGGTTACTGCTACTGAATATCCGGTTGATATTTAAGCATCATTGATGACCTCTGTAGCATTTGAATATTGGTATGTCTGTATATCGGGCCCTTATTTTTTTGGTATGACTAATCAGAATGCACATGCCCAGGAAGGAAGAGATGGTATAGCTGTTGGAGTTGATAATCCAATCATTAGCCATGCAGATAGCTAGGTGGCTAGAGTGAGGATTTCCTGGTAACTTGTTTGCCTGGTATAAAGATGGTAAACTTCATGCATCACCTACTGTGCTGGGGAGGTGTTAACTGTCCTGGTACATGCTGATACCAATGGGAAGATCTGGAGGCCAAATTTACTGACAAAGTTGAAATCTAGAACTTCCAGGGTAGCATTCTCAGAAATACTCCCCATTCCATATGTAGAAACCATGAGGCAGGCAGAACTCCAGAGTCTCAATTCATGGACTAGACAATGGTGCAGAGAAGAGGGCTTTATATTTGTTAGGAACTAGGAACATTTTGGGGAAGGGGGCCATTCCAAAAAAATAGGCTTCACCTTAACCAAGGTGGATCCAGGCTACATAAGAACTGCCATACTGGATCAGCCAAAGATCCATCAAGCCCAGTGTCCTCTTCCCAAGTTGCCAGTTTCATGTTACAGTATGTATCCCCAGGGACACACATTGGTTTTATCTTGGTCTTAATAATGGTTTATGGGTTTTTCCTTCAGAAATTTGTCCAAACTATTTTTTTAAACACAGCTACACGACCTGTTTTTACTACATCCTCCAACAATGAGTTCTAAAAGCTAATTGTATGTTGAAAGAAAACATATTTTCTCCTATTTGTTTAAAATATACTTCTTTGTAGTTTCATGGTGTGTCCCCTAAGCCTTGTACTTTTTCAAAGAGTAAACAATCAATTCACGTTTACCCATTCCATTTCACTCTATCATATCTCTCTTCATCTCCTAGTATTTGTATAGTCTTTTCAAGGTGTGTTTGTTTGAATTTACAACCTTTCTAGCAGTTGGCAGAGATAATCTGTAACCTCTCAACTCTGCTCTTTATTTAAAGCACCCAGGCTACTTGAGCCTTTTTTGCAATCTCCCTATCAAAATGCCTTAATTATTCTATTTTGAAGATATCCTTTAAATATACCTTACTCCAAACCATGTGCTCATGAGTGATTGCCAGCTTTCCTAAAGGTTCTAGTTTAAAAGCTGCTCTATTTTCTTTTTGAACATTAGCAACATCTGTCCTGTACCATCCAAGATAAGATAAAGCTTATCTTTGAGAAATAGATTTCCCTTTACTTAGAATGTATCCCAGTTCCTAACAAATCTAAATCCATCCTCCCTGCATCAAAATCCCATCCATGCATCCACTGCATTCATACTCTAGAGCTCTGCCTGTCTCTTGGGTCCTATGCATGGAACAGGAAACATTTCTGAGGATGCTACTATGAGGTCCTAGATTTCACCTTTCTACCTAAAATCCATAATTTTGCTTCCAGAACCTCCTTTCCACATGTCCTATGCCATTGGTGCCAACATATTCCAGAACAACTGGCTCCTTCCCAATACTGTCTAAAATCCCATCTAAGTTATGTGTGAGGTTATCTACCTTCGCACCAGGCAGGCAAGTGACCAAGCAATACTCATACCAGCCACCCAGCTATCTATATTTCTAATGATTGGATCAACTAGAATGACCATCCTAACCCTTCCCTCTTGGGCAGAAGTCCCTAGAAATAATTTCTCAATGCAAAAAGATATTGAATCCCCTGGATGGCAAGTTCTGGCTACAGGATCACATCCTGCCACACCAAAATTATGGTCTCCTTTCAGGGGATCTCTCTCCTCTAAGGAAGCACATGGGTTATCAGACTGGAGATGGGACTTATCTACTGTGTCCCTGCAGATCTTATCCATCTACCTCAACTCCTCCACGTTTTCTAATCTAGACTTCAGAATTAGGGGGATGTTTACTAAACTGCGGTAATGTTACATAACGCACGTTATGTAACGTTAACGATCGTTAATGCATCATAATGTGCATTATGATGCGTTAACAATTGTTAACGTTACATAACGCGCGTTAACCATTAACGATCGTAAAGCTCCGCGGCGCGGTAAAACACCACAGAAGGTGGAGAGAGGGTGGAGAGAAGGGGTCAGTGGGCGGAGAGTGGGCGGGGAGAGGCTCCCTTCACACTAACGTGCTGATCTGAAGAGCTGAATCCAAACGCGATTGAAAACCTGCCGTTAAATGCACATTACAGGGGAGAGAAACCATTTCAGTGTCAGCAATGTACAGCCCAGGCAGGGAAACCAAAACAAAGTGATAAGTGTGATACATGTGCACAGAACAAAAGGGCACATAAACACTGAAAATGACCTCAACAAATTGGAAAAAAACCATAACCAAGCTGGCCAATAGTAGTATTAATGAGAAACATCAACCCCTCCCCCCCTGAGTAAACTCCATAGAAAAGATATAAATCGTGGAAGGGTCTATACTCCGTCCCCATACAAGGTGAATGAGCCCACAGTGAAATAGCACTGCTCAGGGTTTTCCCCACCATCGGACAGGGTTCCTATGGTGTGCACATGCCCCGCAACATCAGGGCGGGCATGTCGGAATGGCATGCTGTGGTGGAGCTGGGCCACAGTGCGGACTAGGGTGATGCCTAGGTGGCCCATACGAATGTTGAAACAGCAGAGCAGCCAGACAGCAACTGCTGAAGGCCCAACATGGGCACGAGTGTGTTTCCCACAGTGGCACAGGGGATAGTACCCACCAGCTACCCCCAAGAGCACGGAACATTGGCAGGCATGGCTGGGGGGGAGTGTGGACGTCTATGCAGGCACCCATACCCCAGAACCCGCACCATAGGCAACCGCCTACCCGCACACTGGACGGCCTGAGACTGCGCACCACCAGCACCACCATCAGAAGGGCATGTCATCATGGTGGCTGAGGGATACTGGTGGTGGAGGGGGCAGTGGCAGCTGCCCAGAGCAGACCGTGGCTTAGCACTGTGTAGGGGGTGCCGTGTACTGCAACAGACGGGCCCTGTCTGACGAACAGTCATGGTATCACCAAGGAAAGTACTGACTATGTGACAACAAGGTGGTGCAGTGCACAAAACCAGTGTATTCAGAAGCAGCATGTTACAGGTTCAAGTCCCAGCTGTGGTTCCTGCCAACCCAATCCCCATATTTTACCCACAACTACAACGTGCTAATACAGACAGCACCTTTATTGCAGATGACGTAAACATGCCCAAGACACCTACATTTTACCCTACAGAGCACAGACACCATAAACATGCACATTACCTAGAGCAGAGTCCCCCAAATGCAGTCCTGGAAGTCCAAACACCATTCCGGTTCCATGCTGCCTCTAATAAAGATGTCTGTGCTGCATTTCTATGCACCACCCCCATGGTATGCAGATGTATCTCATGCATATTCATGAGGGACAGCATGAAAACCCGAACAGTGTTTGGCACCGCAGGACTGGAGTTGGGAACCTCTGCCGTAAAGCAGCAGCCAACAGGGGCAGACACACCCGCACCCATAGGCCCCATGATCCAAAGCCTCCTGGGGAGGTAGGACTTTGGGCTCTGCTTGCATCTCCCAATACTAGCACTTGCATACCTTAGTAATGCCACCCTAAACCTGGGAATATGGTACACATCTATCAAAAGGTTGCTATGATTACTGGCAGATAGAAATTCCTAAGTTAAGTACAATTTTCTGAGTGAGCTGCATCATAGCAACCTTTCTGATGTCTGTGGAGTGTGCTACAGGTCTTGTGTCTGACAGTGTTTACCAATCTGGGGAGTGACTCCTACAGTATTGCGTACCATAGCCATGCCTGCACTGTGCCCAGGACTGGTGTGGTGGCCTGGGCTGCCCAACACTTTTATAATTGCACAATGCTGGCATAGGTGTGGAGAGTGTGTGTCTGTCTATCCAGTGTGTGGTGGCTGCCAACACCCTCCACAGCCCACACTGCTAGCACTGTTGCCAGTATTGGCCTGCCAATGTGCATAATGAGGAGCAAGGTACTGTGGGAATAGCCTGGATAGGGTGGCCTGTCCTGGATGCATCTGCACACAGCATAGGGCAATGGCTCGGACATTGTAGTGCCTGGCCACCACATGCACGGACAGGGTGGCCATAGCATGTCCTGCTGGGAGGTCACTCTCACCCTGACTGAGCAGTGACCATGGCATGGCTAGGTTCCCCCATAGTGCTATATAGCATTTCTCTCATGTGATATTTATGGGTTTTCTTTTGGGGCCCAATCATTGAATTATCTGCTTGGTGTGTATGCTGACATCCCCGTTCTGGGTACATGCATCTCCTCCAGGACCATGCACTATGGACTAGCTGGCAGACTGTCTGCAGCTAGTATGTGTCTTGCTGGAACACCTTGCAGGGTGCAGCGGCTGGAGACTTGCTGCTGGAGAATGTCAGATAATGGTGGGGGGCAGCTGTGCATTTCCAGGCCTGCCATCTGTCTGCTATTGTGTTATGGATGTGTACCGCTCTGTCTGTTCCCCAGCAGGACTGGAGTTGATGGTCCCCTCTACTGCTACCATTTCAGGGAGGTAGAATGTGGATCTATTGGTGGGTGATCCTGTTTCCCACCCTGAGCCCCAGAGGGTGGGTTGTTTGGTGGTACATAATCTGCCTATGGGTCTATACACCCCCCCCTTCACCTACAGCAGGTAACCATGGCACCAACACAAGATATGCACTATTTTGGGTTCATCATCGCCCATAAGGACTAGACATGACTGAGAAATACAGAAGGACACAGATGTATCCTAGGTGTGTCTAATGGAACTACCTATCACACACTGATGGGGACCTGTAGCATGGCGTATTTCAGCCATGAGAGGTGCTGTGGACCTGGTGCTGGGCGCCCCACCTCAACCTCAGGGTGGGCACAGTACCCGCACAATGTGACTGTCTGTGGCTACTCTGTGCCAGTACCACACACGGTCTGTTCCCCCTACCAGGCCGAGGTGCTGTGGGGGTACATACCCAATCTTGTGCCCATCTCTCGACTGCTGATTTGCATATGCAGTGCATCATGGGTACGGGTGAGTTAACCCTATCCTGGTAACCACAGCAGACAGTTTGTGTGGTGACGTGCAGTCCTTCTGCAGCCAGCCAGGGCTTTGTTCACAGCCTTATAAGGTGTCCTATAGGGGGCCTTGGCGGACAGTGCACTCTATAATGTGCCCTATGGAGTGTGTTATGGGGTGCCTTATGCGGCACCTTAGGTTATGCCACTGTGAGGGTGTGTTTGCTGGCAGCACTAATTAAAATACAAGTCAAATGCCTCAACAATTACTACTTAAATGTAAAGGGTGATGCCTCAACCAGCCTTATACATTAGGCCCACTGGGTGATCGAACCCATGTACCATCAGTCAGTGTTGTAACCATTGTGCTACAGCTCTGTTGCTGTGCTTGTATGCCTGCGCGCCTTCTTAAAATTAACGCGCGGTAACGTGCCATGTAGCGCTCGTTAATTTATGGTGCCTGGTAATGCGCGTTATCGGTAATGATGTACCGCCCATGCCCTTATTTGGGATTTCTGTCGCTACCGCGGCTCCTAACGCAAATCACACTAACACAGTTTAGTAAACATACCCCTTAATCTTTGAAAAGGAGATAGGGCAACTTTTAAAATAGAAAATGGGAGTAAGGTGAAATCTCCCAGGAGCTCATGAAGGATAATGATAAAAAAAGAGAGCAGAGGTGCACAGAAAAGCCATATTAATTCTAATATATTAATTCAAACATATAAAACAGTCAAATTATGAAATCATATCAATATAAAATGAATACAGACTATGTCATGGTGTCATGAACATAAAGGAGGAAAAAAGCAAAAAGACTAAGGGGTATGTTTACTAAACCGCGTTAACATAGCAGCAGCTACATTAACGCGCATTAGGTAACGTTAACACATGTTTTAATGAACGTTAACATTACCTAACATGCATTAATGTAACCGGCTGCGGTAAGTCCCGCAGAGGGTGGAGAGAGGGCGGAGAGAAGGGGTCAATGGGCGTGGAGCGGGCGGGGAGAAGCTCCTTTTGCACTCAGGGCCGGCCCGTCCATTGAGCAAGAATGTTTTTTGCACAGGGCCCCGCGTTTCAGGGGGCCCCGCGCAAAGAACATTCTGCTTTTTTTTTTTTAAATTACATTAAAAAAAAACCCTGTCTCTGGCTGCTGCCGCTGCCGCGTCCGTCGCAGCAGCGGCAGAATGGAGTGTCCCGCGGGGCCCCCTCTCCTCGTTGAGCCCTCTGCAAGGGCTTTCAGATTCGCGAAGGGAGAGTGCTCCCTCGCGTCTCTGTAAAGCCCGCAGGGGCTAATGGGAAATTTCCCATCAGCCCCCTGCGTCTAAAGGGGCAGATGGGAAATTTCCCATTAGCCCCTGCGGGCTTTACAGAGACGCGAGGGAGCACTCTCCCTTCGCGAATCTGAAAGCCCTTGCAGAGGGCTCAACGAGGCGAGGGGGCCCCGCGGGACACTCCATTCTGCCGCTGCTGCGACGGACGCGGCAGCGGCAGCAGCTAGAGTCAGGTTGTTGTTTTTTTTAATTTGCCGGAAGGGAAGGGAAGGGAAGGGGGGGGGGTTAAGACTGGTAATGGGCTGGGGGTCTGATGGAGGCTGTCTGGAAATGGGGTGATGGGGGGTTAGGACTGGAAATGTGCTGGGGGGGGGTTAGGACTGGAAATGTGCTGGGGGGGTTTAGGACTGGACATGTGCTGGGTGGGCGGGGGGGGGGTTAGGACTGGAAATGTGCTGGGTGTGCTAGGGGGGGGGGGTTAGGACTGGAAATGGGCTGGGGCTGATGGAGGCTGACTGGAAATGGGGTGAGGGGGGTTAGGAAAGGAAATGGGCGAGGGGAGTCGTTAGGACTGTAAATGGGCTAGGGTGGGTGTAGAACTGGAAATGGGTTGGGGGGGTTAAGACTGCTAATGGGCTGGGGCTGATGGAGGCTGACTGGAAATGGGGTGGGGGGGTTAGGACTGGAAATGGGTTGGGGGGGGGGTTAGGACTGGAAATGGACTAGGGGGGGGTTAGGACTAGAAATGGCCTGGGGGGGTTAGGACTGGAAATGGGCTGGGGGGGTTAAGACTGCTAATGGACTGGGGCTGATGGAGGCTGACTGGAAATGGGGTGGGGGGGGGGTTAGGACTGGAAATGGGCTGGGGGGGTTAGGACTGGAAATGGGCTAGGGGGGGTTAAGACTGGTAATGGGCTGGGGGTTGATGGAGGCTGACTGTAAAACGGGAGATGGGGGGTTAGGACTGGAAATGGGCTGGGGGAGGGGGGTGGTTAAGACTGGTAATGGGCTGTGGGCTGATGGGGGCTGTCTGGAAATAGGGTGATGGGGGGTTAGGATTGCTAATGGGCTATGGGGGGTTAGGACTGCTAATGGGCTATGGGGGCGCTAGGACAGGAAATGGGCTGATGGGGAGGGGTTAGGACTTGAGGTGGGCTGATGTGGTTAGGACTGGTAATGGGCTGTGGGCTGATGGGGGGGTTAGGACTGGCAATGGGCTATGGGGGGCTGACTGGAAATGGGCTGATGGGGTTAAGACTGGAAGTGGGCTGATGGGGGGGTTAGGACTGGTAATGGGTTATAGGGGGGCTTAAACTGAAAATGGGTTGATGGGGGGCTAGGACTGGTAATGGGTTGGGGGATTGCTATGACTGGAAATGGACTGAGTGGACGGGGAGGCTTGAACTGCAAATAGCTGATGGGGAGGGAGCTTGGAATGGAAATGGGCTGTGAGGGAAGGGAGCTAGGACTGAAAATGGGCTGATGGAGCAGCTAGGATAGGACTGGAAATGGGCTGTTGGGGGAGCTAAGATTGGAAATGGGCTGTGGTGGGGGCTTGAATTGAAATGGACTCATGGAGGGGCTAGAACTGGAAGTAGGCTCATGGCGGGGCTTGGACTGGAATTGGGCTGAGTGGAGGGGAGCTAGGATTTGACATGGGCTGATGGTGGGGCTAGGAAATGACTAGAAATGGGCTGATGGGGGGCTAGGATTGGAAATGAGCTGATGAAGGGACTCAGACTGAAAATGGATGGGGGAGCTAGGACTGGAAATGGGTTGATGGGGGGCTAGGACTGGAAATGGGCTGATGCAGGGACTAGAAGGGAATGGATGCTGGGTGAGACTGGAACTAGAAGGGAGCTGATGTTGGGGGAGGATTAGAATGGGATGGGGCTGGGAGAGTAAAATGGAGAGGGGAAAAATATTTTGTGTGGGAGGGATGAAAAATCTACAATTGGCTGGGTATTGGGAGAGTAAGTGGGGATTGAGGATGGAGGGGTAAAATTTGTGTGGATGAAATAAGAATGAGGAAAGAGCAAAAGGAGAAAGATTAGTATGTTAAAGCAGATGTAGAGAGAGAGGATGGAAAGAAAACTAGAAGAGAGAAGAAAGGACAAATGGACAGCAGACGATGAAGAGTTAGCAGAAAACATGAAGAAACCAGAAGAAAGTGGCTGGAGCAATTGCAACTGAAAAAAAATGCACAAAAGGTAGAAAGATATCTCTTTATTTTGAATTTATTAACTGGAATATGAAAGCTCTGGGAAATGTGCATCATTAACGTCTGCGCTTTGTTTGGTACAAGAGGAAATTGATTTATAGTTTTATTTCTACAGTGTTGTTGTACATTCCAGGTTTGGCTTTTGGGGTTCCCAGTTTAATTATTGCCTTCCTGTTTCTAAATTGCGATTCCTTGTTTGGTGATGGTCTATGTTCTGCATGTGTAACTGAGCTGAGGTATTCTGTTTATGTAATTCCTATTTGACATTGCCACTTGTTCTCTTTCCCCAGTATTCTCTGAAATGTACTGGTTTAATATTTGCAGTGTTTCCTTTTGATAGGTAGGGTCTGGTGCTTTGTGAGTCCTGGTAATGCTGTCAGGATACAGCGGGTTTGCTATGGGTTCTAAATGGGCAGCGTTTGTAGTAGTTCCTAATGTGCCTGGCGGTTGGCACTGGATTATAGTAATGTAGAAATCTTTTAGTCTTTCTTTATCCATACACTCATTAAGAGACATGTTTACTAAAAGTTAGTGAATGGTAACATTATGCAAATATTTATGCAAATAAGACCACTTATGCAAATGAGGCCCCGCACCGAGTCTCCGCACATGGCCCCGCACCCCCCTTGGGCCACCCCTGTTTACACTAACACGGGGAAATGTAGGGCCTAACATTACCGGGACTGAAAACCTGTCATTAGATGCACATTTGCAGGAAGGTGAAACCATTTTAGCGTCAGCAATATACAACATAGGCAGGGAGCCCGCGAAAAGTGATGGTACTGCTCCATTTGCAGCAACAGCATAGTGCCCAAGTATGAAAGGCCACTATGGCGATGGTGTAAATGGAGCATAGGGGACTGCAGGCGGGACATGTAGTGGGGGCATCTGGGGCACAGGGTGGACTAGGCAGTCGCCTAGGTGCCACATAGGAACATAGAAACTGGAAATCAGCAAGAGAGCAGCTGACAAAGGCCAAACACAATCCATCTACATCTACCTGTTCCACCCTAGCTAACAGTTCCCAGGGCACTGACCTGACATCCCCCCAGCCAACCCTCCCCCAAGCGGAAGGGACATAATATTGGTAGGTGGTGATGGGGGGGGAGATGTGAGGATGCCCATGTATGCCCCCCCTCCCCAGACCCCGCTCCCTAGGCAACCACCTACCCACACAGTGGATGGCCTGGGACTGCACACTACCAGCACCGACAGCATATGGTCATGTCAGCATGGCAGGGGGGGTGATGTCCGTGCTGGAGGGGGCAGTGGCACCTGCCTGCAGTGGACCTAGGCCATGCCCTGTACCAGTACGTGGTGTGCAGTGCAACATAAAAGGTCTGGCTGAGTAAAAGTACAGATAGCTCCAGGGACTACTGTGAATCTGTGGCTCAGTTCTCGCTCCCCTCCTTTTTAATATCTTTCTTGCCCCTATGGTTCTTATTGTTCAACAGTCTGGTATTTCTGGCTATTTCTATGCCGATGATATTTTTCTTGTCCACCACACCAGTTCCCTCTCACCAGATCTTTCCACCCTTAACCTTTGTCTTGAACGTGTTGCATCATGGATAAGAAGTAACTTCCTTCATGTTAACCCATCTAAATCTGCTGCACTTTGGCTATCCTTTAGTACACCTCCCCCTGCCTGTTCCCCTCTCTTCCTCTCTACTCCGCGGGGCGGGATGGGGCGGGAGGGTGGGGCGTGGGGGTGGGGGGCAGGCAGGCAGGCAGCTGAGTGACTCCAGGCTTACTGCCAGTGTCTCTGTAAAATGTACAGATCTGCATCAACTGCTACAGACAGCCCCCTTTTGCCATCAGGCCTTGGGCTGCTGGTCCCACAGCCCCTAAGCATGTCCCTCCACTGCTACCATTGCAAAGCTGTAGACTGTGGGTCTGTTGGGGGCAGATCCTGTACACCACCTTGACCCAGAGAGGGTGGTTTGTTAGGTGGTGCTGCATAATCCGCATGCGAGTCCAGACACCCCCCTGCTCTTGTAACAAGTGACCATAGGGACTGTGGCATATAGATGGACACAGGATTATCCTAGGTGTGAATGCAAGGAATACCTACCACACACTGGCAATGATGGGGACCTACAGTATAGCCTATCTCAACCAACCCAGGTATTGTGGACCTGGTGCTGGGCGCCCCATCTCACCCTCAGCGTGAGCACAGTACCCACACAATGTCATGGTCTGTAGCTACTCTGTGCCAGTATCACACAGGGTCAGTTCCACCTACCAAGCTGAGGTGCTGGGGAGGTGCATACCCCATCTGCTGAATAGATGCATGTGTTGTGCATCATGGTTACCAGTGGGTGTACCCTATCCTGGCACACAGAGCAGACAGTTTGTGTGGTGACCTGCAGTCCTTCTGTACCCAGCCATTGCTGTGCAACGAGGTATAGCCTACTGGTTAGTACAATGACATTCTAGGCAGTGGTCATGGGCTCAATTCCTCATTGTTTCCTCCTTTCATGACTGTCCAACCCAAATATTTTGCATGCCTATAACAGTCATATCTTTTCAGATCTGGGCTGCCAGCCCATAATACCCTCACCACAGTTGCCAACAATCCTTCAGTCCATCTTTCTGTGTCTGCCAGCTCTGCAGAGTCCTGCCTTCCTGTGCAGGCTGCCACGCCATGTCCTGCACTGGTATCCTTTCCTGCATTGCGCCTCTTCATGCTCGCCTTGCCTGTGCCTGATCTGTATGGCACCACCACTCCTCTGTCCACCCATCATTGTAACTATCCTGCAACCTCTGCCTCCACTGGGGGACATGTATTCCCATCATCTTTCACCCACTGTCTTTCCAGTACTTTACATTGCCAACACCCTGTGCCACGGTACAGCTGCCCCCAACATGTTTGTCAACATTACTGGCAGCCACATGGGATGCCCGCAGATGTGGCAGGTCCAGCAGCTCCCAGCTCTCCCTCCTTCAATCGCCTGTTCATTGCCTTTCCTCGATGCTCTGTCCAGTGTTAGGGTTACATCTTTTTCTATGCCTCACAGGTCATGCATGTCAACATGCAGCACCTTGCAGCCCTTAGGGCACGCTATCCTGGGGCACCGTAACATTGTTAGGGCACCTTAACCTATGGTCCCATAACCTAGGGTGCCTTCTAAGGTGCCCTGTCCAGGGGTGCTTAATACAGCGCCTAGCATAAGGAGCCCTATGTGGTGCTTTATAAGGCACATTACAAGGCCCCTTACAAGGCACCTTATAAGGCACCTTATAGGGCGCCTTATAAGGTGCCCTTGTAAGGTGTCTTATAAGGTGCCTTATAAGGTGCCCTTATAAGGTGTCTTATAAGGTGCCCTTGTAAGGTGCCTTATAAAGTGCCCTTGTAAGGTGCCTTATAAAGTGCCCTTGTAAGGTGCCTTATAAGGTGCCCTTGTAAGGTGCCTTATACGGTGCCCTTGTAAGGTGCCTTATAAAGTGCCCTTGTAAGGTGCCTTATAAGGTGCCCTTGTAAGGTGCCTTTGTAAGGTGCCCTTGTAAGGTGCCTTATAAGGTGCCCTTGTAAGGTGCCTTATAAGGTGCCCTTGTAAGGTGCCTTATAAGGCGCCTTCTAACGAGCGTTAGCCTAAGGCGCCTTGTAATGCGTGTTAACTGACATTGCTTGCCGTAATGATGCACCGCCCACTCTTTTATATGGGCATCCGTAACATTACCGGGGAACTTAATGCGGGTAACATTACCGGAGTTTAGTAAACATACTCCTAAATTAGACATACATTTTAAAAAATACTAAGATAACAATATATAATAATTCTATTGCCTAGTATACTAAAAGTGTTCAAAAAATTACCTTGAAATACCACCACAGACACCCATGCTAATCCAATATGATGTGCTGTATTAAAAATTAAATATAGTGTGGTAAATATAGTGTGGTAAAGTTACATCTTAATTTGCTCACATAATTGAGCTTTAAAAATATAGCAATACAGCTTGAAAAAAGTCTGAAAAACAAGATGCGAGAATGAAGAGGTAGACATGATTGGCATCTCAGAGATCTGATGCAAGGGAAATAACAATTGGCACACTGTGATACCAGGATACAAATTATATCCCAATGATAGGATTGATCAGTTTGGTGGAGAGGGCACTATATGTTAAAGAAAGCATAGAGGAAAACAGTATAGAGGTTCTGCAGGAAACACAATGCACTGTAGAATCTTTAAGGATAGAAATCCCATGTAAGAGGGAAAGAGAATAGTATTGGGGATGTACTACCATCCAACTGGCCAGAATGAAGAAATAGAAAATGAAATGCTAACAGAAATTATGAATACTAACAACATTGTCAATTATCAAATTGTTGACTTAGTAAATGTCACATTAGGACATGAGAGGATGATGACATTTCTAGATAAAATAAAAGACTGCTTCAATGTGAAGCCATTTTAGACCTAGTCCTTAGTGGAACACAGGATCATAGTTTGAGAGGTAATGGAGTTAGAGCCACGTGACAATAGTGATCATAACATGATCAAATTTGATTTAATAAATGGAGGGCGGACAATAAGGAAATCTATCACACTAGCATTTAACTTTCAAAAGGAATGCTATGATAAGGTGAGGAAAATGAGGAGCAGATGAAAAGTTTAAGAGTTTATATCAAGCCTGTACATTGTTTAAAAATATCATCTTGGAAGCCCAGAGCAGCTATAATGGAGTGGAGGAGTGGCCTAGTGGTTGGGGCAAGGTACCAAAGGTCAGGGGTAGAAATCCCACTAGAGGACAGCAAACTTGGGCTAGAAGGACTGTGGTTACTAGTCCCACAGGTGCTCATTGTGGTCTTGGGTAAGCCACTTAACCCTCCACTGCCCATGTTCCTTGTAAAATAGTTATCCCCAAGTCATAATGCCCTGTTCAATGTATTTTCAGCTTGTTCAATGTAAACCACCTTGATATCATAAAAGGCAGCATATAAGAAATGTTAAATAAATAATCCATGGTCTTAAAAAGGTAGAAGGAAGGTCAAATGCCTGCCAGAGAGATATGCAGGTAAGATGAGAGAGGCTGTTAAAGCCAAAAGAACATCATTCAAAAAAAGAAAAAATGGATCTGAATGAAAACAAAAAAAATAAAAAACAGGAAACAGCATGGGTGCTGGCAAGTTAGGTGGAAAACACTGATAAAGCTGGGAAAGGCTGAATTTGAAAAGAAGCTTGGTGTGGAAGAAAAAAATACAATATAGACATACACTTTTTCAGGTATATTTGAAGCAAAAGGATTGTGAGGTAGTCCATTCAACCATTAATGATAGAGAGGTAAAAGGGGCATTAAAAAAGACATGGTCATAGCTGAGAGCTAAGGTGCCCTTTTCTTAAAGTGCATTAGGTTTTTGAACTTAACGTGCATTTATTGCTAACACTAATATGTGGTAAGTGCAAAATTTGTATGCAAACTGTCAGGGGCATGGCCAGGTTGTTTGGGCAGTTGCCGCATGCATACCCTAATGTGGCAGCAGCATTTGTAATTAACTTGGATATTCTTAACACCACCCTTAAGGTGTTGTTAACAGCACTCATGCTCTCTGCTTAGGTTGTAATTTTATATTATCTTCTATTCTTTATATTTTTTGCCTGACTATTTGCCTGACTGATGTTTTTGCCTTTTTTTTCTCTTTTTCATTTTTATTGTAAACTGTCGTGATGTCCTGTGAAGGTCAGTAAAGTAAATCTGTAAATAAACATAAATAAAATCCCCTCCTCAGTATGCAATGGTGGCCAAGAAAGAAAATGGAATGCAAGGAACGATAGTGAAAGGAAGAATGAGTAAAACAAAAAAAACAAGAGACCATCATAATGCCTCTGCATTGCTTCATGATTCAACCATACCTTGAGTATCATGTGCAATTCTGGTCTCATCTCTAAAAATATATAGCAGAATTAGAAAAGGTATATAGAAGGGTGATAAAGGGATCAAACAATTCTTCAAAGAAGAAAAGATACAAAGGTTAGGGATATTCAGTTTGGAGAGGGAGACAGCTGGAGGAGATATGATTGAGATGTATAAAATAATGAGTGGAGTGATGGCTACATACAAATCAATTGTTTACTCTTTTAAAAAGTACAAAGACTAGGGGACATGCCATGAAATTATAAAGTGATATAGTTAAAAGAAATAGAAGAAAAATATGTTTTCTCTGAATGCATAATTAAACTTTGGAACCCTTTCCAGAGGATGTAAATGTAAATAATTTGTAGATAGTTGTCCCTAGTTATATCCAGGTTTATTGCCCCTGTTCAATGTAAATACAATGTGATTCTACTGCATGTATAATGTTATTGTTGAATGTATACCGCGCTGATGTGAATAGCGCGGTATAGAAGAAAAGCTAAATAAATAAATAAATAAAAATGTGGTAAAAGCAATTAATGCAGCTGGGTTTAAAAAAGATTTGAACAAATTCCTGGAGGAAAAGTCCATAACCATTAATGAGATGGACTGGGAGAAAACTACTGCTTATCCCTAAGATAAGTGGCTTGAAATCTGGCTACTACTGGAATCCTTGTGACCTGGATTGGCCATTGTTAGAAACATGACACTGAGGAAATCTGAGCAATCCAAGATGGCGCTATAAAGGCGCATGCAGGAGGACATGCCATTTTTCCCTCCGACTCTGTTGAGCTGTGGTGGGATAGCCACGGAAATGGGCAAGAGGAAGGGAAGGAGAAAGCTTGCCCTCCCGGAGAGCACCTCTTTCAGCCCCTTGTGCCAGATGACGATGGTGAATTTCAGCATGCTCCCAGCCTCACAGGCTCAGTCTTCTCTGGGTCTGCTGGAGAGGGAATTGTCTTGGCAGCAGCGAAGGGGTGTTTCTGAGCCCCGTAGTGTGGATGCCGCCTCCTAAAAAGTGTTTTTGCTGCTGATACTATGGGGCTTCAATGAACCAAAGTGGTTGGTGTGGAGCCCTTGTCTGAGGAACACTGGTGACTGCTCATCCCACACGCTGGCAGGAACAACAGACGTTGGTTCAGCTCCCCATTTGAGAGCAGTGGAGGATATTGTGAAGAGAGGCAAAATGCCTTTGGGGGCTGTATTTGGTGAGGTGCAGAAACCACAGGCTGTGACTATGGAGTCGCTGTGGGAAGTTATTCAGGGTTTTAATTCCTCTCTCCAATATTTATCCAGTTCATCAAGCCAAAGCGTTGGACTCTTTGTCAGGGAGAATGGAAGTTATTGAAGCAAAAGTGGATCAGGTGCAGACTATAGGAGAAGTGTTTGTGAAGAACAGCAATATCACATGTCATCAAATGGAATATCTTGAAAATCAAGTCCGACGCAATAATTTGCACATGCTGAACTTTCCCAAATCTCTGCTAATTTCTGCTATTGATATGATGAAGAAATATCTAATTGAGACTCTGGGGATGGACTCTGGCAATCTCCCCCCTATAGTGAGAGCACAATATCTTTCTCCCACTGGGGGTAACTCTCCTGTAGGGCAGGGAGGATCTGTTGGGATAACCTAATGGAGTTTCTGGAATCCTCCTTGGAGGTTGTAACTCAGAGGTGTACTCTGGTTGTAGCATTCACTTTGGAGTTCAACCGCAATGCGGTATTTAAATTGCATTTTTGGTCTTTGAACAAGTCCTTTTTTGGCTCGGTAATACGTATTTTTCCTTATTTTTCAAGAAGTACGCAGAAGCGGCCACAAGATTTTTTGTCTCCGCGTTCTAGAGCCTTGGCCTTGGGGCTAAATTTTGTGTTACTATTTCCTTGTATTTGTATTATAGTGCATGAGGGTAAATCTTATGCTTTTTTTGAGCTTAAGTCACTTGTGGAATTCATGCATGCGAGGGAGGGGGGTAATGCCTTGTTATCATTCTCATAGGCACTGCTGTAATAGCTCTTGGAGTAGTGAGCAGTGTGGGGGCTCCTTTTATTCTATTGCATATTAAAAAGTTAAATTTTCCTAATTCTTGGATCCTTTTTTGGTGAGCTATTGCTTAGTATTTTTTAATGATCAGTTTGAATTTTTTTCTTTTGGGGGGTGTACTCTTATAAGAAATTGTTGTCTTTGGTGTAATGTATTTGAGAAGTTAATAAAATATTCATTAAAAAAAGAAACATGATACTGAACTTGATAGACCTGTGATCTGATACATTATGGCAATTCTTATGCTGTCTTCTTAAGTGGGCTACGTTTTCAAGATGAGCAATGGCATTTCATGTTCATCATTTGAGACACTAGACTAATCTCTTAGGTTTTTCTTTAGGGGGTATGTTTACTAAAGAGCATTAAGGGAACAAAGCTGGCTGGTCCACTAGACTGAAAAGGCAGCTGCCTAGGGTATACATCTATGATGTCTGGTATGACTCTGCTGTGACAGCGGCAGCACACATACATGCTGCTGCAGTCAAAAATGAGTTGCACCACCCCCACTGTCACCATACTGTTGTCAGCATTGTGTGAGGGTGATGGTGGCAGTCTCAGTGGCTGTGGCATGGTACAGAAAAAATCTGTGTCCCGACCCTGCATGTCAGGTGCAATGCTGAAGTTGCCACTGTCAGTGACATTCCAAGCATCTCATCTGCAGGTACAGCAGAGCACAAGGTGATCCCGCCCTTTCAAGGTATGGCAGCTGTAGCATATTCCTCTCAAGAAAGAAGAGGGAGGTACGTTCCTGGTGCGTAGTAGAGACCGGATGAAAAGAAGTGAGTGACGGATCCCCTAGGAAGACGGCAGCTGTGAAGACGGCGTCATGAGTATACATATTTTTAACCAAGCTTGGTAAGTGTTGTTTAAGTTTTGTTTTGTTATATGAATAAAGTGTAAGAAAAATTTGCTGTTATAAACTGGGACTGAATGATAAGTGTTTGAGACTGTACATGTCGTCTGACACGAAGCGTGTGTGTGTTCTTGCTCACAGTTCCATACCTCCGCGAGGAGATTGGCTGGGCTTGAACGAAGCAAATTCTTGTTTGAAAGGTGTTCTGGACATTTCGTGCACCGACCTTCCTCTGTAGATAAAGAGGTTGGATATTAAGATCCTTAAATAAAGGTTGCACGTAGGCATCATGTCTCTGTTTAGGAGAAAGAAAGATGGCAATCAGGACATAATGATAAACCAAATTTCCCCAGTGACTCCGGTCGAACGGATGATGAGAGATAATCCCTTATTAGGAAAGGAAATATTGAAAGTTTGCTTAAATGGGCAAAATGGAGCGCTGCTCCTGGAACTCCTCTCAGCTGGCCACCGGAGGGGTCCTTTGATGGTCATTGTTTTTTTTTTTTTTTTATTTAATCTTTATCAATTTTATTACAACATTCCAGAAAACTTTCTGAATCAGAATTTCATATACAATGAAGAATAGGAAAAATAAGAACCGCAAAGCAGCCCTATAGAAATATAAACAAAACTTGGTATAGACCCCAATATTCCCCCAATAAGGATCCAAGAAAAAAGAAATTAATTCTAAGGTTAATCACCTAACACAATTATAACATTATAGGAGCGTGATTATTATTATATGGCAGCCGGTATAGAAGGCTCCTCAGATCCAAGCCCCTCCTTACTTAAAAGAAAAGACAAAAGTTGCTTGGGTTCAAAAAACAAGTATTGCTTAGATTGAAAACATATAACACATTTACAAGGATATCTAAGTTTAAATTGCGCACTCAAAGCGAGCGTCCTCTGGCGCAACTCCAGGAACGCTTTTCGCCTTTTCTGTGTTTCCCTTGCTAAATCGGGAAATATTGATATTCTTGAACCCAAAAACATAGCATCTGAAATATGACGGAAATACAATTGCAGCACAGTATTCCGATCAGACTCGAAAGCAAACTTTACCAATAGAGTAGCCCTGCTAGTAACCACCTCAAGTGAGCTCTCCAAGAAATCAGAAAGATCCATATGAGGGGGGCCACTACCAGCAGGTTTCCCCAGCTGATTTGCAACCTCCCCAATCGATATTGAAACATACTGAGCTCTCACTATCGGAGGCAACGATCCTGCAGGCATCTGAAGCACTTCTAAAAAAAACTTACGGACCAAGTCAATGGTCATTGTTTAGTAAAAATTAGGGATTATGTTTTGTTTCATAAGACCAATGCCAGTCAATTAAAACATCTAAGATACATTTCCATGTGGATGAAGCAGGTAGACCCAAATACCCTCAGCAGTGACGATCCTCCCCACTATTGGATGACAGAGAGTCATACAATGGCAGTGATAGGCTACTCTGACCCCTCCATAGATCTAGACCCCAAGGAGACAGAATTAGGGGACAAATCTAAAGATAAAACTAAAGATAAAAGACCAGCAGAAAAACACAAGGAAAGAGTTAGATACTGGGATGAGATAAAAGCACCATCTCTTATTGAGACTCCCCCATGTAATCCACTATATCCCCATTGGGAATTGGAAGACATAATGCGAAATAATAACTCCCAACCACGTAGAAGATCCCGGTACGCATCTCCCCGCCGGGGACAGCATACGGGATGGGTCCAGGTAGCAGGTAAATTACATTTGACCCCTGATCCAATCCCTGAGCCCCCAGTGTGTGACCAGTCATTGCTGGGGGCCACAGGGGGTGATCAAACCCAAGTACATTCCACTCCCTCTGTCTTTGACTCCATTAATTGTGATAGGTTTCCCGTGATGTCAGCGGACAAATTTCCTGGTAGTATTAATTTATCAGAAGGTCAATGGGATCTTGATCATTTTTCTAAACAACCATGTGAAAGTATGCAGAATGTTAGGAACCGGACGACCAGAGCCCACGAATATCACTTACTACCAATGCAGAACTCAAAAGAAGCAGTTCAACCTAAGAAAACCCCTGTAGATTTTGTTTTTAATGAAGAAGAAGGTGAAGGATTTTACGTATATCGTTGGAGTTCCAACCTACATGGATGGACCTCGTCATGCGCCCCACAAATGAGAATTTGGCCAGAACAAGGATCACTGGATACTAGAGATTTAAACCTAGCTCGTAGATGTATCCGTGGAGGGGAGGGAGATCCACAATGGGACTATATGGAAGCAGGTTTGAGGGTATGGGAAAAGTATGAGGGACAAGATCCCAATAACCCCAAAACACCCAATCATTTGATATTTCCCATGCGGCATGCTCCCCATGGGCAAGAAATATATGTTCCTTGGAGTTTTACCGATATGACTAATCTGGCCGAGCAACTCCCTCCTTTGAACCAAGGAGCAGGAGCGTGGATACAAAAATTTGAACGATTAACAGCAGGTTATACTTTAGCAATTGGAGATGTAAAAGCCCTACTGGCCCGAATTTTGGGTAATAATGCGGCTAATCAAATTTTTCAAAATGCCCATATCAGAGGGGTTATGGTACATGAGCCCCACTATGATGGAACACTTTTTAATCTTTATCATAACATGGTATGGAACTCCTTGAGGGACATTTATCCCACCCAACAAAGTATGGGACCCCTTACTTCAATGCAATTTAAGGTTGGGGAAGATATTAGCGCTTATTTGGCTAAATTTCAAGATTTATGGGAGGCCCAGATGGGCGTACCCCACAATGACCCTAACATGGCTCTCATGTTTTTTCAGACTCTCTGCAATACCTTACCTTTGCCTATCCAGTTAAAGTTAAAAAACATAGTAGCGTTAGAAACAGAACCATGGCAGAAACAACAGGCACATATTTTTCATTTTGTCAGACAAGCTGAGGAAGAATTGAATAAACCAGAGAGGGATAGAAAGGCTGCACAAGCTCGACTATTTAATTTGCAATTGAAAGAAATAGGTCAGGAAAAAAAGAAGGGAGGACGGGCCGGCAGATCTGCCGCTGATGAGAAGCTGATAAAGGCTTTACGGCAAAAAGTGAAAGACCTGGATAAACAAATAGATGAGATTAACGAATACGAAAGTGACAGTAGTGCAGATAGTGATTCTGATGATGTATGTAGACAATTGATGCGAGTTTTGAATGTTCAAAAGCGTGGTCAGCCCACGGGTCAGGAACCACGGTCCTTCCCCAGACAGAGGCAGGACAGAGAGAAGATTTCACTTGTTGGCAATGCGGTGAAAAAGGTCACCTGCAACGGTCTTGTCATGCTCCCCCACCAAGAGGGTGGAGAGGGTATGACCAAGGTACACCACCGTTTGTGAGGCCGCGGCAATACCCTACCTGGCAGCCCCCAAATAGGACAGGCTATGGCAATAGGGAAGATAGGCAATGACTAGGTATATATAATATGCAGGTGGTGCTGGGAACAGAGGAGCCCCATATTGAATTAACTTTGAATGACCAAGCAATGCAATTCCTAATTGATACTGGAGCTACACTTTCTGTCCTGAACACCATGCCCATAGGTGGAACCATTGGCAGAGACAGTGTAATGAGAACTGGGTTTGATGGTAAGCCAGTAAAAACCCCCGTGATTAATCCAATTTGGGTGGAAGGGCCACAATTTGCCATCTTCCATAGTTTTCTGTATGCCCCTCACTGTCCCATAAATTTGATGGGACAAGATTTAATTATAAAAGCCCAAGTCACCTTAGTAGCAGGAGCATTTCAGTCTGCAGGAATAAGTGAAATTGGCACTTACCTCCTTAGCCCTTATGGCCGAGTACGCGGTACACCGGTTCACATACGATTAAAACAAGGAAAAGAGGGTCCGAAATTGCCACAGTACCCCTTATAGCAGGCAGCTATAGAGGGTGCACGAGAGGAAATCAATCAACTTAAACTACACGGCATAATAGAACACAGCACTTCATCATATAATACCCCTCTTTTTCCGGTCAGTAAACCTAATGGTAAGCAGCGAAATGAGCATAATCTTCGTGCACTGAATCAAGTTGTGGAAACTCAGTTTCCTGCAGTTGCAAACCCAGCTACCACATTGAATACAGTACAACTGTACAAATATTTTACAGTATTAGATTTGAAAAATGCCTTTTTTAGCGTAGAAATTGATGTTGATTCTAGACCCTTATTGGCTTTTCTTTTTGATCAAGTACATTACCAATGGACATGACTACCCCAGGGATATGTCGATAGTCCCAGTATCTTTTCCCAGATTCTCTCACAAGATTTATAGGATTTTAATTCACATCTCCCTGGAGAGATGTGTTTGTTACAATATGTAGATGACATTTTGCTATCTGGGTCAGACTATCAACAAATGCAGAAATACACACAGGAGTTAATACAGGAACTGCATGAGAAAGGGTACAAACTTAATGCAGAGAAAGCACAACTCGTGCAGACAACAGTTACCTTTTTGGGGTTCCAGTTAAGCCAAGGATCCATTCAGGTGGGAGATAAGACTATTCAACATTGTATACAGACCCTATACCTGGTACTGTTAGGGAATTGCGATCTGTTTTGGGCACGCTAAATTTTTGCAGAAATTGGATCCCAGCTTTTAATTCTCGGACCCTTTGTTTCCGCCCTTACTTGAAGGGTGGTGTAAAAAATTCTGACAAAATTACTTTAGACCCTTGTGATGTAAGCATGCTCCAGTCTATTTTGGAAGATTTAAAGTGTCTTCCAGCCTTACATTTGCCGAATCATTACAAACCCTTTCAATTGATGGTAATGACAGGTTCTCAGGCTTGGGCAGCCATACTATTTCAGGACAGGGTTTCTACCTTAGCGTTCTTGTCAGGCACTTTCGGATGTACCGAACTTCCCCTGCCTGATCTTGAGAAATTAGTCATTGCGGTCGCAGCAGCGATAGAGAAAGTTTTGTCTATTTTCACCCCCACTACCCTGATTCTCTATCAGTCCATTGAATTGAAGGCTATTCTAAATAAAGACACCTTACATTTGTCCCCGACAAAACTACAGCAAACTTGTGCATCTATTTTGAACAGTGGAGTGATTTTTCGTCCCCTCACTGCCTCCACGTGCCCATTCAGTTGGCTACAGATAGCAGTAGATGTTCATACCCCAGTATGTGACTCATCCTATGAGGAAATTTTGTCCATCATGGTGCCCCCTTTTAAGATGCCACCAGACAGTGAAATTTGGTTCACTGATGGATCGGAACAGAAGGGTGTTGTGGGTTTTGCTGCTGTACTAGTGACCCCAGATGGAGTCTCTGAGCATCGCCTACAGTATGCTCTGAACTCGGATCAAGGATATTTGGCTCAGGCAGCTGAATTGTGCGCCATATTAGCAGTCCTAGAAGAACGTCCGGAAAAGCCCCTGATTTTCTACACTGACTCACAGTATGTTAAAAAATTGTGTGGGGAGTACCTCCAGATTTGGTTGCAGTGAGGATTTGTTACCTCATCTAGTAGTCAGCTTGTCCACAAGTCAAAGATTCTATACCTGTATGACCTGTTACTGAAACGCTGTCAGAAAGGTATTCTAACCTCTTGCAACTGGGTCCTCGGCCATTCCCGACATTATGGTTTCTTACATTTCGGAAATGCACTAGCAGATGAAGCACCTAGACAAGTTACAGATGTTGTCCCCATTTTAGTTACTACACGAGCAAAAACGTATCCCTTACCTTCACTTCATGATTATCAACAAAATCTTGCGCAGGATGAAGTGCAGAAATGGAAATTGTTAGGGTGCTCCGAGCATAAATATTTGTGGGTCCACCCTTCTGGGAAAGTTTGTATTTCCTTTTGGTCCCTACAACAATTGTGTCTCTTGCTGTACTCTGTTTCTCATGCACCAGCTTCCAGCGTGAGTGCACAGGTCTCTGAAGTTTTCTGGCATCCCCGCCTTAAAACTCGAGTGCAGGAATGGTGCCAAAAATGTCCTCAGTGTTTAGAAAACTCTCCCGTGAAAGGTAAACAAATTCTGCAAGGTCATCTCCCCGTTGTTCAGGGTCCGTTCATTTCCTGGTATGTTGATTTCACAGATATGCAGGTCCGTGTAGATGGATACAGATTTCTCCTTGTCTGTGTCTGTGCCTTTTCCAAATGGATTGAAGCTTTTCCCTGTAAACAGGAAACTGCACTTGAAGTTTTCAAATGCTTTTCACAGCATCTGTTTCCCCGTTTTGGTATTCCACAAACTGTTTATTCTGATAATGGCTCTCATTTCCGGAATCAGCTTATACCTCTTTTCTCCACAGCGGTGAACCTGAACTGGAAGTATGTCTCTGTCTATCGCCCCACCTCCAATGGTCTCATCGAATGGACCAATGGCCTGCTCAAGACTGCCCTGCGTTTGATCCAATCAGACAAAAGATTTTCCTGGTTGCAGGCTTTGCCTCTAGCTTTGTTTCAACTCAGAAATCGCCCACTGAATAATGTTGCTCTAACACCACATGAAATATGTACCGGAAGACGTTTGTTGTTATACAATTTGTCTGAAACTTCTGTTTCTTTACCAGATTCTTTGTCTCCTTATATTGCAGGTCTGCGCTTAGCTTTAGCAGAAATCTCCCGATGCTGTGCAATTCATGACCAACATCCGAATCCTCCAAAGGATACCTTGATTCCAATTGGGACCACAGTCTATCGCAGAAATCCTCATCGGAGTTCCTGGCAAGATCCTACCTATTCAGGACCCCATATTGTTTCTGCATCAACCCCTTTTGCTGTTTTGTTGGATTCTAGTCAGACTTGGACTCATATAGCCCACCTCTGGGTGCCTTGAATTTTATTTCTGGACTTTTAAGTAACATTTTTTTTCAATATGCCTCAACCTGCCTTCAAGAATGCCTTTTTATATTTTGCTATGTTACTGGCAATTTTTATTGGATGGTTTCTTTACTTTATCTCCTTACGCCCCTCCCCCTCAGTTCCCATATCACCCCTACCTACCCCTCCCTTGAACCGTTCCCGTAGGTCTCTTCCTCTCACAAATACCTGGAAATCAACTGTCCTCGATGTTGTTAATCTCATGACTATTAGTGACTGCATTATTTATACCCCTTTCCCAAAGGGTGTATCATATGCTCCGATACATGTTTCAAGGGTTCCCTTAAACGAGTATGCAGGACAGCTTGCTTGTGTAGATAATAATAATTTTTCTGCCAGTTGCTATGAAACTTTAAATTGTTCCCAGACGTGGCAAGCGATGAATATGATACATGTCCCTTTGTGTGTATATGATGACCTGCATATGATATTTGATTTATGTTTGATAACAAATGCATCCATTACTTTTTCTGACAGGTGTAACCTGTCGTATAATGTACTTAATGGGTCCTTTCATTTTGCTAGTAATTCTGTCATGATAAAGTGGTATAATCAAACCGGTAATATGAACCTTTCCAAGATGCAAACTGACTGGAGAAATATTACGGAGAACCCCTTGGTGCTTAATGGGTCTGACTTCCGCTGGTATGTGGGAGTTGGTCCCATTTACCACGATGGTTCAGCTGTGCTGACGACGGGTTCTCAGAATGAATCTCCCTATACCTCATGCTATCTCCCAATGTCAAGTTTCAGGAGGGATATTACCTCATCCACCACAGGTAATTCTTCTGTGAAGTGGTTTGATGGGCATCATATGAGTCGCATATGGACACCTGCCACAAACCTCTTTGCTGTGGGGGGTCATTATTGGTTGTGTAGGGAAATTCTGTATCAGGTAGTTAACCTCTCCCTATTACCCTGTGCTTTAGTTAAAGTTTCCCTTTATTCTGTCCTCATTCCCTTGAATGTCTCCCATCATTCCCCTCCCCGCAAGCGCCACAAGCGTAGTTATGTTAGCCCCTGGGATTCCTCCATTGCTGAAGACGCTGCTATACAAGCTTCTTATGAATATATTAATTCTACTTATCCTATGACAAAAGTTCATCTTGATGCCCTTAGTGCTACTGCTTGGATTCCTTTTGCCACTCCTGCCCTTACTGCTGAGCTTGGTATGGCTGTTCGCCGTTTGCAATGTTTGTTGCATATCCAAATGAAAGCTATTGCTGACTCTATCTCTCGCTTAGCTGAATCTCTTGAACAAAATAATCAAATGACTCTGCAAAATAGACAAGCTTTAGATTTGTTGCTTGCCGCTGAAGGAGGGACTTGTACTTTTATTAATGCCACAAACTGCTGTACGGTCATCGCGAACCATACGGTCTTTGTATTAGATGCTATGAATAAGATTAAGCATTTATCTGAACTTCACCTGGATGACTTTCAGGGTGGGCTCCAGTTTGGGGATTGGTTCTCTTCCCTTACCTCCTGGTTTCACTCTCTTGGAGCTGGCCTGAAGGGCCTATTGATTGCAGCTGGGATATTTTTAACCTTTGCTTTGTTATTCTGTTGTATTGTTTCCATTGATATATCCTGTTGTAAGAAACAGTGTACTAAAATCTCCACTTCCCTTATGCCTGTTCAAACAAGCCATACACATGTGAATGTTTCCTATGCATCCGTGCCTGCTTCTGATTTCTCTGATTTGGTCTTGTCTCCTCCACAATTAAAAAAAAAAGAAAAAATGGCGGAGTTGTAGGGGTTAGGGATATGTTCCTGGTTCATAATCACTCAATGGCCCTGATAAATGTCTGCTCTAATAAAAATATAGGTCAACCAGGCTGCTATATTGTGAGCAGGAAGAACCAGGCCAGCATAAGGAGGAACCATATAAGGAAATATCACAGGCCTTAGCAATGCATATGTCTGAACTGAAGAGTCCAGACATAGACATGCAGAGGCTTTGTGCAAAGGACACAGGAAACCATAAGCTGGCATAGCTGAAGTGACGAAGTATATGCTGAGCCCACTAGCTCTGAAGACAGCAGGTGGTTGACAGTGGGTAAGTACCAGACAAGAGGGGGGGCCTAGGGGATGTTGAAACAGGAACAAAGAGGGGACAGAAAAGTCAATAACAGGAAACGAAGGGAGGGGGGGGGGAGAAGGCACAAAGAGGAATGGACTTAGAAGCTGTATACACGGAAGCAAAGAATGTATATATGTAGCATGATTATTGTACTCAGGGCGAGGAGATATTCTGGAGATGCCTAGTGCTCGATAGAAACTCTCTTCCCTTATCTGCCTGTATTGTCCATCAGTTATCTAATAATCAGAGATTCTGATTGCACCTGTACTGACTTTTGGATCTGGACTTTACAGGAAAATAGTGATAATTAGGTTGTGGTCTATTTTGTGGGTAACAGGGCCCCACACAGCACCACGTGTGCCCACATCCTTTGCTGGAAGGGGCAGGAGTGGCAGTGACTAGCTGCATTTGTGCATCTTCAATAAGGCAGCCTGTAGCACCACAGTGTTCAGGGCACACAGCTCCCACAATGCTACCGCATGCGGTGATTCCAGCCATACTCCCTGATCACAGGCAGGGTGGACCAAACTGGTTCCTGACCGGTTTGGATGGCTGTTAGATTTCCTTTCAGATGTTTAAAAATCACAAGGAAAAGAACTTTGATTATGGAATACCACACTTAACTTGTGACCATATGCCTTAAGCTGCTGTGTTCTGTAAAGCTGGGTACACTGTCAATTGCTGACAAGGATGATGTTTCAGCAAAATAAGAGGAGAAAATGTAGCATGAAAAACTCACATGTGCCATGTTGACTGCTTCTCCACATATGAGGGGTTGCTGATATTCCTTTTGCTGACCCAATTCCACCATCCTCAGTAATGTAGCAGAACTCTATCATGTTTCATGTCAGTTTTCAATGTGACCGTTCCAAAGTTAATGATTGAACTCATATACTCTGTTTTATCTGTAGGTGTGAAACCTGACAGTCACAGAACAACAAAGATATCATGACAAAAGAATGGCGCAGTGAAGAAATATCTGTCCTTAGAAGAGAACTTGGCAAAAACAATTGATGATGATGTGGAGGTCATGGTAAGTGATAAGTGTCCCTCCTCAGAGCAAAAAACAGGCTCTATTTGTTGATGAACAGTGCTTGAGGAGCAGTGATAATTTGAATCGGGCATTAAATATGGCTCTTTTTGTATTCACTTGATCATGCTCTTCGATTGGTGTGGTCTGGGTTAATTGATTTCAGCTAGGATAGAAGACGTGGTTCCTGAAGCTGACGTGAACGCGTTAGTTGATTGGCGGGGTTGTGAGCCTATTGGGTTTGGATGGCCTGGTTTTATATTCTGCTTATGTGCAGCATTTCTTGATCGTGGTGAGCTGTGCATTCTGTTTTGCATGTCAAGTGATACTAATGGTCGGTTCTGGTGAGTGGCTTCTTATTTGTTTGGCTTTTTCCTTATATATGGGAGATGTGAGGTCTGCTTTAACAGGTTTTTTTTTTCTGTATGATGGAGCCTCTTTTTAAACTTATGGGGTTTGTTTCTATCTGTTGCCATGGAAGGTATTTTGTTGTGAGCCATGTGTGTGACAATTGATGTTGCTTTCTATGGGGGTAGCTTGCCTACAAGCTCGTTTGCACAAGTTTATATATAGTTTTCTTTCTCTTTTACTCTCTTCTACAGCATGTTTTTTGTGGTTATTTAAACCCCTTGATAAAGCGCATAGCGAAATGCTTGGTCGACGAGATGGTGGCATCGGGGTGTCAGATTCATGCCTTGGAGACTGCTTCAATTAAGCTGTGTTGAAGACATGCTCTAGAAGGGAGTATTGTTTATAACATAATTTGATATGAGAAGAAACATTGAAAAGAGAAAATTGAAGTATTGAAAACTGAAGTATTGAAAATTGAAAAATATAATTATTGATAAGGATTTTGTTTTTGGCTATTGATGTGATGGAGATAGCAAAGACATGCTTGGTTATGTCTGCCTGATCCATGTAGTCTGAAGCCTTTTTTTCTCCTTTATTTTACCCGTGATAAGGCAGTTGATTAGTTGTTTTTGAATACCTTGCCTATTTCTGTTTGAACTATGTTCATTTCACTCTGAAACTGAAGATTTGTGGTTTGTCCAATCATATATATCACAGGTAACTCCCTTAGGGCTCAAACTAAGGCCCCAACTGTCGGCCCTCCCGATGGCTTTACCAGTGACATACACACACATATACATACATTATTGTGGAATTCAACCACACTCTGCTGTTGTCACACAATGCCCCTAAGACTGTTGAGCTACACTATGAGGAGTATTCATGCTAATCACAGTTAGGGAACAAAGACAGAACCAAACAGTGAGGCTGGACAGAAGTGTTGTACCAGGAAAGACCAGCTTTCACATCCAGACCTGCCACACAGATTTGTACGGTGCATTGGCTAGATGGACAGACATGTCACACAGTATTGACAGTGGTTATATTTGGAGCCCCTATCATCCGAGCACATAGACAGATTCTCTTTTGACTGAGCTACATCTGTCACATCTAGTCATAAGGTCTATATGTGCAATTTCTGACAGATCATACACCGAGAGTTGTCTTGTAGTACATGTCAGTTGCATGTTTACCATATGACATGATTCCTTGAGTGGCTTGGTGTAACAGTGCAGACCTTCAGTGCTTGTGCCAGATGTGCTGACCAAAGCATCTTGGCTACTACTGCCATGTGTCACAGTTCTAGGAAGATGAGGAATCTGCTCACCTTGCACAGCACCTAAACATTCCAAGATCAATACATTCTGGAACAGTGTATTTATTTTTATGCAGCAAGACTCACATAATGTTACATTAAGGTACATCACAGATCACAGCTTTCTATGTTATCCATCACCTCAGAACATATATGATCTTCATCCATGTCTACCCATTTGGGTAGGACTGGTCTGTTGTGTGAAAGCTCTGCTGTGGACCATTCTCTGCAATGTGCCGCAGTCCCATGGTACATGACAGACATCTGCTAGAATGTGGAACCAAGAATAAATTGTTGAACAACACTACATCCCACACTTAGCCATCACACACAGCAGATAAACACATAAGAGCACAATGTGAGTGGTATAACATATGCATGGTGGGCACCATGGGACCAAGGGCTGCATCGTTAGATACTATCTGTCTGGGAACAGGACTGCAAACATATCTATCTCAGTCTGCCACCACTGAACTGAGACACAGCACTTACAAATGACCTTCTTGTTGTTGTGGTGTAACATGTACATTGGCTGTAGTTCCAACAGGGCACTGATGGCATTTATATGTCCTTCACAGGCCCAGGAGCTGTGATGCAAGTGGCCTGAATTCATCCAGCAAGTGTAAGAGGAGTTTTGCCCTGCATCATATGGTGAGTCACTATAACACGCATGTGGCCCCAGGACATGATGACAGCTGTAAAATGTGCTAGAGATTTCCCTATGTCCACAAAATGTACACATATTGTCATGCATATCACAGCCTTAGGTGACTATCCTAGCTCATGTGCTCTAGGAAATGCATGCATGCAGGGTGTGGTGGACCTGGGAATTGTTTGGCCCTTAAAGCTGTGCAGCTCAGCATCTCATCATAACTTTGACATGGTGACCTATATTCTCAATATGTACATGTCAGCCACGTTTTCTGTCTCAACATCTTTTGCCAATATAATGGCCAATGTGTGTGAATGATGTGTCAGTCCAACACACAATAGACACTGTTCACACACCAGACATATTTTGGACATAAACAACTCTTCCCCAGGGGCTACATATATCCCTTTACAGCATCACACTTGAACCTACATATGCAGCACATGTCATCACACTTGAACCTGCATCTGCAGCACATGTGAGCACTCACCTAGTACTCCTGAACCTAAGCACTGTAAGCGGGAATCCAGATGTTAATGTTCCATAATCACATCGAACATCTGCCACTTCCCTGGTAGCCAAACATATTGCTCTTCCATCATAGTATGTCCTTTACATGGTGCTGTTCCAATGTCCAGCTCAATGTCATCTACTGGGAGGGGCACATATATGCCTATCTGTATGGAGTGCCCTCAGACATCATCTTCTGGATTTCTTCTCTGTGGTTTCTGTAGGTTTCTCTTATTCACATGACATACTTTTGGTAGAGGCATTGTGTGCAATGACACCACATTGGAGAGGGAGCCTGAGCTACTTTGGAACTGCTGCATTATGTATACACAACCTGACATGTTCACATATTTCCCAAAGATAACACAGCATACACATCTTGCAGTTTCAGGACACATATGATGTCATGATGGTTTGGTCTCATCATTGCAATTGTGGAAGACCTCTGAGCTCTTAATTGCTTTCTCATTGGATGTGAATGTGTATGTGGATGATGTATGGACTCCTATGGCCAAAATATGACATACTGTTGACAAAGGAATCCTGAGGTCTTTGGAGATGGCATTGTATAGCTTTGAAGTTTAATGTTAGGTTGATAATGGCTTTTCTGATGGTCTCACCAGCTCTGTTGTCTTCACCATTATGAAAACTGGAACCGTGAATGAATGTGGTCATTTTATACATTAGAACCATAATTTTTTGTTTGATTCCAGTCTTGTGAGTCTTGCATTAATTTCTGAGTCATAACTATACTCGTACATCCATGAATAATTGACCACTGATAATCATTTGGATGGACACAGAGTTATTTTATGCAAATTCTGACAACTCCCTGGCTGCTGGCAAGGCCATCTTTATTTTGTTCAGGGTCCAGGACTTTCTGCAGAAACGTTTCAGACACACATCTCATCCACAAATTGACAACATCAGAAAATGCTTTCCATATCCTCAGCAAGTGCATAATGCAGCACACAGTGCTTCAGCTTTGGCCTCATTCCTGCTCATGTGTGGCCTTCTAGAACATTCGTCAGTGTGAAGACTTTGGCAAACATCCTGAATACATTTGGATCAGTCATGGAGTGGGGCACAATTCCAGCATTCATCCACATACACTGGATGTAACTTGCCATACATTTCTTTGCAAGGATCTCCACAACTCACGCAGACTTGAGCTCAAATTGGCAGTTCAACTTTTCTGAGTCATCATCTATGTCATAGACTGCTTTGATAGAATACCCAACATCATGGGATTACTGCAATCTACTGCTGTAGTGTAGGCACACTACATTCAACAAATGTACAGCACATAACAATATCAGTGCATGCCTGATATCAACGTGGTACAATAAATGTTGTTCTACAGCAACACAACACAAGTCAATAGTTTGGGATGTCACCTCATATGGCTTGTCCCTCCCATGACTATCCCACCCACATGTTCACATTTACATGTTTGTGTTGATTTGCCATGTTCCCGCAGGCTATTTGTCCAGGTCACCAGAATTTGATATGTCAGTGACAGTGCACTATACCTGCAGGCCAAGGACTTTGCCTCCTTAACATATATGCAGTACACACTGCTATATCCTGAGCTGCAAACATGTTCACATGTCCTTTCTTTGCTTCATATGCACAGTATAACAGACAGTTCATTTCACAGACATGACTGGACAACAGTGGAGTCAATTCATACGAGCAAGTCTGTGACACCATGATGTATCACAGTACTGCTGCTGGGCTAACATCCCCATTGTGGTCAGATCCTACTTGGTTGCAGAACATTTGGCGTTTGCATGCTACATGTACTCATTAGTCACTATCATCTCCTGTCATCATGGCCTACCTAATTTTTCAGGCAATGTATGCATGCATGTCCCACTAATTGTCTGCTTATTAGAGCATCTAATGAAAATATGTGAGGAAGCTGCTGCAGGGCAACATGACCCATAGTGTTTCCAGGATTTGTGGCACACAATGCATCAAATGACAGCAGCATTATGGAGCTCACATGTCTAACAAAGACCCAGGACAGGGATTCAGAGGCACAAGGGCAAGGCCCATGATTGTCAGACTATTTGACAGAACAATCTTACATTTGAGGATCCCCAACAGTCATACATTCTACATATACTGTGGTCAGCAATTTGGCAGTGTCCTCTGCATTAACATCAGTTCCTATCAATGGCCTTCAACATCCACCGTAAGGTGTTCACATCTAGATTTGTACAATCCTTTCCCCTTCTTCCCTTCCTTGGTCATTACACATCATACCTGTATGAGATAGCATTTGCTACTATGGGCCAGACATATGTATAATACATGAAAACATGTGATATTATCATCAGGGACGTCCTAATGAAATTTGCTACCCTTGGCAGGCCTTCAGTACAGACTCTTGCACATAATCTTACTTTGGAGGAGCGGAATAACAGCAATCTTTCAATAAAACATATGCAGTACTGAATGCCTAACGGGGCTCCAGGGCTTGCAAGTTCCATCACACAGCACCATGACCCATGATCCACACAGACACACCCCTCCCCCCCCCCCCCCCCCCCGCAAGCCAAAGTATTGTTAATCACCATCAGCTTCATTCATGACAATAGCTTTGATATGCTACATGCATTTCACTTCAGGGATGGCCTCTCCTAGCCCCTGGTCTTCATACACAACTTCTAGCACCCTCTGACAGGATATTCTTTTGTAGGGGCATCAGCAGCAGGCCAAGAGGGCACCTGCATGCAACAGTATTGATCCAGTTGCAATGTTGGAAATGTTGGTGCTTGAAATTTCTTTGAGTCATGACTCACCCTACAGTCCTACCCAGATGTGTGGTTTCACTAATGAGTAGAGCTGCCAACACTGCTTGGCATTGTTGAGTCATGAAATCCCAACCTTGGGTATATGAGACAGTTGCATTGCAACAGTGGTAGCAGAGGAAGCTGATACATGGGTGTTACAGCATGGCACTTGACAAAAATATGGAATCACCCTGTTGAGCCAGAGCAAGTCTTCATTCCATGAGCACAGCCTGTGTTGACTCATCAGGGGTTGTAGCATACAGTTGTCTCAATTTTGATCATTGACAGTTTGACAGAACACCTGGGCCTGATTGTAAATGTGCTCTGTGCAGTGACTAGTGAGTAGCTGCTTACAGACCTCAGCAGGCAATGTGCATGTCATTATTCACATTCATGATTTCCTATGCATTTGACTGGTCTTCTCAGACATCCCATACAAGCATTTGAGTTGGCTCATCCCATTTGCCCATGGTGCCATACTATAGGGGTTCAGACATGTAGCCCAGCTTCTGTCCCCCCAATCTCCACCCCAGACAGACCACAACATACCACAGTAGGCCAAACTCCTACATTTGATATAGATGTGCCAAATTTGCAGCTACTGTCATGCCATCTGCAGGGACTGCAATGCTATGTCACACCACAGCTATTTCAGGGACAGAGGCTGTGTTAACGTCTGTCATGCAACAGACCAATTTAGTAACATTCATGCTCTCTCATTGCTTGGATCAGTTTTATGTCTGTGTAACCCTAAGGTTAGTACACATGTGCATGCTCCTGCTCACCCAGATTTTTTCTTGGCAGGATTTGGGTGTTGAGCTTTTTCTGACTGCCACATTGGATAAGGGTGAAGGGAGATAGACTCAGAAATAATATGTAGAAAGGGTGGTACATGCGTGGAATAGTCTCCCAGTGAGAGTGGTAGAGACAATGACATTATCTGGATTCCAACAAGCATAGGACGAGCCCAGAGAATCTGTAATGGAAAGAAGGCAACTATTGTAGTTGATATGAATGGGCAGACTAGATAGGCCATGTGGTGTCTTTTTGCCATCATATTTGTATGTTAATATTGTTTTCTATGAACCCTGTGCAGCATTGACAAACATTCATAGTGCAACTGTCTTACAAGAGAGGCTCTAATACAGCATACTGCATCTGTGACGCGCCCATCAACATATATCCATCATTGGCACATAGGCACTGTATCACCTTGACATGATACTCATCCTTTCCTTGTGCCACTGTAATTCATGGACCAAAGGTAGGGGCTCCAAGTGAGAGGGATGACATCATAATGATCATAAATGATTCTTTCTTGATATATACAAGGCATATTGTTGTTGTGTGATGTTTACACTCATCTATCTATCTATCTATCTATCTATCTATCTATCTATCTATCTATATCTATCTATCTATCTATCTATCTATCTATCTATCTATCTATCTATCTATATCTATATCTATATATCTATCTATCTATATCTATCTATATCTATATATCTATATCTATATCTATCTATCTATATCTATATCTATCTATCTATGCCTGGGCCAGCGGCTTACAGGCAAAGGGCTGCCATATTTGCCCTTAAATAAAGATTTGCAACTTTGTCTCCAGCAGGGAATCCTGGGACTTGTAGTTCTTTTTCGTTTACTTAAAGACGAAGTAGTATGTGACCACTGGGGTTTGTTAAGGCAAAACAAGAATTTTATTTTGGGTTTCCTTCCGAGCATTAAATTCAAATGCAGGCAAAAAGGATCACTCTCCAAATGAAAAGCTTACAGGAAACAAAAAGTACAAGTGGAGTTGAAGAACTGAAAACACTTTTAAACACGGCAGCTGTTTTCAGAAAACATTTCAGCACATGTATTACAGCTTCTTTTCTATTCATTCAGCACAGGTAAATTCTTGTCATTTATCAAAATGCTGCTTTACTTATCAAGCTCTGGCTTTAGCAAAGTTCTTTACCTTAATGGAAGCTCTAGCATTCTCCTGGCTAGGTGAAAGATTGCTCTTAAAAACTTATTTTCACAGTCCTTTTCTAGCAACTTTCAAGCTTCCCTCTTGCATAAAGAACAATCCATTGGAGATTCATCACAAACAGAATCTGGTTCAAAAGAGTCAATTTGCATGCCCTCCTGCCTTACAAATTGTTTGTCTCTTTCTGGGTTCTCAGTAATTCCTTCCAACTTACTATTTTGTAGAAACTTCAGGAGTTCTTTCCAGAGCTGCTCTACCTGGTAAGAAATGGTTGTATCTTGAGAGTGGGGCTTCTTAACCTGGAACAACTGCCTTAATGCGTCACCTGTGTTCAGCTCTGCTTCTCTGCCCTTGGCTGGGTTCTGGTCACCTCCGTTTGTAACTGCGTTCCCACACCTTTTGGCAGCTTGGGTTCTCTGAACTGGCTCTTGAACACTCTGCACTGCACTTAGTTCCACTTCGTCAGCAACCTTCCCAGCTACCCATCTGCTGGTCTCTGGTTCAAGCGTACCTCTCACACAAGGACTGCTTCCTCTGCTGCTGGAACTGTTCTCCCACGTGGAGTTAAGCTTCCCACGTCTCCCTTCTCTCCTGTTCCTTCTTTCGCTCCTTCCTCCTTCCGCTCTCTCCTCTCTCTGCACTGAAGCAGGCTTAAAAAGCTGCTTTCTAGCTACCACACCCTAATCTCTGCACAGGTGGTTGTCATTAGAGTCTAAGCCTGCACCTACGTTAGAGCTTGGGTGTGGCTTAGCCTCAGCAAGTACGTGTTTCTTTTGCTTGGCTGTAGTTTTAGCCCTGTGAAAACCTTGCCTGTCTCTTGTCTTAAAGGCATACTCACTGTTTTCCTCTGTTTCCATCGGCTCAGCACAGCTCTCATTGTCACAATATATATATAAATAGATAGATAGATAGATATAGATATAGATAGATAGATAGATAGATATACATATTTCATTATGACAGAAAACAATAGCTCCCCCAATATTGAGGGATTTTATTTAGAGCTCATGTACATTGTCACATAACATACATACACCCCTGTCATGTTGCTACATATGCCCTTGCTCATGTTCATCCACATATGACCATCTGCTTCGGTCATATCTACTGTAATCTTCTGAATATGTAATCTTCTGGTCTGTATGGTCCTGGGTTCATTTCACAGAGACAGTAGGGTAAGCAGCACAAATAAGATAACCAAACAGGTGTGGCTTGGAAAAAGGGTTTTATATAGAAATAGGCTTATTACAAAGTTACAGAACAGAGGTTGTTAGAAAACTGCTTCAGTTTACTTCAATGAATCTGTGTGTGTGTGTGTGTATGTGTGTGTGTGTGTGTGTGTGTGTGTGAGAGAGAGAGAGAGAGAGAGAGAGAGAGGTAAGAAAATGTGGGTCAGATCCTCATAGTAAGAAGAATAAGGAGAGAAAGAGAGAGCAAGGGGGAGGGGAGAGAAGTGGGTGTCAGAGCCTCATGGCAAGGTGTGTCCGATGAAAATAGGAAGAGAGAGAGAAAGAGGAAGTATTTCTGTCCTTTATAGTGAATTTTCTCTAGCACCTCCCTTTGAGGTCTGCTATTGTTTCCAGTCACCTCCCTTTGAGGTCTGCTATTCTTGATTTAGCAAGGAGGGCCTGCAGACCAATCTCATCAGGCCCGGAGACTGACATCACCAGGGGGTCAGAGTTAATCTCATCTTGTAAACTACCCTCATTAAGTTTGGAGACTGATATCACCAGAGTAACAAAGCTGCTTGAAATCCAAGGTCTGGGAACAGCCCTGACACCTATGCTAGGCATGATGTCCTGCTGGTGTATGCTGACATCTCCCACACCTTTTTATTTGTATTTATTATTTGTGCCTGGAAATGGTGGAAGCAAACCTGTGGTACCTGTCCCAGCTGCCATTACATGATAGTAGGCAGCTTGACTAATACCTCCTGTATTAAATACCTTGCTATGTCTAGCAGGTCCCCTGTCCTGCACAGTACTGTCTCTAGTGTTCTAGAGATAAACAAGTCTCCTTATGAGTCCAAACCTCGTGTCTTAGGTAGGGCAGCCACTACTGGGGGGGGGGGGGGAGGGGGGACCCAATATGCTACCTCCGTGCCCGTCTTAGAGAGAGTGAACAGTGCATAAGGGCTTCAGGAATTTTTGAGGAGGTTAAAGCCGAAAGGTACCAGAATGCTATGCGTGAGGATAGGAAGCAATACTAGACTGCAGCTGACTCTGGTATTCAGTGTAATAGGAAATGCCAAATTAGCCAAATTAGCAGGCCAAATGAGCCTGGATGTAGGGGTAGATGCTGGAGAAATTCAGTGTAACTACCTTAAAATGTTGTTGTTCTGTAGGACATGCGCTGCAAGGATATGTACATTTGTTTAATTTTACAACACAGGAAAATTATGATAATGCATAGCAATATTTGTACAGCAGTTAAAATAATAATAGGGTGAATAAAAACATTAAAGACATGATCAGCAGTAGGTGAGTAACCAAATAACAATTCCCACACAGACACATGAGCATCTTGTAGCAAGTGTCCAACAATTTGTTGAATGTGTCCATTCTCATAAGCGATGGTGTGATTCACTTCAGTGGATGTTGTTCTAAGGTGATCAATATAGGCATGGAGTTCTGTAAAGTTGAGCAGTTTATGTAGTGTCTCTTCTCCCATGCCAAGTGGTAATGGATGCACAGCATATGAGATAAAGTCTGGAATGTCCATAGAGTCATTGGTAACCAGCGGTGTGGAATAAGTTGTCCCATTAATGGTGATGGAGACCAGTGGTGTATGACTGCACCAGGTATTGTTTGGTAAATAGTTTGAACTGTACAACAAAGTGTTCTTGGGAAGGAAAATGTCATGCATTCTGGGAGCAATCGAAAAAGAAACATTCTGGGGAAAGAACAGATGAAAACAAAAGTGTCCAGCTCCAAGGTAATACAAACTGTGTGAGGTAGTCAGGGAATATGAGAGCTTAACAGTCAGGGAGCAGGAGGAGGAGTTGTTCCAGCAGGAGGTGTCAGCCTCTTTAAACTGGTGAGGTTGACACTTGAACTGAAATGTAGTCTGCTCACACAAACTGGGGTCCATCGGCTTGAATGAAGTCCAGGTGTCGTCCAGTGGCTGCATCCATGTGAGATGGTCCACAGGATACATAAGCATATTATCAAACTGCACCCCAATATTAACAATAGGATAAATAACTGTGTGTTGTCCTGACCATGGGATCAAAGTACAGATAGAGCAGCCTTGTGGTGAACAAATGGGAACACTAACTGTCCACCAATCAAGGTGAGCTATAGCAAATTCAGGTATTTTGGTACTAGCCATATGGACGAGAGATGGTGGCCAGTGTCCTAACTTAGCAGTGATCAGAATTTCCTTTAGTATAGTAATACGCTCGATCTGTACTTGATCACAGGCAAGAGCCCAGGAAATATTCTTTCCCAATCTATATTCTGCATGTGCTAAGATAACAATTTTCTGTTCTATAATGGGAGATAAAGAGCAAAGGTATCTACAACTACATTGGACAGTTTAGAGGAAGCTTCATTAATAATATGTTGTGAGGTAAAACCATCAGCAGCATGCTGAGCAGTGGATCCCATTTTATTACGGAGCACCTCTATATCAATTATATTAAGGGCACCCAGTGCAGTCCCTGTGCCACCTAAAATTGTATCAATTAATTCACGCTTGTGTCGAAATTGCTTGGCTCGGGGTGTTACTGACTGCATATCAAACCAAGTATTGAGCATTTGTATGTGGTTGGCAACAAACTGAGAGCAATTTGGATATTTGTGAGTAACTAGAAACAATTTGGAAAATAGATGCCAAATAAGAAAATGGTATTCTACATCATATAAAACATCGTGTGGTGCATCATATTTAATCTGAAGGGATGTCCTTCCTGAAATGGGTGAATATCAGAAAGATAGAGTACAGGAGGAGCAGAATTGGTGGGAGGGGTGGGATGAGGGGTGGTAGGTAAACAAGATACATCCAAAAGGAATGAAGTCTCAGTGATGTGCTGTTGATCACTCACAACCCATGTATAAGTTATTTTCCAGGTACCTCTGTCCTGACAGGAAATATTGTACAAAATCAAGGCAGGAGGACCTAGAAAGTAATGTTCTGGAGGTGCCCTCAATTCTTGTGTCCTTTCTAGAGAAGTGGAAACTGGTGCCTCCCACTGTACTTGGGTGATGTTTAATGAATAGAACACTGGCTTGTCCTGTATGGAACAGAAACTCAGGATGACCAGATCCTTTCCTTCTGGGAAAGGTGGGGGTATTTCTTGATAGCGATATACCCCACCTGTGGAGATAGCCCAGCCAATCGTGCATATTCGGATGATAGTTCCTGTAATGAGACTTGGGTAGAAGAGAGCAGATACAAGAACAACCGGAAACCGAGACATAATAAGGAGGGAGTAAACTAGTGCTCCCCGCTTATACTATGTAACAACAGAAATAATGTTTACTACTTATTTACATAACTATTAGACACATGTCCATTATATAGGACACATCAACTATACAGCAGAAGTAAATAGTTACCATCCTCAAGCGACTTTTGTTTAGAAAGCAGTTGTCCGTGCTGTCTTCAGAAAGCAGCTGTCCGTGCTGTCTTCAGGTGGTATCTGAAAGCAAAGACTGATAAAACACGTATTACCCATATGGTTTCAACTGGGTGATGTGTTTCCAATACTGCTGGTTGTCGGGCATTAGGATTTAGTATAGGCTTGGGCCTAAGGTATCAGTAACTAAGTACGGTCCTTCCCACTTTGCAGTTCCAAAGGGGAGGTTTGGTCTAGGTCTCAGAATCATCACTTTACTCCCAACCTTGAGGGGCCTTAAATCAGAACCTTTTGCATGTACCTCCTGCAAATAATCTCTAGCTTTTTCTGTGTTAGCTAGCACAGTGGTCTGAATTTCTTTTAGATGTTCTTGCAGGGATTTCATCCACTCATTGGTGAGAATTACTGTCTGGTCCTCTGGAAGATAAGGACTCAGCATATTTTCCCATCGTTGCATTGACCTTCCCATTAAGGCTTCATAGGGTGCAAAACCTGTGGATTTACAGACATTAGCTCTGATACGCATAAGGACTAAAGGGAGCACCAGATCCCAATTTTTCCCGGTCAGATTAAGCATAGGGCTGAGGTGGGCCTTAATTGTTTGATTCATTCTTTCTACCTGCCCTGCTGCCTGTGGATGGTACGGAATGTGGACTTGTTGTTCTATGCCTAGAAATTCAAACAATTCCTTGATGAGCTGAGAAACAAATGCAGGACCATTATCAGAATCAATAGTCTTAGGGATGCCCCAGCGTGTAAAAATTGCATAGTTAGGATTTCTGCAGTGGTTCGAGCAGTTTGATCTGGGACAGGGAATGCTTCTACCCAATGAGAAAAGGAATCAACAACAGTGAGCAAAAATCTATTTTTCCTAGCTGTTAACAGAAGAGAGCCAACATGATCTATTTGCAATCTCTCAAATGGGCCACGAGGAGGTGCTCTCATTAACTGTCCCCTTCTCTTTTTAGGTTGCCTCCCAAATGAAGCACAGATTACACAGGAGGAAACATGATCCTGTATATCATGTTTCATTTCTGGCCACCATACCAACCTATTGAGGATAGTCTGCATTTCTTCTGCTTTAGGGTGTCCCATAGTTACCTGCACCATGAACCCAATGCATCCACTCTTTACCTCGAGCTCTAGGGATAGCTATAACCAAGCCTTCCTCTCTTTTTGCACATAGAATGTCTTTCTCTATAGCGAGTGTGAGAAAGGGTGCGTGCTGAAATAGGTTATCTGGGGCATCCTGCACAAGCTTCCTCAAATTGGAAAGCTCAGGGTCCTTTGTCTACAGTGCTGCGAAGTAATCTGGTGGTATTATCTGATCATAATCTGTGGAACGTGTAGCAATGGCAACCATGCGTGTCTGCTCATACCAGGGCCATATGAGGCCTACATGGCATGCTTCCTTGGCTAGTGAGTCTGCTAATGTGTTTCCTTTCACTAAAGGGCCTTTCTTCCTATGTGCCTTTACTTTAACTAAATGTACTCTCTGAAACTTCTCACTCAGTTCTTGTGCCATAGTCCACAGTGATGAATTTTTCACTGTGGACCCATCCGTAGATTTAAATTTATTTGCCAGCCACCAGGGTAACAGGCAATGGCACTTTTAAAGACATAATCAGAATCTAAAATGATTTGTATCTCTGGATGTGAATCCTGATATTGTTGCATACAAGCTACAAAAGCAGCCAGCTCACAGTACTGTGCTGACGCTGACCCACAGGAATACTGTCTCTGCAGTACCACCGGTTATTTGGGTCCAATTGCACAATTGCAAAACCTGCTAGTCGCCTGCCTCCTTCACATTGGCTACTACCATCAATATATACTGTAGGAAGAAAAGGTGAAATTTTGTCTAGTCCCAGTTCCCTAAAGATCATGTGATTGGGGGCACTGGGTGAGGACTGACAGTCATGAGGTTGCCCCTCCAGCAAAATTCCAGCCACTTGCACGTTAGGTTCTTTCAACAATTCAAACTTTACATTCTGTGCTTGCAACATGAGAGTCCACTGGACTATTCTCTCAGTCCTAATCTTGCTATATGCTAACCTTCCCTCTACAATGAATTTGAGGGGGGTGTGATGGCTGCATATGTATGTGGTTTGAGCACCAATGATGTATGTAAGTTTATGCATAGCAGCATAGGAAGCCAGTATATGTTTTTCACAGTTTCCCATTTTGAGTTCAGGAGAACTCTGGAACAGAAGACAATAGGGTGATCTACTCCTCCTAGGCGTTGTGTTAGAGTTGCACCTATACTGTTCTCTCCAACTACAGGGTACAGGAAAAAATGTTGTGTGTGATCTGGGTGTGCAAGAACAGGAGCAGAAGTCAGAATGTGCTTTAATTTAGTTACAGCTTCTTTATGTTCTTCCTCCCAAACATAACTTTTACTTTTTAGCAGGGAGTAAAGTGGAGCTGCCACTTCAGCATAATTGTGCATGAAGTCACAACAGAAACCAGTGAGCCCTAGAAATGAGTGATTTCTGATCTGTAGGAAGTGGAAGTTTCTGTATCAGCTCTATCCTCTGAGAATCTACGGATTTACCATCCTGGCCAATAGTAACCCCTAAAAAGGAAACCTGTGATTTGCACAGTTGAGCCTTGGCAGGATTAACTTTAAGACCAGCTTGTAAGAGGGCTTTTAAAACTTCTCTTACATGATTCCAGTGTACAGCTTCATTCTCAGACTGAATCAGAACGTCATCTACATACTGAATTATATTATCTCTGCAAGACAATAGTGACAGGGCTTCCTGCATGTATTTATGAAATATTGAGGGGGAATCCTTATATCCCTGTGGGAGCACAGTCCATGCATATTGTTTATTCAGCCACTGATAGGTGTTTTGTACTGGCATTCAAGGGCCAGGGGCAGACTCCAAAACCCATTGGATATGTCTAAAACAGAGAAAAATTTACATTTGGGTTTCAGTTTAGAGATCATTTCAGGGTATGAGGCTACCACGGGCACTAAAGATTTTGAAACTTGATTCAGGGCACGGAAGTCCATAGTGAGCCTGAAGGAACCCCCCGGTTTAACTATCGGCCAGGCTGGTGAATTGCATGTGGAAGAAATAGGTCTAATCAGACCCCTCTCCTCCAGTATCTTCACAATTTTAGTTACTGGTTCTACAGCCTGATGAGGTACTGGGTATTGTTTCTGTGGTGGATGATCCTCGCCTTCCAACAGTATTTCTGAGTGCATTTTCCCACAATCTAACTTGTCTTGAGCCCAGACTGGAATATCAGCCACCTCTGAGGGAATTACACGCAGATCATACTGATGAGCTGCCTTGATGCACTGAGTTGCTAACTGCATGGGAATGACTTCATGCACTAAAGTTTTAGAAGCACTTGAAGTTCCTGAATACTGCCACAATTTAAGATTAGCCATATCCACCACCAAATTTAACTGGTTGAGAACGTCAATTCCAATTATTTCTTTTGGTGTGTTCACTATAGTGGAGGCAGTGGTTTCTAACATTTCCTTTTTTTGTTCACTGTGCACAGGGATACCCCATTTAACTGGGATAGCCACACATTTGGAAGCTGTGTCATTAATTCCTTGAATTTCATAAATTTCCATATTTTTCTGATCTGCAGTGGGAGAAGCTCTGTTTGTAAAACTAATTCCAGCCCCTGTGTCAATCAAAGCTAGTTTATCCTGACCCCCTACTCTACTGATAACATTGGGGCGTCCACAAGAGTCCAGTATCAAGGATGTTATAAGCCTTAAACTGTATTCTGGGCCTGTGTCTGTTTCATCATCCAGAGGCTCTGGAATTGAGTCCTCTGCTGAGAGAACGGAGGCAGGCTGGGCTATGAAGGCTTGAGACATTTTGATATCTGAACCCAGGAGGTCAGGACATCCTTATGCACTAGCCTTGTGTTTGTCCTGAGCTGCTTGTAAGTCCTGTTTTAATTTATCTAGTTCTATCTGCAGTATGTGTTTGTCCTGTTCCCATTTAATTTTCTCCTTTTCTAATCCATCTCTCTGTGCTTTGAGCTCCTGAAAGGGAAGGTAACCTGAGGAGTTTCTAAAAGTACCTCTGCTTTGTCCTCTCCAAGGTCGGTATCCTTTGTCTGTGTTTTTTGTGCATTGGGAGGATCCCTCAACTTTCCACTTCTGTGCTTCTGATACTGTTATGACCTGCGAGGGCTGGGTCTTCCAAACAGACCCAATTCTGAGCATTAAAGTATCAAAATGGGTTGCTTTAGGGTCTTCAGAAAATAACAGAAGGTGTTTTGTAATCTCAGGGGATAGCAATTCTAATAAAAATGCCTTATGTGTGCTCTCCCCATAATCTTCTGCATTGGGCCAGGACTCCTGCTCATCAAGAACTGCTTTTAAAATCCAGGCTCTATATGCAAACTCTTCTAGTGTATCATTTGGTAGAGGTGAAATAATTTTAAATACTTGCATTGGGGAACAGTGAAATAGTTTCTCAATGGCACTTTTAACCAACTGGTATGGGTGAGTGAGAGAGCCAACTTTATAATAGTGTGGCCCCAGAGCCAGATGCATAAGTCTATCAAAGTCCGATTGTTTTCTTCTGTATTTCCCTAGACCCCAGTGAATCAGAATATCCGTGGCCCATTTGCACCAGTCATTAACATTAAAAGGCATAGGGCCAGTTTTCTCAACTATTCTTTCCATGTCCCTATCTTTTAAATTGTCCTGCAGCATCACTTTAACTGGTGCTCTGAGTTCAGTACTGGGTGCCATGTCTGAGTCATCTGAATTATCCTCCTGACACAGATCCTGATTATTGCTCTGTTCTGGCTGAGATAAACTATTATGATTTTCTTCCTCTGTGCTGTTTTCCTCTGTATTTTTCCCAGTCCTAAGTCCAGCATACTTATGCATACTTTTGTATTCTTTTGTTTCTCAATAGCTTGGATGCATGGCTTATAGGGTGTGTCATAGGCATAGGGGGCTGAGGGAGAAATGGGTGTTGGCAAGGGCGTATATTTCTTTTGTCTTTCAGAGGCCAATTGATCCTTAACGTGCCTCAATTCAAGTTTAAGTGCTTCTAATTGCTCACTAACAGTTATAAAAGAATTTGTGGCTTGTATCACCTGAGTCCTTTGTATGGCAATGCAACTTTGTGCCTCCTCAAGGTCTTTGGTCAATTGGGTACAATGAGAAGTCAGTTCAGTATTGTCCTGTTTCATGCTAATGAGCCCCCTGCACATGCCTTGGATAAAAAGGCATTTTCTTTTATTTGTTTTCTTTTTGAATTCTTGATAATGGTTTAACATTTGTCTTTGAATATTATACGATGATGACTCATGGAATTCACCTTCAAAGGGACCACCTTTCCTCTTACAGTATGTCAGTACTATTTGTTTCAGTTCTTTAAAATCAAAGGCTTCCATATTTGAGACTGCAGAAAGGCTGTAGTTGGACTATCTCAAATGTGCAACCTTGGAAGGAGGAATGCTCACTTTTATGAAGAAGTGAGACTTAGAATTATAGTTGGAATGGCATAAATTTTATGGGTGTTCAGTAAAGAGTACTGGCATAAAGACCACGCCTTAAAATTATACCTGAATAAAAAGTGGTTACCACCTTTTAACAGGGTGAAAATTCAGGATGAAATTATAGTAAGAAGGGAGTTAGGAGATTAACAGAATTGTCAGTTATACCTGACAGGAGACTGAGAAATAAAAGACAAGACAGGAGGTAATAGTGTTACCAGGAAGGATGTATATTGTATTCAGTGAGGGAATGTTTACCTGTGTACCACTTCCAAACTAAAGCTGGACTATCTCTCTGTCTTTTCTTAGCAGCTCAAGTACTAGAGAAAAATCTGTGCCTTGTAACAAACCGTAACAAGCCTCTACCTACAAATAAGAAAATTGCAAGCCACTCTATGTAATGTCCCTAGGTGTAGGTAATATTAAAATTCTGGATTATTACAGAGCCTTTTGACAATAAAAATCTCACCTTGTCTAACCCACAAAACAAAGGTATCACTGGAACATTTCACTAAATCCAGCCTGTAACCAAAATTGTCAATTCTACATGGTCACAAGGGCTTTTGATTTTCCTGTTGCACCCTGTCTGAAATCCACTTTAATGTGTGTCCGATGAAAATAGGAAGAGAGAGAGAAAGAGGAAGTATTTCTGTCCTTTATAGTGAATTTTCTCTAGCACCTCCCTTTGAGGTCTGCAATTGTTTCCAGTCACTTCCCTTTGAGGTCTGCTTTCTTGATTTAGCAAGGAGGGGCTGCAGACCAATCTCATCAGGCCTGGAGACTGACATCACCAGGGGGTCAGAGTTAATCTCATCTTGTAAACTACCCTCATTAAGTTTGGAGACTGATATCAACAGAGTAACAAAGCTGCTTGAAATCCAAGGTCTGGGAACAGCCCTGACATCTATGCTAGGCATGATGTCCTGCTGGTGTATGCTGACATCTACCTCTGTCAGATGCTACACAATGCTCAACCCAGTTAACTTTTTATTATAACAACACATTACTCACATCTATGATGTGCGTACTGGCACAGCAGCACTCCTGCACTGTCATGCCTTTCAAGGGCACATCAGGGCCTTGGAGCCTCCTTGTGGGCACACTTACAAAAGATCCGAGACCACACACTGACATCTGGGCACATTCATAGATTGCTAATCAGTTTGACAGTATCAATGGCTGCAACATTAAGGACCATTTGGAACATTGAGGTCCATTTCATCTTACATTTTCTTCCATGCAGCCAGGGGCCAGTCTTAGAACTGCTGTCCTAGGTGAACATCAAGCTTTACACTCCCTCGCACTGCCAAATTCCATTATTTAGCTTGCATTTAGCTTGCATTACCCTGCTTTGGCTGCACTCTGGAAGTTGCTGCCATAGGCGACCACCTAATTTGCCTAATGGTTGGGTTGACCTTGCATGCAGCCCCTGATATGTCACTTTCAGACAGGCTCCCTTATCCTGAATTAAGATGACCACGTTTTTGGGGCAGTAAGGTGCACGATTGGCACCTTAATGCTCAGTGTCCTCTTAGCGACTGATAAGTGATGCCTTGTTCCCTTAATGCTGGTACGCCTACTCCCTGCCCCATTCTTTATCACATGCAAACACCCTTAATGCTGCCGTTTATGCTTGTAATCCGGTGCTCCCTTACAACTCTTTAGTAAACATACCCCTCGGTTTTTCTAATTTTTTAAATTAATCATTATTTAATTTTTTTTACAGTATATTAAATTGCTCTGCTGCATATGCCAAAGGGTGGTATAGAAACATTATTAAATAATCTCTGAAGAAGAGGAAGGAAATGCAGAGCTTAGTAGTCGGTATTGATGGGCAGACTGGATAAGCCATATGGTCTTTATTTTTATTTATTTTTATTTATTTATTTTATTTATTTATTAAATTTTTATCCTGTCCCCTTAAAATGCTCATGGTAGGTTGCAAATTTCATACATTATAATAACAGATATCATAGCACATAATATCTATTCTTCATAAAATTTTAAAAAAAAAGGAAAACCTCCCCTCCTCCTCCAAAATGCTACAATGTCCATCATGTCTCAGGAAAAAGGTATGCATTTATTGCCTTCTGAAAATATAACAGATTGTCCATAGAATGGTACATTTTTGGTATTCCATCTCACAGTAATGGCAGAGAGCATGAATAATCATTACAATGTGCACATTCAAGATGAAAATGTTTGCAAGAGGGAAGCACTAGCAAACAATCTGACTGAGACCTCAAAGTATGGACTGGGATATACATTTGCAATTTATGTACAACATAAGTTGGAAGCTGAGCATAAAATATTTAAAAGCCAAAACAAGCATTTTAAAGATACAGAGCTTCTCAATCGGTAAAAAATGAAGTAAACTTAAAGAAGAAGAAACATAGGGGCATGTTTACTAAACACCGTTGCTGTGCGGGTTCCCGTTAGTGTGCTGGTGCCATATAAGGAGTGAGCGGGCCAGACAGAAAAAAGCAAAAAACCGGACCATACGTGTGTGCGTCGCACTAATGTGCCGGGCCCACATTAGCGCGTGGAAAGGCTAAGTGGGGCGCTGCTGCAAAACCAAACAACAGAGCTGTAGTACAACGGTGAAGACACCAACCAATGGTGCAGAGGCCAGGGGTTCAAACCCCCATTGCACTCAACAAAAAAGACCAGCTGAGGCATCAGCATTTATGGGCAAAAGTGGTTTAGGAGGCATATTAATTTTGGGCGGCAGAAGGCGGCGCACTGTTATTTTTATTACAGCATGAGGCGGCGCACTGTTCAGTGTGGGCGGCAGATGGCGGCGCATTGTTAAGTTTGGGCTGCAGAAGGCGGTGCACTGATAAATGTGGGCAACAGAAGGCGGCGAGCCGGTGGGCAGAAGGCGGCGCGCTGATGTGTGAGGGGGCAGTCCAATAGTGGGAGGGATAAGTGGCGCGCTGATGTGCAAATAACAGGAACAGAGCCATAGCACAATGGTTAAGACACTGACCACTCGTGCAGGGATCATGGGTTCAATTCCCCACAGTGCCCATTGAAGACAGCTGGCTGAGGCATTATTTTAGGGGCATTTCCATGTTGTGCGGCATAAGGCGGCGCGCTGTTAATTTAGTGTGCCACAAGATGGCGCGCTGATGGCTACAAGGCTGCGAGCGGATGCACAAACACAGGAACAGAGCCACTGCATAATGGTTAAGACACTGACCAATGGTGCAGGGGCCAGGGGTTCAACCCCTCACAGTGCCCAGTGAACAAGGCTGGCTGGGGCAGTATGTATCATGGTGAGGAGTGCTGTAGGAGGCCTTCCATTTATATTTTATTTCCCACCACTAGTAAACCCGCTCTCACAGTGTGTTAACATACGGATGCCCGTAAGGCACATGTTACAGTGCACTGTCCGCCAAGGCACCCTAGAATGTCCCCTATAGGGCACCATGTATGTTGCGACACAGGATAATGTATAGTGCACCCTATATGGATGGCAACCATAAGGTGGCCTATAGGGTGCCCTATAAAGCACCCTCAGAGGCACCTAATGGGTATAGTAAGCTGTGTGTGGTTTTGCCGGCATAGACATATGTACAGTAAATAAAAATAAAGCTGTGGACAGCCCTATCAAAAGGGCCCCACTGTGGGTTTGATCCCATGACCTCTGGCTGTATAGGGAGTGACGTAACCATTGGGCTACAGCTCTATAGCTGACAGCAAGCCCCTGGCTGGCTGCAGAGAGCCTGCACGTCACCCCAGAGACAGTCTGCTGTTGTAGACAGGATAGGGTTAGGCCACCCGTACCCATGATGCACTGCACATGCAAATCAGCTGTCCACTGATGCACACAAGATGGGGAATGCACCCCAACAGCTACCCGGCCTGGTAGGGGGAATTGTCCGTGTGCACCCACACAGCACCTCGGCCTGGTAGGGGGTCCTGAGCGGGTAGACTACCAGCAAAGAGTAGCTACACACCATCACATTGTGCGGGTACTGTGCTCACCCTGAGGGTGTGATGTGGCGCCCAGGACCAGGTCCACAACACCAGCCATGGCTGGATGAGGCCATGATAGCTCCAAAACAGTACTAACCTGTGAGATAGGAAGGTGCTGCAGTAAACATGTTGGATATGTCTGTCTCAGTTAGTGGAAACCCCCATGGACCCCTAGGTGGTCAAAGTACACCCCCCCCACCAATGGCAGCAGAGTGGACCATCAAACCCCAGTCCTGCTGGGGAACAGACACCCTACAGGGCAATCCAAGCAGCTCCACACACATCCATAGCACAATATCAGACAGACTTTAGGGCTGGATATCCAAAGATGCACCCCAGCACTATCTGATATTCACCTGCAGCAAGCCATCAGCCACTGCAAGGCACTCCATCAAGACACATATCAGCTGTGAACAGTCTGCTGGTTAGACCTGATGGAAATGCATGCACCCAAAACTGGAGTGGCAGTACACACAAGAAGAGTTCTGTGAGGAGACCCCAAAAGGAAACCCATATATATATCACAAGAGAGAAACACAATACAGCACTATGGGGGTGCCTAGCCATGCTGTCATCACTGCTCACTCAGGGTGAGAGTGCTCCCCCAGCAGCACATACAGAGGTCACCCTGTCTGTGTAGGTGGTGGCCTGGCACTACAATGTCACAGGCAGTGCCCTATGCCCTGTGCAGATGCATCCTGGCCAGCCCACCATGTCTGACCTATACCCATGGTACCTTGCTGCTCATTATGCACATTGGCAGGCCAATACTGGCAGTAGTGCTGGCAGTGTGGGTTGGGGAAGGTGTTTGCAGCCAACACACACTGTATAGACCAGGGGTGGGCACCTTCGGTCCTGGAGGGCCGCAGACCAGTCAGGTTTTCGGGATATCCCTAATGAACATGCATGAGATATATATGCATTAGAGATATCCTGCCAACCTGACTGGTTTGTGGCCCTCCAGGGCTGGATTTGGAGACCCCTGCCTTACACTTCTGTCATTTAAGATCGTGAGTGGACAAGGTACAGATGTCCTAGACATCGAAAGGGTATATAGAATGTGTCACATTCCTCCTCGATTCTCACCACCACCAAAAAGTTGTCTAATAGACAATTTTTTGGTGGTGGTGAGAAGTAAGGAGGACTGTGACAAATTCTATCTAACCTTTTATAGGGGTGGTTTGTGGCCGTCCAGGGCTGGATTTGGAGACCCCTGCCTTACACCTCTGTCATTTAAGATTGTGAGTGGACAAGGTGCAGATGTCCAAGACATCAAAAAGGTTAGATAGAATTTGTCACAGTCCTCCTCACTTCTCACCACCACCAAAAAATTGTCTATTAGACAACTTTTTGGTGGTGGTGAGAATCGAGGAGGAATGTGACACATTCTATATACCCTTTCGATGTCTAGAACATCTGTACCTTGCCCACTCACAATCTTAAATGACAGAGGTGTAAGGCAGGGGTCTCCAAATCCAGCCCTGGACGGCCACAAACCAGTCAGGTTGGCAGGATATCTCTAATGCATATATATCTCATGCATGTTCATTAGGGATATCCCGAAAACCTGACTGGTCTGCGGCCCTCCAGGACCGGAGGTGCCCACCCCTGGTATAGACAGACACACACTCCCACACCTATGCCAGCATTGTGCTACTATTGAGAGGGTGATTAGCCTTGGCCACCACACCGGTCCTGGGCACAGCACAGGCATGGATATGGTACGCAGTACTGCTGGGGGTCACTCCCCAGGGTGGTGAACACCATCAGAGGCCAGGCCTGGAGCACGCACCGCAGACACCAAACAGATTGTTCGGATGGGGTCAACTAGCAGTATGTGCGTAACGTAGGGATATCTATCAGCCTGTACTCTTAGCAAACGTTTCAGAGCTGTGCACCTCAGGTGTAGGGTGACATTGCTAAGGTATGCAGGTGCTGGTATTGGGAGATGCACACAGGGTCCAATGTTCTGCCTCTATAGGAGACATTGGCCAATGGGGCCTGTGGGTGTGGGTGTGGGTGTGTCTGCCCCTGTTGGCTGCTGCTTTACGGCAGCGCTTCCCCACTCCAGTCCAGTTTTGCATCACACTGTTCGGGTCTTCCTGCTGTCCCTCATGAATATGCATGAGCTACATCTACATGCCGTGGGGGTGGTGCATAGATATACAGCACAGGCATTTGTATGAGTGGCAGCATGGAACCTGACTGGTGTGTGACCCACCAGGACTGCATTTGGGGGATTCTGCTGTAGGTTCTGCCCCTGTTCATGGTGTCTGTGCTCAGTGGGGTTAAAGATAGACGTATTACCATTGCATATGTCCTCGTCACAAAAGGTGTGTCCTTACTGTCACTGTTTATTTGTGGGGAAAATATGTGGGCAAGATTGCCGGTAGCCCCAGCTGTTCTTTGAACCTGTGACCTTCTGTTCTTGCATGCACTGTCTGTGTGCACTGCACCACTGTGTAGCCACAGCTTGGTTGAATTCCCTGGATAGTCCATGACTGTGGATCCGGCAGGGCCTGTCTGTTGCTGTGGACTGTGCCAGCCTGCACATGGCTAGGCCTCTGTCTTCTGTCGCTAGCAGCCACTGCCCCCTGCACCACATGTACTCGTCCGCCAACATGCTGGCATGAGCTTCTCCCATAAAAAGCAGGTGACCTGATTGGAATGTGGCAGTACGGGACTGCATTTGGGGTACTTGGCTGTGGGTAATGCCCATTGTTGTGGTGTGTGTGCGTTGTTGGGTAAAATATGGGTGTTTTCCCCATGCTTATGTCCCCTGCAATACAGGGGTGTCTGCGCTATCTGTGTTTAGTGGTGGGTAAAATATAGGGACTGGGCTGGCAAGTGCCCCAGCTGGGCTTTGAACCTCTGACCCTCTAGTCCTAGAAGTACTGACTCTGTCCGCTGCACCACACAAACAGTGCAGCCCCTAGAGGTAGTAAGCCTGGCAGGATGGAGTCACAAACCCTGCTCTACGCAAATTTACTGTGGGCATATGCACCCTGTCTGGTGACAAACGTGCACATAAACCCCGGAAATAACCACGGGAAATGGGGGACAAAATATCACTACGCTGGGCAACAGTGATATTAATGGGCAACCATAGCAAACACTCCCAGGAAAGCTCCACAAAAGGAAATGTTTTTTGGAAGAGTCTCCGCTCCGTAAACCCTTCCAAAATTCATTTCTTTTTTCTGGAGCTTTGCTGGGTGTGTTTTCTGTATTTGCCCATCACTATAACTGTTACCCAGCTGAATTACTATTTTTAATAGTTCTGTTGTGGTCATTTTCTATTTTTATTTGCACTTTTGTGCTGTGCACATGTATCACACTGCTCACGTTTTGCTGGTTTCCCCGGTTTTCCTGTACATTGTTGACGGAAATGGTTTCTCTTCCCTTTAAATGCTTTCTACCGCGAGTGTTTCACTCGCAGTAGTTATTACATGCAAATTCGGGCCCGATACTGTGCGGGGAGCCTCTCCCCTCCCACTCTCCACCCATTGACCCCGTCTCTCCGCCCCTCAGGAGCCTTCCTCCGCCCTCCTTTAGCCGTTCCACGCCTCTATCGGACATTTGCGGGCCAGCACTTGTACGGGGCCAGTTAGTGTGCCGCGCACCTTTGCGGGGGTGACACGCACGTGTGCGGGGCATTTAAACGCGTTTATTAGCGTTTCAGTGCCGCGTTTCTGTGCGCTATTTTGCGGCGCACACATTTCCGGTTTTTAGTAAACATCCCCATAATCTCTAGTCCTCAAATCAAAAATCAACCTCACAGAGGCATTCTGTATCCGTTGTAATCACTTTTTTGATTTTGCAGTCAATCCATAAAATAGAGAGTTACAATAATCAAGCCTTGATGTTATAAATCTATATAAAAGATGTCACATCTCAGATTATGAAAAAACTGATGACTCTTGTATAATTGTTGCAAATAATAGAAACAGATCTTAACATTTTGGGATACCTGACCATCAAGAGAGAAATCACTGTCAATAATAACTCCCAAATTATGAACCTGACTCTTAGGGGTATGTTTACTAAACCGCGCTGATGTGCACGGCGCACTAAAGTGCCCGCTCAGGTGCGCGGCGCGCTGATGTGCGATAGAGGCATGGAAAGGCTCCCGGAGGGCGGTAGAAGGTTCCCCAGGGGCGGAGAGAAGGGGTCAATGGATGGAGAGTTGGAGGGGAGAGGCTCCACGCACACGAGCGGGGCTGAAATTCAAGCCAAAAAATACCGCGAGTGAAAACCTCGTGGTAGAGTCGATTTAAAGGGAAGAGAAACCATTTCTGTCAGCAATGTACAGCAAAACCGGGTAAACCTACAAAATAGTGATAAGTGTGATACATGTGCATGGTACAAAAGTGCTAATAAACATTGAAAATGACCCCAACAAAATCTAAAAAAATTATAATCAAGCTGGGCAATAGTGATAGTAATGGGAAACATCAAAAAACACTCCCAAGAAAGCCGCAAAAAATAAATATGAATTTTAGAGGGGTCTACGCTCCGTCCCCATACAAGGTGAATGATCCCACAGTGAAATAGCACTGATCAGGGTTTCCCTCTCCATTGGACAGGTTACCTATGGCATGCACATTTCCACAACGAGCAAAAGCAAAAGCAACCTTCACTTTATTGAAGGTCTGGGGACCTTTAATAAAGTGATTTTTTAAGCTGATTTGAGCCACTGGGTCATCTATTGCTTCTGCTCGTTGTGTACTCTACTGTTGCCTGCGGGAGCCTGCTCTCCTGTGTTATGCACATTTCCACAACAGCAGGGCGGGCAGGTCGGAATGGGCAATTGGACAGATGCTGGGAAAGGGGATACAGAGGGCTGAAGGCGGCACATTCTGTGGTGCAGCTGGGGCACAGTGCGGACTAGGCAGATGCCTAGATGGCACCTAGGAATGCTGAAACTGAATAGCAGACAGACAGCAACCGATGAGGGCCCAACATGGGCACAAAAGTGTTTATCACAGTGTCACAGGGGATAGTACCCAGCAGGTACCCCCAAGGGCACAGAACATTGGCAGGCGGTGATTGGGGGACTTGCAGACAAATTTGCAGGCACCCCTACCCCAGAACCCGCACCATAGGCAGCCGCCTACCCGCACACAGGATGGCCTGAAACTGCGTACCACCAGCACCTCCAGCAGAAGGGCATGTCAGCAGGGTGGAACAGGGGTACTGGAGGTGGAGGGGGGCAGTGGCAGCTGCCCAGAGAAGACCATGGCCTAGCCCTGTGTAGTTGGGTGCAATGCACTGCAACATACAGGCCCTGCCGGACAAACAGTCATGGTATCATCAGGGAATGCACGGTCTCTGTGGCATCATGGTGGTGCAATGCACACAACCTGGGTGTTTGGAAACAGAAGGTCACAGGTTCAAGCCCCAGCTGGGGCTCCTGCCAATCCATTCCCCATATTTTACCCACAACTAACTAGTGATAGTAAAGATGAACCTTTATTGAAGAGAACATAAGCATGGCTCAAACACCTCTATTTTACCCTACAGAGCACAGACACCATAAACATGCGCATTACCTAGAGCAGAGTCTCCCAAATGCAATCCTGGAGGGCCAAACACCATTCAGGTTCCATGCTGCCTCGAATAAAGATGCCTGTGCTGCATATCTATGCACCACCCCCATGGTATGCAGATGTATCTCATGCATATTCATGAGGGACAGCATGAAAACCCGAACAGTGTTTGGCACACCAGGACTGGAGTTGGGAACCTCTGCCGTAAAGCAACAGCCAACAGGGGCAGACACACCCACACCCACAGGCCCCATTAGCCAATGTCTCCTGGAGAGGCAGGACATTGGGCCCTGCGTGCATCTCCCAATACTAGCACTTGCATACCTTAGCAATGCCACCCTACACCTGGGTATATGGTACACAGCTATCAAACGTTTCCTATGATTACTGGCAGATAGCAATTCTTACGTTAAGCACAGTTTGCTCATTGAGCTCCATCATAACAATCTTTCTGATGTCTGTGGTGTGTGTGCTGCAGGTCTGGTCTCTGACAGTATTTACCACCCTGGGGAGTGACCCCCAACAGTATTGCGTACCATATCCATGCCTGTACTGTGCCCAAGACTGGTGTGGTGGCCAGGGCTGCTAAACTCCTCTATAGTAGCACAATGCTGGCAAAGGTGTGGGGGTGTCTGTCTGTCTATCCAGTGTGTGGTGGCTGCAAACATCCTCCACAGCCCACAGTGCCAGCACTGTTGCCAGTATTGGCCTGCCAATGTGCATAATGAGGAACAAGGTACCATGGGTATAGCCCGGACAGGATGGTCTGGCCAGGATGCATCTGCACAGGGCATAGGGCACTGGCTGGGACATTTTAGTGCCCGGCCACCACCTACACAGACAGGGTGGCCTCAGCATGTCCTGCTGGGAGATCACTCTCACCCTGACTGCGCAGTGACCACAGCATGGCTAGGCACCCCCATAGTGCTATATAGCATTTCTTTCATGTGATATTTATGTTTTTTTTTTGGGAGCCCAGTCACTGACATATCTGCTTGTTGTGTATGCTGACATCCCAGTTCTGGGTGCATGCATTTCCACCAGGAACATGCACTATGGACTAGCTAGCAGACTGTTTGCAACTGGTATGTGTCTTGATGGAGTGCCTTGCAGGGTGAAGCAGCTGAAGGCTTGCTGCAGGAGAATATCAGATAGTGGTGGGGTGCAGCTTAACATTATCCAGGCCTAATGTCTGTTTGCTGTTGTGTTATGGATGTGTACAGAGCTGCCCTGTAGGGTGTCTGTTCCCCAGCAGGACTGGGGTTGATGGTCTCCTCTACTGCCACCATTGCAGGGAGGTAGAATGTGCATCTGTTGATGGGAGACCATGTTTGCCATCCTCAGCACCTGGAGGGGGAGAAGGAGGAGGGTGGTGGTGGTACATGATCCTCCTGCGGGTCCATGGGGGCTACACCTGAGTGAGACAGACATCTATCTATCTAAAGTGTTTCTGCAGAAACTACCTATCTCACACATTGGCACTGCTGGGGACCTTCAGCATGGCCTATTTCTGCCATGGAAGGTGCTGTGGACCTGGTGCTGGGCGCCCCACCGCACACTTAGGGTGAGCACAGAAACTGCACAATGTGACGGTGTGTAGCTACTCTGTGCCAGTAACACACATGGTCAGTACCCCCTACCAGGCCGATGTGCTGTGGGGGTGGACATGGTCAGTTCCCCCTACCAGGCCGAGGTGCTGTGGGGGTGAATACCCCATCTTGTGTTCATCTGTAGACAGCTGATTTGCATGTGCAGTGCATCATGGGTACAGGTGGCCTAACCCTATCCTGGTGACCACAGCAGACTGTCTGTGTGGTGACGTGCAGTCCCTCTACAGACAGCCAGGGGCTTGCTAGCAGCTATAGAGCTGTAGCCCACTTGTTGCGTCACTGCCTGTGGAGACAGAGGTCATGGGTTGAAACCCACAGTGGGGTTATTTGATAGGGCTGCCCAAAGCATTATCTCTTTTTAATGTATATTATTGCTGCCAGCAAAAACACTCTCTGTGTACTGTACCCATAAGGTGCCTCAGAGGGCGCCTTATAGGGCACCCTATAGGGCACCTTATGGTTACCGTCCATATAAGGTGCACTATATGTTATCCTGTGGAGCGACTTATAGGGTGCCCTATAGGGGACATTTTAGGGTGCCATGGCGGACAGTGCACTTTATAATGTGCCCTATGGAGTGCCTTATAGGGTGCCTTATGCGGCACCTTCAGTTACGGCACGTGAGGGCGTGTTTGCTGGCAGCAATTAATAAAATACAAATAAAGTGCTGCAGGAAACAATACGTACATTGCAAAGCTGATGCCTCAGCCAGTCTTACATATTAGGCACACTGGAGAGCAAACTCATGACCCTGTATCAGTAGTCAATGCCTTAACCATTGTGCTACACTGCTGTTCCTCCTTGCATGTCAGCGCACCTACTTCAGATTTCCATGCGTTTAAATGCACAGTGCTGCCATCAAACACAGTGCTATGACCTTGCTGTGCCTCATAGGGCACCCTATATGGCGCCCTAGAGGCCACCCTTTCAGCAACACTGTAGGGTGCCTTGGCCGACAGTGCACTTTAAAATGTGCCCTCTGGGGTACCCTATGAGGCGCCTTATGCAGCACCTTATGTTACAATACTTTGAGGGTGTGTTTGCTGGCAGCACTAATTAAAATAAAAATAAAATGCCCCCTACAGCAACATTACCTATAACAGGGAATGCCTCAGCCAGCCTCCTTCATTAGGCACAGTGGGGGATTGAACCCATGACTCCTGCATCATTGGTCAGTGTCTTAACCATTGTGCTACACTGCTGTTCCTCCTTACCTCCCAGCGCACCTAATTATGATTTTCATTCCTTAAACTGCACAGTGCTGCCATCAAAAACAGTGCTGTGACCTTGTGGTACCTCATACGGCACCCTATAAAGCGCCCTATAAGCAACATTCTAGGGTGCCTTGGTGGACAGTGCACTTTAAAATGTGCCTTATGGGGCGCCTTATGTTAACACGCTTTGAGAGTGCGTTTGCTAGTAGACGTAATTAAAATATAAATAAAATGCCTCCTAAAGCAATCTTCTCCATATAGGTGATGCTTCAGCCAGCCTTCTTCATTTGGCACAGTGGGGATTGAACCCATGATCCCTGCACCATAGGTCAGTGTCGTAACCATGGCACTGTGGCTCTGTTCCTCTGCTTGCACATCAGCGCGCCACTTAGTGCATGATTAATCCCGGTTTTGCTTTTTTCTGACTGAAACGCCCACTCCTTATATGGCATCGGCACACTAGCACGGCGCGCACCCTAACGGGGTTTTAGTAAACATAACCCTTAATCTGAAACTCTACTACTTCCCAAAAAACGTTTGGGGTAGCGGAGGAGCTGTTTGATGAATCCATAGGATTAATCTGCAGCTTATTCTGTACCATCTATTTTTTAATCATATCCAAACAAGACGCCAATCTAGTAAATCCAGAGGCTTGATCTGCACCCAAGGAGACATACAGTTAAATATCATCAGCATGAGAATGTACCCGAACCCCTTGGGCAGAAATTGCAATTACAGGTTTGATTTAGAGGTTAAAAAGAAGAGGTGATAATATGATGTTGTGGAACACCATATTTCAGTGGCCTAGGATTGGAGATCATGTTTCCCACTACTAAATATCAATCACTACACCTATCAATCAGAAACAACTTAAACCAGGTAAGTACCAAATATGAAACTTCCATATCAGATAAGCTGTGCAATAAGATATCATGCCACCATTTTCTATGGGGTATGTCTACTAAGCCGGGCTAAGAGTTAACACGGGCTATCTGCAACTAGGTCCCATGTTATTCAATGGAACCTAGTTGTAGATAACCCGGTTTAGCCATTAACCCAGCTTAGTAGACATGCAGTACCCCTTTGTTTCTATGTTTTGTAAATATCCTTCTTAACATTTGATCAGCTGCTCTGATAGCCTCTACTAGGAGATGGGGGAGAAGGAGGTATTGGAAACATAAATTCTGATAATTTAGAAGACAACTATCAAAGGCACTTGTGTGGATAAACAACTACTAAACTAAGTCCCCTATCCATGAATTTTCATAACGTGGAGGGTAATTTTATAAGGGAGCACCTAGTTAAAGTGCATTTTATGTTGTTTATTTTAAGTCTAATGTTATAAAGACAAGTATGTAGCCTAAATGACATAGGGGTATGCTTACTAAACCGTCTTAATGTGCGCCCGGCGATAATATGCAGGCTGCCATAAAAGGAGTGGGCATTTCAGTCTTAGGGGTATGTTTACTAAACTGCGATAATCGTAAATAACGCGTGTTATGTAACATTAACGATTGTAAGCGCATCATAACGTGCGTTATGACGCGCTTACGATCGTTAACGTTACATAACGCGCGTTAACCGTAGTTAACGATCGTAAACTCCCGCGGCGCAGTAAAACACCGCAGAAGGTGGAGAGAGGGCGGAGAGAAGGGGTCAATGGGTGGAGAGTGGGCGGGGAGAGGCTCCCTTCACACTAACGTGCTGATCTAAAAAGCTCAATTCCAACGAGAATGAAAACCTGCCATTAAATGCACATTACAGGGGAGAGAAACCAATTTCAGTGTCAGCAATGTACAACCCAGGCAGGGAAATCTAAACAAAGTGATAAATGTGATACATGTGCACAGAACAAAAGGGCACATAAACACTGAAAATGACCGCAACAAACTGGAAAAAGACCATAACCAAGCTGGCCAATAGTGGTAGCAATGAGAAACATCAACCCCCCCCCCCCCCCGAGTAAGCTCCATAGAACAGATATAAATCGTGGAAGGGTCTATACTCCGCCCCCATACAAGGTGAATGAGCCCACAGTGATATAGCGCTGCTCAGGTTTTTCCCCCACCATCGGACAAGGTTCATATGGCGTGCACATGTCCCGCAACATCAGGGCGGGCATGTCGGAACGACAACTGGACAGATGCCGGAGAAGGGGATACAGAGGGCCGCAGGCGGCACATGCTGTGGTGCAGCTGGGCCACAGTGTGGACTAGGGCGATGCCTAGGTGGCCCATACGAATGCTGAAGCAGCAGAGCAGCCAGACAGCAACTGCTGAAGGCCCAACATGGGCACGACTGTGTTTCCCACAGTGTCACAGGGGAAAGTACCCACCAGCTACCCCCAAGGGCACAGAACATTGGCAGGCGGTGCTGGAGGGAAGCGTGGACACCTATGCAGGCACACCTACCCCAGAACCCGCACCATAGGCAGCCGCCTACCTGCACACTGGATGGCCTGAGACTGCGCACCACCAGCAGAAGGGCATGTCAGCATGGTGGCTGAGGGATACTGGTGGTGGAGGGGGCAGTGGTAGCTGCCCAGAGCAGACCGTGGCCTAGCCCTGTGTAGGTGGGTGCCGTGTACTGCAACAGACGGGCCCTGTCTGATGAACAGTCATGGTATCACCAAGGAATATACTGACTCGGTGACAACAAGGTGGTGCAGTGCACAAAACCAGTGTATTCAGAAGCAAAGAGTCAGAGGTTCAAGTCCCAGCTGTGGTTCCTGCCAACCCAATCCCCATAATTTACCCACTACTAAAACGTGCTAATACAGACAGCACCTTTATTGCAGATGATGTAAAAATGCCCAAGACACCTACAGTTTACCCTACAGAGCACAGACACCATAAACATGCACATTACCTAGAGAAGAGCCTCCCAAATGCAGTCCTGGAGGGCCAAACACCATTCCAGTTCCATGCTGCCTCTGATAAAGATGCCTGTGCTGCATTTCTATGCGCCACCCCCATGGTATGCAGATGTATCTCATGCATATTCATGAGGGACAGCATAAAAACCCGAACAGTGTTTGGCACCGCAGGACTGGAGTTGGGAACCTCTGTCGTAAAGCAGCAGCCAACTGGGGCAGACACACCCGCACCCACAGGCTCCATTATCCAATGCCTCCTGGAGAGGCAGGACTTTGGGCTCTGCGTGCATCTCCCAATACTAGCACTTGCATACCTTAGTAATGCCACCCTAAACCAGGGAATATGGTACACATCTATCAAAAGATTGCTATGATTATGGCAGATAGCAATTCCTAGGTTAAGTAAAATTTTCTGAGTGAGCTGCATCATAGCAACCTTTCTGATGTCTGTGAAGTGTGCTACAGGTCTTGTGTCTGACAGTGTTTACCACCCTGGGGAGTGACCCCAACTGTATTGCATACCATAACCATGCCTGCACTGTGCCCAGGACTGGAGCGGTGGCCATGGCTGCCAAACACCTCTATAGTTGTACAATGCTGGCATAGGTGTGGAAGTGTGTGTCTGTCTATCCAGTGTGTGGTGGCTGCAAACACCCTCCACAACCCACACTGCTAGCACTGTTGCCAGTATTGGCCTGCCAATGTGCATAATGAGGAGCAAGGTACCATGGGTATAGCCTGGACAGGGTGGCCTGGCCAGGATGCATCTGCATCAAAATGCATCAAAATATCTCATGTATGTAGTTCACCCCTGTTATCCAAGTTTGTATCCCTGTTCTATGTAAAACCAAACAGCTTGTTGTTATGGTCATTGTGTTATAATGTAAACCGCGCTGATACCGAATAGTGCGGTATATAAGAAATTGTAATTAATAAATAAATAAATCTGCACAGGGCATAGGGCAATGGCTGGGACATTGTAGTGCCCGGCCACCACCTGCACAGACAGGGTGGCCGGGCACTACAATGGTTTATGGTTACAGTCCATATAAGGTGCCTTATGAGTTGTCTTATGGAGCACCTTATAGGGTGCCGTGGCAGACAGTGCACTTTATAATGTGCCCTATGGAGTGCCCTATAAGGTGCGTTATGCGGCACCTTATGTTACGGCACGTGAGGGTGTGTTTTCTGGCAGCAATAATTGAAATACAAATAAAATGCCTCAAGAAACAATACTTACATGTCATAGATGATGCCTCAGCCAGCCTTATTCATTAGGCACACTGGGGGATCAAACTCATGATCAGTCAGTGTATTAACCATTGTGCTACACCTCTGTTTCTATGTTTGCATGTCTGGGCGCCTACTTAAGATTACCGCGCGTTAACGCGCTTAGCAGCGCTTTGCCCAATAATGTGCGCAGCAGCGCGCGTTATCACGCGATAATCCCATTTTGCTACTTTAAGACTGAAACGCCCACTCCTTTTATGGCAGCCTGCACAATATCGCCGGGCGCACATTAAGACGGTTTAGTAAACATACCCCTTAGTGTTAGGCATCCATAGCACATCTAAAGCCTATTTAATGAAGAAAAGTTGAAGCATACTTTCCTTTATAAAATAAGGGCAAAAGTGTACAAAAGCATGCTGCACTGCGCAGTGCCACCTCCCCCCCCCCCCTCACCAGGGAGAGGGGAGGCTGCCACCATTTCAGCCCCACATCTTAAAGCACATGTGTTTGCCTGCACGGCCTGCTGCTCCTGTACTCTTCTGATGCAATTTCCTGCCCCCTCAGGAGCTGGGATGGCAGGTTGTAAGTGTGCCCACATGCACGGGAACTTTAAAGCTCACCACGGTGTTGAAGCAGCAGCAGAAAGCTTCCAATTTAAAAACTGTGGAGGGGCCAGAGGTCACCATGTCACCCAACATGACCTTCCACATTAGGTGGCCACCTAGTCCACCTGGTGGGCAGGCTGGCCCTACATTCAGGTTCCTGGGAATGCTCCAGCCATGCATCTACCACATCCCCATTCAGACTTGGACATCCTCACATTGAGAACATCCACAGATGTGGCTTCTAAAATGGCTCTGGAGTCATCTCTATGCTTTGGATGACTCTGTGCCCATTTTCAGACATCCAAAGCATGAATAGGGCTTCCAAAATAGCTCTCATAGAGAATAATTTTATAAACTCCCACAGAGTTAACACATGTATTTGAGGCCTACTTTATAACGTGAAGTACAGTATGTGTGTACTTTATAAAATAAGGGTGCATCAAATTAGTTGCAAGCACTTACTCCTTCCCTGTTGTTAAGTGCTATCAAGTCGGTGTCGACTCCTGGCGACCCTCTGGATAGTTGACCTAAGCTTTGTTCAGACTTCAGCCAAGTGGCTCATTGTTGATAGAGTGGTATCCATAGCTCCTATTATTGTATTGATCCATCTCATTGCCGGCCTTCCTCTTTTACGGTGACCATCTACCTTCACTATGGCTGGTATAAATGCCCCTGCCTAGATTTCTCAAGAATGTGCAAAGGTTATAGTATTTTTTAACTTAGGGGCATGTCTACTAAAGGGATTTAACACTCGTTAATAAAGTTAATGCGTGTTAAATGCCAGAACCATTTTATTTCTATGGATGCAGTGTCACTTAATGCGCGTTAACCTTTAGAAGACATGCTTCTGTAAATTTGGGCTCCACCTAAACTCCACTCCTGTACACACCTACACTGAAAATGTGCATGATTTGTCTTATATGTGTACTTACAGAATAGTGATAATCTAAAGTATGCACATGAATGCTGATTCACTTGTGTAAGTCCTTGCAAAAGGTGCATATCTTATGCAGCTCCTTATAAAATTGCTTTCACAGAGGTTCATTATATAATGGTCGGTTAGACTTTTTTTTCAGGCACACAGTTAATGCCAGTTTTCTAAAATATGGCATGCATGTATATAAGAACATAAGAACATAAGATATGCTATACTGGGTCAGACCAAGGTCCATCAAGCCCAGTATCCTGTTTCCAACAGTGGCCAATCTAGGTCATACGTACCTAGCAGTTTCCCCAAAAGACACACGTTCCACAATGCTTGTATTGGGTCAAGCATTGATATCCTGGGTCACTTTTTAATAATGGTTTATGGACCTTTCCTCCAAGAACTTGCCCAAACCTTTTTTAAACCCAGCTACACTAACAGCTCTTACTACATCCTCCGGTAACAAATTCCAGAGTTTGATTACATGTTGAGTGAAAAAATACTTTCTCTTATTAGTCTTAAATAGTTTACCCTGTAGCTTCATTGCATGTCCCCTATTCTTTCTATATCCTGATAATGTAAACAATCGATCTATGTTTACCCATTCCACTGCGTTCATTAATTTATAGACTTCTATCATATCTCCCCTCAGCCGTCTCTTTTCCAGGTTAAAGAGCCCTAACCTTTTTAGCCTTTCTTCATAAGTGTATCCTTCCATCCCCTTTACCATTTTGGTAGCTCTTCTCTGAACCTTTTCTAATAACGCTATATCCTTTTTAAGATATGGCGACCAGAATTTCACACAATATTCAAGGTGTGGTCTCACCATGGAACGATATAGAGGCATTATAATATCCTTTGTTTTATTTTTCAATCCTTTCCTTATGATACCTAGCATTCTATTTGCTCTCTTGGCCGCTGCTGCACACTGGGCAGAGGATTTTAACATGTTATCCACAAAGACGCCTAAATCTTTTTCCTGTGTGGTGGTTCCTAATGTGGAACCTTGCATCAGGTAACCATAGTTTGGGTTGTTTTTCCCTAGGTGCATAACTTTGCCCTTGTCCACATTAAAGTTCATCTGCCATTTTGATGCCCAGTCTTCCAATTTATCAAGATCCTCTTGCAATTTTCCACAATCCTCTTGTGTTTTAACAACTTTAAATAGTTTTGTGTCATCTGCAAATTTGATAACCTCACTTGTTATTCCCTTTTCCAGGTCATTTATGAATATATCAAAAAGCAGCGGTCCCAACACAGATCCCTGGGGTACCCCACTATTCACCTTTCTCCATTGGGAAAATTGGCCATTTAGCCCTACACTCTGCTTTCAATCTTTTAGCCAGTTCCTGATCCACAATAGTGCACTGCCTCCTATCCAATGACTCTAGTTTTGCCAAAAGTCTCTGATGAGGGACTTTGTGAAAGGCTTTCTGAAAGTCCAAATACACTATATCAACCGACTCACCTTTGTCTACCTGTTTATTCACACCTTCAAAAAAACATAACAGATTAGTAAGACAAGATCTTCCTTGTCTAAAGCCATGTTGGCTGTCTCCCATTAAGCCATGACTATCTATATGTTCAGCAATTTTGTTCTTTATGATGGTTTCTACCATTTTTCCCGGTACTGACATCAGGCTCACCGGTCTGTAGTTTCCTGGATCACCCCTGGAACCATTTTTTAAAATTGGCGTTATGTTCGCCATCCTCCAGTCTTCAGGTATTACAGATGATTTTAATGATAGTTCACGGATTACTAATTGCAGGTCTGCAATCTCATATTTCAGTTCTTTCAACACCCTTGGATGTATATCATCCAGTCCAGGTGATTTGCTACTCTTCAGTTTATCAAATAGTTGTAATACATCTTCCCAATGTATCGATATTTCCTTCAATTCTTCCGCACCTTTAAATACCACTTCAGTCATGGGTAACATCCCTACATCTTCCTCAGTAAAGACTGAAGCAAAGAATTCATTCATTCTCTCTGCTGTCGCCTTGTCGCCTCTTGGTGCCCCTTTAACCGCTCTATCGTCTAATGGACCAACTGACTCTCTCACAGGTTTTTTGCTACGAATGTACTTGAAAAAATCTTTATTATGCGTTTTTGCTTCCGCAGCAATCTACTTCTCATATTCTCCCTTTGCCTGCCTTATCAATGCCTTGCATTTAACTTGCCAGTGCTTGTGCTATTTCCAGTTTTCATTGTTTGGCTCTTTTTTCTATTTCCTGAAAGATGCTTTTTTTTTGGCAAGAACAGCCTCTCTGACCTCACCTTTAAACCATGTTGGCAGTTTTTTTGGACTTCCTTCCACTTTTTTTAAAGCGTGGAACACAGCTGGTCTGGGCTTCCAAGATAGCATTTTTCAACAACACCCAAGCTTGATGTAAGTCTTTAAGCTTTGCAACTGCTCCTTTTAGTTTGTTCTTAACTATTTTCCTCATTTTATCATAGTCTCCCTTTCCTCATTTTCCTATTTTTATCATAGTCTCCCTTTCAAAAGTTAACCCTTTATTTAAAATAATGGTGTAAGTGGTAGAAAACGCATGCAAATTTAAGATATGAGCGCATATGCCAGCCTCATGGCTGTGTAAATGCCCATAACTTGATTTTACAGGAATATGTGTATTTTATAATTTATGTAGGTAAATTTGCGCTCACCCATGATCCGTCCAAACTCTGCCCCTGTGCACATTGACAGTAATAGATCCAATGTGCGTATTTTCAGAATAGTGACTGCCTATAATACACACATAAACCACTTAACATGATTTATGCACATAAACACATGCAGAAATATAAGAAGTATCTTAAATAACACAGGTACACTAAAAATTTTTTTTTTTTAAACTGCCTCTAATGTTTCGATTGATTTTTACGTTTTTTGGTGCGCTGAATCCAAATCTGGTAACCAATTTGCTCCATCACGTACAGATTTTTTGCTACATTGGGTTAGCAGTTTGAGGTGAACGTTTCAGATTGAGTGCGATCGAGATAAAAATTTCTTGGATGAATTCTTTATACTAATTGTTTAGTAGTTATTCAAATAAGAATAAAGAAAATTGTAACAAGGCAGCACATAAGAATAGAGTATTGACAACATAACACACTGTGATGGTAGCAAAATTGTCTGCACTTAAAACAGCCACATACATGTGCACAAACATTGAGCATATAAGAGCGAGGTTAGACACAAAGCAAAGCAAAGAAATGTGCAAAAAATGTTGTACAGGTATGTATGTAAGAATAGAAAACGCAAACCGCACCATTGCAATACATGAAGACAAACACCCGATGGTGTGAAAATAAAATTCTAATAAATGAGATCCGACACTGTGGTAATAACTAGCAAATTTTTATTTCAAAGTTTAGTAAAAACACAATATTTGTCAACACAGTTTACATTTTAAAGTCATTCTTGGGTCAATCAATCTCCTGGTGGGCCCGTTTCTTCTTCCCCCGAATGCTTCTCTTGGTGCGCTGCTTGGCGTATTTTTCATCTGGGGTTTCCCGCAGCAGCAACCAGCAGAAATCAGCCATCATAGTGGTGTTCCATCTTCCTTGGTACCTTCTCTCTGTGTCCTTGATCTCCTGGTGAAACCTTTCACCTTGTTCTTCACTGTACGCCCCCAAGTTTTCGGGAAAGTAGTTCACATGGGAGTGCAAGAAATGGACTTTCAGGCTCATGTTACAGCCTTGTTCTTTGAAGGCATTGAGCATCCTGGCAACAATATCCTTATAGTTCTCATCCCGCCTGTTCCCCAAGAATTTGAGAACAACATCCTTGAAGGAATCCCAGGCTTCTTTTTCCTTCTCAGACATCGTTTCAGCGAATGCTCCATCTGAAATTAGTTTCCTTATATCAGGGCCAACAAACACTCCTTCCTTTAGCTTTGCTTCAGAAAGTCGGGGGAACTTTGAGCAAAGGTACCGAAAGCACTCACCATCTTTTGGAAGGGACTTGATGAATTGCTTAATGAGACCCAACTTAATGTGGAGAGGTGGTAATAGAATTTTATCACGAGGTACCAAGCTCTCATGAAGAACATTTTTCTCACCGGGTCTCAAATACTCCCGAATTGGCCAGTCTTTTTTCCCCCAGTGTAGGTCGCGGGCCCGGCTATCCCACAAGCAAAGGAAGCAGGGATATTTGGTGAAACCGGATTGCTGCCCTAATAGCATGGATAGAATTTTAAAGTCTCCACAAATCATCCACTTATGCTCATCATAACGAATCTTCTGAAGAATCAGGGCCAAATTCTCGTATTTTTCTTGGAGAATAACAGAGTGAGCAATAGGAACTGAAGCGAATGTGTTGCCATTATGAAGAAGAACACCTTTTATGCTGTCTTTTGACGAATCAATGAACAGCCGCCATTCAGCAGGATCATACTTGAGTTTAAACTTTTCCATCACTCCGTATATATCGTTGCAAAATACCAAATCTTCCTCTTTGCTGAAATACTTCAAAAATTGTGTCTCGCGGTTGCGGTACCAATAAAAAGTTGTTCCTGGTGACAATAGATTTTTCTGTTTAAGCCGAGAACCTAGCAGTTGGGCAGCATCTTTTGGGAGTCCTAAATCCCGGACTAAATCATTCAATTCAGCTTGAGAGAAAAGTTCAGGTTTCGGATCTGGTTCAGTTTCAAACTCGGAAGTACTGGACTCATCGGGAAAAGCCATCTGATGAGTCTCATCATGATCAGAACCGTCCACAAAAATATGATCCAAAGATTTTGGTGGTTCAGGCACAGGTACTTCGTTGCTATGAGGCATAGGCCTAATTGCTGAGGGAAGGTTGGGGTAGCTTATTACGTTCTTATTTTTTAAGTTGTATCCCTTCACAATGCAAGAGCAAAAATAGCAGTCACTGCTGTGGTCTCTTTGTTCACGCCACATCATAGGTATTCCGAAACGAAATGCTTGTTTTTTACCTTTCATACATAAGCGTAGATCTTCCTCACATGTCTTGCACACTTTGTGAGGAGCCCACGGTTTGTCTTGATCGCCTAACTTCAAACCGAAATAGGACGCAACCTCTGGCTCTGTGAGCCATCACAAATACACAGCACTACAAACTACAACTGTAGTGAACCACTTCGGAATAAAGCTGGATTACGACTGAGCAAACAAAAGGTAATAATGAACTTGCAAGAAACTGAAATTTGACAGGAACGTTCATGTCGCAACCACCATGTTTGAGCGAGCAGGCGAGGCGAACAGGAAAGAACATGCGCCAGCGCGAGTACTGGATTTAGCCCCCCGCCTCCCAATTGTCCTGTTAATGTATAAAATGAATACAAAACACTCTAAAATGTCATAAGGGAGTGTTTCTAGTTAGTTAACCATTACAACCTCTATTTTGGGCCAAGAAAATAAACTGCAGTCGGCTAAAAAGAAATTATGTGAACATTCCTTATATGGGTAAGAAATCTAATTTTGCAAGAAAACGTGACGTGATGGAACATTTTGGCTATTTTTCCTGGATTCAGCACCCCAAAATCTATAGGAATCAGTTGCAAAACTGGAGGCAGTTTTTTGGTAGTGTACCTGTGTAATTAGCCCCCTAGTGGCTGAATATTGCTACTGTAAATATAGTGGCTGGGGTAAAACAGCCTCCACATATACTCGTATACAGGGCCAGCACTACATCTGCAAACTAGGCAGTTGCCTAAAGCTCCAGCCATCTGGGGGCACCCACTGCTTTTGCTGCTGCTGCCCTTCTCCAGGGCCTGCAATGATGGCAATGGCTCCTGATATAAACAAATGTGATATGTTATTTTTACAATGTAATATAATGTTTGTATTCCATTCATTCACCATTCTGTAATATACTTTTGTATGTCTGCATCCTGGGAAGAGGGACTATGAGGTTAATAATACGTAGCCTGTCACAGGTGCAGAGGTACAAAGCTGATTCACCTTTACTGTATGCATCCTGGGAAGAGAGACTACGTGGCTAATAACACGTAGCCTGATACAGGTGTATATGTAATGATTTTCTGACTTTCTTTACTGTATGTCTGCATTCTGGGAAGAGAGACTATGTGGCTAATAACACGTAGCCTGAAACAGGTGTATAATATTATCCAATGAATTAATGTGCATGCTGACTATAAAAGAACTGTGAAACAGAGGATCTTTGTGAAATGCTCACTGAAGCATTCCACCCTTCCTTGCAAGAAAGTGATTGATTAAACTAACTCTGCATCACTGAGAAGTCTGTTATTGTGTAAAAGTTATATTTCTTACAGATTGGGGGCTCATGTCCAGGATTGTGTCATCACTGGAGGAGACCACCGCCATTGAGAACAGGGAGACACATCCCATTGAGTTCAACAGCCTTGTTTATCAGCGACAGGGGGACTCCAACAGTTTACTGACAGTAGAATCCCAAGACCATGAAGGAAAAATCAATATAGACTCAGTGAAGCAGACTATGTATTAGACAGACAAACACATCAACCAAGTAATTCTGTGCACAGACCAAGGTAAGAAACAAGACTGTAAGTATTGCCTTGGTGGTTGGGTATTGAGACAGACTGTTGTATGTATGAGATGTGTGAGTGCGGAGTCTCAATCCGTGGTTCCGACACATATGCGAGGAGTGCGGCCGGAGAGAGATGAAGTGAAAAGCACATTGGTGAAACAGGTCTCAATGGGTGTCAGGAATTCTAAAGGAAACTCGAGTAAGGATGGGGTCAGGGATAAGGACCCCAGGGACATTCCTCCAGACAGTCAATTAGGGAGGATGTTTAAATATTGGAAGGATAATATGAGTACTCAGGATAAAAATAAAACTAAGATTTTAAGAATTGCTGTGTTACATAGAAAAGAGAAAGCATAAAAGCTAGCTGCAGTCTTCTGGCTGATATTGGGAAAAGACAGAGGGTGGTTATGTCAAATTCCTTAACTTATATGTAAGCAGTGAAAAGATTAATTCAACAAGCATTTGCTACTGCCAAAAAGGAATAGCAGTGGTGCATGAAAATGGTCATTAAGCAGGGAATTCTCTTGAAGCCAGAGAAACATAGATTAGCAGATGAGATTGCTAAGGGAGCTGCCTAGAGGTAGACTTAACCCCTATGTACAATTTAACCTCAGAAATAGGGAGTCAGGCAGCAAATCCTCTTATCTTAAAAAGGATATAGCATTAATAGAAAAGGTAAAGAGACGAGCCACCAAAATGGTAAAGGGGATAGAAGAGAAGCTAAAAAGGTTAGGGCTCTTCAACCTGGAAAAGAGACGGTTGAGGGGAGATATGATAGAAGCAGTATTTTTAGTAGACAGAGGAGCTGCCCAGACATTCTTAAATTATATACTAGAGGGAATGAGATTAACAGATCAAAAGCTCACAGTCTCAGGAGTAAAAGGAGAGGGTTTTTTGGTCTCAATATTTGAGACCACCCTGTTAAAAATGGACCATGAGGAGATAGAGGGACAGTTGTTGTATATCTCAGAAGCAGGGAGTAATCTATTAGGAAGGGATATGATTACACAGTTAAAATTAGAAATAAAGGTGAAAGACAGCCAAATCATTGTAGAAATGGTTGTCCTCACCGAAGAAGAAGAGTCAAATAGACCCTATAGTCTGGGCAAGGGAAGGAAATAGGGGAGGATTGAATATCCCGCCATTGAAAGTTGAACTGAACAAGGAAGGCAAAGTAGTGTGCCAAAAACAATATCCCATTTCGTTGGAAGGTCGTAAGGGCCTCCAACCTGTTATAAGAAGTTTATTAAAAGATGCACTATTAGAACCATGCATGTCCCCATTTAATACTCCCGTCTTGCCAGTAAGAAAACCAGATGGATCATATAGGTTAGTACAGGATCTGAGGAGACTGAACCAAATAGTACAGATAAGGCACCCAGTAGTACCAAACCCCTACACAATACTGAGTAAAATACCCCATGAGCATAAATGGTTTAGTGTTATAGATTTGAAGGATGCATTTTGGTCCCGTCCCCTGGACCCAATAGTAGGGACATGTTTGCCTTTGAATGGGAAGACCCTGATACTGGTCGGAAACAACAGTTCCGGTGGACAGTGTTGCCCCAAGGGTTTACGGAATCACCTAATTTGTTTGGACAAGTGCGGAACAGGTGATAGAAAAATTTTCTACACCATCCGGCGTAACTCTTTTGCAATATGTAGATGATCTTTTAATATCAGAGAAAAAGAAGACCCAAGTAAGTGAAGCCACCAAAGCTCTATTAGAGTTTCTGGGAAGACAAGGGTTCCGGGTTTCCAAAACTACATTAGAGAATGAAGTAAAATACCTCGGACATTTAATTAGTGAAGGAAAAAGGAGAATAGGTCCAGAACGAATAAAATGGATTACAGATTTACCCCTACCTAGGACAAAGAGAGAACTTGCTCCCTCAATCCCTCCGCATTGAACTCTCCTTTCCGCGTTTCAAAGCTCTCCTAAAAACGCACCTTTTCTGCCAGGCTTTTGACCTCCCTCTCCCCACCGATGGCTCTGGTCTCCCCTCGTCTGAACCCCCCCCCCCCCCGTCTGCCACTTAGCATCTCCCACTCTCGGAACATTCTCTTCTGAACTATTTTCTACTCTTTCTCTATCTCTCTTCTTTCCTATCCTCCATTGGCGTTCCTTTCCTCTCTGTGTCCTTGCAGCCAACTCATTGTTTTATTGTACATCGCCCTGACGGCTTGTCATGTGCGGTATATCAAACTCTGCCAATAAAGAATAATAAAGAATAACTAAGGAAGTTCCTAGGACTAACTGGGTATTGTAGCTTATGGATAGATTCATATGCCCAAAAGACTAAGGGATTATATTCAAAATTGCTAGAAGAGCAACCTAACATTATAATTTGGAAAGAAGAAGAGAAAGAGTTGTTTAAGGATTTAAAACGGAGCTTGGTAGAAGCCCCGGTTCTGGCCTTACCCTCACTGGACAAACCCTTACATTTATTTGTTACTGTAAATGGGGGAGTAGTCTTAGGGGTCCTCACTCAAAAATGGGCAGGGAAGAAACAACCTGCATATTTATTTAAAATCTTAGATTCAGTGTCAAGGGGATGGCCAGAATGTGTTCAAGCAGTAGCGGCAACAGCCCTATTGGTAGAAGAGAGTAGGAAATTGACATTTGGAGGGGCCCTGGTAGTAAGTACCCCACATCAAGTGAGAACCATCTTAACCAAGAGGGCTGGGAGGTGGCTCACTGATTCACGAATCTTGAAATATGAAGCAATATTAATGGAAAGAGATGACCTAGTGTTGACCACAGATCAGTGTTTAAACCCAGCTGCCTTCCTATGGAGTGGAACGGGTAAACATAGATCGATTGTTTACGTCATCAGAATATAAAAAGGGGATATGCAATGAAGTTACAGGGTAACCTATTTAAGACTAATTAGAGAAAATAAATATTTTTTTTCTCACTCAACGTGTAATCAAACTCTGGAATTTGTCACCGGAGGATGTAGTAAAAGCTGTTAAAGCAGCTGGGCTTTAAAAAAAAAAGGGTTTGGACAAGTTAAAGGTCCATAAACCATTATTAAAAGGGACCCAGGATATCACTGCTTGACCCCATACAAGCATTGAGGAACCTGTGTCTTTTGGGGAAACTGCTAAGTACTTGTGACCTACTGTAGATTGGTCACTGTTGAAAATGGGATACTGGGATTGATGGACCTTGGTCTAACATGTCATGTTCTTATGACCTTGGTATGGCATGTCTTATGTTCTTATGTTCTTATTTACTGAAAGGGAAAAATGAAAACTTGAAGATATAGGGGCAGTAGAAACTGAAAGGGGGGAAATGGGTTTTACCCGATGGCAGGCAGATGATAAACAAACAAATAATGAGAGAAATTATGGCCATTCTACATTAAGCATGGAGGAGAAGCCTAATGGCTAAGAACACTGGATTAGGAACCCAGAGACCAGGGTTCAATTCCCACTAGCATGCCTTGGGCAAGTCACTTAACCCTCCATTACCTCATAAAAATCCAAGTTATCAATGTCCCTGTTTTAGTGTACATTACCAAGTTTAAGTTTCAATGTAAACCGCTTTGATTGAAATGATAAAGCAGTATATAAAACCTGTTAAATAAATAAATGAGTCATTGGGGTGTATGGGAATATACACAGTAGCCAAGCAAGTGTGTGAGAGGTGTATAACCTGTAAGAAAATAAATAAAATGGTCCTTAGGAAACAACCGCAGGGAGACAGAGACCCTGGTCTTAGTCCATTCTAAAGTATACAGGTTGATTTCACTGAGTTGCCCCTGGTTGGGCAGGTGAAGTAACTTTTGGTAATAGTGGACCATTTGACGGGATGGGTGGAGGCATATCCCATGGTAGCTGCCACAGCAATAGAGTAGCAAAGATAGTTTTATAACAAATCATTCCAAGATATGGGATGATAGATCACATTGACTCGGACCAGGGAAGTCACTTTACAGCCAAGGTATTGCAAAACATAATGGAAACTCTGGGAGTATCCTGGGATTTCCATACTCCATGGCATCCACCCTCCTCAGGGAGAGTGGAACACATGAATCAGAGAAGTTAGCCAAATTGATGTTAGAAACAAAATTACCTTGGACTAAGTGTTTGCCCTTAATTTAATTTAATTTAATTAAACAGTTTCTTATATACCGCACCTTCCAGAGATCAGGTGCGGTTTACATAGAACAACAATGTAACAGGTCAACATCTGTTAATACAGGGAACAATTTGAAACAACTTATATTACATTACATAGAACAGCTTTAAACCATAACATCTTAAATTACATTACTTGAAACAATATGAACTGTTGTTAAGAATTAACCATTGTTAAGAATCTGAGCAGCCCCTCAGAAAGATTTAGGATTGTCTCCCTACGAAATTTTATTTGGATTACCCTATATGGGACAATTAAAGGAACCTCCCCAGTTTGAAACTAAAGATAAGTTTCTTAAAGAATATATACTTGGGCTGTCCTCTTCTTTATCTGTTCTCAGGAATAAAGGATTGTTGGCACAAACACCTCCATTGGAGATTGCAGTTCACGGTCTCAAACCAGGACAGTGGGTCTTGATAAAATCCTGGAAGGAGTCTAAATTGCAACCAGACTGGGAAGGCCCATTCCAGGTCTTACTGAGTACTGAGACTGCTGTAAGAACTGCAGAAAAAGGTTGGACGATTAAAGGTCCAGTTGAAGCTCCTTCAAATGCACAATGGAAGGTCCAGGGAATTACTGACCCTCTGCGCCTGAAAATACCAAGGAAATACCAAGGAACAGGAGAGGAGTTTGTTAGCAAGGACTAATAAAAATTATAACATGAACAAAGAAAAGTGGATGATGTTGCAATGACGGGGGGGATCACTTTCTCTGTTAAGGGGAATGACATGGGATCTAGGACGGGGAAAGGGATGGACTGATGAACAAATACAAACACAAACACGATGGGGAAGGATGTATCCTAACATATTTACTGTAACCGTACCAGAGTTAGAGGGACCGGTGAGCCTAGAATTTGATGCCTGCCAAGTGATAAGTTGTGATGGGGGATACTACAAAAAGTTGTGGGGAAATAGTCATAAGTATATGTGTCCAGAGACTGCTCAGACACTGATGTTCGGGATGCCGTTATGGGTGGTCACAAGTTTGGTGGACCACCAAAGATGGAGGCTGGGTTTTCCCAGAGGGGAAGAGGCACCCAGTTCAAAAGAAAAATAACAATGATAAAGAAACACAGCATTTAGCAATGTAACCCATGAAGTTGCAACTCCATCGTGGTCACCCTCTCTGGAAGGGATGACTTATTAGATGGGACCTATAGACTAGGAATAGACGTTAGTGGACCTGATCCCCTGAGAAGATTGAGGATAAGAATACCCCTCAAGAATCATACTCAGGTCTCCACACCTCAAGATAGTGGAGATTAACACTAGAAGCCCCAAATTGTGTCAATTGACGCAAATGCATCTTCAAAGTTGTATACCAGCGCCACTGCTAGAACCATGTCAGTCATGTTCCATGACTTTGTTAGCAAGGTCAAGATGTTCAAATATGTGCATCAAAAATTAATGACAGATGCACCACCTAGCGGGAAAATGAATTTATACCTAGAAGCCCCAAAGTACATCAATTGACACACTCAATTGTCTTGGATGCGTCAATTGACGTACTTTGGGGCTTCTAGGTATAAATTCATGTTCCCACTAGGTGGCGCATCTCAATCACTGTCTACAGTTTTACTCCGACATTACAAACAATAAACACACAATGACATCATGTAATGACATCACATACTGCACGTATTTAACAAATAAGTAACTTCACATTAATTCACATCTGCATTTATATGCTAAATGCAGTCATCGTGATAATGCATCAATTGACGCACTTTGGGGTTTCTAGGTAAAATTCCTTTTGGGGCTTCTAGTGTTCAAGTTTTGAGGGGCACTCTACAGATGGAAAGGGTTATGGGGATGTGAACACCTGGGTGGAATGGGTTAAATATACCGTAGGAAGTCTCAACAGTAGCAATTGCTATGCAGGTGCCTCCAGGAGGCCCATTGCACAGGTTGTGCCCTTACCCTTGAGGTGGGATACAGATCCCGATGGAGTAAGATGCCTCATATCTCTGTATCAGGAAAAAAAACGGCTTGGGGAAATGAAAGTTGCAAGTCATTGAATTTGCTCTTTCCCCCTACAGACTTGAAAGAGGTAAAAGTTCCCCACACATTTTCAGCAGTGTTTGGAAATCACTCCACCTGTCTCACCAGGTGGGGGAAGAACTACACAAGAGAAGTGGGGGAACTGAACACCTGCGTTCTAAGCCTAAACCTGACAGGGATGGAAGGAGAAGAGAAGAACTACTCCAACCTGGTAATCCCTAGGGCAGACCTGTGATGGTACTGTGGAGGGAGGATGTTGAGACCAAGATTGCCTACCCTATGGTCGGGAACATGTGCAATAGTTCAATTGGCAGTTCCTTTCACTTGGCGTTCACAGAACAGGACAAAGGGCAAATACAAAGGAAAAGGAGGAGTACCTTGGGAGCCTCATTTGATGATGACAGGATATATATAAATGCAATAGGAGTCCCTCGGGGAGTTCCGAATGAGTATAAAGCACGAAACCAGATTGCAGCTGGATTTGAATCCCTATTATGGGTAATTATGATAAACAAAAATGTAGATTGGATAAATTATATATATTATAACCAGCAGCGGTTTATCAGTTATACTCGGGATGCAATAAAGGGGATCGCAGAACAATTGGACGCCACTGGCAGAATGGCCTAGGAGAACCAAATGATTTTAGATATAATGGCGGCTGAAAAAGGGGGCATGTGTGTAATGTTGGGGGGGAATGTATGCTCATCCCCAATAACAAGGCCCCTGATGGTACTATCACCAAAGTCCTGCGAGGACTAACTACCTTAGCAGAGAAATTGGCAGAAAATTCAGGTACGGATACCTCTCTCACTGGATGGTTGGGGTCATGGTTTGGGAAATGGAAAGGGGTGGTAGTATCTATATTTACTTCTGTACTTGTTGTAATTGGAGTATTAATTACAGTGGGGTGTTGCATAATACCATGTATAGGAGGGTTAACTCAAAGATTGATAGAAACACTAAGCACTAAACAAATGATAGTATCATTTCCAGTGCACAAAGATGCAATGCTAATAATGGACGATAAAAGGGAAGAGAGAGAGTTAGGAAGGATGTTATCTAAGTTAGAGGCTTCTTATGGAACTGTGGAGTAAATGTAAAAAGTAACAAGAAAACTTTAAAAAGAAAGAGGGAGGGGTTTGATATAAACAAATGTGATATGTTATTTTTACAATGTAATATAATGCTTGTATTCCATTCATTCACCATTCTGTAATATACTTTTGTATGTCTGCATCCTGGGAAGAGGGACTACGTGGTTAATAATACGTAGCCTGTCACAGGTGCAGAGGTACAAAGCTGATTCACCTTTACTGTAATGCATCCTGGGAAGAGAGACTATGTGGCTAATAACACGTAGCCTGATACAGGTGTATATGTAATGATTTTCTGACTTCCTTTACTGTATGTCTGCATTCTGAGAAGAGAGACTATGTGGCTAATAACACGTAGCCTGAAACAGGTGTATAATATTATCCAATGAATTAATGGACATGCTGACTATAAAAGAATTGTGAAACAGAGGATCTTTGTGAAATGCTCACTGAAGCATTCCACCCTTCCTTGCAAGAAAGTGATTGATTAAACTAACTCTGCATCACTGAGAAGTCTGTTATTGTGTAAAAGTTATATTTCTTACACTCCGAAACCATAGGACATCACTTAACCTCAACTTCTCAGTCATGCTCTGTGTTTTCTACCCTTTACTAGTTGTCTCTTTAACCCCCCTCCAACGCAGACTTCAAACAAGAAATCTGCATCAGAGGGGTGTGGAATAAACATAGCCAAGGACATAAATGGTAGGCAGCACTGGTGAGTTAAGTTAAGCACTGTCTTGGGGTTTCTGAGTCATTGCTGCTGTTCTAGGCCAGAGAGGGGCACAGTTGTGGCAATGGGGGCAGGGGCAGCAGGAGTTGTGGCAGGATAGAGGGGCCCTCCTAAGGTGCCTTCAGTCCTCCCATTGACCCTGCTTATATGGTTTACAGTTATAGTTTATTTGTACTTTATATACCACCTTTAATACTTACAAGATGGTTTACAGTAGACCAAATCAAACAGAAGAGAAAGGAATTCCCTAACAAAATAGGAAAGAGTTAAAACACAATGATAGGGAGAATAATTCAAAGTAGCATTCAAAACTAATTACCGTACCAAAATTGTCCTACTCACTGCTAGGTGCCAAAGGCCATCTGGAATATATATGTCTTCAGGAGAGCAGCACCAAATATACATTTTTTTAAACAATACAGTTGGCATTTTAAAAATATGCTTTTTGTTGGGCTGAGTATTGATCCTGTGCTATATGTCATGCTCCACAGCACACATTTATTTATTTATTTATTTATTTAACGGTTTCTTATATACCGCCCCTTCCAGAGATCAGGGGCGGTTCACATTGAACAAAAATCAATATACTTCTGTATATTTTACATGGAACTTGTGTTAACTATGTACACGTTTAGTTACATTGAACATGTTTTGAACATTAACTAGAATAACACTATTCAAACTATGTACAGGTCATCACAACATAATTGAGTTACCGGTATTATTTACAATAGAGTTATAGCCATTTGTTTGTGTAAATCTTTGTCTGTAGGGTAAGGCAGAGTAGAGTAAGTGTCTTTCTTATGTTTAATCATTTGTTCTGTCTTGAGAACTGTGAATGTGTTTCTGTGATTGTATCGGAGAGGTTTTTTGTTGGTAGGGGATCTCAAAGTGTTTTGTGAAAAGGTATGTTTTTAGTTCTTTTTTGAATTGGTGAAGGTCTTTTATTTTTGGTTTTAGGGGAAGCATTCCTATGGGTGTTGGGCAGGATTTGGAAATAGCACATATAGATTCTACTTCCAAATTGGCAAGCATTATGTTTCTTCAAAATCTATCTGCACAAAAAGCAGGTGGACAGTTCATGGGCACTTTGTGCCCAAGGCAAGATTTGAAGAAACAATATGCATGCACTTGTACCCAAAGACTCTGCCCCAAAGCAGACATCTGACAATTATACTCTTAGGACCCGATATTCAGCAGTGGCGGCTAGCACAAATACAGTTCCCAGCCATCACCATATCCGGCCACCGGCATTGAATATCTGTGTCTTCCGCACAAAGCCGCATGGCACAGAAGCTAACCAGGCAGCGGCAATATTCAGCTACTGCCTGGTTAGCTTCGGCGGCAAAAGCTAAGACAACTTTTTCTGCACCTAGCTTTTGCCACTGAGGGATAATCAGGCAGAGAATGAATATCGTCGTTGACCAGTTATCCCTGGGTCCCGCCCCTGGAATGCACACGACACGCCCTGATGCAAAACAGTTGGCATAGGGGCATACTCGGGGATATTTTTACATATACTCGGGGATATTTTCACATATATAATGCAGTTTGCAAACTTAAACACAAGCTGTGTTATCCATTTGCATAATAGTGAGTTACTTTACATACTTTGCATTTATTATTTTGTTTGTGTTTTATTAAAATAATGTGTTAAAATAAAATAATGCACTGTTTTGCTATTAAATGCCTGTTGTTTGGCAAAAAATGTGCATGTTAGTAACTACCCCTCCAAATCTATAAGGATCTGATCCTTAACAATATAGCTGAATATTTGTACTTTAAGGAAGTGACTGAAGTGCTGGTTGGAATGGTACTGGATACAGTTAAGGTAGACTAAAAGAGAAGTTTACAGCCTTGAAAAAAACACTAAATAAGCCAAAAGAAAAGCAAGACGCCAATTTAAGGTGAGATTAAGATATATAGGAAGCTAAAAATTAGACATACCCTTCACAATTCCTAAAAGAAAAAGTATTGCATAAATTCAACTTGTTAATTGACAAGCGTGTGGAGTCTAGCTTGAGCAGAACAAGGCAAACATTATGATGGGACAATAAATCAGGTAAATTGCCAGGCCATAAACTTAAATCTCTCCAGAGTTATCGAGTTATAAGAACAATAAATACAGGGCAAGAGAAATTGACTTCAGATTCTAGTGAAATCTGTGATACTTCAGCTGCATACTCGCAGATGTTAGAATCAGAGAAGAGAAGAACGTAAGAGAAGAATGACAAAGTTGCTTTCTCTGTCTTACTCTAACCTCTGAGGATGCCTACTCCTAAGACAGTGGTTCTCAACTGAGTACTCAGATCGCGCCTGGCCAGTCAGGTTTTCAGGATAACCACAATGAATATGCATGAGAGAGATCTTCATGCACTTTCTCCATTATATGCAAAATCTCTCTCATGCATATTAACTGTGGTTGTCCTGAAAACCTGACTGACTAGGTGTGTCCCAAGGATTGGGCTGATAACTACTACTACTAATAATAATCATTTGTATAGCACTACAAGGTATATGTAGCACTGTACAAATAGATGAAAAACATTGCAAAACTGGGGACTAGAGTATGGCAGATACACATAACTAGTGGTCAGGAGAATGAGAAGTATCAGGATCCAAAAGCAGCCTCAGAGAGGTGGGTCTTCAGCCCGGACTTGAATAGGGCCAGAGAAAGAGCCCTGCACACTGGCTCAGGTAGTTTGTTCCAGGCATATAGAGCAGCAAGGTGGAATGAACGGTCTGGAGTTGACAGTGGCAGAGAAGGGCACAGATAAAAGGGATCTGCTAGAGAAGCAGAGTTCCTGAGGAGGAGTATAGAGTGAGATAAGAGAGGAAAGGTAGTGAGGAACCGTAGAATGAATGCACTTGTAGGTAAGTAGGAGAAGTTTGAACTGGATGCAGAAATGGAAGAGAAGAGAGGTTATATGAGCATAGTGACACTGGCAGAAGATAAGCCATGCAGCTGAGTTTTGAAGAGATTGAAGGGGAGAAAGATGATTCAGAGGGAGACCAGTGAGGAGCAGGTTAAAATAGTCAAGAGGTGACTAGTGAGGAGCAGGGTAAAATAGCCTATAGAGGTGACTAGTGAGTGGATGAGGGTCTTAATAGTGTATGTAGAAAGGAAGAGACAAATTTTGCCAATGTTATAGAGAAAGAAGCGACAGATTGTAGCTTTCTGTTGGATGTGTGCAGAGAAAGAGAGAGTCAAAGATGACCCCAGGGTTGCGAGCTGAGGAAACAGGGAGAAGTGTAGTGTTATCTACATAAATAGAGAAGGGAGGAAGGGGGAAGATGGGTTTAGGGGTTTGGCAAGGAGGGTAAGATAAGAACCCCCTGCCCTAAGGTGAAAGAAAAATATACCATGGGGCGTAGGAGGTCCTAAAATCATGTAGCATGGGGGAAATCCTTAGAGAGAATAGCTACAGTCTAACATTTTACATGGAGCGGTGGGTTCACCCCTAAACAAAGACATGGGGAGGGGTGACCTGCACGATGCGGCAGGTGCACCTACTCTTGCCACCTTGCTGGGCAGATTAGATGGACCATACTAGTCTTTATCTGCTGTCATTTACTATATATATATTACTATGTTACTATATCTTCTCCTATATGGTGTCCTCAAAACTTGCAACAAGGTACTGAAAGGTGAATCCCTACTCAAGACAATGATGCTTGCTACTATCACGATCATGCCAAAGAAAGCAAAAGACCTGGAAAATATAGTTCAATCTGACCTTTTAATGAAATAATGATATAAAAATATTTGCTAAACTTCTGTCAGATAGTTTACATAGATATGCACTGAAGTTGATGCCTAGATGTCAAAGTGGGTTTGTTAGAGGAAGATAAAACTCTGATAATGTGAAATGGAGAGTTAGCTTGATGCAATAGGCAACACATGAAGAACTAGATATGCTGAAAAAGCATTTGGGTAGTTGGAATGGGAGGGGTAATTTCTTAACTAGGTAAGCAGCGCATTTAAGGATCCAATGGCACATGGAAAAGTGAAAATAAAGTTATCATTGTCCTTCCTCCTCAGAAGGGAAGCATAATAACAAACAGTAGCACAGTAAATTAAGGCAGGTAAAGACTACATAGTCCATCCATTCTGCCCCAGTAAGGTACTTGCTCTATGCCAGCTATCCCTATTCTGTGCTTTTACTTTGGGTTGTAACTGCCACTTCGTGTGGGTTACCCATGCTTTGTGCCCTTTTTTTGAAGTGCAAAAGTCATTTAAGTTTGCCTGTTACTCTGCTCTGACTTTAATAGCGTCACAAGGCAAAAAATACAGTTGACATTTTCCATACAGCTCTAGAGCAGTCAAAATTTGGGGCCACTTCAGAAATAGGAAGGAAGATCACCAGCAATACAGTCATCTTGCTAGACCCAATCCTCATGGAGACCAGAGGGCTCTTCAGCAAGTGGCCTGCCTTGTAAACCAAAAGTCCATGACTCAAGAACTGCCTCTGCCTGTGAGGCAACAAAAAACCCCCCAACAGTTTAGATTTTTATTTGCTTGAAACCTCTAGTAACCTTTCAACTATGATTTTTATTTGGACATAAGCCACAACTTCCTCTTGAATTAGCAAAATTGCTTTGAAATGTCAATTTATTAAAAAGGAAACAAAACTAAATGAAAATGTATCAAAACAAAACAAAATAGAATGGAAAAAACCCTGCAAATCAAACAGGAAATTAAATGAAATGACATTTTTTTTGTCTGTACATCACAAGTAGACACTGAAGGCAGAGTATGGGCAACTGCCTCTGAGTATAACTCTACACTCATTCCTCTTCCCAGTATATTAAAGTGGAAGGTAAACCAAACATGGAAAGGTTTGTCTTCAGAAACACTAGCTTTTCCACCATCTCTGGTACTAGCTCTAAACAATGGGAAGCCAAAATACCCCTTGCTATAAAAAATATACGTTCACTGGATACACTGGTTGGAGGGCAGGACAGGAAATGTTTTGCCATCTTGGCAAAGCCTGGACAGACAGCTGACTAGTGTGCTCAGTATGCCAAGGTGGCATATCATTGAAATCCATGCAGGAGTCTGACTTGTGGTAGGCTGATCTCTTCAGCTTAGGTCTTTAGCTAAGGTTTCAGTCAATGAAGATTGTCCTGGCTGGGACTCACTACTGGAATGCAAAGTTTGGAGGGGGGCAGCATGCCTATTTACTTGCATCAGCACCACCTCCAACGTATTCCTGCCTCTGGCACTCCCTTTCTTCCATCTCAGTCATTACCTTTTACTTCCAATAAGTCAGTGAGATGAACTACAGAGCAATAGTTTCCTTAATTAGCGCGTCACATATAAGCAATCTTCATAAGGCATGGTAACCTTTAGCCAAATTGATTATACAAGAAATCCTCCATCACCAAAACCTATGCTGTGAACCCCTGTTGCTGCCTAAAACCCTATAACTTTGCCTGTAAAATATTCACTACCAGGATGAGAAGACTCAGTTCCTCCACAGCATTCTTAAAAGCTTTTGGTCTTCGTTCACATGTATATTTTCCAGTCCTGGTGATCCAGGGGACTGTTAATGCTGAGCTTGCTCTTAAATGATATCTAATGCAGGGCTGCCCATTACTCCACTAACTTCTCCAGAATGTCATAAGTGGTTGCCCCCTGGTGCCGACATCAGTCTTGGTCTAGTGTGCAGATGTCCCTGTTGCTTACTGCTTCTCATGCAGCTCATGCTTACCCTTCACACACCAGTGAAAATACCATGTCCTTTTTTGGCACTCTCAATCAGAACAGAGCTGACACTTCCCTTGCTCCCCAAACCTAGGGAGATTCTGATAACCTGGCATAGCAAGAATGCAAAGCATCTTATCCCTTGAAAGTCCCCCTCCTTCTGTGCCTTGACTATGTTTGTCCTACCATCTGTTACATAAAATCCTGGAATCATGGGACTCTCTTTTTGCCCTATATGCCAACCCAAAGTCGCCAATATTTCTTTTGTAGTGAATTATTTTTTATCACTGGTAGCAGGGATCATTTTCTACTATATGCCAACCTGGCAGCATTGCCCTGATCTTGGCTAAGATATGGGTGCACATGTGACAGTTATTCATTACCTGGCAGTGCAGCACAACCCATCGTTACCCTTCTCCTGTTATTATTATTACTAGACTTATGTATATAATAAACATAAAAGCATCTGTGTGGTTTATATGATTCATACACAGTAGTGGAAAATCACAAAGACATTTGCATGGTTTACATGACATATTCCCAATAATAAGAATCACAAGAATATTTCCAAATTGTACATAATACTAAAACAGTATTAAAACAGCTACTGCATAACAGATTACATGTTATTTAAATCTCCATATAATCAATGGAACAAATGGACCTTCAATATTTTTTTGTAAATCAGTGCATCTACAGTCATTTGTAATGAATTTGGCACTTTATTCCAAAAATATGGACCAGCATAAGATATTGTCCGATTCCGTATCAAGGCAGCAAAGGTAAAGTGAAAAGATCCCTATTATTATTACATAGGATCTGATTCGCAGAGCATTTTATGAAACATACATACAACTTATTTTGTATCAATAATTGAAAAGCAATAAAATTAAAACAAATTATGTTTAAAATGGCATCAACCCAAGACTGGCGGTCAATGCAAATATGCTAAAGCTGGGATAATGTGTTTAGATTTTTTGATCTCAGATATCAAATGAGCTTCCATATTCTTTGCAAAGAGCTCATATATTTTTCTGGAAGACGTAAATAGATAATATTGTAATGGTCAATATATGATAACACCAAATATTGAGCAACAAGCAAATTCTAAATAAAGTTTGAATCATTGCAACAATCATAATGCATTTCTCACAATTTTATTTATTTATGACTTAAAATTCAATTGAGACACTAAAGTTATACTCAAATAGGTAACTTCTTTTTGTAAAATAATTGTAAGCTGTTATAAGGAAATTCTCTCAGGAAAACCTATATCTTTAAAAATGGCTTCTGTTTTCTTAAAATTGATTTGCAATTTATGATTCCACAACCATGTTATAGTGAGTGGTCATCTTGCATCCAGTGATCACCAGATGATGTGATTCTATTGGGACAAGGGCTGACAAAGTCCATTCCAAAGTGAAGGTTCTAGACATTCAGACAACTAACTTAGCCAAAATGTGACAATACTTCAAGGAATTATTAGTAGGATGGGAACAGCTGTGGAATATAGAAAAGCGGTGAACAAAACTGAAAGGGGATAGTATAAGGGCAATAAATCTTTTTGTTAGGAAGGTAAATAAATGTGAAAGGAAAAGGACGCCACTATGGTTCTCAAAAGAAGTAGCTGAAGAGGTGAAATAGAAGAGAGTGACCTTCATAAAATACAAGAGATCACAGAAATAGGAAGACAGGCATCAATATTTGAAAAGCTAAGAGAAGCAAGGAAAGTAGTTAGTAAAACAAAGATACAAATGGAATTAAAAATAGCCAATTCAGTAAAATGGGGGGCATGAAATTTTTCAAATACGTTAATAAGTGTATGAAGTGTAAAAGTGGTATTATCAGACTCAAGGGTAAGGGGGGGGGGGGTAATATGTAGAAGCTGATGAGGATAAAGTGGACTTGCTTAACACATATTTTTGTTCTATGTTCACAAATGAAGAGCAGAATCTCAGAAAACATCCACATTTTATCTCTGTAGTGCTCTGGTCTGCTTTGGCTATTGTCCCCCCCTTTTCTTCTACTTTTTTTTTTTTTAAGGAAATGCTATTGGGGTTATTCTGTCCCAACGGGACGTCCATCCCTACTATTCGTGGGCCAACCCGCCGGTGTCTAACTTCCCTGCCAGTTGTATTGGGAAGATAGATGGGGGCAGGGAGGGGGTGGATCGGGGGCAGAGTTAGGGCGGGCAGTGGGTGGCTGCCAGCCCTGTGTGTACAGGGCCAATTCTAATGTTGGTCCTGTACGTCCAGGGCCAGAAACTTGTACAGGGAAGTTATTCCACCTCCAAGGTGGCATAACCTCCTTGTAAGTAGTGGATCGGTGGGCCGAGGCCATTCCTTACAGCCCAACCCTGGCCATAGATGAGTTGGCAGCTGGGATCGCAGCTTTTAAATTGAGCCAGGTGCTATGGCAACCAGATGCCATGGTGCCGTGGCTCCATTTAAAAGCCCTGACTGAGTTTGTCAGACATGTCCTGTATGTGCAGGCCAGGCTGAATCACAGTCCTGGCCTGCATGTACAGGATTGTTCGTGATTCCGATCCCACAGGGCTAGACATGCCCCGCGGGATCAGAGTTGTGACACCCTCTGTACATCCGGTTCAGATCTGATGTATAGAGGGCTTTGACGTCCAGGACGGAATTGGGCTATATGTCTCTGCTGCTTTCTGGGATCCAAAGGTCTGCCCTGTGTTCTGCCCATAGCGCCGTCCACCTGCTAACGAAATGCTGCGTCCCCACTGCTCTCTGGGCTCCGAAGATCAGCACCATACTCTGCCTTTAGATCTGTCCACTCTCTGATGAAATGCTGTGTCTTTGCTGCTCTCTGAGCTCTGAAGGTCCACCCTGTGTTCTTCCCATAACTCTTCCCACCCGCTGACAAAACGCTGTGTCTCCGCTGCTCTCTGGTCTCCAAAGGTCAGCCCCATGTTCCACCCATAGCCACCCACCCTCTGATGAAACTGTTTCTGCTGCTCCCTAAGCTCTGAAGGGGGTGACTCATGGGACACCCTGCACCCTGCATCCAGCAAGGCCATGTTTGGATTTAGCTATTGTAGTTTTGCTGTCACTGCTGTTTCTTTTTGGGATACTTCCCCAGTTTTGCTCTGACATCCTGCCATGTCAGTCATCCCTGCTCTCTTGGGGAGGCATTTGTTTCTGTTCCCTTATTATTGCCCTTCCAGACAGATAAGACAATTTGGGCCTGATATTCATTTGAGAAATGGTCTTCAGTACCATCAAGCATCTAAAAACCTCTCTGTATGCAAACTGTATTATCAAATTTCAAACTGCTGAGTAGCTAAGTTTAGCTTCTCTAGCTCTAAATGTAATTAAATAATATATTTACTGACTTATATGATACCATAAATTACTAATCAATATTGAGCCACCTTAACATAGCTAGACCAACTGCTAACACTCAAAATACAATGTTAGGCATAGAGGCATAGTGTGGTGGCGAGACTGTAGTAGAGCCTAAGAAAATGGTGAAAAAACAGTCATTTTCTTCTGAGCAAGGAAATAGTTCAGGGAGTTTTAGGGTTAAAACTCCAGCTAAAGAAAAAAACTGCATTCACAGAGCTGTTGATAGTGAGCCACACCCCAGCTCCAAGGTAACCAGGGGAGGTGACGAGGATTACCCAGGGATGGAGCTTGAGGGTATAGGGCATTCACACTCATATAAGCTCAGGGAAGCAGGAAGGAGGTGTGCATCCACCGGGGAGGAGGTTTCCACCAGGAAGGGAGAGACCCCGAGGGAAGGAGTGATCACCAGGGAAGGTGTATCCAAGAGAGGAGACTCTTGCAAGGAAGCAGGAAGTAAGGAAACCAGGAGGAACCCTGTGAGAGCAAGGTGTTCCAGCAGCTGTCTCAGGAGGAATCCCTATTGCACACAGCATTCAGGAAGCTCTAGTTCTGGAGGTAATTCAGCTTGTAAGAGAATTACAGCTGGCTGGGAGGACGGGAGAGTTTTCCCTGTGGAAAATGCTGGTTATGAGCAACGTACGGGAGTGCCCTTAGGAGAGCCGGTAAGAAGTGTGTCCTCTTCAGCAAAGTCTGGGAAGAGACTGGGTGCTAGAAGAAAGGTGAGCACATTGGAAACCAAAGTTTGATAAAGGATAAGGATCTCCTCAGGCCTTCCAGTGTCCCTCAGCGTAGAGAGGAATCCCAGTGGGGAAAGGTTTTAAAGTTGTTACAGAAACTAAAACCTGCAGTTCCAGATGCTGAGTCCAGCCAGGTGCCAATTGACTTAGATGATGAGAGCATGCAGATAGATGAATGTGCTTCAGATAATGTTTCCTCGGTTTCAGAAATGGACTGCTCATTCTGTGTGTGCCAGAAGTGAGAAATCACTAAGGTTTTAAAGTTTTAGAAAAACCAAGAAGCTTATCTAAGTGCTTAACCTGCTGGAGAATTATGCAAATTAAGTGCTAACGTTCTTGTGCTAGCCAGGAGGATTCAAAGGACTAATTTGAATGCTTGCAGCCTGGAAGCAAATGTTTAGCAGCTTGAAGGAAAAGAAGCAAATGTTTAGCAACTTGTAGAAAAGAAGTGAAGTGCTGTACAGAGCTCAGCTGAAGTAGAGATTTGTGCTGAACCAAGCCAGGAACCTAAAGCTAAAATATTTAATGAAGGAAAAGATTTACTGCTGTGTTAAATAAGCTGAGAAACAGTGCTGCTGTGTTTTCTATTACAGTTTGCTATGAAGTTTTTGTTTCCTTTTTCAACGGAGAAGCATCCAATTTATGTTGTAATTGTGAACTGCTGAAAAGAAAAGTTCATTGGCTAAGAAGAAAAAAATAATAAATTTCCTGTTTGCCTTGAAAACCCCAGCCATTCTTTATTACTCAACTACACTACCCAGCAGCCTTGGTTCTGGGAATCGAATTAACAGAAAGGGACATTAAGAGGTATGCCCACTACTCCTAGGCAACCGCCTAGCCAGTAGGAGGCGCGACACAGGTGGCGTAGTTGTGAGGGTATCTTCTAGCCTACCTTCCAGCATAAAGGATACTTACAGTTGTACAGAAGGAGAAAACTTCTGGAGAAGCCTCTGAGGACAGAGAAGCTGTAGAGGAAACTGCAGAAAACACAGACCGGAGTAGCAGCAGAGGGACGGACCGGAGCTGATGTTCCAGCTGGATCCTGCTTTGCTGATAAGCTCTAGTCAACCCTGGCAGCAGGTAACCCGTATATAAGAGGGGTTAGTCTGGATACCGCTGCAAGGGAGGGGTACAGCAGTTTTCAATAGGAGTTGGAGCAGAAGGGTGCTGGTATTGGGAGTCACACTTGGTGTTTGTTTTTCTTTTTTGTCCCATTTCAGCATCAATCGGAGATGGAGCAAGGTGAGCTGCTGAGCTGGATGGCGGACCGGTTCCAACAGCAGCAGGAGATGGTTGCCCAGACGCAGGAATGAACAGCCACCAGGATGATGGCCCAACAACAGCCGCTCCTAGAGTTGATGGGTGCCTGGATAGGAGAACAGAAGAAAACCACTGAAGCCTTAAGGACTATATCAGGTTCCTTAGAAGCCTCGCAAGGACTGGGTTCACCTGACCAAGGAAGACGACATAGATGTTTATTTGGAAGTGTTTGAACGAGTTGCACTCCTAAGTAGATGGCCGAAGGATCAATGGGCCACATGCATAGCCGCCTCTCTTACAGGCGAAGCATTAACAGCCTACAGGGCTATGCCCATTGATCTAGCCTCCAATTATGAGGAACTCAAGAAGGTGATAAGAGATCGTATGGGCCTGACACCAATGGTCTATAGGCGCCTTCTGAGAGCTTGCAAGCTTAAGCAAGATGAGACACCATGAGCTTTATGCCAGCGGATCAAAACGTTGGTATGGAAGTGGTTGTCACCTGAGGGCAAAACTGTTGATTCTCTGTTGGATAGTATTGTTTTAGAGCAGTTTATTGAAACTGTACCGAAGGAACTGCAGTCTTTCCTGATTCTCCAAGACTGTCAAAACACCAGAGATGCAACCTCATTGGCGGAGCGCTTCTTGGAAGCCAGATTGGTTAGCCAAATGAAGGTGGGTGTTTTAAACCTGGCAGAAGCAGGAGTTTCAGAAAGGAAAGGGAAGACAATGTTGGGGGGAATCACCAGAGTTAAACCCATGGGAAAAACTAATTATGCTCAAAGAAAATACTTTGCATGTGGAGAGACAGGACATCTTAGAAGGGATTGTCAGGCAAGAACAGCACTAGTATCCACCCAATCCAAGGAGAGTGGGGAAGGATTCTTGTTAGCTGTGGAGGTGGAAGATATACCCGTAGAAGCCCTGTTAGATTCCGGCGCGGATCAGTCGATGATTTCGCAGAAACTCTGGAAAGATATCCAATCCCAAGGTAGTCAGCCTCCACAAGAGTCTGGAAGTAGCATAAAAATAAGATGTGTGCATGGTGCAGTATCATCTTATCCCCTCTATACCGTAAGAGTAAAAGGCTTAGGTTTAAAGCGAGATATTTCTGTAGCTGTTGTCCCTAAGCTTCCTCACGCTTTAGTTTTGGGGAGAGATTGGCCTCAATTTAGGCGAGGCTTAGCTAAGGGCCTACAAGATGAGGCAGGTTTCACATCTAACCTGGCACAGTCAGAGGTTTTAGAGTCAGAGAGGCACTCTACATCTAAGCCAGTAGAGGGAGAGAAAGTATCCCTAGGGGATAAAAATAAGGATAAGCAGTTAGTATCCTCTCGTAGGGTCAGTGCTAGGACAAGGGCACTGCCCGTTCCTTTGTTTGGCGTTCCACAGAAAAAGCAAGATAGGAAAACACCTCAGAAACAGGACACCAACAGTAAGCCAAAATTTATTCTAAAATGTTGTCGTACCACCCCAAATGCCAAGGTCCCAAAATGTGCTTCTGAACAAGCAGCAGGTTTTGATTTGCATAGCGCGGAGGATATTATCATTCCTCGACAAGGCAGAGCGTTGGTAGAGACAGTCATTCAGCTAGAGATACCATCTGGCTGCTATGGGCGTATTGCTCCTCGCTCAGGCCTGGCGGTGAAGAACTCTATAGATGTGGGGGCGGGGGTAATTGACCCTGATTTCCAAGGGGCAGACAAGGTCCTATTGCTTAACTTCGCGCGGACAGATTTTAAAGTGAATACGGGAGATAGAATAGCACAGCTCATATGTAAACGAGTAGGCTTTCCACCCATAGAGGAAGTAGTGGAATTGAGCACTACAGTAAGGGGGTCAGGAGGATATGGGTTTACTGGCTGGGCTGAAATTAAAGGTCTATCAGCAACCTGGGAGGAGAAGGCAGATATGGATCTGGGCCCACAACTAGCCGAGCGTAAGACCAAGCCTGTCCCAACAGTGAGGGGGGAATTTTCATAGCACCTACAGCGTACATCCCAAGTGGCGGAGGGGAATATAACCTCTAGCCAAGCCCGCCAGGAAAATTACTATGATCGGCGCACCAGACCTCGCCAGTTAGAGGTAGGCGAGAAAGTTGTTGTAACAGCAGCCGGATCCAACCCAAGGTTTGAAGGTAGATGGAAGGGGCCTTATAGGGTCATAAGACAGGTAGGCCCAGTAACATATTTGGTAAAGACTAGAAGAGGAAGACAGCAGGTTTTCCATATTAATGTCTTGTGACCATGGCACGAGCGGGTAGTGTTAGCTCAGTTGGCTGCAAGAGAAGGTAATTTGGATAGCTGTCAGATGGATCATCACACCCTAGCAGGAATTCCGTGATGTGCGCGGGTAGAGGCACCAGTCTGGAATATCTTAAGGGGGGGGGGGGGATATGTGGTGGCAAGACTGTAGTAGAGCCTGAGAAAATGGTGAAAAAACAGTCATTTTCTTCTGAGCAAGGAAATAGTTCAGGGAGTTTTAGGGTTAAAACTCCAGCTAAAGAAAAAACTGCATTCACAGAGATGTTGATAGTGAGCCACGCCCCAGCTCCAAGGTAACCAGGGGAGGTGACGAAGATTACCCAGGGGTGGAGCTTGAGGCTATAGGGCATTCACACTCATATAAGCTCAGGGAAGCAGGAAGGAGGTGTGCATCCACTGGGGAGGAGGTTTCCACCAGGAAGGGAGAGACCCCGAGGGAAGAAGTGATCACCAGGGAAGGTGTATCCAAGAGAGGAGACTCTTGCAAGGAAGCAGGAAGTAAGGAAACCAGGAGGAACCCTGTGAGAGCAAGGTGTTCCAGCAGTTGTCTCAGGAAGAATCCCTATTGCACGCAGCATTCAGGAAGCTCTAGTTCTGGAGGTAGTTCAGCTTGTAAGAGAATTACAGCTGGCTGGGAGGATGGGAGAGTTTTCCCTGTGGAAAATGCTGGTTATGAGCAACGTATGGGAGTGTCCTTTGGAGAGCCGGTAAGAAGTGTGTCCTCTTCAGCAAAGTCTGGGAGGAGACTGGGTGCTAGAAGAAAGCTGAGCACATTGGAAACCTTACAAAATTTGATAAAGGATAAGGATCTCCTCAAGCCTTCCAGTGTCCCTCAGCGTAGAGAGGAATCCCAGTGGGGAAAGGTTTTAAAGTTGTTACAGAAACTAAAACCTGCAGTTCCAGACACTGAGTCCAGCCAGGTGCCAATTGACTTAGATGATGAGTGCATGCAGATAGATGAATGTGCTTCAGATAATGTTTCCTTGGTTTCGGAAATGGACTGCTCATTCTGGTGTGCCAGAAGTGAGAAAGCTCTAAGTTTTTAAAGTTTTAGAAAAACCAAGAAGCTTATCTAAGTGCTTAACCTGCTGGAGAATTATGCAAATAAAGTGCTAACGTTCTTGTGCTAGCCAGGAGGATTCAAAGGACTGATTTGAATGCTTGCAGCCTGGAAGCAAATGTTTAGCAGCTTGAAGGAAAAGAAGCAAATGTTTAGCAACTTGTAGAAAAGAAGTGAGATGCTGTACAGAGCTCAGCTGAAGTAGAGGTTTGTGCTGAACCAAGCCAGGAACCTAAAGCTAAAATCTTTAATGAAGGAAAAGATTTACTGCTGTGTTAAACAAGCTGAGAAACAGTGCTGCTGTGTTTGCTATAAGAGTTTGCTATGAAGTTTTTGTTTCCTTTTTCAACGAAGAAGCATCCAATTTATGTTGTAATTGTGAACTGCTGGAAAGAAAAGTTCATTGTCTAAGAAGAAAAAAATAATAAATTTCCTGTTTGCCTTGACAACCCCGGCCATTCTTTATTACACAACTACACTACCCAGCAGCCTTGGCTCTGGGAATCCAATTAACAGAAAGGGACATTAAGAGGTACGCCCACTATTCCTAGGCAACCTCCTAGCCAGTAGGAGGCGCGACACAATAGCAATCAGTTATCAGCTCCAGCCACATCTAAAACAGAAGCAAATAAACATCAGCGCTTCATTTACAAACGTCTATTGCAAATAGTATTGCACACTTAGCTTCAAATGGTGCTTATGTCCCTCGCAGATTCTCATAAACAGCTTGCCCAACAAGGTCCTTATTTGACCAAATGGCTTCATTGCGGGCAACAATCATCACTCTCCTAGAGAGGACTCACCACTCAATTTCCAACCACACACAGTCAGACTTTAAAAAGAGCCACCTAACCAATCAGTTACACCCACAACCCCCAGTGACGTTACAACATTATAATATTAAAACCCTTCCCTTACCTATTACCTGGCTTTCCATACCCCACCCCAGACTTTGCATTCTCTGAACAATAGCCGACTCTACATTCATCCTCCTTCCAAGGCAAGATTAGAATCCACCCCCCAATCGGCATTTTTCTTTTGTATCCCTTCCCTTTGGAACTTGCCGAATGCCCTCCATATTAAATCATCTTACCCTGTGTTTAAAACCCAACTCAAAACTCATTTATTCACCTAGTCCATTGAAGACAAGACTGTTGAGACCAGAAGATTATAGTTTCTATAGCTGAACACATTTTTTAACTTTTCTTTTACTTTCCTGTCACCATATGGTGTTCCTTTTACTACTTTAATTGCCTTTGTAGAAAGGTGGTATATAAAGTTTTTAATAAACATAAACATAAATAGGAACAGAAGTGAAGGGGATCTTGAAGGATTTTCAGAAGACTGTGAGGAACTAGCTAAACTAAAAATAGACAAAGTGATGGGGCTGAATGGAATACACCTGAGAGTACTGATGGAACTTAGGGACATTCTAATGGCTCCACTGTCTGACATTTCAATGCTTCTTTAGAGTCATCGGTGGTCCTTGAGGACTGCAAAAGGTTGCATGTGGTACCTTTACACAAATGTGGAAGTAAGATGAGGCCCATAAGTCTGACCTCTGTGATCAGTAAATTAATGGAAACACTACTAATACAGAGGATAGTGAGGTTTTTGGAGTCCAATGGATTGCAGGATTTGAGGCAGCATGGTTTTACTAGAGGCAGGTCTTGTCAGACAAATCAAATTAATTTCTTTGACTGAGTGACCAGGTAGATGGAATGAGGGAGAGCACTAGATGTGGTGTACGTAAGATTTCAGTAAAGCCTTTGACACTGTTCCACATAGGTGACTTATAAATAAATTGAGCACCATAGGGATGGATGCTAAAGTGACTGACTGGGTTAGAAATTGGTTGAATTGGAGGCAACAAAGGATAGAGGTAAATGGAGCTCACGTTGAAGAGAAGGATGTTATCAGAGGTGCGCCACAGGGATCTGTCCTTAGTCTGATTTAATTTAATATTTTTGTAAGTGATAGTGCAGAAGGGCTGTCGGGTAAGGTTTGCTCTTTGTAGATGATACCAAAATCTGCAATAGAGTAGACACCCAGGAAGGAGTAGATAACATGAAGAGGGATCCAGTGAAGCTTGAATAATGGTCAGGAAATTGGCATCTAAGATTTAATGCTAAAAACTACAGGCTCATGCATTTGAGCTGTAAAAATCCAAGCAAGTGGTATAGTATAGGTGGTAAAGTTCTTCTTTTCATGAAAGAAGAGCAGAACCTGGGTGTGATTGTTTCTGATGATCTTAACATGGCTAAACAGGTAGAAAAGTCAACAGCAAAAGTCAGAAAGATGCTTGTGTGCATAGGGAGAAGATTGGCCAGCAGGTAGAAGATGACAGTGTCCCTGCGAGTAGTCCACAAAGAAAACACACGTACTGTCTCGCTGGCAGCCACAGAGCATGCAAGTCAAGTAGGTAAAAAATAGTCCTTTATTAACAAAACACCTACATGGCTGTGTTTTGGCGTAGCCTTCGTCAGGGGGTACCTCAAAGAGAACAATAATGCACACATCAACATCTACTCAAAACATAATAAAATAGATGTTAAAACAAACAAGTAATTAATATACATTAAAAACAGAAGAATCTGAATAACAGAAAGATAAATACAAAACAACAATATCAAATAGATGGTCAATCAGTACAAATGAGAAGGGAACATAGACATAAACATACATGACTACTGTCACTTAAAAATGACAAAACAAAAATTCTGAATATTAAAGACAGGACAGGTGAAAACCAAAAACGTTTGCAAAATGGAAGGAGGGATAGGTGCATCATAATTTGTGCACGCGTTAAAGCATTACAGCACCATGAGTATCCAAGTGCATGGAGAGGGAGAGGCAATGTAAAAACTTACTCATAGTTACTTGAGCTTGTAACAATAAAACAATTGTAACCAATTGTATACGCAGAACTCTCTCTGAAGGATAACATAATGAAACAGAATGTTAAAAAGCTAAAAATTAGGGGATGGAGCCTGGTATCTGGTCAAGATGGACGTGTGAGAGCGGTGCTCTGGAGGGCAAAAGACAAGAATCCTGATTTCTGCAATATTTGATCAAATAGTTCCTACCTACTTGGTTACCATTCGATCCCGATTATGTCGGGCTCCAAGCAGACGTGGCTGGATTTCCAAGTATCTCAAAATACTAGTGCAAAGAGAACCAAAACGGAACCTCTCTCAACTCACAAGATGGCGGTCATTCAAGATGATCCTGAGACTTTGCAGGAGATCTTGGCTGAGATTTGGAGAATCGCTATGTGCAATACAGGATTGGAGAAGGTAGAGAAAGTGGTGGCGTCACATGAGGAGAGGCTCGAGGCTGTTGAGAAGCAGGCCATGCTGATATGCTCACTGCAGAGAGAGGTGGAAGATAGGAATAATAATTCTCAGTGAAACAACATAAGGATACTAGAGGGTATGTTTACTAAACTGCGGTAACGTAGCAGCAGCTATGTTAATGCGCGTTAGGTAACATTAACACATGCTATGTAACATTAACATGCGTTAACGTTACATTAACGCGTGTTAACGTAACCTACCTCATGTTAGCGTTCCCGGCCGCGATAATCAATGAAGAGGGTGGAGAGAGGGCGGAGAGAAGGGGTCAATGGGCGGGGAGTGGGTTGGGAGAGGCTCCCACGACACCAACACGGGGAACTGAAGGGCTGGAAACTACCGAGAGTGAAAACCTGGCGTTAGATGCACATTTGCAGGAGAGAGAAACAATTTCAATGTCAGCAATGTACAGCCTAGGCAGGGAGCCCTAGAAAGGTGATAGTAGTGCTCCATCTGCAGCAACAGTATAGTGGCCAAGTATGAAAGGCCACTATAGTGATGGTGCAAATGGGGCATAGGAGGACTGCAGGCGGGACATGCAGTGGGAGCAGCTGGGGCACAGGGTGAACTAGGCCGTCACTCAGGTGGCACATAGGAACATAGAAACTCGAAATCAGCAGGACAGCAGCTGACCAAGGCCAAACATGCCCAGTAGTCTGTGTTCCACAGTGTCCCATCCAGGGGACATTACCCTGCACGTACCCCAAAAGTCATGCAGGTACCACTATGCCTGTAATAGGGCAAGCAGTGCACATCTGGGAACCACACTAACAAGGATCCATAGACCACACCCAGGATGTGTCCCAAAAAGTTCTTAGACCCAGCTAACTGAACACACTTTACGACAGCCCTTAGTAAGGCATTGCAGGGTGTGGCCATACATTTTCGGAAACATATATATACCCAGTAGGCCAAACTGGGTACACCGTACCTGAGGTGCATACCCTAGCCTGTCCACAGTCGGCAGTAACAACACACTCCACCTAAATCTACCGAGTCCACCCCAGCCAATAGTTGCTAGAGCACCAGCCTGACATCCCCCCAGCCATCACTCCCCCATGTGGAAGGGGCATAACATTGGTAGGCAGTGATGGGGGGATGTGTGGATGTCCATGTATGCCTCGCCACCCCAGACCCCACACCCTAGGCACCCGCCTACCTGCACAGTGGATGGCCTGGGACCGTGCACAACCAGCATTGACAGCATATGGTCATGTCAGCATAGCAGGAGGTTTGTGTTTGTGCTGGAGGGAGCAGTGCCACCCGCCTGCAGTGGACCTAGGCCATGCCCTGTACCAGTACATGGTGTGCAGTGCACCAGAAAAGGTCTGCCTGAGAAAAGTAAGGGTAGCCCCAGTGACCACTCCTCCTCTATGGCAATAGTGTGGTGCAGTGCACACAGCCAGTGTATCCAAAAGCAGAGGGTCACAGGTTCAAGTCCCAGCTGTGGATCCTACAGAGCATCTTCTCACATTTTACCCTACAATGCAGATACAACATCAACATGTGCAAACCCCAAAGCCCCATCGAACAGGGGTCAAAACACCCACTCACAAAGGCTCCACTATCCAAAGCTTCATGGAGAGTCAGGCTGTTGGCTCCAGCATGGAGCTGCAGTTATCAGCAGAGCATTACTACTAACCCCTGCACGGTTTAGTAGTGTCGGCACTGTGATCAGGACCAGTGTGGTGAGTAGGATTGCCAACCACCCCTATCATTGCACGATGCTGCAATAGGGATGTGTGTGTGTGTGTATGTCTATCAATTGTTTTGTGGCTGCCTACACTGCTCTGGGCCCACAGTGTTCCACTGTTACCAGCATTAGCCTGCAAATGTGCATAATGAGGAGCAAGGTATTGTGGGTATGGCCCAGACAGGGTGGATTTGCAGGATGCATCTGCACAGGGTATAGGGCAATGGCTGGGATGCTGTAGTGCCCGACTACCACCTGCATGGACAGGGTGGCCACAGCATGGTATGCTGTGAGGTCACTCTCACCCTGACCAAACAGTGACCATGTCATGTCTATGCTCCCACATAGTGCTCAATTTTTTTTGCTTTCATTTATACCTGTGTGTTCCCAGTTCTGGGACCCAATCACTGAGATACCTGCTTGATGTCTGTGTCTGTGCTATACGTTTCATTTCTGTGTGCACAGGGTTCTCCTGTAAGCATGCACTATGGACTGGCTAGTGGACTGTCTGCAGTTAGTCTGTGCATGGTTGGAGCACTTTGTAGGGTGCTGCAGGTGCAGTCTGACTGTGCCATCTGCTGGTGAATTGAAGACCATGGTGTGGGGCAGTTGAGGTTTCCCCAGCTTATCCCAAGCATTACTGCTGGTCTGCCACAATCATAGGTATCACTCCCATCTAAAGAGATAACTCAAAAAAAGAGAAAGATTTTTTGTCGGAACTACTGCCGTGAAAACTTACGTCCTCTCGAGGCAGAATGTTCCTTTTAATTAAAGATTTTGAAAAGGGAAAGAAACCCTAAATATACCCAAAAGGATATCAAAAACCCATAGGGTACAAACAAATGTGAAAGTGAGCCATTAAAAACCTTTTCTCGCACTCCATAGCATAATAGCTGATAATAACCATGGGCACTTAGCTCAAGTCCTGGCTCCAATGGAACAGCAGAAATTTTTCAAGACATAAGGAGTGCTTCCACAAGGAAGGGAAAATATCCGCAACAATCAGAAATCCGTAATCGGAACGATATGTTGACCCAACGTTGCGTTTCGGGCTTATGTGCTTCCCAGCCCTTCTTCAAAACAGTTGCTGATATAAAGGGTAAAAAAATCTTTTTTATTTTAAACTCTCACCAAACCATCTGATCAAACAATTGGCCAATGAAAAGACAAGCTGAAATTAAAGGTGTACACGTTCAGATAATACCCCACCAATCCAATGAGGAGTTTAGGCCCGCCGGGGCTAGCGAATGCAGAAGGAAAATCCAGCGTTGTTCACGGTAAAGGAGAACTGTCTCCTGATCACCTCCACGTGATTTTTCCGGGACAAAGTCTAAGATACGCCAACATAAGTCCAAAAAGGTATGCTGAAAATCCTCACAGTGTTGCACCACCGGTGCTGATAACACCTTCGTGGTAATCCGAGAACGATGTTCTTGGAGACGCTTTTTCATAGGACGAATAGTCTTTCCAATGTAAATCTTTTCACAAGGACATAACAGCAGGTACACAACAAAGGAGGACTGACAGTTGGTGTACCATTTGCTATAATAGGTGTGCTGAGTGTTCGGATGTATCCAACTTGTGCCTTCCAGCGTTAATGCACAAAAGTCACATGATTGACAACCAAAATGTTCCACTGTCACCGGAGCAGGAGGGTGATCAATGGTATGAATAAGCCAATCTGCCAAATTTCTACCTCTCCTAAAGGCCAGCATCAAAGGTCTATCAATGCACATATTTAGAGACAAGATAGACCAGTGTTTCTTAAGTATCGCAACCACTTCCCGAGAATGGGGCATAAAAGGCAAAACCCCCACAAATGGTGGGGTCAACCCCGAACTGTCCTCCTGTACAGTGCCTTTTGTCTGCCACCAATCAGGGTGACTAAAACGTGCTCTACAGTATGCTTTGTGAATGACCGAAACTGGATAGCCTCTCTGCCGAAGTCAGAGTTTTAAATCAGATGCTTGTTCATTAAAGTCCTCCACTGTGGAACACAATCGTCGCAAACGAATGAACTGACCCACTGGGAGTCCCCTACGTAAGGAACTAGGATGGTAACTACTAAAATGCAGTAAAGTGTTCCGTTGAACAGTCTTTCAAAATAGTGTAGATTTTATAACACCACGATCCTTGAATAACTTGCTACTATACTATGGAGTGCGAGAAAAGGTTTTTAATGGCTCACTTTCACATTTGTTTGTACCCTATGGGTTTTTGATATCCTTTTGGGTATATTTAGGGTTTCTATCCCTTTTCAAAATCTTTAATTAAAAGGAACATTCTGCCTCGAGAGGACGTAAGTTTTCACGGCAGTAGTTCCGACAAAAAATCTTTCTCTTTTTTTGAGTTATCTCTTTAGATGGGAGTGATATTATTGTGAGATATACTCTTTGAGGTTCATTTTTGATGACAATCATAGGTATGGCTCTGGCCCACCAACCCTGGAGAACTGTCCTCTGCCAGCAGGACTGTGGTTGCTTGTCCTACAGCCAGGGCTCAGGCACCTGTCCCTCCACTCCCTCACCTACAAAATGGATGATTGTGGGTCCATTGGGATATATAGTGTATACCACTTTGACCTGTAGAGACAGTGCTACATCCACCTCATGCAAGTCTAGACACCCCTTTGCCTTGATAATAGGTGCCCATGGCAGCCAGACCCTAACCCTGGGTATGCACCAATCAGAGTGGTATTTGGCCCCACAGGGCCACATGTGACTGCAGAATACAGAGGGGCACAGAAGTGCTTTTGGTTGTATTGCTAGGAACACCTGGCACACACTGGCAGTGCTGGAGATGTGCCACAGCACCTATCTCCAGCACAGCATGTACTGCGGACCTAGTGCTGGGCACCCATCCTTAACCCTCAGGGTGAACACAGAACCTGCACAATGGCATGGTCTGTAGCTACTATGTGCCAGTATCACGCACTGTTAGTCCATCTTACCACACTGCAGTACCGGAAAGGTGCAGACCCCATCTGGTGATCAGCTGTAGATCGCTGTTCTGCATGTGCATTGCATCATGGGTGCTGGTGGGGTTACTTTATCCTGGCCCACAGAGCAGATGGTTTGTGCAGTGACCTGCAGTCCTTCTGTACCCAGCCATTGCTGTGCAACAAACCATAGAGGTGTAGCCTACTGGTTAGTGCAATGACAGTCTAAACAGTGGTCATGGGTTTGATTCCTCATTGTTGCCTCTTTTCATGCCTGTCCAACTCAGATATTTTGCATGCCTGTAACAGTCATATCTTTGCAGATCCGTGCTGCCAGCCCATATTACCCTCACCACTGTTTCCAACAATCCTTCGGTCCATCTTTCTGCATCTGTCAGCTGTGTAGAATCCTGTCTTCCTGTGCAGGTTGCCACCCCATGTCCTGCGCTGGTACCCTTTATTCAATCAAACCTATAGCCAACCCGACACAGGCCGTGTTTCGTGAACCTTCGTCAGGGGTTGATCAGGTAAAATACTAAAACATAAAAACATAAAAATGAAATAAAAACATAATAGTAAAACATTGTGTAAGAACAGATGAATAAAACTTAATCAAAAAATCACATATATGTACATTAATAACATAAATATCATAAATAGTTAAAAGATACTTATGAAAATCAACTACAACCAATAAGAAGGATAAAAAGTGCAAATAGAACCCAATAAATAATTAAAACTAATCTTGATCAAATAACAAATACTGTAACAAGATGAAGCCACAAAAAAGGTGTGAGTTAAATACATAAAAAAATATAAATATGGAGAAAAGAAATAGAAAGTAGCAGGAGCGAAGGAAAATAGTAAGCCAAATCTCAAGGACCCAGGGGATGAGTATGGTAGCGGTGTATAATCTCCAAATATTAGCTGAAACGTCATATCTCCATCTACCACTCGGGAAACTGTCTTGTATTAAAAAATGACCTAATCTACTTATAAAAAATTATAAATATACCATTTCAAAATGTAATATACCATATCAAAAAAATGTATATGTACTATCACAAAAAACGAGAATTGTAAGCTAAGGACATCAGTTTTAAAATGAATTATAAAATATCTATTTGTGTTGCACAAACAAATATAGCAAGGGGCAAGTGCATCCCAAACTCTCAGCTCGACACCATGTATAATCAAATAAAAACATTATCTTAAAATAAACTTCACCGTGAAATATCCGATAATAAAAAGCATACCGTATTTCTTTTCTCCAATATATTGGGTTGTTCTACACTATTTTAACATTTTTTTATTATCTGTTTTAGCTATATAAGCATAACCCTGTATAAATGACCATTGTCTGCTGTGCTTTCTGTGCTCTATAGAGGTAATTATTATATGCTGTGTTTGTCTGCAATACCCTTCTTCTTATCTATTTAGATTTTTTTATGTATTTAACTCACACCTTTTTTGTGGCTTAATCTTGTTGATATTTATGTGTTATTAATGTACATATATGTGATTTTTTTGATTAAGTTTTAGTCATCTGTTCTTACACAATGTTTTACTATTATGTTTTTATTTCATTTTTATGTTTTTATGTTTTAGTATTTTACCTGATCAACCCCTGACGAAGGTTCACGAAATGCGGCCTGTGTCGGGTTGGCTATAGGTTTGATTGAATAAAGTGTTTTTCCACCTCATCACGTCTTTGGACTGTCTTCGATAGATACGTGAGTTCTTGCCTGCCTTGTGGTACATTCTCTGCGCTGGTACCCTTTCCTGCATTGCGCCTCTTCATGCTTGCCTGCATGGCACCACCACTCCTCTGATCACCCATCATTGTAACTGTCCTGCCTCCTCCGCCTCCACTGGGGGATACGAATTCCGATCGTCTGCCACCACCTGTCTTTCCAGTACTTTCATTGACAACACCCTGTGCTGTGGTAAAGTTACCCACACCATGTTTGTCAACAATACTGGCAGCCACATGGGATGCCCACAGATATGGCAGGTCCAGAAGCTCCAAGCTCTCCCTCCTTCACTCACCTGTTCATTGCCTTTCCTCAGTGCTCTATCTAGTGTTAGGGCTTCATCTGTCTTTGCGCCTCACAGGTCATGCATGTCATCCTGAAGCACCTTGCAGCCCTTAGGGCACACTAACATAGAAACATAGAAATATGATGACAGAAAAAGACTACATGGCCTATCTAGTCTGTCCTCCCATATCAACAACTACAACAGTCCCCTTTTTACCTTTAGAGATCCTCTGTTTGTCCCATGCTTTTTTGAATTCAGTTACTGTCCTCATCTCTACCACCTCCCCTGGGAGTCTATTCCACGGATCCACTACTCTTTCCATAAAGAAATATTTCCACATATCACTCCTGAATCTATCTCCCTTCACCCTCATCCTATGTCCCCTCGTAGCAGAACTTGCTTTCAATTGAAAGAGGCTCTCTCCCTGAACATTTATGCCACGGAGGTATTTAAACATCTCAGTCATATCACCTCTATCCCGCCTTTCCTCTAAGGTGTACATATTAAGATCCTTCAGTCTGTCCTCATATGCTTTATAATTAAGACCACGAATCATTTTAGTAGCCACCCTCTGCACCGACTCCATCCTGTTCACATCCTTTTGAAGGTGCGGTCTCCAGAATTGCACACTATACTCCAAATGAGGTCGCACCAAAGACTTATAGAGAGGCATTATCACCTCCTTTTTTCTGCTAGCCATTCCTCTCCATATGAACCCAAGCATCCTTTTAGCTTTTGCCGTCACCTTTTCTACCTGTTTAGCTACTTTAATATCATTAGACACAACCATGCCTAGGTCCCGCTCTTCTTTAATGGACAAAAGTTCTTCACCCCCTATACTATATTGCTCCCTTGGATTGCTGCAGCCCAAATGCATGACCTTACATTTTTTAACATTAAATCCCAGCTGCCAAATTCTAGACCATTATTTAAGCTTAGCTAGATCCCTCCTCATGTTATCTACACCTTCCTGGGTGTCTACTCTATTGCAGATTTTGGTATCATCCACAAAGAGGCAAACCTTACCCGACAGCCCTTCCGCTATATCACTAACAAAGACGTTAAAAATGACAGATCCCTGGGATACACCACTGGTAACATCCTTCTCCTCAGAGTGAGCTCCATTTACTTGTACTCTTTGTTGCCTCCCACCCAACCAATTTCTGATTAGGTGTTAGCAGTTTCCAAACCTGAGGAGGTTACTAGAGTTCAGCAACCTACTGTGCTCAAGGAAAGTTCCACTAAAGCACCAAAAAGAAACTAACCTTGCTTTAAAAATATACAAAAACCCCCTTTTAAAAGCTCCCAGTCAGAGAGCTAGCAATTTTATATAATAAAATAAACCCTCAAATCCTTACTGTTGGTTGATCAGTAGAGCCCTTGTTAGGAAAGCCTCAACAGGGCAGGGCACTGGAGCCTTTTATGCAAGCCTCAGCTGCTCTCAGGTAATCAGGCCCACTAACTTCTGATTAGGTGTTAGCAGTTTCCAAACCTGAGGAGGTTACTAGAGTTCAGGGCACCGTAACCTTGTTAGGCCACCTTAACCTATGGTTCCATAGCCCAGGGTGCCTTCTACGGTGCCTTGTCCAGGGGTGCCTAATATGACACTTAGCCTATGGAGCCCTATAGGGCACCTTACAAGGCACCTAACAAGGCACCTTCCAAGGCAACTTACAAGGCACCTTACAAGGCACCTTATAAGGCACCTAACAAGGCACCTTATAAGGCACCTTATAGGGCACCTAACAAGGCACCTTATAAGGCATCTTACAAGGAACCTTCTAAGGCACATTACGAGGCGCCTTATAAGGCACCTTTCGAGGTGCCTTCTAAGGCACCTTACGAGGCGCCTTATAAGGCACCTTACGAGGTGTCTTATAAGGCACCTAACAAGGCACCTTACAAGGCACCTTATAGGGCACCTAACAAGGCACCTTATAAGGCACCTTGCAACATGCGTTAGTATAAGGCGCCTTGTATCATGCGTTAGCTGATACGACTTGCTGTAACGATGCACCGCCCATGCCTTTAAATGGGCATCTGTACCTTTACCATGGAACTTAATGTGGGTGACATTACCGCAGTTTAGTAAACATACCCCTAGGAGTTCCTGAGGGAGCAGAGGGTCATGACTTGATATCCTTTCTGCAGGCCATGATTCTAGATGTGTTAAAGTTGCATTTCTCTATGCCGTTCAAGATCGAGCATGCCCACAGAGTGCCTACTCAGTCCGTGGCCACAAGCAAGCATCCATGCCTAATCATCGTGAAAGTTTTGAGTTTTTAGCAAGTGTTGCAAATAATGGGAGCAGCTAGAGCACATACAGCTTTGGAATATCAGGGACATAAACTTCTGTTCTTCCCAGACCTTGTGAATCAAAGAAAGAGTCTTTTGGCGTTGCGTTCATGCTTGGTTCAACTGAAGGCCCATTTTGGACTGCTATATCCTGCCCACATGAAAGTCACGTTGCATAACCAGATCAAGACTTTTGATGATCCCAGAGATCTATGTGCATTTCTGGAGGATAATGAGTCAGCGATGATGCAGTGAAGGTTATATTGCATCTTCTATCTGCTACAGTTTTATGGCGCTTGTTATCATGGGTGCTAAACTGGTCGGAGGTTGAGTGAAGGCAACTTATCCACGCAGAAGCGACATTTAAACATGTAACACTGCTATTTACTGGGACATTTTACCCTGTGTCGTTTGAAGGACATTATCTTTACTTTTAATAAGAGAGGTGGGCAAGATGTGATATTCTGAGTATTACAGGAATGTGGAGGTGTTGGGTCATTGAGCCCTCCATGTCTGTCTTGTCCTAGTGGGCTCCCCCTTTAAGTTTTGGGTGTTATATAGTCCCCCTGGTTTTAGGTGGCTTTGGGAAATGTTCTCTTTTAATTTCTTTTAGAGTTGGGTGTTTTATTGCGTCTTATCAAATGACGGGGCCTCTTTTCATTTCTTTGGGCTATAGGTGCAGCCACACTTTAAAGGCATTTAAGAAGTTGTTCTACAATGTAAAACTAAGGGGTATGTTTACTAAACCGCGGTAACTTAGCAGTGGCTATGTTAACATGCGATAACGTTACCAAATGTAACGTTAATGCGCGCTAACGTTACCAGATGCAACATTAGCGCACATTAACGTCCCCGGCTGTGTTCAATCCCACAGAGGGTGGAGAGAGGGCGGAGAGAAGGGGTCAATGGGCAGGGAGTGGGTGGGGAGAGGTTCCTACTACACTAATGTGGGGAACTGAAGGGCTGAACATTACCGTGATTGAAAACCTGTCGTTAGATGCACATTTGCAGGAGAGAGAAACAATTTCAATGTCAGCAATGTACAGCACAGGCAGGGAGCCCCAAAAAAGTGATAGTAGTGCTACATGTGCAGCAAGAGCATAGTGCCCAGGTATGAAAGGGAACAATGGTGATGCTGAAAATGGGGCATAGGGGGATGCAGGCGGGACATGCTGTGGGGCATCTGGGGCACAAGGTGGGCTAGGCATATGCCTAGGTAGCACATAGGAATGCAAAATCTGGAAATCAGCAAGACAGAAACTGACCAAGGTCAAACATGCCCACGAGTCTGTGTCCCACAGTGTCCCATCCAGGGGACATTACCCAGCAGGTACCCCAAAGGGCACATAACATTGGCAGGTGGTACCAGGGGGGGAAGCATGGATGTCTATGTAGGCACCCCTACCCCAGACCCCACACCCTAGGCAAACACCTAATTGCACACTGGATGGCCAGGGACTGTGCACTACCAGCACCACCAGCATATGGGCATGTCAGCATGGTGGGGGAGGTGTGCTGGTGGTGGAGGGGGCAGTGGCATCTGCCCACAGCACACCAAGGCCAAGCCCTGTTCAGGTGTATGGTATGCAGTGCAACAGACAAGGTCTGTCTGATGAACAGTCATGGTATCCCTAGGGAATGATTTGCCTTTGTGGCAACAGTATGGTGCAGTACACACAACCAGTGTATCCTGGGGCAGAAGGTCACAGGTTCAAATACCAGCTGTGGCTCCTGCAGACCATGTCCCTACATTTTAACCCACATTGCACATACAACATAAACATGTGCACTCCCTAGAACATCGGCCAACAGGGGCACAAACACCCATACCCACAGGCTCCACTATCCAAAGCCTCATGGAGAGTCAGGCTGTTGGGCCTGGCAAGGAGCAGCACTTACCACAAAAGCACTACTACTAGCACCTGCATACCTTAGCAATTCCTGCACTGTGCTCAGCACTAGTATGGCAGGCAAGGCTGCCAACCACCCCTATCTTTGCACATTGCTGAAATATGAGTGGGAGTGTATGTATGTCTATCCATTGTTTTGTGGCTGCCTACTCCTCACTGAGCCCACAATGCTTACACTGTTTCCAGTATTAGCCTGCCAATTTGCATAATGAGGAGCAAGGTATTGTGGGCATGGTCCAGACAGGGCAGACTGTGCATGATGCATCTGCACAGGGTGTAGGGCAATGGCTGGGACATTGTAGTGCTCGACCACCACCTGCATGGACAGGGTGGCCACAGCATGTCACGCTGGGAGGTCACTCTCACCCTGACTGTGCAGTGACCATGGCATGTCTAGGTTCCCACAGAGTGCTATACAGTATCCCTTTTGAGTGATTTCAGTGTGTTTTATTTTTTGGGGCTTAATCACCGAGCTACCTGTTTTTGGGTGCACATAGTTTTTCTGGGGGTATGCACTATGGATTTGCTAGTGTACTGTCTGCAGTCAGCATGTGTATGGCTGGCATGCATTGCAGGGTGCTGCAGCTGCAAACTTACTGTGCCTTATGCTGGTGAATGTCAGATTGTGGTGGGGGGTAGCTGAGCTTTTCCAGGCCTAGTGCCTGTGTGGTAAGTACAGATCTGCATCGACTGCGCCCTTTTGCGAGCAGGACTGGGGTTGATGGTCCCACAGTCCTTCATCATGCCCCTCTACTGCCTCCATTCCAAAGATGTAGAGTGTTGGTCTGTTGGGGGGCAGATCCTGTCCACCACCTTGACACAGACAGGGCAGGTTGGTAGGTGGTGCTACATAATCTGCATGTGGGTCCAGACACCCCCCCCCTACTCTTATAACAATTGACCATGGCAATCACACTGGACATGCTTAACTTGGGTGGCTCCTGGTCTCTAAGGGCTAGATGTGACTGGGAATTACAGATGGACACAGGATTATTTTAGATGGGTTACAAGGAATGCCTGTCACACACTGACAATGACAAGGCCCTGCAGCAAAGCCTATATCAAGTAACCCGGGTACTGCGGACCTGGTGCTGGCCTCCCCACCTCACCCTCAGGGTGAACAGAGAACCGGCACAATGGCATGGTGTGTAGCTACTCTGTGCCAGTATCACACACGGTCAGTTCCTCCTACCAAGCTGAAGTGCTGGAGAGCTGCATACCCCATCTGGTGATCAGATGTAGACTGCTGTTCTGCATGTGCATCGCATTATGGGTACTGGTGGATTTACCTATCCTGGTAGACACAGCAGACAGTTTGTGCGGTGACCTGCAGTCTTTCTGTAGCCAGCCATTGCTGAGACAGAAGCCATAGAGATATAGCCCACTTGTTAATACAGTGACATCCCAAGCAGAGGTCATGGGTTCAATCACTCTGTGGTCTCATTTTATTAGGCCTGTGCGAGGCAAGTCCTTTTCATTCCTGTGACAGTCATATCTCTGCAGATCTGTGCTGCCAGCACATATTACCCTCATCACAATTGCCAGCCATCCTTCTGTCCATCTATCTGCATCTCTCAGCTGTGTAGCGTCCCGTCTTCATGTGCAGGCTGCTACCCCATGTCCTGCACTGGTACCCTTTTCTGCATTGCGGCTCCTCATGCTTGCCTCTCCTGTGTCTGCTCTGCATGGCACTACTACTCTGTCCTATCATTGCAAATATCTTGCCACCTCTACCTCCACTGGCGGACACATATTCCCATCTTCTTTCACCCACTGTCATTGTAGCACTTTACATTGCCAACACCCTGTGCATCGGTACAGCTGCTTCCAATATGTTTGCCATTTTACCGGCTGCAACATCAGCTGCATGCAGATTTGGCAGGTCCATCAGCTCCCACCTCTACTTCCTTCCATCACTTGCCCATTGCCTTTCCTTGGTGCTCTGTGCAGTGTTAGGGTTACATCAGTTTTTGGCCTTATATTTCATGCTTGTCAACTTGGGGCACCTTACTGCCCTTGGGCACCATATCTTGGGTCACCTTAACATCCTTAGGGCCCCTTATACAGCACATTAGGTTAAGGCACCCTATAAGGCACCTTATAAAGTGCCTTGTCAGCCTTGTAATGTGTTTTGTTTGTCTGCTTTAACGGGCAATGTCCCGTTAACGTGCGTTAACTGCCTAAGGCACCCTTTAATGCGCCCTAAATGGCCATTGCTATCTTATTGCCGGTACTCCCACTTCCTTATATGGCATTGCTCACGTTAACACTGCACTTAATGTCGGTAACGTTACTGCATTTTAGTAAACATACCCCTAAATGTTACATATTGATCTGCTTCTGCAACATATGACTGTAAATTTGGAGCTATATTGTCATTACGCTCTCCTTCAAGATTGGGTACCTGAATGTTAAGGGCATTAATAATTTCTACCAAGAGGAATGTTCTCTTCTATATGGTCAGACAGAAAATACTGACATCTCACTGCTGCAAGAGACACACTTGAATGTAATGGAACTGTTGAAATTCGATATATATGCCCTACTTTTAGGGTTTTCAACTGCCCATCATAAGAGTAAGGGGATGTCCATCTTAATATGGAAAGTAGTATCCCCCATGGTTTTAAACTCTATGGGGTATGTTTACTAAACTGCGGTAGTGTCACCCGAGTTAGGTTCCGCGGTAAAGGTACAGATGCCCTTATAAAGGCATGGGCGGTACATCGTTACAGCGGTGCCTTGTCCAGGGGTGCCTAATACAGCGTTTAGCCTAAGGAGTACTATAGGTTGCCTAACGAGGCACCTTACAAAGCGCCTTAGATTAACGCGCATTACAAGGCGCCTTATAAGGCACCTTACAAGGCACATTCAAGGCGCCTTGTAAGGTGCCTTATAAGGTGCCTTGTAAGGTGCCTCGTAAGGCACTCTATAGTGCTCCTTAGGCTAAGCGCTGTATTAGTAATGCAAAAAGCCTTTAACACGCTCAATATTATCAATATAGAACCTAAAACGTCTTTTGGTTATCTCTTGTGGTCACTCTGAACATTCAAATTCAATATCGCTGAAGGTCTCAGACTTCTATGGCACTCATTTTCGGACTCACAGTGCATCCGATATTAGTGCCTAATAGCATCAACAACGTTTCAATGGAAATACCCAGTGATTATGAAAGCGGATAGAGCTGTTCCCTCATTCCTCTTTTCTCGAGAAATAATACTATTGATTTCATTATATAATTTTGCAAATAGTTCAATGTCCAACTATCGAAGAATACTTATCGCTTTCAGATCCCAACGCCTTCTCTGGGCGCCTCACTAGCATTTCACTATTACTGTTTCATCAGGGGATCACTGTTCTCTGTTTTTTTCACTATAAGATAAAACCCATTTCAAAAACCACATAAACCATCTAAGTTCCTAATTTCATTATTAATTAATCTTACTAACTATATAAACATAAAACACCTACCACACACATGAACGATGCTGCACACGTTTCCTAATGAATTATCTTAAACTCGTCCGATAAACTCTGACTCCATTCATCTCACTCTTGAAAAAATGCTGCACATGCGGATTACAAATTACTTCTACTAATTTAAAAACCTCTCTCTACTCCCCTATTGGTGGTATCTACTCCTCTCCCCAAACGTCATCATTATCACCAATGAGGCCTCCTGGGTCTACCTATCAAATAGCAGAATCAGTTATTAATTACTTCTCTTCTCTTTTTTAACATCCTCCACTACCTTTACTCATTTATATACAAGAAGACCAATCAATAGTGGCATTAAGCCCCATAGGTGTTACTAATTTTAAATAAAAAATCCACTTTTGTTCTCAAATCAAAAGAGTTTGTTCTTGTGATTTCCCCATTGTACCCGACTCTATTTTATCAATACAGAAGCACCTCAACTGCTCAAAAATATGTCCCTTGGTTATACAATGTTGAAGCAGTGGTGCCTCCTTAATTCTACATTTCAGTTGGCTCCTGTGTTCTCCCATTCTGATTTTAAACGGACAAATTGTTTTGCCCACATAAATCAATTCACATGGGCATTGAATGACATACACTAAATTAGAGGATTCGCATGCGGTGGAACCTCTTAATCTATACGTAATCCCTTTTGATTTAACGAGCTCTAATTATATACAGTAATGTGGTCATCGGTTTGTTTTTTGGTGGGGTCGTTTTGAAAATATAAGTATATCTATCACTCCTAAAGTGAATTATATAATAGGAATACTGCCAGTTTTCCATATAAGTAAAGTATATAGTTAAATTGATAGAACTCTTGTTCAGCTTTCATGGAGAAATAACCATCTAGATCTGCTCACTGGAAGCTTGGGATTAATAATAGGAAGGGGGAGGAGCTTCATTGATTGTCTGGCCTAATACTATGGCTTTTGCCAAAGCAAGGTTCACGATGGGTGGAGGGGGCCGTAGGCATATGTTTAATATGCAGCTGAGAATAAGTGTAAGCCTCATTAAGAAGAAGTCAGCAACTTGAGATATGTGCTGTAGGACTGTCCTAACATTCAGTCTTACTGGGCTTCATTATAGAACCATATTGGTGGTACTGGGACCCCTGATTTTGGGTCGTTTTTCAGTCAGCAATTGGCATCTCGTCTTTACAAAGGGACTGTCAGTTTATATTAGCTCCATGCTGGGAGTAGCCCTATTTCTGTTATTTCTAACTGGAAACATACTATCTGCATTGTAGAGTAAAATATAGGGACATGCTTTGCAGGATCTACAGCTGGAACCTGAACCTGTGACTCTCTGCTTCTGGACACACTGGCTGGGTGTACTGCACCAAACTGTTTCCACAGATACAAAGTAGTCCCTGGAGCTACCTGTACTTTTCCTCAGTCAGACCCTTTTATGTTGCACTGCACACCACGTACTGGTACAGGGCATGGCCTAGGTCCACTGCAGGCAGGTGCCACTGCCTGCTCCTGCACGGGCACACACACCCCTGCCATGCTGACATGACCATATCCTGTCTGTGCTGATAGTGTGCAGTCCCAGGCCATCCACTGTGTGGGTAGGCAGTCACCTAGGGAGCGGGGTCTGGGGTGGGGAGGCATAGAAGGGCATCTTCACATCCCCCTCATCACCACCTACCAATATTATGTACCTTACGCTTGGGGTAAGGTTGGCTGGGGGATGTCAGGTCAGTGCCCTGGCAACTGTTAGCTAGCGTGGACCAGGTAGATGTAGGTGGATTGTGTTTGGCCTTTGTAAGCTGCTGTCTTGCTGATGTCCAGTTTCTATGTTCCTATGTGCCACCTAGGTGACTGCCTAGTCCACGCTGTACCCCAGCTGCTCCCACTACATGTCCCGCCTGCAGCCCCCTATGCCCCATTTGCACCATCGCCATAGTGGCCTTTCATACTTGGGCACTATGCTGTTGCTGCAAATGGAGCACTACTATCACTTTTCTTGTGCTCCCTGCCTATGCTGTACATTGCTGACGCTGAAATGGTTTCACCCTCCTGCAAATGTGCGTCTAACGACAGGTTTTCAGTCCCGGTAATGTTCGGCCCTTCATTTCCCCATGTTAGTGTAAAAGGAGCCTCTCCCCGCTCACTCCCCGCCCATTGACCCATTCTCTCCTCCCTCTCTCCGCCCTCTGCGGGACTTATCGCGGCTGGTGACGTTAACGCACGTTAAGTAACGTTAACGAGCGTTAACGTTACTTAATGCACGTTAACGTAGCTGCTGCTATGTTACCGCAGTTTAGTAAACATAACCCTATGTGTCACAACTATGGCCTTTATGGAAACCATGTTGAGAGTGATTTAAAACCGGAGTCATTTTGAAATATTCATCAAATTGCTCTCTCACAGCTTGATCTAATAATTTAGATAGAAAGGATTAATTTACAATAGATATATAAACAAGAGCACTCAGACAACAAACTATTCTTCTTTAAGTCGCTTCCTAAACCAGGGCTCCACACATCAAACAGACAGCTGCGAAACCAGCTGGTACTTCGTAGATCTCTCTCTTTTGCTTTAACAGATACCTAAGCTCCACAAACAGAACAATGGCTGGGAAAAATCGTATTGCTAAAGCTGTTGCCCCCGTTACAGCTTCTGCCTCGGTCCAGACAGAGGCCCTATTGCCAGTTGAAGAACCAGTTCCATGTGCAGGGTGCCTGCATGCTGAAGCTCTGAGGAAACAAGTGGAGGAACTCAGAGAGGAGGTGGCGAGGCTGAGGAGCATTCAAGACAGTGAGAAGTACATTGATGAGATACTGCTTGCAGCAACCAGGCTCTACAGCACAGGAGAAGATGGGTGTCAACAGAATGTCGATGGTTGGACAAAAGTCACCAGAGCCTGCAAAATCACCAATCCAACTTCTCCAGCCCTTGAATTGAAGAACCATTATGCAGCCCTGGAAGTGGAGGAGGTGAAAGCATCCCTGGAAAGGGAAGAACCAGAGTTCAAGTACCCCATAGTTGCAGAATCAGTGACCAGAAGGAAACGAAGGGTAGTGGTGGTTGGAGACTCTTCTGAGGGGTACTGAGGCGTCCATCTGCCGACCAGACTTGATGTCCAGAGAGGTATGCTGTCTGCCTGGTGCCAAGATCCAAAATGTTACGGAGAATTTGCCGAGACTCATCAAGCCCACTGACTATTACCCAATGTTGATAATCCATGTTGGAACAAATGATACTGCCAGGTATACCTCGGAACGTATCAAAAGTGACTTCATGGCTCTGGGACAGAGGGTGAAGCAGGTAGGTGCACAGGTGGTGTTCTCTTCAATCCTCCCTGTTGAGGGTAAAGGCCAAGGCAGAGAGGCTCGCATCCTGGAGATTAATGCATGGCTGCGTGGATGGTGTCTTCGAGAGCGTTTTGGTTTCCTAGACCATGGGATGCTGTTCCAAGGGTTGCAGAGCAGAGATGGCATCCATCTGTCCAAGAAAGGTCAACACATCTTTGGTAGTAGACTGGCTAATCTACTGAAGAGAGCTTTAAACTAGATTCGTTGGGGATGGGTGAAGAAAGCCCCCAGGTAAGTGAAAGCCCCCAGGTAAGTGATACATTAAATACCTTTATGGAAATGGGTAACAGGGGTAACATATGGAAAGCAGTGTGTATTAATGCCCGTAGCATGGGAAATAAGATCTCTGAAGTTGAAGCTTTGGTGGGAGTGGCTGACTTAGATTTAGTGGCAGTTACAGAAACATGGTTCACAGAAAACCATGACTGGGATGTAACTATACCTGGCTATACTTTATTCAGAAAGGACAGGGTAGGAAGAAGGGGAGGAGGAGTAGCACTATATGTAAAAAGTACTATTAAAGCTTTGGAATTACAGAGCTTAAAAGGGAGAGAGGAGGCATTGTGGGTTAAACTAGAAAGAGGGAAAGAGAAATCTATTTGCATTGGTGTGATATACAGACCTCCCTCACAAGAGGAAGAGGTGGACAGAGAGTTAATTGAAGACATACGCAGCATTGCTAGGAAAGGGGAAGTGCTACTGCTAGGAGATTTCAATATGCCAGATGTTGATTGGCACATTCCTGCTGCAGTATCATCTAGGAGTAAGGAGATCCTGGATTCTCTACAGGGAGAACTATTCAGGCAATTGGTAACAGACCCCACACGTGAAGGGGCCATACTGGACTTGGTGCTTACCAATGGTGAAAGTGTTTCTGATGTTGTAGTGGGAGATCATTTTGCATCCAGTGATCACCAGATGGTGTGGTTCAGTATTAGGACTAGGGCTGTTAGAATCCATTCCAAGGTGAAGATCTTAGACTTTAGGAAGACTAACTTTGCGAAGATGGGCCAATACCTCAGGGAGTCGTTAGTGGGATGGGAACAGCTGGGGGATGTAGAACAACAGTGGGCAAAACTGAAAGGGGGTATTTTAAAGGCAACCAACCTTTTTGTTAAAATGGTAAATAAAGGCAAAAGGAACAGGAGACCGCTATGGTTTTCGAAGGAAGTAGCTGAAAAAGTGAAGAAAAAGAGGGAGGCCTTCATGAAATACAAGAGATCACAGAGAAAGGAAGACAGGCATCTGTATTTGGAAAAACTTAGAGAAGCTAGCAAAGTAGTCAAGAAGGCAAAGATTCAAAAGGAGGAGGAAATAGCCAATGCAATAAAATGGGGAGATAAGACATTTTTCAGATATATTAGTGAGAAGAGGAAGGGCAAAAGTGGTATTGTCAGACTCAAGGGTACAGGGGGGGAATATGTAGAAGCTGATAAGGATAAAGCGGAATTGCTTAACAAATATTTTTGTTCTGTGTTCACAGATGAAGAACCAGGAGCAGGACCTCAGAAAACACCCACAAATAAGAACAGAAGCGAGGGACATCTTGAACAATTTTCAGAAGACTGTGTTCGTGAGAAACTAGCTCAACTTAAAGTAGACAAAGCGATGGGACCGGATGGGATACACCCTAGAATACTGAGGGAACTTGGGGACGTTCTAGCAACTCCACTGACTGACCTTTTCAATGCCTCGTTGGAGTTGGGAGTGGTACCAAAGGACTGGAGAGGGGCTCATGTGGTGCCTTTACACAGAGGCGGAAGTAAGGATGTGGTTGAAAACTACAGGCCGGTTAGTTTAACTTCGGTGGTGAGTAAATTAATGGAAACGCTGTTGAAAGAGAAAATAGTGAGGTTTCTGGAGTCCAGCGGATTACAGGATCCGAGGCAGCATGGATTCACCAGAGGCAGGTCTTGTCAGACAAATCTGATTGATTTCTTTGACTGGGTGACCAGGGAGTTGGACCGAGGGAGAGCTCTAGATGTGGTGTATTTAGATTTCAGTAAAGCCTTTGACAGTGTTCCTCACAGGCGACTTATAAACAAACTGAGCACCCTAGGGATGGACCCTAAAGTTACTGCTTGGGTTAGAAATTGGTTGGGTGGGAGGCGACAAAGAGTACAAGTAAATGGAGCTCACTCTGAGGAGAAGGATGTTACCAGTGGTGTGCCCCAGGGATCTGTCCTTGGTCCGATTCTTTTTAACATCTTTGTTAGTGATATAGCGGAAGGGCTGTCTGGTAAGGTTTGCCTCTTTGCGGATGATACCAAAATCTGCAATAAAGTAGACACCCAGGAAGGTGTAGATAACATGAGGAGGGATCTAGCTAAGCTTGAAGAATGGTCTAGAATTTGGCAGCTGGGATTTAATGTTAAAAAATGTAAGGTCATGCATTTGGGCTGCAGCAATCCAAGGGAGCAATACAGCATAGGAGGTGAAGTACTTTTGTCCACTAAAGAAGAGCGGGACCTAGGCATAGTTGTGTCCGATGATCTTAAAGTAGCTAAACAGGTAGAAAAGGCGACGGCAAAAGATAGAAGGATGCTTGGGTGCATACGGAGAGGAATGGCTAGCAGAAAAAAGGAGGTGATAATGCCTCTGTATAAGTCTTTGGTGCGACCTCATTTGGAGTATGGTGTGCAATTCTGGAGACCGCACCTTCAAAAGGATGTGAACAGGATGGAGTCGGTGCAGAGGGTTGCTACTAAGATGATTAGTAGTCTTCATTATAAAGCATATGAGGACAGACTTAAGGATCTTAATATGTACACCTTAGAGGAAAGGCGGGATAGAGGTGATATGATTGAGATGTTTAAATACGTCCGTGGCATAAATGTTCAGGGAGAGAGCCTCTTTCAATTGAAAGCAAGTTCTGCGATGAGGGGACATGGGATGAGGGTGAAGGGAGATAGATTCAGGAGTGATATGCGGAAATATTTCTTTACGGAAAGAGTAGTGGATCCGTGGAATAGTCTCCCAGTGGAGGTGGTAGAGATGAGGACAGTAACTGAATTCAAAAAAGCATGGGACCAACACAGAGGATCTCTAAAGGTAAAAAGTGGACTGTTGTAGTTGTTGTTATGGAAGGACAGACTAGATGGGCCTTGTGGTCTTTTTCTGTCATCATGTTTCTATGTTTCTATGTTTCTAAGTCAGGCCAAATTTTTGGCCTTTTTTAAATCCTGAGGCATATTACCTGCCATCAAAGAAGCATTTACCAAAAAGGTAACTACAGATAAAATGTTTGATTTCATTCTCTCAACTTCTGCAACTTATATAGGTCCAATGGAGATAATATCTGACATTGCCATAATCAATCAATCATTCATTCCATTTCATCTAAATGAAATGAACAAAAAGCATCACAACAAGGTCTATTTTGAGGAGATAAATAGTGAATAACTGTAGTCACTATCGAGGAAATCCTATCTTCTAATAATTTCCCTTCTTAGACCATTCAACTATTCATTTTATCACAAAAGTAAGCAGCAAAAAACAGTAAGGGGTATGTTCACTAAATGGCACTAATGTTGCAGCTGCGATGTTATCACGCGATACGTGATGTTATCACGTGATTAATGGTGCATTACCATGAGAGAATTTCATGTATCGCATGATAACGTCTCCGGCGGCGTTAAGGTGTGCAGAGGGTGGAGTAAGGCTCCCAAGAGGGCGGAGTAAGGTTGCCCAGGGGCGGAGATAAGGGGTCAATGGGCGGAGAGAGGGCAGGGAGAGGCTCCATGCACACTAACGCCGTGAAATGAAGGTCTGAAAAGTAGCGCCAGTGAAAACCTCGCGCTAGAGGCACATTTGCAGGGCAGCGAGACCATTTCAGTCAGCAATGTGCAGCAAAGGCAGGGAAACCAAGAAAAGTGATAGTAGTGATACATGTGCAGCAACAACATAGTGCCCAAGTACGAGAGGGCACTACGGTGATGCTGCAAATGGGGTATAGGGGGCTGCAGGCTGGACATGCAGTAGGGCAGCTGGGGCACAGGGTGGAGTAGGCAGATGCCTAGGTGACACATAGCAATGTAGAAGCGGAAAACCAACAAGATAGCTACTGACCAAGGGCAAACATGTCCACGAGTGTGTGTCCCACAGTGTCCCAAGGGACAGTACCCAGAAAGTACCCCAAAGGGCACATAACATTGACAGGCGGAGCCGGGGGAAGCGCAGATGTCTAGGTAGGCACCCCTACCCCAGATCAAACACCATAGGCAACCGCCTACAGGCACACTGGATGGCCTGGGACTGCGCACCACCAGCATCACCAGCATAAAGGCATGTCAGCATGGTGGGGGAGGGGTGCTGGTGGTGGAAGAGGCAGTAGCAGCTACCCACAGCAGACCAAGGCCAAGCCCTGTTTAGGTAAGCGGCATGCAGTGCAACAGACAAGGTCTGTCTGACGAACAGTTATGGTATCCCCAGGGAATGATTGGCTTCTATGGCAATAGTTTGGTGCAGTACACACAGCCACAGTCATCAGGGCCAGAAAGTCACAGGTTCAAGTCCCAGCTCTGGCTCTTGCAAACCATGTCCCTATATTTTACCCAGTACTAAACTGTGGTAATAAAGACAGAACCTTTATTGCAGATAAAATAAACATGCCATAAACGCCTATATTTTACCCTACAGAACACAGACACCATAAACATGTGCAATCTGTAGAGCAGAGTTTCCCATCTGCAGTCCTGGAGGGCCAAACACCATTCAGGTTTCATGCTGTCCCTAATAAATATGCCTGTGCTGCATTTGTATGCACTGCCCCCATTGTATGCAAATGTATCTCATGCATATTCATTAAGGACAGCATGAAAACCTGAACCGTGTTTTGCCCACCAGAACTGGAGTTGGGAAACTCTGCTCTAGAGCATCAGCCAACAGGGGCACAAACACCCACACCCACAGGCTCCACTATCCAACGGCTAATGGAGAGTAAAGCTGTTGGGCCCTGCACGGAGCAGCATCTCCCAATACTAGCACCTGCATACCTTAGCAATGCTGTCCTAAACTTGGGAACACGTTCCACATATATCAAAAGGTTGCTATGATTAATGGCAGATAACAAATCCTAAGTTAAACACAATTTGTTGACAGAGATTCATCATAGCAACCTTTCTGATATCTGTGAAGTGTGTTTCAGTTTTTGCTTCTGACAGTGTTTACCACCCCGGAGAATAACCCCAACAGTATTGCGTACCATAGCAATGCCTGCACTGTGCCCAGGACTGGTGTGGCAGCCAGGGCTGCCAAAAACCTCTATATTTGCACCATGCTGGCATAGGTGTGGGAGTGTATGTATGTCTATCCAGTGTTTTGTGGCTGCCTACACCTTACTGAGCCCACACTGCTTGCATTGTTTCCAGTGTTAGCCTGCCAATGTTCATAATGAGGAGCAAGGTACTATGGGTATGCCCTGGACACAGAGGTCTGGGCAGGATGCATCTGCACAGGGCATAGTGCAATGGCTGGGAGATTGTAGTGCCCGACCACCAGCTGCAAGGACAGGGTGGCCACAGCATGTCATGCTGGGAGGTCACTCTCACCCTGAATGAGCAGTGAACATGGCATGGCTAGGTTCCCCCGTAGTGCCAGACAGTATTTTTCTCAAGTAATATCTATGAATTTCTTTTTTTTGGGCTCAATCACTGACACACTTGCTTGGTGTGTGTGCTCACATCCCATTTTTGGGTGCACATAGTTCCTCCAGGAGCATGCACTATGTACTAGCTAGCAGACTGTCTGCAGTTAGCATGTGTATGGCTGGAACACCTTGCAGGGTGCAGCGGGTGGAGACTGACTATGCTATTTGCTGGTGAATGTTAGATAGTGGTGGGAGGCAGCTGAGCTTTTCCAGGTCACCTGCCACTGCCCTATGTGATGTGTACAGATCTGCCTTGACTGTCCTGTAGGGTGCCTATTCCCCACAGGACTGGGGTTTATGGTCCCCTCTACTGCCACCAGTGCAGAGATATAGAATGTGGATCTGTTGGTGGGAGATACTGTCCTCCACCCTGACACACAGAGGATGGGTTTGGTGGTGCTACATAATCCACTTTTGGGTCCAACCACCACCCTTCTTTTATAATATGTGACCTTGACAACCGCACAGTATATACACTATTCTGGGTGCATCATAGTCCACAAGGGCTAGATGTGACTGGGAAATACAGATGGACACAGATGTATCCTAGGTGTGTTTGCAAGGACTACTTATCACACACTGGCACTGATGAGGACCTCCAGCACAGCCTGCTTCAGCTAAACCAGGTGCTGCAGACCTGGTGCTGGGCGCCCCATCTCACCCTCAGTGTGAGCACAGGAACCGCACAATGTCACAGTCTGTCGCTACTCTGTGCCAGTAACACACATGGTCATTTCCCCCTACCAGGCCATGGTGCTATAGAGGCACATACCCCATCTTTTGAGCAGCTGTAGGCTTCTGATCTGCATTGCAGTGCATCATTGGTATGGGTGGGTTTACCCTATCCTGGTAAACACAGCAGACAGTTTGTGTGGTGACCTGCAGTCTTTCTGTAGCCAGCCAGCGGTGTGTTAGATGCTATAGAGATGTAGCCCACTGGTTATGTCAATGATTGTGAAGACAGAGATCATGGGTTTGATCCCACAATGGTGTTATTTAATAAGGCTTTCTGGGGATTTTCCTTTTAATTTAAATCAGTGCTGCCAGCAAAAACACCCTCACAATGCCATAGTCTAAGGTGCCTCATAAGGCGCCCTATAAAGCGCTCTATAGGGCACATTATAAGGTGCCTTGGCGGACAGTGCACTTTATAATGTGCCCTTTGGAGTGCCTTATAGAGCATCTTATGCTGCACCTTAGGTTACGGCACTGTGAGGGTGTTTTTGCTGACAGCACTGATTTAAATTAAAAAAGGAAATACCTCAGACATCCTTCTTACATAGCACCATGCAGGATCAAACCCATGACCTCTGCCTCCACAGTCATTGCAGTAACAATGGGCAAACAGTGGGCTACATCGTTATAACTTCTAACACTGCGCTGGCATGAACTTAGGGTTAACGTGCGTTAACATGCCACGGCGCCCACTATCGCACGATACCGTTTCCTTGCAACCTTACCTCCGGACCACCACTACCTTATATGGCATTCTGCACATTAACGCTGCAACTAGTGCCGGTAACATTAAGACGGTTTAGTAAACATACCCCTAAGAGTAGGAATATCTTCATTACAGAAAATAAGTACTTTAGCCAATTTTTTTAACACCAAAACATAATTCACTCAATTTAAATAATTAATTTTCTATACATTTGCTTCTAAATTGCATTTTTATATTCTTTCAACTTCTGTAAATAGAACTTTTTAAATTCCACAGCATGTCTTTTTTGTCATTGTCTTTCGACATGCCAAAGAGATCATTTAGCTGGCTAAGCTGCTTGTATATACCATTCGGCAGACTCCCTTTTATTTATTTTGCATACAACCTTTTAACTAAAGGTTTTCATAGCCTCTTCTACACAAAGTAAGATACCTTGAGCTGTTCCCCATCCTCCAAATTTATATTGCCAATTCTGCATATACAATTCATAATCAAAGACTGGTCTTGATTGAGCAGATAATTCCTTATAAATCGTCTTCTCTTCCTTTTATACTAATTTCAAAGTACATCTTTACATAATCTGACCAAGGACTGGACAAATAGTTGACACTACATTTCTGACTTAAAAACATGTTTACATCAAAGGATGCATAAGAGATCCAAAAGATGTCTTTATCGTTGGTGATAGTGAAAATTACTTGTTCAGAACCTGAAGAAAACAGATTTTACACAAAATCATCCATGGTATCAACTGTATCAGTCACATGACAGCGCAAAATAAAATCACCATAATAATTAGTTTTACTAAATCCAAATCCAGTCCAACTAACTATTCTAAAAAATTAACAGTATCCATGTTAACCCTATGTTGGGGAATATAAACCAAACATATTGCTATCTGTCCATTCCGTATTAAGACTGATTCAGATTCAGCTGTCTGAATACATACAAGAGGTTTTTATTTGTAACCTTTCACACAAAAGAAGAAGAACCTCTCCTCCTATCTTATTCATAGGGCTCATTGTAGAAAAAGGAACATAACCAGGTAAACAAATATTATTCAAACATAGAACATCAGTTTTAGTAGTTCATGTGTCATTGATACCAAGAATATCCAATTTATACTAATATACCTACCCCCTAAGTAGCTCAAATTTATTCCTTAATGATAATGTATTTACAAATGCAACCTGGACTCATGACTGGGATCAGAGGAAAGGCAAAAGGCCGGAGGCATCTTACCCATTCTCACCTTTGCCATGTTTTTGCCTTGGCACTACCAGGATCACTTTCTAACTCCTCCCCAGTAGGCACACTAACAAAAATCGAATGATTCAGTTATACTGTAAATCCCATCCATGTGAAGTTCTCAGATTCTGTATCTGCCAGGACCATCTCTACACACTTTTCAGCAGGAAATACAGTGCACCTCTTTTTCTGCTCAGTTGTATTCACCTTCTGCTCCTCTCTCCTGCCCCCCCCCCCCCCACACACACTGTATCTACCTCCTTTGCACCTCTGCGGAGATGACACAGATACCTTCTCCTTCACAGTTTCACACTGAAACATCTACACTGGTTACCTGTAGCCTCACATACAAAATTCAAAGTGATTCTCATCATTTTCAAATTCATCATACAGCTATCCCCAAGTGAACTTCAACCACGGATCACCAGAAATCCTGAAAGGAGAGTTTGAAGAAAAGCAAACAAGAACTTACTACTCAACCCATCTTTAAAAATCAAAGCTAGAGAAGATTCCTGTAACAGAGCATTCTCGCTCTACCCCTACACTTTGGAAGTCACTTCCTGAGTCTATAAGAGCTATTAAAGATTTAATGGATTTCAGAAAGGCTCTGAAAACACATTCTTAGATTATTATTACAGAAATCAATGACATTGATCTGATCAAGTGCTATTGCCTTTCCTTTCCCACATCTCCTTTACCAACTGGCGCAGTTAATTTAGGATTTTTATTGCCTCCATCTATCCTCTCACTAAGTAATCCTTGCCTCCCTAATACATTCTCTGCTTCATGTAACTGCTCACCTTCTTCCTCCTCCTCCTACTTGTATATCCTCGATTAATGTTAGTCCCCCTCCTTTTTGTTATCCAATTTAATTACCTGTTCAATGTAAAGTTCCAGTTGTTATAATGTTATAATGTAAATGAATGTAAGATAAGGTGGTATAGAATACTTGTTAAACAAATAAATACTCTCTTTATAAAGACATCTATCTTTTAACATCTTTGGTAGACTAGAGGATCCCATAAGTCTACCCTGGGAAAAACCTGTTTTTGTCTGCACACTTGTGCCAGTACTGCCATGACCTGCTTTCCCATATTTTCTTCTATGACTATTTAATTTTCTAAATGGTCCCATCCCAAGAATTATGATATGTTCAGACTGGATTCCCAGATGTTGTGAGCAAGGACTTCCTGTCTTGTAGTGCCATGTTCCTCCCAGTAGGCCTGTGCAGCCTTGGACAACTATCACCACAAGTATGCTGACTCGGATACTGTTCCCGGAGTTTCACCCCTGGCCTTGGGTAGGCTTGGGTATAGTAACCCAAGCCTATCCACTGCCACTGCAAACAATGGACAAATTTGAGAAGAGTGAACACCTTCTAGCAATGCTCAGGACAGTAAGCAATTCCCAATTAGCAAACTGCACAGGAAGAGCTTCCCTAACCTCTTTGCTTTTGCTCATCTCCTCCACCCAACCCACAGAGACAAACTTTGCAGAACCAGATAGATGGAAGCCCAGCTAAAATGTATGGTTTATGGTTTATTAGGTTTCATATATCACCATTCTGCAAACACTGTAAACCAGTTTACAAGCAAATTAAAATAAAACAAAAATAGAGAGGAATGTCATTTTCCATAGGAAAGAGAGAAAGTAGAACCCAGCATGTTGTATAGGGCAGGTAGGGAGAGAAAACAAAGAAAAATATGGCCAATACCAGCTCTTCACTGAACACTCCTAACCTACAATTTCAAATGCCTGCTCAAAGAGGTGGGTCTTTAGAGCAGTTTAGAATTTCTGGAGGACAGGCTCCAGGCACATATGTAGGCAGGCTGTTCCAGAGAGTAGAAACTATAAAGAAAAATTCAGAGTGGTGTGTCGACTCATACTTTGCCTTAGAAGGCAGGGGTATATGAAGTCAATTAGCATAGAGTTAGCAAAGACAATGAAAAGAGGCATAAAGGCAAATAAAAAAAGACAGATATTCTGGGGCAGCATGATGGAGAGCCTTGTAAGTCAAAAGAAGAATCTTGTACCAAATATTAAAGGACACTGGGAGCCAGTGAGAAGAGGAATGACATGGTCAAATTTCTTAGCATAGGAAAGGATGCATACTTCTGTTTTCTGAATCAATTGTGACCATTTCAATTCATACTGTGGTACACCCGAGTAAATGATGTTGCAGTAATCTAATCATGAGATAACTATAGACAGCAGGCCAGTAGTCTGAGCAGTTGGACCAAGAAAGGAGCAGCTTGCATGGAAGTGACAGAGAGAAAGAAAAGAGGTCTTTGCCACTTGGATGATCTGCAGTGAGAAAGATAGCTGTGAATCAAGAATAACACTTAAATATTTTATGAGTGATTGAAAAGGTAAAGTGCCCCATCTAATATGGGAGAAACTGTCAGAATAGAGGAATTCCTAGTTGTAAAACCAGAGAGACACAGCAACACTGCTCCCTTTAAGCCCTTTTTGAATTTAATTTTAATTTGTTTGTCTTTTGAAATAGCAAGCCCTGGCAACCATTCATCAGTGGCGCCAAATCACAATTCAAGCTCTCTCTATGTTTTTCTGATTTGGAATCCTAAGCCTCGAGGAGCTTTTTCCCACCCCCTCAAAGACAGTCTTGAAGCTGCTGGGGGGAAGAGGGGGTTCCACTCCTTTTTTAATCCTTTCCAATCTTAAGCTCTAAGGAGCCCTTCACCATGCCTTCAAAGACAGACTTTAAGCTTTGGTTGTTTTCACCCCTTTTTTTGTTTTCCTTTCTAATCCTAAACCCCAATATCCCCTCCTCACTCTCTGAAGGTCAGATACAAAATGGTTCTTTGGGGTTTTTGCTGGAATGTGTTCTGGCCCTGCTGAGACATCATGGCCAATGGGATTTGCATAACTCAGGCAGTGATACTTTTCTTTGGGTGCATGTCAAGGATTTGCAACATGATTGACTTGTTCACATGTCTTGTGCTGCCTGCTGGCGACTCCTCCTTGATCTTCTCCTCCTCCTAGATTGGCTACAGGGTGTCTGGCAGTGCTTACACAATGGATGAAAATAAAGTCAATGAATGGTGATTCCAACAGTCAATTATTTGGCACTAAGAAAAACAAAAAATCACAATTTTCATCTATTTTACCAATCATACGAAAATGAGTGCACATGCCTAGTAGTTTCCTATTTCTTGTTTGTTACCACCTTTATGAAGATGGGCCAAATCAGCCATTCTCCAATCCTATGGAACTTCTCCAAACTGAAAGGATCTAATAAACATAAACTGTGGTCCTTCTCCAGGATTTTCTTCCATGAACACAGAACAAAAGTATTTGTTTAGTATTTCCACATTTTCCTCATTATTCTCTATACCATAAGTTCTCAACCCAATCCTTGGTATACCCAGTCAGGTTTTCAGGATAACCATAATGAGATAGATTTGCATGAGTATATGGCCTCCATTGTATGCAAAGCTCTCTCATGCATATTCATCCTGGTTATCCTAAAAACCTGATTGGCTAGGTATGTCCCGAGGACTAGGTTCAGAACCCCTGCTCTACACAAAGGTCCTCAACATCTTTCAGTCTTACAATGTCACTTCTGGTCTTTCTCCTCTCTCTAAAATATCTGAAAAAAGGTCATCACCTCACTTTACAATTTAAGCTATTTTTAATTCTGTCTGTGCTTTTCCACTCTTCTTCTTTGCCTCTAATTTTCTCTGGTATTCTTTTTGTGTTCTTTCTTGTCTTCTATATTTGATTGTCTTTCATTTTTAGCATATTCTTGGAGAACCATATCAGTTTCCTTTTCCTCTTGTTTTATTTACTTTCCTTCTTAAAAATCTCCCCTTTCAATTGTTTTGCATTAGACTTAGGGGTATGTTTACTAAATGGCAGTAGCGGCTTCCGTGCGATATCGGAGCCATGGCCCCATTGATTTTAATGGGGCCGCGGCTCTGATTTCACATGGAAGCCGCTACTGCCATTTAGTAAACATACCTCTTAGTATCTCTATAGCACTGTGTATGCCTTTTAGCACTATAAAAATGATTAGTAATAGTAGTAGAATCCTTTGAGACTGATATTCTAAAGGACTTATTTCTTTTAATATCAGAAATTAAATGAATAAATCCATATAACTAAATATTTTGTGACAGAGATAACTTTTAGTTGGATATTGAGATTTTCCAAAAACAAATGTTACCTGCATAAAAAGAAGATGGAACAGAGGTGTCCTGGGAATGGTTTAAGTTTCACTGGATAATGGTGATATTTAGCTGCTATCCAGTTAAGTTTACCAATTTAAGCAGGGCCACTGAATGGCTGTCTTATCCTAATTTAAATGGCTAACCTATTCATTTAAGTTGAGAAATGTATATAAGCGATCCAGCTTCAACATGTAGCACATTTGAAAATATGCATAAAAATAAGTGGATGTCATCATTTATTTTAATGAAATTGCCAGATGTTGGAAATTTTGAGGAAAAATGTTCAAGCATCACTTTCACTGTAAATGATGTGCTTCTTTATTAGATTTCCAGCTTTTAATTAAAGCATTAACACTCTATTTTAAAATGCAAATATAGTTCATGCTTTTTCATTGCAGTCACAAGGAGGCATATTCACATAAAAGGGGACTGATGCAGAAATCCTGTGCTATAGCCCAGTGCCTAAAACTCTTTCACCTGGGGGAATCATGTGCAAAAACAATTACAATTCTGTGCAAACATTTTGAAAATTCTGCACTCAGTATTTTAAAATTCTTCATACATGTCAAAGCAGTGCACATTCAGGTATTGTATATATTTTCCCCTTGGCCCCAAAGGGCTCACAATCTACATTTTTGTTCCTGAGGTAACAGAGGGTTAAGTGGCTTGCCCAAGGAGCACCTGTGGGACTAGAAACCCAGCCCTTCCAGATAGGGTTGCCAACTTTTCCACCGAGAAAAACCCGACACCTGTGGCTCGCCATGCTCCATCCATTCTCCGCCCCTAGTCCCACCCCTGCCCCGCCCCCAGCCCCACCCACAAAAATTACCGAGGATACGTGTAGGCTAACTTCCTTGGTCAGATAATAATTAAACTGGGAACCCCAAAATCCAAACATGAAATGTACAACACTGGAGAAATAAAACTATAAAGTAATTTCCTCTTGCACTAAACAAAAACGCAAAGATGTTAGCAATACACACTTCCCAGACCAGACATATTCCAGTTAATAAATTCAAAATAAAAAGTATTTTTCTACCTTCTGTTTGGGTGTTTTATTTTTCAGTTGCAATTGCTCCAGTCACTTTCTTCTGGTTTCTTCGTGTCTTCTGCGAGCTATCCATTTGTCCTTTCTTCTCTTTCAGATGTTTTCCATTCTCTCTCTATTTCTGCTTTAACATACTGATTGTTTCCCTTTTGCTCTTTCCCCCAATTCTTTCCTTATTCCTTTATCATCCGTTTAAATTTCACCCTTCCATTCTCAAGCCCCTCTTACTCTCCCAATACCGGCCCATCATAGACTTTTCTTCCACATAAAATATTTTTTCCCCTCTCTATTCTCATTCCCCATCCATTCTAGTCCTCCCCCCAAATCAGTTCCCTTATAGTTCTAGACCCACCCAGCATCCACTCCCTTCTAGTCCCATTCTCCCATGCCCCACATCAGCCCATTTCCAGTCCTATTCCAGCTCTTCATCAGCCCATTTCCAGTGCTAGCCCTCACATCACAGGCCATTTCCAGTCCTAGCTCCCCCCCCCAATCACAGCCCATTTCCAGTCCAAGTCCCCCATCACAGCCTATTTCCAGTCCTAGGCTTCCCCACCATCACATCCCATTTGCAGTCCGAGTCCCCCCGCACCATCACAGCCCATTTGCAGTCCGAGTCCCCCCGCACCATCACAGCCCATTTGCAGTCCTAGCCCCCCTAATCACAGCCTATTTCCAGTCCAAGATCCCCCTTCCTCCACCTTAGCCCTTTTCCAGTCCAAGTTCCCCCCCCACATCTCCCTTTTCTGGTCCAGTTCCCATCCACCCCCATAACAACCCATTTCCAGTCCATGCCCCCCCCCCATAACCCTTTTACAGTCCTTGTCCCCCCCCCCCATCACAGCCTATTTCCAGTCCAAGTCCCCCCCCCTTAGCCCTTTTCCAGTCCAAGTCCCCCCCTTTAGCCCTTTTCCAGTCCAAGTCCCCCCCCTTAGCCCTTTTCCAGTCCAAGTCCCCCCCTATAGCCCTTTTCCAGTCCTAGTCCCCCCCCTTAGCCCTTTTCCAGTCCAAGTCCCCCCCTTTAGCCCTTTTCCAGTCCAAGTCCCCCCCTTAGCCCTTTTCCAGTCCAAGTCCCCCCCTTTAGCCCTTTTCCAGTCCAAGTCCCCCCCTTTAGCCCTTTTCCAGTCCAAGTCCCCCCCCCCCCCTTAGCCCTTTTCCAGTCCAAGTCCCCCCCTTAGCCCTTTTCCTTTCCAAGTACCCCCCTTTAGCCCTTTTCCAGTCCAAGTCCCCCCCCCCTTAGCCCTTTTCCAGTCCAAGTCCAAGTCCCCCCCCTTAGTCTTTTTCCAGTTCAAGTCCCCCCCCCCCCCTTAGCCCTTTTCCAGTCCAAGTCCCCCCCCCCCCCTTAGCCCTTTTCCAGTCCAGGTCCCCCCATCACAGCCCATGCAGTCCTTGCCCCCCCCCCCAGACCAGCATCGCGGCTGTCTGAGGCTTCAGAGGGAGCCGGGGAAGCCCGCGCGAGGCCCCGGCTCCCTCTGAACAGCCACCAGCGTGAAGAGCCTTTACCTTCACGCTGGCGGCTGTTCCTGTGAAGCCGCGAATGCTGGGAAAGGTTAAAGGTTGCCCTTTAACCTTTCCCAGCATTCGCGGCTTCACAGGAACAGACGCCAGCGTAAAGGTAAAGGCTCTTCACGCTGGTGGCTGTTCAGAGGGAGCCGGGGCCTCGCGCGGGCTTCCCCGGCTCCCTCTGAAGCGGAGAAAAGCCGTTTTTTTTGCTCAGGCCGCTCCCGATCTTGCGGCCAGAGCAAAAAAACCAGCTTTTAAAGGGCCGGTTTTGCCTCTGCGCCGGCAGCCGGCCTGGCCGTGGAAAAACCGGCCAGGCCGGCTGAAAACCGGCCAGTTGGCAACCCTACTTCCAGACCAAGGTTGCTGTTCTCTAGAGGGATTTCAACTCTGGGCCCCCTGGTCTAAGATAACTTGCCTTGACCTCTAGGCCACTGTTTCCTCTGCTAGCAAATGCTTATGCAGAATTCCTCCAATATAAAGCTTAACTTCTCCTCTAGACCTGAAATTTCCCCTGCCTTTTTCCTCCTTAGCTCTATTGCTCCAATAACAGTTCTGTCCCCAACCAATCCTTGCCCCCCCCCCATTTCCTTTCCCTCTAACTTCTAGCCCCCAGCCAAACCCAACATTCCAGCAGCCTATCTCAAGCCCCAGCAAGCCCATGACTCACAGCAATCCTTCTCCTGCCCCAGCCCCCACCCTCCGAAACACCAGCAGGACATATCCAGCCCCAGCAACCCCATGATTCACAGCAGCCCTTCTCCTGCCCCTTGCCAGCTCCCTGACTCACCAGCAGCCCTTCTCTTTGGCCTCATTACAGTAACACAGCCGCTGAAGCATTTCCATTTTGCTTCCGTGACTGTGCTAACTTCCGATGATCCTTTTGTTCCTGTATGGATTTTTACACCTGCCCGAAGCTGACATAAAGATCCAGTGTTAAGATAATGTAAAAACACTGGACTAAGTTTTAGGTCAATTTTTTACATCATGTGCAATTAAATGTGCAGCACTTTGCATGCAATTTGCATGTCCACCGCACTGCAGTTTAGCACAGTCATTTTTCTGGTGTTTTTCACACACTAGCTTGATTTCTGCATCGGAGGGCAAGCCTAACATGGGAAGAGCGCCAGAAAAATGCTGTGCTAAGGTTTTGTGGATTGTCACCAAGAGGTATTTTACTGTCACCAGAGGAATCACAATCCATGTTTGTATCTAAGGTAATGGAGGGTTAAGTGATTTGCCGAAGGAATAGAAGTGATTTTGAGCCCTGGCTTAGTCCACTGCTCTAATGTGCCCCTTATGCCTGGAACAAACTACCTGAGTCTGTAATCAGGCTTCATCTCTCTCGCTCTTCAATCCATGCTAAAGGCTCACCTCTTTGAGGCTGCTTTTAGATCCTGATCCCTTGTTTTCCTTGTGTCTCCTTATCTTTCCCTATTTTTACCCTTATTCTCGTTTATTGTATTGTATTGTCCATCTTGATTAGTTTGCAAGCTCTGGCGAGCAGTGACCATCTTTTATATGTATCTGTACAGCGCTGCTTATGCCTTGTAGTGCTATATGAATGATTCGTAGTAGTAGTTATCATAGGCTATTCCTCCATTCCACTGGGCCTTACAAATGTATACTCAACAAATTTTATCCTATAACACTGAAGATGCCAAAATCAATTAATGGAAAAATTTATAAAATTTGTTCTCTGGAAGTGGTTTACTTACTTCATTTAATCGACTTACACACTGTAAATCAAAGGCAGTGATGTAAAACACTGACTGAGAGGTGGTAAGATAAAAGTGTAGGAAACGTACCTGCTGTCTTATGATTAGATTTTAAACTGGTTTGCTAAGGGTACTTTAACTGGATTTTCTTAATTGCACACAGCCATGAGTTTTATGTGCAAGCTCATTCCCTGTAATATATGCAAATTAAGGATGGGGGGGAAAAAAAACACTTTTAGCAGCCAAATGTCACAAGCAAAGCAAAATATGCTGCAATGCAGTCTCTGAATTCTGGCGAGTGCTTGCATGCTATACCTTGAGCTGATGGAGACTGAATGCATTGGAACAAGGATTTGGAAGGAATGCTAAGCAGCTTCCTGGTGTTTCAGTGCACTGATAAATGCTGATGTAAATGTAATAAACATAAGCATAAGGAAATGAGCTGATTTTGCAGAGAAACTCATTTTGTCATTGCCTTTAAAAAATATCTTAGCACTGGCTGATAGAGGTGAAACATTTTGTTTTCATTAAAATACTCAGCTTGCTTTTACAGCCTTTGCAGGCTATGATCTGATGCAGTATAGCAGAGTGAAAGAGAGAGAGAGGTAGATGTAGATGTAGATATATACATATAGATATATAGATACAGATATTTATGTACAGATGTAGATTATAGATATCTAGATAATCTATAGACAGATATATACGTAGATCGATATAGATCTATTTTGGGAGTTTACACAGCCAAAAAGAAATTCAGTTCACAATTGTGTAGAAGATGTTTTCCTGAATTTGGGGCTTTTTTGGATTTTATTTTATTTATTTATTTACATTCTCTTATATACAGTGCTATTCTGCATCAGTGCAGTTTACATTGAACAAACTGAAATTACATTGAACAAGGCATTATAACTTGGTGATAACTATTTTACAGGGAACATAGGCAATGGAGGGTTAAGTGGCTTGCCCAAGACCACAAGGAGCACCTGTGGGACTAGAAACCCCAGTCCTTCTGGCCCAAAGTTGTTGTCCTCTAGTGGGATTTGAACCCCTGACCTTCCAGCCTGAAGTACCTTGCCCCAACCACTAGGCCACTCCTCCACTCAAGAAGTTGACTATTCATTTTTGGGGGGGGGGGGTCACATTGTATGCATTTAAGAACTTAAAAAGGCATGCAGTCGATTGGAGTCATGTTAATTTGCAGGTCTATACATCATAGAAACATAGAAACATGATGGCAGAAAAAGATGATGTAGCCTATCCAGTCTGCCCTTTATGCAGAAATACATGCACAAGTGATTGGCATGCTCTTTCTATGTTTTAGGTGCCGAAATGAACTGATGCACGTTTGTGAATGCATATCCCTAACATGTATCTAAAATATGTATTACTATCATTATTGTTGTTAATGGATAGTGTACCAGATGTACACGGAGGTTAGCTGACACACATAATACACAGTGCCTGTTTCTTGAGGATTACAGTCTAATAGAGACAGACAAAAAGTATGCATATAAAAATAAAGGGGTTCTTAGATTTAAAACGAGTGCAGCTGCTGTGTGGAGCAACTACCACCAGCACAATGGGTGTCAGTGGTTGCTTTCCACAATGGTTTTAAGGTGGCAAGCTGCAGTAAATTCAAGATGATGGCTGCCCTAGCCCCCCCCCCCCCCCGAACATCTAGCACAATTGCCCATGCTAGTAATGTGGTCTTAGTAAAAATGCAATGTAATGTGGGCCTTTGAGTCAATGCCAGCTCCTGGAAATCCAGCAGATCTTGTGTTTTCTTGGTAGTGTGATCAGAAGTAGATTGCCAGGCCTTTCTTCTGAGGAAATGGAGGGTTAAGTGACTTGCCCAAGGCCTCAAAGAGTGCTAATGGGAATTGAATCCTGATCTCTTGGTTACTAAGCCAAAGCCTCTTACCACTAGGCTACTCCTTAGCAAACATGCTCCATTATGTCTTCATGTGCACTTAAACATAGATTTCTTAGTAAACAGCCTGCAACAGCTGTCATGCAGTACAAGGTGGCACTTTACATATTTTAAACTCAATTATTTCAAGCATTAACCGATACTAAATCACATGCACACCTATAAAACCAATTCAATTATATTTAAAGATGTCTCAAGAGGCAATTAAACCTGACCAAACACAAGTCTGTTATATTGATGTTTTTTCTTTATTTGCTCTTTTGCATCTGATGTATAAATTTTGTCTGTGATTGACCTGTTGGCAATGTGTAAATGCATTATTGTGGAAAAAAAAAAAAAGACAAACATCTCAATACACATCATGGGACAAACACAGAGGATCTCTAAAGGAAAAAAGGGGACTGTTGTAGTTGTTGATATGGAAGGACAGACTAGATAGGCCTTGTGGTCTTCTTCTGTCATCATATTTCTATGTTTCTATCCTGCAAATTGTTTTAAAACCCCATCTGATGTCATGACATTATGTAACACATATCCTTCAGCTATGTTTTGCGATTAATATGCCTTAGTACTCTATATTAATATGAAAGGAAAATGCAGTATCTATAAAGTATTGTTTTCTTTTTATATCTATTGCAATTTATAAATGAACAATAAGAAGAATATTGTGTAGGAAGCAAAGAACACATTATGGAAACATCTGAAATAGTATCAATCATGTGCTAAAGCAATTATCAATGCATTCTTTTGTAAGTCTCTTTCCCAGAATGTTCAATGCAGAGAGCAACATAACTACATTAAAGCAGCAATAATCATAACATAAGAAATGCATGAGTGAATAGTAGAATTGGAATGTTTCACATCAAGCTCAACACACACACACACAAAATTATATTAAAATTTTGATGTTACCTCAGTATAGATAACAGAAAAAGCCTCCACTAGCAGACACTGTGAAGTAACATGAAATCTTGCAGAAAGGTTCTCAGAAACTTACCGTACCATGCCATATCGATGAAAAGACAGCACAGCAAATATTTCACTGGGCCTAAAAACACCAATACACCACCTACTGAGAAAACAGCTCAAGTAGGGTTGCTACAAATCTATACACAGAAACTACACATACAAGACACAGACAGACCTTCACCAAATATGGAACTAAGGGCCACATATTAGTAATAGATATATGAAAGCAAAAATTGAATTGTGAACCCAAAAAAAGTAGGGATTTGCATTTTGGGCTTGTTTGGGCATGTGTTTGAGTGCCTAACAATTAAAAGTGTGAACAAATTCTGCATGCTTATACAGTACCTATGAATTACCATATGAACACTTGATTTGTGTGTGCAAAAAAATTGTAATGCACATAGAAGACACACAATTAAGACAAATATGTGAAAAAACACACCAAAAAACACAAAAATCACCAAAACGTTCTTTTAATCAAAGAGTAACCAAACTTATTTTGACCCAACATGCCTATTAAGAAGTCATATTCTATGGGGCATGTTTACAGGCTCGGGGCATTGTCAACATGCCCCTATATGCAGTATAGCATTGGAAAAGTAGAAATAGGAATGTAAACCTTTTTGGGCCAGACTACTATTTATCCAGAGTTAGCATGGAAAAACCCAGAACCATCGAAGGAGGTTTTGGGTTTAAAGCCTAAAGTTTTAGCCATAAGTGTGCTTTATTTTCCTTAGCATCCTTGCAAAGAAAAGGACATTTGTCCTTCAAGCCTGAACTATTGAATGATCATTTTTTTAATCTACTCATTTGCAGGAATCTATGTTGATACGTGTGATTCTGAATTGCAAATATAGAGGCATGTCTACTAAAGGACTTAACATGCATTAGAAAAGTTAGTGCATATTAAGTGCCCAGAAATGATTTATTTCTATGAGTGCAATGGCTCTCAATTCTTGTTCATTTCATTAATGCGTATTAACCTTTAGTAAACATGCCCATTAGGGTTGTGCACTTAACATGCATTTAGTGAGAAAACAAATGTGCAGTAAGTGCAACACCTCCATGGTAATTTCGGGGATGTAGCCAGCATGTTCCCAGCGGTTATATGTGGAAGCATATTCGTTTAAAGTGTGTTACAGTTAACATGAATGCACTTCATGCTACCTATTGAGATATCATTATATGCAGCCATGCTAATTACCACAGTATGTGGCAAGTTCCCCCACACTAACAGCAACGTTCACTCTATACACACTCTCTTCCCCTAATGCAACCGTTCTCTCCTCATCACACAATAGGCAATTAATACACTGTTTACTGTATGACAGCTGCCATTCCTGCATGTTAACAGTTACCATGGACAGTTACAGCATGCTAAAATGGGCATTAACTGCTTAACAGTCTTTAATAAAAAGGCCTCTTAATTTAGTATTTGAGTGGGTCAGGCTGATGTAGAAGAAGCAGATTTGAGTAATTCTCTTAGGGGGATATTTACTAAGCTGTACTAATTTTTTTGCAGGTATTGCACTTTGAGAAAAAACAACAATGTGTAATACATGAACTGGTTATGCACTACCTCTTGGGGATGTATATAGCATGGCCTCAGCAGATGCTCCACTGATTCATACCATAACACATGTCAGCAGCTTTCACACTTAGGGGTATGTTTACTAAACTGCGGTAAAGCTACCAGCGGTAAGGGCAGCGTTAAGGTACCAGAAGCCATATAAGGCAGTGGGCAGGTAGGGGGCGTTCTGGCGTAAAGGGCTGTTTAACGTGCATTAAAGGATGCCTTGGCAGCAGGTCCACAGTACCTGTGGTGTTAGAGTTAGGCCCTGCTGCAGATCTCTATCACTACCAGTGTGTGGCAAATGTTCCCTGCAGTGGAACCTAAAGTCACCCTGTGTCCATCTGTATGCCCCAGTCACATCTAGCCCTGGTAGACCAGGACCCACCCAGAATAGTGCATACCCAGTGTTACAATGCGGTTGCAATGGCCGCTTATTATGAGGGCAGAGGGCTGTCTAGACTTGCATGAGGTTTATGTAGAAATGCCCAATATACAGCCCTCTCGGGGTCAAAGTGGTTTACAGTATATGCCCCTTGTCCCTAAAGGGCCTGCAATCAACATGTTTGTAATAGAGGCAGTAGAGGGACATGTGGCATGGCAATGAAGAATGATTGTGGGACCTGCAACCCCAATCCTGCTGGCCAAGGGATGTCATCTTGGACCAGTAGGCCAGATCTGTGCCTGTTACTAATGCACTGGGAGACCAGCAGTAATGCTGGGAGAAAGACCTGAAAACCTCAGCTGCCACCCACCAACGTCTGACATTCACCAGCAAAAGGCACAGCCTGACTGTACCTGCTGGACCCCAGCAGATGTTCCAGCCACGCACATACTAACTGCAAATAGTCACCTAGCCAGTCCATGTTGTATGTTCATAGAAAAACTAAATGCACCTGGAGTTGAAATATACAGCACAGACACTCAGCAGGTACCTCAATGATTAAGGCTGAAAACCAAGAACAGACAGTTATCATTAGAAACAAGTGCAATATAGCACTATGTGGGAACATAGCCCACTAGCACTCCTTGTGGCCTTGGGCAAGTCACTTAACCCTCCAATGCCTCGGAAGAAAGGTCTGGCAATCTACTTCCGGTGACACTGCCAAGAAAACCCAGGAGCTTCTGGGTCACCAGGAGTCAGGACTGACTCAAAGGCACACATTGCATTTTTGGGAACATAGCTGTGCCATGGTCACTGCTCGGTCAGAGTGAGAGTGTCCTCCCAGCATGACATGCTGTGGCCACCCTGTCTATGCAGGTGGTGGTCGGGCACTACGATGAACCAGCCATTGCCCTACCTCCAATGCAGATGCATCCTGCCCAATCCACCCTGTCCGGACCATACCCACAATACCTTGCTCCTCAGTATGTACATTTGCAGGCTAACACTAGAAACAGTGTACGCATTGTGGGCCCAGTGAGGAGTAGGAAGCCACAAAACAATGGATAGACATACACACACAAACACTCCTATTGCAGCATTGTGCAAAGATAGGGATGATTGGCAACCCTGCCTGCCACACTGGTCCTGATCACAGTGCAGGCATTGCTAAGGTGTGCAGGAGCTAGTAGTAGGATATATAAGAGAGCAAGCTACAGAGCTCGCTGCAGGGGCCTTCTCTTTCCCCGATGGGAGGGAGAATGTTGCTCGCCCTCAGATCCCTAGGACAGACCTTGTTCCTGTGCTTATGGAGTTTGCTTGTTTAAATAAAGAGGGGGGGGGGGGGGTTGCTGACAAGAAACTGTGATCTGAGTTCTTTTTGTTTTGGTTTTTCTCCTGGTATATGGGTCCCATGTGCTCCAGGCAATCTTGGTAACTATTAGGGATGCTTTGTAGGTAAGAACCCGCCTACACTGTCTCCCATTAAGCCATGACTATCTACATGTTCAGTAATTTTGTTCTTTATTATGGTTTCTACCATTTTTCCCATTACTGACGTCAGACTCACCGGTCTGTAGATTCCAGGATCACCCCTGGAACCCGGTGTATTGATATTTCTTTCAATTCTTCTGCAGTATCACCTTTAAATACCACTTCAATCATGGGTAACATCCCTACATCTTCCTCAGTAAAGACAGAAGCAAAGAATTTATTCAGTCTCTCCGCTATGGTCTTGTCCCCTCTTAGTGCCCCTTTTACCCCTCTTTCATCTAATGGTCCAACTGACTATCTCACAGTTTTGCTACGAATGTACCTGAAAAAGTCTTTATTACGCATTTTTGCTTCCACAGCAAGCTTCTTCACAAATTCTCTTTTTGCCTCCCTTATCAATGCCTTGCATTTAACTTGCCTGTGCATATACTGTTTCCAGTTTTAATCATTTGGCTCTTTTTTCCATTTCTGAAAGATGCTTTTTTGGCAACAACAGCCTCTCTGACCTCACCTTTAAACCATGCTGGCAGTTTTTTGGATTTTCTTCCACTTTTTTAAAGCATGGAATACAGCTGGTCTGGGCAAGATAGTATTTTTCAACAACACCCAAGCTTGATTAAGCTTTGCAACTGCTCCTTTTAGTTTTTTCTTAACTATTTTCCTCATTTTATCATAGTCTCCTTTTCGAAAGTTAAAAGGTAGTTCTGTGGATTTCCTTACCTTCTCTCCCCCATTAATTAAATTGAATGCGATCATGCTATGATCACTATTGCCAAGTGGCCCCAACACCCTTACCTCTTGCACCAGATCTGGTGTTCCACTAAGAACTAGGTCCAAAATGGCTTCCCTGTTGTGTTTTCATGCTGTTATTGTGAGGGCCTTGCTCCCTTTGTGTTCCTTCCCCTCTGGTCGGTTCATGAACCAGCTGCTCCAAGAAGCAGTCAATTATTTAATCTAGAAACTTTATCTCCCTGGCATGTCCTGCTGTGACACTGGCCCAGTGAATACCAGGGTAATTGAAATCACCCATTATTATTACAGTGCTGTAACTTTTGTTAGCTACCCTGATTTCTTTGAACATTTCATCATCCATTGTTCATTCTGGTCAGACGGTCGATAGTACACCCCTACTGCCATTGTGTTCTCCTTTTTACATGGAATTTCAATCTATAGAGATTTTACAGCAAATTTTGTTTCCTGCAAAACTTTAATCCTTTGTGACTCCATGCCCTCTCTAACATAGAACGCACCCCCTCCACCAATTTGATCAGTTCTATCATTGCATTATAGTGTGTATCCGGGTCTCGCAGTGTCCCACTAGCTGTCCTCCTTCCACCATGTCTCTGAGATACCAATCATATCTAACCTCTAATTTAGTGCTATATATTATAATTCTCCCATCTTATTTTTTAGACTTCACCATACAAGCATTTTAGAGACTGAGGGGTATGTTTACTAAACCGTCTTAATGTGCGCTCTGCCACGTTATCGCACAATAAGGTATCTTATCATGCAATAATGGCGCTTTATCGGGTGCAGAGGTACATTAGCGTGCGATAACGTGTGCAGCGGCGCAAATGAGCGCTGAGGGTGGAGAAAGGCTCCCGGAGGGCGGAGGAAGGCTCCCCAGGGGCGGAGAGAGAGGGTCAATGGGCTGAGAGTGGGAGGGGAGAGGCTCCCTGCACACTAACACTGTGAAATTCGAGGCTGAAAACTAAAGCCATGAAACCCTGGCGTTAGAGCTGATTTAAAGGGAAAAGAAACCATTTACGTACGCAATGTACAGCAAAACCAGGGAAACCTACAAAAAGTGATAAGTGTGATACATCTGCACGGAAAAAAAGGGCAAATAAACAGTGAAAATGATCAGAAGAAAATGTAATAAAAACATAACCATGCTGGCCAATAGTGATATTAATGGGAAACATCAAAAAACACTCCCGAGAAAGCTCCAAAAAAAAGATATGAATTTTGGAAGGGTCTATGCTCCATCCCCATACAAGGTGAATGAGCCCACAGTGAAATTGAGCTGAGCAGGGTTTTCCCTCTCCATTGGGCAGGTTTCCTATGGCATGCACATGTTCTGCAACAGCAGAGCAGGCATATCGGAACAGGAAACTGGACAGATGCTTGAAAAGGGGACACAGAGGGCTGCGGGCGGCACATGCTGTAGTGCAGCTGGGCCACAGTACGGACTAAGGTAATACCTAGGTGGCCCATAGGAATGCTGAAAAAGTAGTGCAGCCAGACAGCAACTGCTGAGGGCCCAACATGGGCACGAGTGTGCTTCCCACAGTGTCATAGGGGATAGTACCCAGCAGGTACCCCCAAGGGCACAGAACATTGGCAGGCGGTGCTGGGGGGAAGCGTGGACAGCTATGCAGGCACCCCTACCCCAGAACCCACACCATAGGCAGCCACCTACCCATAAACTGGATGGCCTGAGACTGCACACCACCAGCACCACCAGCAGAAGGGCATGTCAGCAGGGTGGCAGAGGGGTACTGGTGATGGAGGGGGCAGTGGCAGCTGCCCAGAGCAGACCGTGGCCTAGCCCTATGTATGTGTGTGCCATGCACTGCAACAGACAGGCCCTGTCTGACGAACAGTCATGGTATCCCCAGGGAATACACTGTCTCTGTGGCAACACGGTGGTGCAGTGCACACAGCCAGTGTGTTCAGGAGCAAAAGGTCACAGATTCAAGTCCCAGCTGTGGTTCCTGCCAACCCACCCCCCATATTTTACCCACTACTAAAACGTGCTAATACAGACAGAACCTTTATTGCAGATGACATAGACATGCCCAAAACACCTACATTTTATCCTACAGAGCACAGACACAATAAACATGTGCATTACCTAGTGCAGAGTCTCCCAAATGCAATCCTGGAGTGCCAAACACCATTCAGGTTCCATGCTGCTTCTAATAAATATGGCTGTTCTGCCCATGGTATGCAGATGTATCTCATGCATATTCATTAGGGACAGCATGAAAACCCGAACAGTGTTTGGCCCTCCAGGACTGGAGTTGGGAACCTCTGCCCTAGAGTAGTGGCCAACAGGGGCAGACACACCCGCACCCACAGGCTCCATTATCCGAAGCCTCCTGGAGAGGCAGGATGTTGGGCCCTGCGTGCATCTCCCAATAGTAGCACTTGCATACCTTAGCAATGCCACCCTAAACCTGGGAAAACTGTACACAGCTATCAAAAGGTTGCTATGATAACTGGCAGATAGCAATTCCTATGTTAAGCACAATTGGCTGATTGAGCTGCATCATAGCAACCTTTCTGATGTCTGTGGAGTGTGCCTTAGGTCTGGTGTCTGACAGAGTGACCTCAACATTATTGCGTACCATAGCCATGCCTGCACTATGCCCAGGACTGATGTGGTGGCCAGAGCTGCCAAACACCTTTATAGTTGCACAATGCTGGCATAGGTGTGGGGAGTGTGTGTCTGTCTATACAGTGTGTGGTGGCTGCTAACACCTTCCTTAGCCCACACTGCTAGCACTGTTGCCAGTATTGGCCTGCCAATATGCATAATGAGGAGCAAGGTACTGTGGGTATAGCCTGGACAGGGTGGCCTGGCCTGGATGCATCAGCACAGGGCATAGGGCAATGGCTCGGACATTGTAGTGCCCGGCCAGAACCTGCACTGACAGGGTGGCCACAGCATGTCCTGCTGGGAGTTCACTCTCACCCTGACTGAGCAGTGACCACGGCATGGCTAGGCTCCCCCATAGTGCTATGCTGTATTTTTTTTCAGTGAAATATATAGGTTCTCTTCTCTGGGGCCTAGTCACTGATTTTTCTGCTTGGTGGGTGTGCTCACATCTCTTCCAGGATCATGCACTGTGGACTACCTAGCAGACTGTCTGCAGTTATATTTGTATGGCTGGAACACCTTGCAGGGTGCAGGGGCTGGTGACTCACTGTGCTTGCTGCTGGAGAAAGTCAGATGGTATTGGGGAGCAGCTGAGTGTTTTCATGCCTACTGTTTTCCTGCCATTGCCTTATGGATGTGTACAGCTCTACATTGGCTGACCTGTAGGGTGTCTGTTCCCCAGTGTGTCTGGGATTGATGGCCCCCCTTTACTGCCACTGTTGCAGGGAGGTAGAATGTGGATCTGTTGGTGGGGGAATCCTGTATCCCACCCTGAGCCACAGAGGGGGGGGGGGGGGTTGGGTGGTGGTATGTAATCTTCCTATGGGTCAAAACACCCCCACCCCCCCCAAAAAAAAAAAAATCACATACATTATATTACCATGGCACAAAGACAGAATATGCACTATTCTGGGTGCATCATAGCCCATAAGGACCAGACCTGATTGACAACTTCAGATAGACACTAATGTATCCTAAGTGTGTTTGCAGGAACTACTTATCACACACACTGGCACTGATGGGTACCTGTGACATGGTCTATTACAGACATTGAAGGTGCTGCGGACCTGGTGCTGGCCGCCCCACCTCACCCTCAGCATGAGCACAATACCCACACAATGTGACGGTCTGTAGCTACTCTGTGCCACTAACACACACCGTTGGCACTCCCTACCAGGCTGAGGTGCTGTGGGGTGCATATCCCATCTTGTGATCATCTGTAGACTGCTGATATGCATGTGCTGTGCATCATGGGTACGGATGGGTTGCCCCTATCCTGGTAGCCACAGCAGACTGTTTGTGTGGTGACGTGCAGTCCTTCTGTAGCCAGCCAGGGGTTTGCTAGCATCGGTAGAGCTGTAGCCCACTGGTTACTTCACTGCCTGTGGAGCCAGAAGTCATGGGTTCTATCCCACAGTGGGGTTATTTGATAGGGCTGTCCAAGGCATTGCCTATTTTTAATGTACATTAGTGCTGCCAGCAAAAACACCCTCAGAGTACTGTAACCTTAAGGTGCCTCATAAGGTGCCCCATAAAGCACCTTATAGGGTGCCCTATAAGGTGCCTTATAGAGCGCCATATAAGGCGCCCTATAAAGCTCCTTATTAGGTGCCTTATAAGGTGTCCTATAGGGGACATTGTAGGGTGCCTTGGCGGACAGTGCACTTTATAATGTGCCCTCTGGCGTGCCTTATAGGGTGCCTTATGCGGCACCTTAGGTAACGCCACTGTGAGGGTGTGTTTGCTGGCAACACTAATTAAAATAAAACTACAATGCCTCAAAAAGCACTACTTAAACATACAGGGAGATGCCTCACCCAGCCTTGTTCATTAGGCACACTGGGGGATTGAACTCATGTCCCCTATACCATCAGTCAGTGTGTTAACCATTGTGCTAAACCTCTGTTTCTGTGTGTGTATGTCTGCGCGCCTACTTAAGATTACCTCGCGTTAACGTGCTTAGTGGCGATAATGTGCACAGCGCGCGTTATCGCATGATAATCCCGGTTTGCTACGTTTAGACCGGAACGCCCACTCCTTTTATGGCATCCTGCACACTATCGCCGGGCGCACGTTAAGACTGCTTAGTAAACATACCCCTGAATTTTATTCATATTAATCTGGCTATCGGTAGACAGGGGTAATTTGGAATCTTTAAGCTCTATCTACTCCGTACTCATGGGCATTTGGGCTACTTTTATTTTTATTGGAACATCTCTGCTGATATGCCCGAATTTCATTCTTTTGGTAGTTTCCTTCAAGGATACATTGTTCCGAACCATGCACTCTTGGGTGACTGTCATCTCTCTCCTATTATCTAGTTTAAAAGCTTCTCTATCTCCTTTTTAAAGGTTAATACCAGCAGCCTGGTTCCTTCCCGGTTAAGGTGAAGCCCAACCCTTTGGAAGAGCCCCTCTTTTCCCCAGAATGTTCCCCAGTTCCTAACATCCAAAACCCTCATCCTTGCACCATCGTCTCATCCATGCATTAAGACTCAGGAGCTGTGCCCAAATTTTGGGTCCTGCGTGTGGAATGGGAAGCATTTTGGGGAACGCTACCCTGGAAGTTCTGGATTTCAACTTCCTACCTAAAAGCCTAAATTTAGTCTCCAGAATCTCCCTACCAAATTTTCCTATGTAATTGGTAGTGACATGTACCAAGACAACAGACTCCTCCCCAGCACTATCTAAGACCTTGTCTAGGTGGCATGTGAAGTCCGCTACCTTCACACCAGGCAAGCATTAGCCAGGTCATTCTCACGTCTACCTGCCACCCAGCTATCTGCATGCCTAATGATTGAATCACCAACTATAACGGCTGTCCTAACCCTTCCCTCCTGGGCACATGGCCCTGGAGAAACTTCCTCAGTGTGAGAGGGTTTTATAACACCTAGAAGACAGGTCCTAGCTACAGGATCACTTCCTGCCACCCCAGGGTGATGTGTTCCTGTCACATGATCTCTCTCCTCCATGCCAGACTGGAGGTGGGACTTCAGGACTATATCCCTGTAGGTCATGTCTATGTTCCTCTCTGTCTTCCTTATGTCCTCCAATTCTGCTACTCTAGCCTCCAGAGATCGGACTCATTCCCTGAGAGCAAAGAGCTCCTTGCACTTAGTGCACACATAAGACTCCTCACCAACTGGGAGAAAATCATACATGTGACACTCAATACAAAAGACTGGAAAGCCTACATCTCGCTGCTGGACTGCTGTCTGCATTTTATTTAGGTTGTGTTTAGATATTTAATTTCTTTACTTACTAAAGGTTGCTGGGGATAGTTATGCTAATAAAACTACCTAATATATTTAATGTACTTTGTTCACCTGAAGCTTAATTAATCTCAGGTCCTTAATGTATGCCTGATGAGGATAAACAGCTGCACCTGAGAGTGAATATGGAACCTCCTTTCCTTTAAGAGGTTTAAGCACCTATAAAGTTATGATTATCCCAGGGGTAGGTGGGTGTTGAGGAGGGAGGGAGGGAATGAAGACCTATGAAAAGCTGGCTGTTGCACAGTACCCTGTCCTGTGCTTCTAAGGTAATCTGTGACCAATTTCCAGGGGAAGTCTCACAGCCCTTGCTTGGATAGAGGGAGTCTTGGTGTCTAAATTTAACCAGAAAACTCTCTGCTGTGCTTTAAATTTAAACTGAAAGCTGTTTGCTGCTATTATTCCCTGACTGACTTAACAAATACACTGGGTTCACAGATTAATCAGCTTTAATCTAAAGAATTCCTTTTTCCCCAAGATTTAGAAAAATTCCCAGAAGTAAATACTTACAATTGTAGATCTCTCTCCAGAAGTAGAAGTCCCCCTTTGTAGTCCTTTTGTAGGGAAAACCTTGCCTATCTTTATTGTGGGAGCTAATCGATCAGCGGTTTAATATTGCCGTTGTCCGGTTAGCTTTTGCAGCTTGAGGAGCATTTCAATGCATGACGGAAGACCCTGATATTTAATTCCTGTGCCTGGATATGGCTCTGGATTGAATATCTGGTGTAAAAGTGCAGCAGCGATGGCTATGCGCCTTAGAGACGCATAGCCAGAGCAACTGAATATCGGATCCATTATTTCTCCTTCGATCTCACTATTGAGGATTTTTATATTATTTGTTTATTGATTTAAGAGTCAATAAAGACTAAAAAGAAAAATAGAAATGCATGTCTGCTTGTATTAAGAAAAATACAAAGACATCAGAGATGCATATTTCCCAAAACTGACATATCCAATTAATAAATTCAAGATGAAACACTTATTTCTACATTTTGAAGGTACGTTTATAAAACGATGCATATCATTAGGTGCAACAACTCATGCAGAAGACTTCTTATACAATAATGAACAGTGTAAAACTACATGCTAATTATATGTTAATCACATGCTAAATTCATGCTAATTTCACATTAATTGCATGCTAATTGTACGTTAATTGCATGGTACATACTCTCATTGTGGATGTGCATAGGAGCGAAGTTTGGGCAGACTGTGGGTGGCATGAACAAGTATGTGTGTTGATTATAAAATATGATAATTTATGCACATTCTTGCAAAATGTGGCCTCGTCCTTTACACCAGCTCTAGGACTAGTTTAAGTGATCGTGACTTAATTTAAGGAATATTCTCTGCCACTTATAAAGACAAAAAGGCACTGACTCGTCTTAGAAAATAGATTTCATTTAAGCATACTTAACTTGGCATCTGGTTAAAAAAATTATGGTTATAACTTGGGAACAGCTGGTCTTATGTTTTTTAATATTATCTAAACTGCTGAATACCACATGAAGAGATTCATAGCTAAGCACTCTTACTACACGTTATTTAGGAATTGTATTGATTGGGATTGTTTCATTATTCTAATAACAAATTGTTATTTTATTCTTTGGAAATAAATAACAGGGGAGGGGGGTGTGTCCTAATGTCCCCACTAAAGGCGGTATATCAAGTTTTAATAAATTAAATGAAATATATACGGTTTGCAGATTTGCAAACTGTGCAAATACCGCTGAGCTGGATATTCAGTGGCACTAACCGTGTAAGCACCGCTGAATATCCATGGGTGCCACCCTACATGCCCTGATACTAAGCAATCACCATTGGGGGGGGGGGTTCTGGGGCTGAACAGTGGCGGCACACATTGCTAACTGGATATTGAGCCACTGCCCGGTTAGCGACATGTAGGTAAAGTAAGGCACAGCAAATGTTGGAGTTACTTTAGCTGCTGAAGCTACCTGGGCAGTGGCTAAATATTGTTGCTGCCCAGTTAGCTTCCGGGGTCTGCAGCCAGCCTGTATATTCAATGTCGGGGGCTGAATATGTCCCAGGCATGGAATATCCAGGATTACAGTTCATCAGCCACAGCTAGCCACTTTACAAGTATTAGCTGCCACCGTTGGATTTCGCTACACCCAATTTTTTTCTAAATATTTTGTTCTAAATTAATGAAAAATAAACAAGCATTAAAGTTCAATAATAACACTGGACAAAGAATAGGTGAAAAATTAAAGAGATCACTAAGAGATTGGACCTGCATCAAAGTCATCTTTTTGGCAATAAATATGTTATCAAATGCTAAATGAGAATGCACACGCAGAATCCAATCCAATGGATAGGGAAGTATTACAGAGCAAGGCTTCTATGATTTTCCAATGCCTTTTTGGCTATAGGTTTAAAATTAGCCAACCAAGGAAGTAATTTTATAAATCTTATTCATGCATAAAATGCTGCTTTATAAGCATTAAAAGACTTTTATAAATTAAGTCATTCCTAAAAATACACATGGTGGAAATAGGAGCCTATTTTTGTCAGTAGGGGCCCCTTTTACTAAGGGGTATGTTTTCTAAAGGGTGGTAAGGGAGCATGTGTGTCATTAACACATATTGGCATCAATGAGCAGTTAACACGGTGGAAAGCACCGATAGTGCTGCATGAATGAGCATTAGAGGGATCCGCAGTATTAAGGGAAAAGGAGGTGGAGAATGGGCGTTGACAGCATGTGCTCCCGTACCGCCAGCTTGCACAATTGCACATTGGAGCCCTCAATGCTGGGAACCCTAACACCAACTAAAACCTCATGGAAAGGGGTACTTTTGAGGAGAGAGAGCATATTTAAATATCTGCAATGTGCTCCACAGACAGGGGATCCCAAGAAAGTGATAGTAGTGTTCCTTTAGAAGCAACAGCATAGTTTCATGTTATGACAGGCCACTATGTTGATGGAACAAATTTGGCAAAGGAGGTGTCATGTGGGTGATGCCGTGGGGCTGGCAGGTTCCCTAGGCTGACAAGGCGGATGCCTAGGGAGAACATCTGTAATGGCTGGTATGACTCTGCTGTGACAGCGGCAGCACACATACATGCTGCCGCAGTCAGAAGGGAGTTCTGCCTCCCCCACTGCCTCCATACTGCCATGTCAGCATTGTGCAAGGGTGGAGGGTGGCAGAACAGTGGCTGCAGCCTGCAAGTTGGAGAAATAAGTGTTCTAACACTGTGTGTCAGGTACAATGATGCAGTGACAGGGTCACAGGTTCAAGGTCAACCTGCATATAAGGAATGGTATGTCCAGGGGTGTTAATTTTATCATACCTTCCAGGTACAGAAGCATCATGTGCAACCCCCCCCCCCCCCCAACACACACACACACACACATTTTATCCAGCATGTCCACAAACTCAGCCGTCAAACAGAGAACCTGCACAGTGTAAGGCTGGATGGCAGAGCATGCTAACAGCATGGGCACACTGAGCAGGTATTGATAGCCCCATACTTTGCAGAGTATGCTAATAATACCTGCACACTGAGGAGGCGTTGAGAATGAACAAGCATTAGAAGAGACCTATGGGGCAGGGAACAATGAAAATGTGCACCACTTTTGGACAGCGGAGTAAAGGTGTGTGCGTGTGTGTGTGTGTGTGTCCCCAGAGGACTATGAACTGCAGCAAAGCCCCCAGGTAGGTGATACATTAAATACCTTTATGGAAATGGGTAACAGGGGTAACATATGGAAAGCAGTGTGTATTAATGCCCGTAGCATGGGAAATAAGATCCCTGAAGTTGAAGCTTTGGTGGGAGTGGCTGACTTGGATTTAGTGGCAGTTACAGAAACATGGTTCACAGAAAACCATGACTGGGATGTAACTATACCTGGCTATACTTTATTCAGAAAGGACAGGGTAGGAAGAAGGGGAGGAGGAGTGGCACTATATGTAAAAACTACTATAAAAGCTTTGGAATTACATAGCTTAAAAGGGAGAGAGGAGGCATTGTGGGTTAAACTAGAAAGAGGGAAAGAGAAATCTATTTGCATTGGTGTGATATACAGACCTCCCTCACAAGAGGAAGAGGTGGACAGAGAGTTAATTGAAGACATACACAGCATTGCTAGGAAAGGGGAAGTGCTACTGCTAGGAGATTTCAATATGCCAGATGTTGATTGGCACATTCCTGCTGCAGTATCATCTAGAAGTAAGGAAATCCTGGATTCTCTACAGGGAGAACTATTCAGGCAATTGGTAACAGACCCCACACGTGAAGGGGCCATACTGGACTTGGTGCTTACCAATGGTGAAAGTGTTTCTGATGTTGTAGTGGGAGATCATTTTGCATCCAGTGATCACCAGATGGTGTGGTTCAGTATTAGGACTAGGGCTGTTAGAATCCATTCCAAGGTGAAGATCTTAGACTTTAGGAAGACTAACTTTGCGAAGATGGGCCAATACCTCAGGGAGTCGTTAGTGGGATGGGAACAGCTGGGGGATGTAGAAAAACAGTGGGCAAAACTGAAAGGGGGTATTTTAAAGGCAACCAAGCTTTTTGTTAAAATGGTAAATAAAGGCAAAAGGAACAGGAGACCGCTATGGTTTTCGAAGGAAGTAGCTGAAAAAGTGAAGAAAAAGAGGGAGGCCTTCATGAAATACAAGAGATCACAGAGAGAGGAAGACAGGCATCTGTATTTGGAAAAACTTAGAGAAGCTAGCAAAGTAGTCAAGAAGGCAAAAATTCAAAAGGAGGAGGAAATAGCCAATGCAATAAAATGGGGGGATAAGACATTTTTCAGATATATTAGTGAGAAGAGGAAGAGCAAAAGTGGTATTGTCAGACTCAAGGGTGGAGGGGGGGAATATGTAGAAGCTGATAAGGATAAAGCGGAATTGCTTAACAAATATTTTTGTTCTGTGTTCACAGATGAAGAACCAGGAGCAGGACCTCAGAAAACACCCACAAATAAGAACAGAAGCGAGGGACATCTTGAACAATTTTCAGAAGACTGTGTTCGTGAGAAACTAGCTCAACTTAAAGTAGACAAAGCGATAGGACCGGATGGGATACACCCTAGAATACTGAGGGAACTTGGGGACGTTCTAGCAACTCCACTGACTGACCTTTTCAATGCCTCGTTGGAGTCGGGAGTGGTGCCAAAGGACTGGAGAGAGGCTCATGTGGTGCCTTTACACAAAAGCGGAAGTAAGGATGTGGTTGAAAACTACAGGCCAGTTAGTTTAACTTCGGTGGTGAGTCAATTATTGGAAACGCTGCTGAAAGAGAAAATAGTGAGGTTTCTGGAGTCCGGCGGATTACAGGATCCGAGGCAGCATGGATTCACCAGAGGCAGGTCTTGTCAGACAAATCTGATTGATTTCTTTGACTGGGTGACCAGGGAGTTGGACCAAGGGAGAGCTCTAGATGTGGTGTATTTAGATTTCAGTAAAACCTTTGACACTGTTCCTCACAGGCGACTTATAAACAAACTGAGCACCCTAGGGATGGACCCTAAAGTTATTGCTTGGGTTAGAAATTGGTTGGGTGGGAGGCAACAAAGAGTACAAGTAAATGGAGCTCACTCTGAGGAGAAGGATGTTACCAGTGGTGTGCCCCAGAGATCTGTCCTTGGTCCGATTCTTTTTAACATCTTTGTTAGTGATATAGCGGAAGGGCTGTCGGGTAAGGTTTGCCTCTTTGCGGATGATACCAAAATCTGCAGTAGAGTAGACACCCAGGAAGGTGTAGATAACATGAGGAGGGATCTAGCTAAGCTTGAAGAATGGTCTAGAATTTGGCAGCTGGGATTTAATGTTAAAAAATGTAAGGTCATGCATTTGGGCTGCAGCAATCCAAGGGAGCAATACAGTATAGGAGGTGAAGTACTTTTGTCCACTAAAGAAGAGCGGGACCTAGGCGTGGTTGTGTCTGATGATCTTAAAGTAGCTAAACAGGTAGAAAAGGCGACGGCAAAAGCTAGAAGGATGCTTGGGTGCATAGGGAGAGGAATGGCTAGCAGAAAAAAGGAGGTGATAATGCCTCTGTATAAGTCTTTGGTGCGACCTCATTTGGAGTATGGTGTGCAATTCTGGAGACCGCACCTTCAAAAGGATGTGAACAGGATGGAGTCGGTGCAGAGGGTTGCTACTAAAATGATTAATGGGCTTCATTATAAAGCATATGAGGACAGACTTAAGGATCTTAATATGTACACCTTAGAGGAAAGGCGGGATAGAGGTGATATGATTGAGATGTTTAAATACCTCCGTGGCATAAATGTTCAGGGAGAGAGCCTCTTTCAATTGAAAGCAAGTTCTGCTACGAGGGGACATGGGATGAGGGTGAAGGGAGATAGATTCAGGAGTGATATGCGGAAATATTTCTTTACTGAAAGAGTAGTGGATCCGTGGAATAGTCTCGCAGTGGAGGTGGTAGAGATGAGGACAGTAACTGAATTCAAAAAAGCATGGGACCAACACAGAGGATCTCTAAAGGTAAAAAGTGGACTGTTGTAGTTGTTATGGAAGGACAGACTAGATGGGCCTTGTGGTCTTTTTCTGTCATCATGTTTCTATGTTTCTATGTTTCTAATTCATGTGATGCCCAAGCTTTATGTCTGTGCATACATCATGTTGCAGGTCAGCTTTTCAGCAACTGTACATACAGTGTGAGACCACATGTACAAGCTGCCATGCTTAGATGCACTCTTGGTCGGGTTTTTCACTCTGTCTGCAGTATGGGTGAATGCATGTTCTGCACTGGCTAGTTCGGCAGGGCTCCGGAAGTGCTATGGAGAAGAACATCACTGCGCAATTTCAGAATGGCCCAAGCATGTCTGGCTTTGGCTGTTGACACATTTATACCTATATCTGCCCCTGACCATAAATAAGTTGCAAACAAAATGCTTGTTCCATGGCAGCAGCACTTGCAGGGGGAAGATCAAAATGTGCTCTCACTGCCACAGTAAATTTTGCGAGGTCACAAATACCAATATGTTAATTAGCAGTACATTTATTTTACTGCCTAAATGGAACAACTCAAGAGTTACTGGTGTATGATGAGAAACGTATGTGGCAAGCTTTGACAGCTCCTGCTAGCACTCCTGGTAGGATCCAAAAGTTAATTCTAGTATAATTTTTTTGGATCTGAGAATAGTAAATATAATCTTTCTTTCATACATTTAAGCGTCACCAAGCATCAAATAAACCTAATTCCTTCAAGTGCTTATTAAGCCATTTAGCTACTGGACTATCTTGTTATCCCCAAATTATCTTATAGAGATTGAAATTAAAGTCACCACCTAAATATAAAAATCCCTTCCCCGCATAAGAGGAAAAAAATTGAAAACAGGAAATAGGAGATTGATTAAGAGCATAAAGATGAAGTAATGTAAGCTGAACACTATCTGAGTATCCTGTGACTAAAATGTATCTTCCTTCTGGATCAGCACTAACCTTAACAGCTGGAAAGCAAAAAGATAGGAACACAAAAACGGCAACATCTGTTTTCACTTTTTTAAAGGTAGAATACTAAACACTTGCTATCTAATGTCCTTTTAACTTATTATGTTCCTGAGGGGTAAGTTTCCTGTATAAAAACTATTGATGGCTGTTTTTCTTTGAATGACTCAGTATTTGTTTCCTCTTATATTTGGATGGTTTAAAACATGGTGATTCCATGTAATAAGTGATAGAATTATAAACAGACAATCATAAAGTACAAGATAATTAGGTAGCCTCCCCAAAAGATTCAGTCACAAGCTAAGAACAGAAACATTTATTTTCCAATACATTATTATTGTACTTTTAAACCCTGTGGAATTCTAAGGAGTCCAAGAAAATTTAGATAAGCCTTCAGCATAACTAAGGGGTATGTTTACTAAAGGACATTATGGTAGCAGGTTTTAATGGCAGCATTAATGGCAGTAATAAGGGTTTTTTGTGCAAAAAAGGCCCTGGGTGGGTAGGAGACGTTCTGGCAGTAAGAGCGCAATTGCCCACTTAACATGCGATAGCAGGACATCGATTGTTAAGGTATCAAGCATGCACCTTAACGTTCTATATGAGACCCCCAGCGAAAGCCAATATAAAGGTGATGGATGGAAAGACATGTGGGAGCTGATGGACCTGACAGATCCATGGTTGGACGAGCATGTGGGAGGCAACTGTACCGATGCACTGGGAGGCGCCCACGTTAAATGCTGTAATGTCAGTATGTGGCATAGGATGGTTTAGTGGCTTGCATGAGAAGACATGACTGCACATAGCCGCCAGAGGCTGATGGATGAGCTGAAGGTAGGATGGTGGCAGAGAAGAGTGTGGTATGGGCTGGCAGCACCAATGTACTGGAGGTGCCATCCCCAATGCATTTATACAATGTGGGGAAAACATGTGTCAGTGCTGCATGGAAGGCCCCCAGTGCCCTTACAGCCAGCGATAGTGACAGCCATTCCCCAACACCCACCATACAATACCCCAGACAAATGTGTATACAACAACTGGACAGGAGTCACTCAAACTGTGCAAAAGGGGCATGTACATGGGTTGATACTTGCAGGTGGCTATCCATGGGGTAGGATGTGTCTGCATGTCATGCAGAGATATGTTGGAGCCAAAGCTGTACAGTCACAGTCATGATATCATACCTGACTCATGTTTCACATGTACAGTAGGTTCCAGCTGTATGCATGTAACTGCCTGTTAGTATACCGCTGTATCAGTGCAGTCACGCTGGAATACATTGTACCAAAAACTTGATCATATCAGATGAATAACAGGGACTGTAGGAACTTGCAGTTAGCTGAGACAATTGAGGATTACATGACCTGCCCAAGGTCACAAGGAGGTGTGGTCATTCCATGCAGGTTATGGCATACATAAAACACAACAGTAACACAGTCCAAATTGATGCAAAAGGTATGCTAGGAGGCCTTGAACCCTGATTCTCCAAACTAGTGCTATGACTATTACACCATGGGGTATGTTTACTAAATCATCTTAATGTTACCGGTGCTAGTTGCAGTGATAATGTGAAGAATGCCATAAAAGGTAGTGGGCATTCCGGCGGCAAGGTAGCAAGAACCTGTATCGCGCGATAGTGGGTGGTATGGCACGTTAATGCACGTTAACCCTAAGTTCATGCCAGCACAGTACTAAAAGCTATGAAGATGTAGTCCACTGGTTACTGCAATGACTGTGGAGGCAGAGGTCATGGGTTTGATCCTGCAGTGGTATCATGTAAGAAGGCTGCCTGAGGCATATCCTGTTTTTAAATTTAAATCAGTGCTGTCTGAAGCATTTCCTTTTTTAATTTAAATCAGGGCTGCCAGCAAAAACACCCTCACAGTGCCGTAACCTAAGATGCCACATAAGGTGCCCTATAAGGCATTCCATAGGGCACATTATAAAGTGCCCTGTCCAACAAGGCACATTATAATGTGCCCTATAGGGCGCTCTATAGGGCGCCCTATGAGGCACCTTAGGCTATGGCACTGTGAGGGTGTTTCTGCTGGCAGCACTGATTTAAATTAAAAGGAAAAGCCTCAGACAGCCTTATTAAATAAGGCCACTGTGGGATCAAACCCATGACCTCTGCCTTCATAGTCATTGACGTAACCAATGGGCTACATCTCTATAGAATCTACCATACTGCTGGCTGGTTACAGAAAGATTGCAGATCACCACACAAACTGTCTACTGTGGTTACCAGGATAGGGTAAACCCACCTGTACCCATGATGCACTGCACATGCAGATCAGCAGCCTACATCTGACCACAAGATGGGGTATGTGCCCCTATAGCACCCCGGCCTGGTAGGGGGAACTGACCGTGTGTGTTATTGGCACAGAGTAGCAACAGACCATGACATTGTGCGATTCCTGTGCTCACCCTGAGGGTGAGGTGGGGCGCCCAGCATCAGGTCCGCAGCACCTGGCTTAACTGAGATAGGCTGTGCTGCCGGTCCCCATCAGTGCCAGTGTGTGATAGGCAGTCCTGGAAGACACACCTAGGCTACACCTGTGTCTATCTGTATCTCCCTGTCACATCTAGCCCTTGTGGACTATGATGTATCCAGAAGGGTGTATATCCTGTGTGGTTACTATGGTCACATGTTATAAGAGAAGGGTGGTGTTGGACCCAAAAGCAGATTATGTAACACCACCCAACCCACCTTCTCTGGGTCAGGGTGGGGGACAGGATCTCCCACCAACAGATCCACATTCTACATCTCTGCAATGGTGGCAGTAGAAGAAACCATCAACCCCAGTTGTGTTGGGGAATAGGCACCCTACAGGGCAGTCAAAGCAGATCTGTATGCATCACAGAGAGCACTGGAAGACAGGCAGGAGAACTGGAAAAGCTCAGTTGCCCCCCACCACTATCTGACATTCACCAGCAGAGAGTACAGTCAGTATCCACCCACTGCACCCTGCAAGGTGCCCTAGCCATACACATGCTAACTGCAGACAGTCCGCTAGCTAGTACATAGTGCATGTTCCTGGAAGAACTGTGTGCACCCAAAAATGGGATGTGAGCATACACACCAAGCAGGTATGTCAGTGATTAGGCCCCAGAAAAAGAAACTACAGAGATCGCTAGGGGGGAACCTAGCCATGCCATGGTCACTGCTCAGTCAGGGTGAGAGTGACCCCCCCCCTCCCAGCATGACATGCTGTGGCCACCCTGTCTGTGCAGGTGGTGGTCAGGCACTACAATGTCCCAGCCATTGCCCTATGCCCTATGCAGATGCATCCTGCCCAGGCCACCCTGTCCGGGCCATGCCCACAGTACCTTGCTCCTCATTATGCACATTGGCAGGCTAACACTGGAAACAGTGCAAGCAGTGTGGGCTCAGTAAGGTGTAGGAAGTCACAAAACACTGGATAGACATATACACACTCCCATACCTATTTCAGCATTGTGCACAGATAGAGGTGGTTGGCAGCCCTGGCCGCCACACCAGTCCTGGGCACAGTGCAGGCATTGCTATGGTACTCAATACTGTTAGGGTCACTCCCCGGGGTGGTACACACTGTCAGACACAAACACTGAAACACACTCCACAGATATCAGAAAGGTTGCTATGATGAATCTCTGTCAACAAATTGTGTTTAACTTAGGATCTGTTATCTGACATTCATCAGAGCAACCTTTTGATATATGTGGAACGTGTTTCCAAGTTTAAGACGACATTGCTAAGGTATGCAGGTGCTAGTATTGGTAGATGCTGCTCCGCGTGGGGCCCAACAACCTGACTCTCCATGAGCCGTTGGATAGTGGAGCCTGTGGGTGTGGGTGTTTGTGTCCCTGTTGGCTGCTGCTCTAGGGCAGAGGTTCCCAACTCTGGTCCTGGTAGGCCAAACATGGTTCGGGTTTTCACGCTGTCCCTAATGAATATGCATGGATATATTTGCATACAATGGGGGCGGTGCATACAAATGCATCACGGGCATATTTATTAGGGACAGCATGAAACCTGAATGGTATTTGGCCCTCCAGGAGTGCAGTTGGGAAACTCTGCTCTAGGGATTGCACATGTTTGTGGTGTATGTGCTCTGTAGGGTAAAATATAGGCATTTATGGCATGTTTAATTTATCTGCAATAAAGGTTCCATCTTTGTTACCACAGTTTAGTACTGGGTAAAATATAGGGACCTGGTCTGCAGGAGCCACAGCTGGGACTTGAACCTGTGACTTTCTGCCCCTGAATATACTGGCTGTGTGTACTGCACCAAACTGTTGTCGCAGAGGCAGAGCATTCCCTGGGGATACCATGACTGTTCGTCAGACAGACCTTGTCTGTTGCAGTGGACGGCACCCACCTAAACAGGGCTTGGCCTTGGTCTGCTGTGGGCAGATGCCACTACCCCGTCCACCACCAGCATCCCTCCGTCACCATGCTGACATGTCCTTGTGCCGGTGGTGTTGGTGGTGCACAGTCCCAGGCCATCCAGTGTGCCAGTAGGCAGCTGCCTATGGTGTGTAATATGGGGTAGAAGTGCCTGCCTAGACATCCACGCTTCCCCCCGGCACTACCTGCCAATGTTATGTGCCCTTTGGGGTACTTGCTGGGTACAGTCCCCTGGGACACTCTGGGACACACACTCGTGGACATGTTTGCCCTTGGTCAGTTGCTGTCTTGCTGGTTTTCCATTTCTACATTCCTATGTGTCACTTAGGCATCTGCCTAGTCCACCCTCTGCCCCAGATGGCCCACTGCATGTGCTGCCTGCAGCCCACGGTACCCCATTTACACCATCACCATAGAGCCCTTTCCTACGTGGCCACTCTGCTGTTGCTGCACAGGTGACAGCCACATAAGCAAGCTGCCCAATATACACCACAGAAAACCCTCATCAACACAATCAATGTTGGAACATTCACTTTGTGGGGGACTCAGATTTGACCCTTCCAAAAGTGAAATCGTCCTTTTTATTCTTTTATTCTTTATGGGTAGTGCTGCCATTTATCAATGTTTTTTCTATTGGCCAGCTCGGTGTTTTGTATTGCTATTTTGGTTCTGGTCATTATCTCTCTGGTTTCTGCATGTTTTGTTACTGCACATGTATCACTACTATCACTTATCTGGGTCTTCCTGCCTTTGCTGTACATTGCTGACTGAACTGGTTTCTCTCTCCTGCAAATGTGCCTCTAACTCAAGGTTTTCACTGGCATTAATTTTCAGACTCTGATTTCACACTGTTAGTGTGCCTGGGGCCTCTCCCCGCCCACTCTCCACCCATTGACCCCTTATCTCTGGCCTCTGCACACCTTAACGCCGCTGGAGATGTTATCGCACGATACGTGATGTTATCGCACGGTAATGTGCCATTATCGCACGATAACATCATTTATCATGTGATAACGTCGCTGCTGCAACTTTAGTGTTGTATAGTAAACATACCCCCATGACTCCAAATAGGTGCCAGAAATCTGTAGGGTGAACGTGCCTGACCCCCCTGTAATGAACTGTAGAAGTGCCAATGAAGTCATGCTCTCAGAAGGGCATAAGGGGGAATAGCATGTTTGCTCACCCAAATAGTGGGCCAAACCCACAACAAATCATAAGGATGTGTGTCTGCCAGTCACAGCAGAGCCAGGTATGAAAATGAACTGAGTAGCACGCAGGCCCAAAAAGAACAAGTGGGAATTAAACCCCTGTAATTTGCCTAAGGAGCATTGCAATAACCATTTGGCTACAGCCCCACACAGCTCTACCTAGCAACGTCTGGAATTAAGGAGACTGCAGGTCACTGCCTAAAATGTCTGCTTTGTGTGCCAGTATAGGTTAGCCCCTCCAGTACTCATGATGCACTGCACATGTAGAACAGCATTCTGCAGCTGGTCCCCAAATGGAGACTGCAGTGATCCAGTACATCAGCTCAGTAAAACACACTGACAATGTGTGTTACAAGCACATAACAGCTGCAAACCATACTGCTGAGCAGTTTCAGTGGTCACCCTGAGGTTGAGGATGGACACCCAGTACCTGGTTTCCACAGCTTGTACTGCTAGAGATGGATTCTACTGGTCATGCTGCAGATCCACATTGCTGCTAGTGTGTGACAGGTATTATCTGTTGTGTGTTATGCTAGTCATTGTAGCATGCTGTGGTTGCCTGTGATTTCTGGGTGTTATGTCCTGCTCCTGTTGATAAGGGGCCCTCCCAGAATATTTTATGTCAGTGCTGAGTGTTGCAGCAGCTGATGCCATGCAATAGAGGTTGTATTGGTATGTGTGTGTGGCTGCTGTTATCACCCAGCCCCGATCACAGTACGCAGGCCAAGAGCTGCTGCTATCCCAGCCATCTGGAACTACCAATCCACCACAACAAGCCCAGTCAGACTGCACCAGCTGCCTACCACAGGGCTGTCTCAGCCATACACATACTAACTGTGCCCGATCTGCTGGTCAGTAGACAATGCATGTGCACAGAGAAACCATGTACACCCTGCCATGGGACAAATGGCATAGGCACCAAGAATTTGGCTCCCAGGACAGGGAGTGCACGCACATTAATAGAGCTGGACACTACATAGCACTATGTGGATACATAGCCTTGCCATGGCCACAGCTCGGTCAGAGTGAGAGTACCCTCTCAGCATGAACTGCTGTGGCCACCCAGGCCATGCATGTGACAGCTGGGCAGTACAAAGGCTCAACCATTGACTCAACCTGGCCATACCGCTCTGTTTTAGGCCATACTCACAATCCCCTGTTCCTCATCATGCACATTTGCCTGCCAATTTGGTCACCATATCAGCCCAAGCATTGTTAACATGTGCTCACTGTGCAGGCACTATTATGCACCCTGATGTTAAGGCCCGTTCAGTGTGCCAGTGCTATCAGCCTGCCTTTCCATTCAGCTGTGGATAGTGGAGGTTATTTTTTTGTGGCTGATCCCCTGCTGACCTATTCATTCAGGATTGCACATGTTGGTGCTGTACTTGCTCTGTAGGATAAAGTTTACCCACAGGGACATGCAACACATAAGCTGCAGCTGGGTCTTGAACAAGTGACCATCTGCCCATATACATAGTGCCATATGGATTCAGCAGTCCCTGTATAGAGCTGTGGTCACAGACAGGCTGAATGCAGGCATGAGTAGGGGTCTTCTTATGTCTGCTGCAATCTCTGCATGCCCTGTGCCATCCCTGTCTGGCACGGTATGTTTGGCGAGTGTTGGAGGGGGATGTGTTGTCCGGTCTGTATGTCACAATGGCTTTGTATGCTACTCACATTTATTATGTGAGAGAAGATTATGAAATATAAATTAAAAATATCCAGTTCAAAGTATCAACCTGAACATGCCTCCCTTTTGATAACAGCTGGATTGTGTTGGCTAACTGGACTTTTTTGGATGTATAATTAATTCTCTTGTATGTAGGACATATTTGCCATCCCTGAGACTATTTCAGGTCAAAATATTTTTATCACAACAACGTTTAAGAAATGTTATTTTAGATACAGTATATTTTAGATACAGTATATTTTAGAAATAAATTATTATAACATTCTCCAGGGGCATCTCACCAGACAGAAGTCCCTATGCCTTAATTACTTCACCATTATTTTTTCTATGGGAAGCAAGTATCCTAGATTTGCTTACCTGAAATCTGATGCAAATATACAAAAATGCTAAGTACTTCCTGTGTAGCACTGAATCACATTTTGAAGAGAAACTAGCTCTAAAGTAAAATTTTCCACATTCTTACTCTTGTCTAGATGATACTGAAGCTTGGCAATAGAGGAAGGATGGCTAGGAAATCCACAATGCTACATTTTAATTTTCAAAAGGGAGACTATGATAAAATGAGGAAAATAGTTCAGAAAAAAACTAAAAGGAGCAGTTTGCAAAGGTTAAAGATTTATATCAAGCATGGGTGTTGTTTAAAAATACTATCTTGGAAGCCCAGACCAGCTGTATTCCACGCTTTAAGAAAAGTGAAAGGAAGTCCAAAAAACTGTCAGCATGGTATAAAGGTAAAGTCAGAGAGGCCATTGTTGCCAAAAAAGCATCTTTCAGGAAATAGAAAATGGAGCCAAATGGAGTGGAGGAGTGGCCTAGTGGTTGGGGCAAGGTACTTCAGGCCGGAAGGTCAGGGGCTCAAATCCCACTAGAGGACAGCAGGACTGGGGTTTCTAGTCCCACAGGTTCTCCTTGTGGTCTTGGGCAAGCCACTTAACCCTCTATAGCCCATGTTCCCTGTAAAATATTTATCTCCAAATTATAATGCCCTGTTCAATGTAATTTCAGTTTGTTCAATGTAAACCGCACTGATGCAGAATAGCACGGTATATAAGAGAATGTAAATAAATAAATGATGAAAACTAGAAACAACATAAGTGCGGGCAAGTTAGATGCAAGGCATTGATAAGCAGGCAAAGAGAGAATTTGAGAAGAAATTTGCTGTGGAAGCAAAAACACATAAGAAAGACTTTTTCAAGTACATTTGTAGCAAAAGATCTGAGAGTCAGTTGGACCATTAGATGACAGAGGGGTAAAAGGGACACTAAGGGGTATGTTTACTAAACCGCGGTAAAGGTACCTGAAGCCATATAGGGCAGTGGGCAGGTAGGGGGGTGTTCCAGCGTAAAGGGAGCAATGGGCTGTTTAATGGTTATGGTTATGGTTTAGGCATTTGATATACCACCCTTTACTTATGCATCAGAGCGGTTTACACGTATATACTAACAGGTATTTGCATTAAAGGGCACCTTGGCCGTTTAACACATGTTAACGGGACATTGCACTTTAAGGTGACGGACAGGGCACGTTAAGGCTGACAAGGTGCCCTAGGGGCTTTAAGGCACCCTGACTTAAGGCACCTTAACCTAAGGCGCCTTAAAGGCTTTAAGGCACCCTAAGGGCTTTCAGGTGCCTTAGGTTAAGGCACCTTATAAGGCACCTTAGGTTAGGTGCCCTACGGACGTTAAGGTGCCTTGTTAAGGTGCCCTAAGGGCAGTAAGGAGCTTCAAGTTGACAAGCATGAACTGTAAGGCATAAAAACAGATGTAACCCTAACACTGGATAGAGCACCAAGGAAAGGCAATGAACAAGTGATGGAAGGAAGGAGAGGTGGGAGCTGATGGACCTGATATATCTGCAGGCATCCTATGTGGCAGCCGGTAAAGTGGACAAACATGTTGGAGGCAGCTGTACCGATGCACAGGGTGTTGGCAATGTAAAGTGCTGCAATGACAGTGGGTGGCAGAGAATGGGAATATGTGTCCCCCAGTGGAGGCAGAGGTGGCAGGATATTTGTAATGATAGGAGGACAGAGGAGAAGTGGTGTTATGCAGGTCAGGCACAGGCTAGGCAAGCATGAAGAGACACAATGTTGAAAAGGGTACCAGTGCAGGACATGGGGTAGCAGCCTGCAGAAGAAGACAGTACTCTACACAGCTGACAGGGGCAGATAGATGGGCTGAAGGATGGTTGGCAACTGAGGTGAGGGTGTTATGGGCTGGCAGCACAGACTTGCAGAGATGTGACTGACTGTTACAGGCATGAAAATGAGTTAAGTAGGACAGGCATAAAAAAAGAGAACAAAGAGGAAATGAACCCCTAGAGAGTCATTGTACTAACCAGTAGGCTACACCTCCATGGCTCTTTGCATAGCAATGGCTGGATACAGAAAGACTGCAGGTCACCACGCAAAATGTCTGCTGTGTGTGCCAGGATAGGGTAACACCACCAGTACCCATGATGGAATGCACATGTAGAACAGAAGTCTACAGCTGATCAACAAATGGAGAATGCACCTCTCCAGCACCTCAGCTTGGTATAAAGAACTGACAGTGTGTTATATTGGCACAGAGCAGCTACAGACCAGGCCAATGTGCAGGTTCTGTGTTCACCCTGAGGGTGAGGATGGGTGCCCAGCATCATGTCTGCAGTATCTGTGGTGCTAGAGATGGGCTCTGCTGCAGATCCCTGTCATTATCTGAATGTGGCAAGTATTCCCTGCAGTGGAACCTAGCATCACCCTGTGTCCATCTGTATGCCCCAGTCATATCTAGCTCTGGTGGACGGGGACCCACCCAGAATAGTGCATACCCAGTGTTACAATGCAGCTGCCATGGCTACATACTATCAGGGCAGAGGGGTGTCGAGACTCACATGAGGTTGATGTAGCAATGCATAATATACCGCCCTCTCCTTGTCAAAGTGGTTTACAGTATATGCCCCTTGTACCCAAAATCAACATTTTTTGTAATTGAGACAGTGGAGGGACATGTGACAAAGCAATGAAGAATGGATATGAAACCAGCAACTTCAGTCCCGCTTGCCAAAGGCTGTCATCCAGGAGGAGTGGAGCTGTAGAGTACCTGCAGACTAGCAGTAATGCTGAGAGTAGGTCTGACATTCACCAGCAGAAGGCACAGTCAGACTGTACCTGCTGCACCCCACCAGGTGTTCCAGCCATGCACATACTAACTGCGGACAGTCCACTAGGCAGTCCATATTGCATGTGTACCCATAGTTGGGGTATACAGCACAGACACCCAGCAGGTGCCTCAGTAATTGGACCCCAGAACAACAAACACACAGATATCACTAGAGACAAATACTATACAGCACTATGTGGGAACATAGCCATGCCATGGTCACTGCTCGGTCAGAATGAGAGTGTCCTCCTAGCATGACATGCTGTGGCCACCCTGTCCATGCAGGTGGTGGTCAGGTACTACAGTGTCCCAGCCATTGTACTACCCCTGATGCAGACGCATCCTGCCCAATCCGCCCTATGTGGGCCATACCCACAATACCTTGCTCCTCAGTATGCACATTTGCAGGATAATGCTGGAAAAAGTGTACACATTGTGGGCCTAGTGAGGAATAGGAAGCCAAAAAACAATGGACACGCACACATACCCACTCTATTGCAGCATTGTGCAAAGATAGGGGTGGTTGGCAACCTTGCCCACCACATTGGTCCTGATCACAGTGCAGGCATTGCTAAGGTGCGCAGGAGCTAGTAGTAGTGCTCTGGTGATAACTGCTGCTCCATGCTGGAGCCAACAGCCTGACTCTCCCTGAAGCTTTGGATAGTGAAGCCTCTGTATGTGGGTGTTTGTATCCCTGTTGGCTGATGTTTTGGCGATTGTACATGCTGATGTGTCTGCAATGTAGGGACATGCTCTGCAAGATCCACAGCTAGGACCTGACCCTGTGACCAGCTGCTCCAAGACACACTGGTAGTGTGTAATGCACCACACTGTTACCACAAAAGTACAGCAGTCCCTTTACATCACACCCTGAAATGGAACAGGGCATGGCCTTGGTCCAATGCAGGTGGGTGTCACTGCCCCCTCCATCACCAACAACCCCCCCCCCCCCCACCATGCTGACATGCCCATATGCTGTCAGTGCTGGTAGTGCACAGTCCCAAGCCATCCAATGTACACATAGGTGGGTGCCTAGGGTGCAGGGTCTGTGGTGGGGAGGCATAAATGGACATCCACACATCCTCTCCATCACCACCTGATAATGTTATGTTCCTTCCACATGGGGGAGAGGTGGCTTGGGGGTGTCAGGTTGGTGATCTAGCAACTATTGGCTAGGGTGGACCTGGTAAACTTAGGTAGATTGTGTTATGCCAGCAGACTGTAGACAGACTAGGGCATGCAATGTAGGTACAGTGTACCCTGTTTGGATTACTGGGTTTATACATGTTTCAAACCCTGCACTGCCTTACCAGGGGCTGTAGTAAAGGGTGTTTGTTTAGCTGGGTTTACGAACAGTTTGGGACGTATCATGGGAAAGGTCCATAGACCCTTGTTAGAGTGGTCCCCAGATGTGCACTGCATGCCCGATTACAAGCATTGTGGTTCCTGTGTGATGTTTGGGATGCCTGCTGGGTACGTGTTGCCTGGGCGGGACACTGTGGAACACAGACTACTGGGCATGTTTGACCTTGGTCAGATGTTGTCTTGCTGATTTCCAGTTTCTGTGTTCCTATGTGCAACCTAGGCAACAGCCTAGTCCACCCTGTGCCCCAGTTGCCCCCACTGCATGTCCCACCTGCAGCCCGCTTTGTCCCATTTGCACCATCACCATAGTGCCCTTTCATACTTGGGCACTATCCTGTTGCTGCAAATGGAGCACTACTATCACTTTTCTTGGGCTCCATATCTGTGCTGTACATTGCTGACACTGAAATTGTCTCTCTCCTGCAAATGTGCATTTACAGACAGGTTTTCACTGACGGTAAAGTTCTGGCATTAATGTTCCAGCGTTAGTGTAGCAGAAACATCTCCCGCCTACTCTCCACCCATTGACTCCTTCTCTCCACCTTCTCACCACCCTCTGGGACATTTACCGCTGCCGGTAACATTACCGCGTGGTAACGTTACCAATGCTAAATTATCGCATTACCGTGCCATAGCAGAGAGACTGAATTAATTTTTTGCTTTGGTCTTTACTGAGGAAGATGTAGGGATGTTATCCATGGCTGAAATGGTATTTAAAGGTGATGCAGCAGAAGAATCAAAATAAATATCAATAGGCTGGGAAAAGGTATTACATCTATTTTATAAAACTGAAGAGTAGCAAATCACCTGGACCGGATGATATATATATATCCAAGGGTGTTGAAATAACTGAAATATAAGAGATTACAGACCTACTGTGAATTATCATTAAAATCATCTGTAATACCTGAAGATTGGAGGATGGCCAATGTAATGCCAATTTCTAAAAACGCTTCCAGGGGTGATCCGAGAAACTACAAACCAGTGAGCCTGACATCAGTACCAGGAAAAATGGTAGAAACCATTATTAAAATTTCTGAACATGTAGATGGTCATGGTTTAATGGGAGACAGCTAACATGGCTTTAGCCAGAGAAGGTCTTGTCTTACTAATCTTTTTTTATTTTTTGAAGATGTAAATAAGCAGGAAGACAAAGGTGGGTCAGTCGATGTAGTGTATCTGGATTTTCAGAAAGCCTTTGACAAGGTCCCTTATGAGAGATCCACAGCTTTCCCCAATACAAGCACTGTGGAACCTGTGTCTTTTGGATAAACTGCTAGGTACATGTGATCTAGATTGGCCACCGTTGGAAACAGGATACTGGACTTGATGGACCTTGGTCTGACCTAGGGGTATGTTTACTAAACCGTCTTAATGTGCACCCGGCGACGTTATCAGGCGATAAGGTACCTTATCGCGTGATAATGGCGCTTTATCAGGCACAAAAGTACCTTAGCACGTGATAATGTGCGCAGCGGCGCAAACGAGCGCTGAGGGTGGAGAAAGGCTCCCTGAGGGCGGAAGAAGGCTCCCCAGGGGCGGAGAGAGAGGGTCAATGGGCGGAGAGTTGGGAACCTCTGCTCTAAAGCAGCGGCCAACAGGGGCAGACACACCCGCACCCACAGGCTCCATTATCCAATGCCTCCTGGAGAGGCAGGATGTTGGGCCCTGCGTGCATTTCCCAATACTAGCACTTGCATACCTTAGCAATGCCACCCTAAACCTGGGAATACGGTACACATCTATCAAAAGGTTGCTATGATTACTGGCAGATAGCAATTCCGAAGTTAAGTACAATTTTCTGATTGAACTGCATCATAGCAACCTTTCTGATGTCTGTGGAGTGTGCTACAGGTCTTGTGTCTGACAGTGTTTAACCACTCTGGGGAGTGACCCTAACAGTATTGTGTACCATAGCCATGCCTGCACTGTGCCCAGGACTGGTGCGGTGGCCAGGGCTGCCAAACACCTCTATAGTTGCACAATGCTGGCATAGGTGTGGGGAGTGTGCGTCTGTCTATCCAGTGTGTGGTGGCTGCCAACACCCTCCACAGCCTAAACTGCTAGCACTGTTGCCAGTATTGGCCTGCCAATGTGCATAATGAGGAGCAAGGTACTGTGGGAATAGCCTGGATAGGATGGCCTGGCCTGGATGCATCTGCACAGGGCATAGGGCAATGGCTCGGATATTGTAGTGCCCGGCCACCACCTTCATGGACAGGGTGACCACAGCATGTCCTGCTGGGAGGTCACTCTCACCCTGACTGAGCAGTGACCACAGCATGGCTAGGTTCTCCCATAGTGCTATTTAGTGTTTCTCTCTTGTGATATTTTTGGGTTTTCTTTTGGGGCCCAATCACTTACTTATTTGCTTGGTGTGTATGCTAATATCCCAGTTCTGGGTACATGCATCTCCTCCAGGAACATTCACTATGGGCTAGCTAGCAGACTGTCTGCAGCTAGTATGTGTCTTGCTGCAACACCTTGCAGGGTGCTGTGGCTGGAGGCTTGCTGCTGGAAAATGTCAGATAGTGGTGTGGGGCAGCTGAGCATTTCCAGGCCTATTGTCTGTCTGCTATTGCTTGATGGATGTGTACAGATCTGCATTGACTGCTCTCTAGGGTGTCTGTTCCCCAGCAGTACTGGGGTTGATGGTCCCCTCTACTGCCACCATTGCAGGGAGGTAGAATGTGGATCTGTTGGTGAGAGATCCTGTTTCCCACCCTGAGCCCCAGAGTGTGGGTTGGGTGGTGGTACATAATCCGCCTATGGGTCCAAACACCACACCCGCTCCGCCCTCCCCCTATAAAGCCCTATAAAGCGCCTTATAAGGTGCCTTATCAGGTGTCCTCTAAAGCACCTTATAGGGTGCCCTATAGGGGACATTATAGGGTGCTTTGGTGGACAGTGCACTTTATATGTGCCCTATGGAGTGCCTTATAGGGTGCCTTATGCGGCACCTTAGCTTAAGGAACATGAGGGTATGTTTGCTGGCAGCACTAATTAAAATAAAAATAAAATGCCTCAAAAAGCAATAATTACATGTAAAAGCTAATGTTTCAGTCAGCCTTATACATACTGGGGGATCAAACTCATGACCTCTGTACCATCAGTCAGTGTGTTAACCATTGTGCTACATCTCTGTTTGCATGTCTTCGCGCCTACTTAAGATTACCGCGCGTTAATGTGCTTAGCGGCGTCTCATCCGATAATGTGCGCAGCGCACATTATTACGCGATAATCCCGTTTTGCTACATTAAGACCGAAATGCCCACTCCTTTTATGGCAGCCTGCACACTATCGCCGGGCGCACGTTAAGACAGTTTAGTAAACATCCCCCCTAGTATCTTATGTTTTTATGTTCATAACTACTTGTAAGTATGGAAAGTGCAGGATTAATTATGATTTTTCAGTGAAGTTTTGTCCGGATTTACTAAGTAGTTAAGAATATAGGAAAAGCCATGCTGTGTTAAACTAAAGTCCATCAAGCCCAGCATCCTGTCTCTGAAAGTGGCCTATCTGTATCACAAGGCCCCGACTGATTCTAAAAAGTAGATCTATTTTTCATAGCTCATTTATGGGGATAAGGAATAGTTCTTCCAAGTCTACCTGGCTAATAATTTTTTTAAACAATTTATTTTTCTTAAATCTTTTCTTTAGAAGTACATCTCTCATATTAGAACAAGTCTGTCAAAGATTTGTATTTCAAATATTGTCTTCAGTACATCCAAAAAGTAAGGTATGCATTAGTACAGAAGATTAAGGGGCCCTTTTACCAAAGTGCACCATTGTGTTAACATTTGGGGGCATGGAAAGCATGACCACAGCAGTTAACACATAGCCCTGTGCCCTAACACAGCATACAAAAAGCACTCTAACTTTTGAGGTAGTGTTAGGTATACCCATGCTAATTGCAAGGGTCACATTTTTTTAGCAACTGCAATACACTGTGCTGAAAACTTTAACGTATTTTCCACAATGACTCCATATTTTCCCTTGACTGGTGACTCCTGACTCAGAACCCAGCGTTTTGACCTACATTTTGGGTTATTTTTCAATATGTACATCACTTTACACTTGCCCGCATAAAATGTAATTTCCCATTTAAATTTTATCACCCATTTAGGTGCTCAGTCTCCTAAATCTTATGAGACCCTTTTGCAAATCCTTCAATCCTCTTCCATTTTAATAACTTTGACTCATTTTGTGTCATTCATAGTTTGATGCCTTCATTCATTGCTTCCATCTCCAAATCATTTATGAAGATGTTAAACAGCACAACCTTAATAAACTTAAGGGGTATGTTTACCAAACCACGATAAAGAGCAAGTGTGCCATTAGCGTGCACTAACAGCACATCTGCACCCTTAGCACGCCAAAAAGCCACTTTAGCGTGAACTAACAGTACCAGCCACTTTAGCGCACGCTAATGGTACCTGTGGGTGGAGAGAAGGTATGCACAGGGAGGAGATTGGGGGGTCAATGGGCGGGTAGTAGGCGGGAACAAGGCTTTCTCCCTTAATGCAGGCACCTTAACAGCAGGAACCCTAACACAGCTCAAAACCGCACAGAAAGGGTGTTTTGTGAGGAGAGAGAGCTTATTTTACATCTGCAATGTGATGTACAGACAGGGGAGCCCAAGTGAGTGATAGTAGTGCTCCATTAGCAGCAACAGCATAGTGCCCAAGTATGAAAGGGCACTATGTTGATAGTGCAAATGGGGGCAAAGGATGTGGCACATGGGTCATGCAGTGGGGGCTGCTGGTGCACAGGAGGGACCAGGCAGCTACCTAGATGGCACATAGCAACATAAGACTACAAAATATGCCAAATTGTGTCAGGCCAAGGTCCATCATGCCCAGTATCCTGTGTCAGTGTAGCTGGGTTTAAAAAAGGTTTGGACAAGTTCCTGGAGGAAAAGTCCATAAAGCATTATTAAAGGGCACCCAGGATATTCACTGCTTGACCCAATACAAGCATTGTAGAACCCGTGTCTTTTGGGGAATCTGCTAAGTACGTTTGACCTAGATTAGCCACTGTTGGAAACAGGATACTGGGCTTGATGGACTTTGGTCTGACCCAGTATGGCATATCTTCTGTTCTTATGACCTTAGGTCAATAATCTATAGACCTCTATCATATCTTCCCTCAGAAATCTCTTCCCCAGGTTGATGATCCCCAACCTTTTTAGTCTCTCCACAATGGGGTATTCTGCAATCCGCAGTACATCTGTGATGCTAGTCATGATCCCACAATGACAGTGGCAGCACCCAGTCCTGTTACTGCTGCGGAAAGGCAATGTGCCACATGGGGCAGTCCAAGGGTCCTGGCACCCCAGGCAGAGATCCAGGCTGCCTCTCACCCCCCCCCCCCCCCGTTGCCACAGAGCCCAGCTGTGGGGGAAGAGGCCGATAGTGCCAGATGCTATAGCCCCCCCCCAGGAAGCTGCAACATGCAGGCACTCAGGGGACTACCACAGCAGTGACTGTCATCCTCCCCCCGAAATGTATCATTGGCAGGTGGTGATGGGGTCACTGCAGAGGTAGATGGTTGGGAAGGGGGTTGTGTGGCCATCCATGTATGTCTCTTACCCCGCCCCCCCCCCCCCCCCACATCTGGACTGTGTGCCCTAGGCACCCGCCAACCCGCATTTCGGAAGGACTGGGGCTGCACACCACCAACACGGACAGCACACGGTATGTCAGCATGATGTGGAAGTGTTGGTGGAGAGGGCAGTAGCACTCGCCTTCAGCAGACCAAAGCCATGCCCTGGTCCTGTGCACAGTGCACATTTCAACATGTGCCAAGGTCTGTCTGATGCGAAGTATGTCAGCCCCAGGGAGTGTTGTAGCCATATGGCAGCACTGTGGCTCAATGCACACAGTTGATGTGTATATCACAGGTTTGGGTCCTGGTATGTCTCTATGGCTGAACTTTAGCCTACAGTGCAGGCACAGCATCAGCATGTGCAAGCCCCCCCCCCCCACCAGTGAATTGGCCAGCAAGGGCACAAACATCCATCAGTCACACAGACAGGCTCCACTATCCACAACTGCATGGAGAGTCAGGCTGATAATACTGGCACACTGAGTGGTCATTAACATCAAAGCATGCAACTATCTCTTGCACAAGGAACACACATTAACAATGCTCAAGCTGATATCAGTATCAAAGTGTCAGGCAGGAGTGCCAACCATCCCCATTTTTGCACAGCACGTCATCATGATTGTGCACGTGTGTGTGTGTGTGTGTGTGTGTGTGTGTGTGCATGTGTGTGTATCAATTTAGTTGTGGCTTTCTACACCTTACTGAGACTCGCAGTGCCTAAGCTGTTTTCAGCCTGCAAATGTGCATGATAAGGAGCAACGCATTGTGGGGTATAGGCTGAAAAAGGGCAGATTGGCCAGCATTGGTCTGCATTGGAGGTAGGGTGAATGGCTGAGATGTCATAGTGCCCATCTACCCTGTGCATGGCCTGGGTGGCCACAGCATGTCATGCTGGGAGGGCACTCTGACTGAGCAGTGGCCATGGCACAGCTATGTATCCACATAGTTCCATATACAGTGTCTGGTTCTAGTGATGTGGGTGCATCTTCTGTTCTGGGGGCTTGACCACTGAACCAACTGCTGGGTGTCCATGGTCACTCTGTACACATGTAATGTATAATGACCAGCAGTCTGTCTGCAGTTGGTATGTGCATGGGTGGAAAACCCAGTGGTAGGCAGCTGAAGTAGTCTGATTGTGCTTACTGTTGGTGACCAATAGCTCTAGGTGGTTGGGATGTGAGGTGTTCTAGCTCTGTGTTAGGGCAGTGCCAGCAGGACCCTAGCAGCAACCCTATGCAAGTCTAGACACCTACTGTGTTCTTCCCCCTGGTAGCTAGCCAGTATAGCATCAGCATTGTAACATTGCACTGCTCTAAGTGGGTCCCTGTCTGCCAGGACCAAGGTCAGATGTGACTAGCACATATCAGAGAACACAAGGCTATTAGCATAATCACACTGGAAACAGCAGCAATATAGATCCATGGTAGAGACCATTTTTGGTACTGGGGACCTGGTGCTGGGTGCCCCTCCTCACCCTCAGGGTAACTTCAGAAATTGCTCAGTAGCATGGTTTGTAGCTGCTCTGTGCTTGTATCACACACTGCCAGTGCATCTTACTGAGCTGAGATGATGGATTAGTGCATTCTCCATTCGGTGATCAGCTGTAGACTGCTGTTCTGCATGTGCACTGCATCATGGGTACTGGTGGGGGCTACTCTATCTGGCAAACACTGCAGACCTTTCAGGCGGTGACCTGCAGTCTCTTTGTATCCTGCCATTATCATACAACAAGGGGTGGAGGTGTAGCCTACTGGTTAGTGCATGATCTCTTTACACTGGGGGCAAGGGTTCACTTCCTACTTGTTCTTTTTGTGACTGTGCTATTCAGATCATTTTCATGCCTGTAGCAGTCAGGGCTCTGCATATTTGTGCTGCCAGCCCATACCACCCTCTCCTCAGCTGCCATCTGTCCTTCAGCTCATCTATCTGCCTCTGTCAGCTATGTACAGTCCTGTCTTCTTGTGCAGGCTGCTACTCCATGACCTATACTGGGAATCTTTTCTGCATTATGGCTCTTTGTGCTCACCTCTCCTGTGCCTGATCTGCATATAACCACTACTACTCTGTCCTCCTGTCGCTGCATGCATCCTGCACTTCTGCCTCCGCTGGGGGACACGTCTTCCCCATCCTATGACGCACACTGACATTGCAAATACTTTACATTGGCACCACCCTGTGCATCGGTACAGCTGCCTCCCACATGCTTGTCCGCTTTACTGGCTGCCACATAGGGTGCCCACCGATATGGCAGGTCCATCAACTCCCACCTGTCCTTCCTTCCATCACCTTTACATTAATATCCCTTGGTCCTCTATCCAGCGTTTGGGTTACAGCTGTTTTTCTGCCTTAATGTGCATGCTTTCCACCTTAGGGCACCTTGTCTCTCCTTAGAATTCATTGTCTCATGTTAGGGAATCTTATCACATATTAGGGCACCTTGTCTCTCTTTAGGATGCTTTGTCTTATGTTAGGGCACCTTATCTCATATTAGGACACCTTATCACATATTAGGACACTTTGCCTTTCCTTAGGATGTCTTGTCATCTTACAGCACTTGGTCCTGTTAGCTCACGTTAAATGGCCCAAGGCACCCTAATGCAGGCACGCACCCTACCCGCCCACTGCCTTATATGGCTTCAGTCACCTTAATATTGCCCTTATCACCAGTGACTTTACCGTGGTTTATTAAACATACCCCTAAGTTTAAAAGCTTTTAGCCATGATATCCTTCAAAAATAATATGGCGGGAGTAACTGACTTAGAATAGCTTTATGAATTTGACTTCCATTAATAAAAGAGTATTTTAAACTCAAGCACAGAATTATTTGACCTTTAAAATTAAAAAGCAACACATGAACAAAATACATATATCTCAGTATCTTGAGGAAAAGCAAGGATGATTCAATAAGGGCTGAAAGTAATTTACAGCAAAATTGTGCTTTGCAAGAGTATAAATATTGTGAAGCTTAAGCTAACCTGGTATATTTATGGTTTGTGCAAAATTGCTCTGTGACTCCACGTCTATATGCAAATAGGATCATAAAGCAATGTTTTATGGATTGTAAAACACAGTCGTTCAATTACTGGAACAGATTACCCTTTAGGATACCTTGAAAATAAAAGGCTATTAACATATTCATCCTAAATTTGTACAGGTTGTCTAGGTTTACAAATGGACATCATAAGAACATAAGAACATAAGAAATGCCATACTGTGTCAGACCAAGGTCCATCTAGCCCAGTATCCTATTTCCAATAGTGGCCAATCCAAGTCACAAGTACCTGGCAGGTTCCCAAAAAGGCACACAGGTTCCACAATGCTTGTCCTGGGGTAATGGTCCTCTTTTTTAAATCCAGCTAGATTAATAGCTTTTGCTACATCCTCCAGCTTCTTTGCATGTCCTCTACTCTTTCTACTTTTTGATGGCATAAACAACCAATCTACATTTACCTGTTCCATTCCATTCATTAATTTATACACCTCTATCATATCTCCCCTCAGTGATCTCTTTTCCAAGATGAAGAGCCCTACCTTTTAAGCTTCTCCTCATAAGGGTATAATTCCATCCCCTTTATCATTTTTGTTGCTCTTCTCTGTATTGTTTTGAATTCCACTATATCCTTTTTAAGTCGGTGCAGAGGGTGGCTACTAAAATGATTAGTGGTCTTAATTATAAAGCATATGAGGACAGACTGAAGGATCTTAATATGTACACAGAGGAAAGGTGGGATAGAGGTTATATAATTGAGATGTTTAAATACCTCCATGGCATAAATGTTCAGGGAGAGAGCCTCTTTCAATTGAAAGCAAGTTCTGCCACGAGGGGATATGGGATGAGGGTGAAGGGAGATAGATTCAGGAGTGATATGCGGAAATATTTCTTTACGGAAAGAGTAGTGGATCCATGGAATAGTCTCCCAGTGGAGGTGGTAGAGACAGGGCCGGATTTACCTTGAGTGAGGCCCTACGCCAACAAAAATTGTGGGCCCCCAGCAGGGGCGGCCCAAGGGGGGTGCGGGGTCTCATTTGCATAAGGGGCCTCATTTGCATAAATATTTGCATAATGTTACCATATACTAACTATTAGTAAACGTGCTTCTTAATGAGTGTATGGATAAAGAAAGACTAAAAGATTTCTACATTACTATAATCCAGTGCCAACTGCCAGACACAATAGGAACTACTACAAACACTGCCCATTTAGAACCCATAGCAAACCCGCCGTATCCTAACAGCCCTACCAGGACTCACAAAGCACCATACTCTACCAATCAAAAGGCAACACTGCAAATATTAAACCAATACATTTCAGAGAACAACAATACATGACCTACTGGGGAAAGAGAATAAGTGGCAATGTGAATAGGAATTATATAAACAGAACACCTCAGCTCAGTTACACATGCAGAACATAGACCATCACCAAACAAGTAATCACAATTTAGAAACAGGAAGACAATAATTAAACTGGGAATCCCAAAAGCCAAACTTGGAATGTACAACACTGTAGAAATAAAACTATACATTAATTTGCTCTTGTACTAAACAAAGCGCAGACGTTAATGATGCACATTTACCAGAGCTGACATATTCCAATTAATAAATTCAAAATAAAGAGATATTTTTCTACCTTTTGTGCATTTTTTTCAGCTGCAATTGCTCCAGCCACTTTCTTCTGGTTTCTTCGTGTCTTCTGCTAACTCTCCATCGTCTGCTGTCCATTTGTCCTTTCTTCTCTCTTCTAGTTTTTTTTCCATTCTCTCTCTACATCTGCTTTAACATACTAATCTTTCTCCTTTTGCTCTTTCCTCATTCCTATTTCATCTACTCAAATTTTACTCCTCCATCCTCAATCCCCACTTACTCTCCCAATACCCGGCCAATTGTAGATTTTTTATCCCTCCCACACAAAATATTTTTCCCTTCTCCATTTTGCTCTTCCAGCCCCATCCCATTCTAATCCTCCCCCAACATCAGCTCCCTTCTAGTTCCAGCCTCACCCAGCATCCATTCCCTTCTAGTCCCTGCATCAGCCCATTTCCAGTCCTAGCCACCCATCAGCCCATTTCCAGTCCTAGCAACCCCCCAACCCAATACCAGTCCTAGCCCCCCATCAACCCACTTATAGTCCTAACCCCCCATCACCCCATTTTCAGTTTAAGCCCCCCCTATAACCCATTACCAGTCCTAACCCCATCAGCCCACCTCCAGTCTTAACCCCCCCAGCCCCTTTCCAGTCCTAGCCCCCCCATAGCCCATTACCAGACAGCCCCCATCAGCCCACAGCCCATTACCAGTCTTAACCCCCCCCAAAGCCCATTACCAGTTCTAACCCTCCCCAACAGCCCATTACCAGTCCTAACCCCATCAGCCCACCTCCAGTCTTAACCCTGCCCCAGAGGACTTACAATCCATGTTTGTAACTGAGGCAACAGAGGCTTAAGTTAACAGAGGCCTAGTTCATAGCCTGTAGCTCTAACTAGTAGATGACTCTTCTACTCCAGATTAATGCCTTTGAATATCAACCCATATAAGTGTACTTCCCACAGTGACAAAACAGATTTTCAAAATGTTCCTTTTCGAATTTACCCCTGCTCCAAGAAACACATCAGTGTCAGCTACCTTTTTAACCCCCCCAGCCCATTTCCAGTCCCAGCCCCAGCCCCCCCGATAGCCCATTACCAGTCCTACCCCCCCCCCCTCGGCCTAAAGTAAACTTTAATTTAAAAAAAAAACCTGCTGGCTGCCGCCGCGGGGCCCCCTCTGCTGCCGCGGCAGCACGGACTGACCCGCGGGGGCCCCCCTCTGCAAGCTGAATCCGTCCGTCAGTGCCTGCCTCCCTCCCTCCCTCCGTGCAGGCTGTGAGAGGCGCGAAGGGAGAGTGTCTCTCTCGCGTCTCTCACAGCCTGCACGGAGAGAGGGAGGGAGGAAGGGAGGCAGGCAGGCAGGCACCGACGGACGGATTCAGCTTGCAGAGGGGGCCCCCGCGGGTCAGTCCGTGCTGCCGCGGCAGCAGAGGGGGCCCCGCGGCGGCAGCCAGCAGGTTTTTTTTTAAATTTTATTTTAAAAGAAAATTTAACTTGTTCTATTTTTGTGGGCCCCTGCCAGCTGTGGGCCCTACGCCATGGCGTACATGGCGTATAGGTAAATCCGGCCCTGGGTAGAGATGAGGACAGTAACTGAATACAAAAAAGCATGGGACAAACACAGAGGATCTCTAAAGGTAAAAAGGGGACTGTTGTAGTTGTTGATATGGAAGGACAGACTAGATAGGCCATGTGGTCTTTTTCTGTTGTCCTGTTTCTATGTTTCTAAGATATGGCAACCAGAATTGCACACAATATTCAAGGTGTGGTATTGTTCCTTCTCAGGTCAGGTCTGCTATCATCCGTTTCCAGATCCAGGATGCAGGTGTCTGGCAGCTCTTTCAGGTCTCTCCTTTAGTCCCCCTGGCTCAATCTGCTCTCAAGAAGAGTCTGAATACCACAGCTTTGTGGTCTCCCCTTGCAGGGAAGTCTATCTACGGTGTCCCCCTGTATGTTAGGGTGAGTAATCCAACAGTCCCAAAGTCCATGAGATTTTCCTCAGGCTTTTGTTGTTCCTCAACCCCCAGATCCATCTCTTCCCCCTCCCAGGAGTCTCCTACCTCATTCCCAAGGGGATCTATTTCCATGGAGATTTAGGGCAAGTTTTCTACCTCCCTCCCTTCCTGCCACTCATCCTTAGTGTGGTCGGGAAACAGGGACTTGGGTTTTCTAGGTGCAGAGGGGACAGGAGTTCAGACCCTACCCTGAACCTTTCCCTGGCCCCTGGCCATCCTCCTCCACTGCTCTAATGGGATATTTCCTAATGGATGATGTTCTGACTCGCTCCTAAACCTAATCCAGATGTATCAGTTTGTAATACAAACTGCTCTTTGAAATCTGCATTTCTTATTACAGGTTCTTACACAGGGCTTAGTTGAGGTTAACAAAGGCCTCTTCTTCCCATTTACCCCAATGTACCTGGTTAGGGGATCTATTTTTCAGCAGATTGGTAAGGGGAGCGGCTAGCTCTGCAAAGTGGAGTATGAATCTTCGGTAATAGCCCAGTAGGCCCAAAAATGCTCTGACCTGTTTTTTTTGTTTTTGGCAGGGTCTTTCCTTGAATGGCCTGCACCTTATTAATGGCAGGTTGCACTACCCCATTTCCTACTCGGTGTTCTAAGCATTGATCCTCCCAGTTCGCCAACTGGCATTTCTTAGGGTTGGCTATCAACCCGGCCCATCTTAAAGATTCACACACTTTACACAGGTGGATTAGGTGTTCCTCCCAGATCTCAGAAAAAAAATAACCACATCATCCAGGTATTCACCCGTGTACCCTAGATGCGGTTTGAGTATCTTATTAATGATGCGCTGGAATGTAGCTTGCACGCCATACAAGCCAAAAAGGAGTATGATAAACTGGTATAGCTCCCAAGGTGTCCAAAAAGCCATTTTCTCCCTAGAGGTTGGGTCTAAGGGAATCACTAGTATCCTTTGATTAAGTCAAGAGTTGTTCTAAACACCTCCTCTATCATAGACATGGGGTATGCATCAAAATTCAAGATGGCATTCACTTGCCGAAAATCAATATAGAACCTAGTGGTTCCATTGGGTTTGGGCTAGACTATTCACTGTTGGACTCTTCTATGACCCCTAAGTGCAGCATATCTTTTACTTCTTTCTCACTCCCATTGTTTGGCCTGGGAAGGCGATATGGTCGTTGCCTCACAATTTTTCCCTCCTTGATGATAATCTTGTGAGTTCTGAGATTGGTTCTCCCAGGCAAGTGTGAGAACGTGTCTGGAAACTGAACTAGCAGGTGCTTCACCTTCTCCTCTGATCTCCTGATAATTTGCTTCCTATCAGGATGTCAGTGGGGTCCCACATCTGGGCAATCTCCAGGCCAAGATCTTCTTCCCCTTCACTTACTTGCACTCCTAGCCCTTCTTGACACACCCAAGGCTTGAGCAAATCAATGTGGAAGGTTTACACCTTCCCTTTCTGCTGCTCCACTTCATAATCTACAGGGCCCAGTTTCCAGCATTCTTTAAAGGGACCTCTCCATTGGGCTAATAGCTTATAACTGGAGGTGGATAGCATAACTAATACCAGGTCTCCTGGGTTAAGACTCCTCTCCCAAGTCTGCTTATCATAGTAGACCTTTTGCTTCCCTTGATTTTTTTTCAGATGTTTGTTAGCCCACTGGGAGAAGGTTCTTAACTGGGTTTTCAAATGGGTAACCTGTTCAATTATGGGGTCTAACCCTTTCTCCATTCCTGCCTAGGCTTCCTGTTCAAGTCCCCTGGGTTGTCTCCCAATTTAAAATTCAAATGGGTAAAAGCCCAATGTAGCTTGGGGAACCTCTCTGTAAGCAAACAGGATGAATGGTATCACTTGTTCCCACATCAAACAGTTATCCCCTATACTTTTCTTATCATTTGTGGTTGTCCATTTGTGGGTGATATGCAGCAGTCTTAACATGCCTGATCACAAACAACATCAAGACTGCCTCCAGCTGTCTGGACAAAATGTTAGAGCCCCAATCCATCAAAGGTTCTATGGGGAAGCCCTCTTGCAAAATTTTTTCAACAGTTCCATGATTACCTGACCTGCTGTAACTTTCCATAAGGATATTGGATATTAGGTGGCATAGTCCATGAGTACTAGGAGGTACTGATACCCTGCCAGGATCTTGTCTAGTGGTCCCACAATGTCCATGGACATCTGATCCAGGGTTGTTCGACCCCTGGGATCAGAATCAGGCGAGCTCTCTTGTGTTGGACCTTGTTTTTCCTTTGGCAGACAGGGCATATCTGGCAGAACTTCTTCATATCCTGATATAGATTAGGCCAAAACAAATGTTGTGTGAGACGTGCAATCATCCCCTGCTGCCCTAGGTGTCCTGCCAAAGGATGACTGTGGACCAGGATCAATAGGGCCTCCTGGAATATCTGGGATACCATAAGCTGGGCTTGCTCTCCTTTCTCTTGCTGGAATGCAATCTGATATAATATTCTTCTTCCTAAAGAGGGGGTAATCCTCATTCCCCTTCTTCAAGCCTGCACCTTCCACCTTACTCCAGGCTTCCTGCAAAGTAGGGTTTTTGGCTTGCTCTTCAGAGAAGTTATCAAACTTGGAGAGCACCTTTTCCCCAAAAGCCTTGATTCCCCCTGAGGGAAACAGCCCTTTCTGCCTTTCTGCCCTCTGCTGGGCCCTGATTTTCCTAGTCTTCCCTCCAACCTCTACCATGTCCAGAGTTGCAAAGGGAAACATTTCCCAAAGATTGGTGTTGGATTTTTCCTCAGAGGTATAGTCTCGGACATGGGTGGCTATTAATGTGGAGTGGAAGTCAGTTGAGTCTAATAACCCCTCCCAATCCCGGCCTAGGATTAGTGGCACTGGAAGAGCCTTGACAATGTCCATTCCTAACAGTTGTTTTTGTTTGTTGTCCCAAGTGATTTTTATCTCATAGGCGGGGTCACTCCATATTTCCCCATGAACACAACTCACTCATATGTGGTCTAGTCATCTATCCTGCCTCTTACTGAGCCCTTGGCTCTGGGCCAGGTCTTGAGACATCAGAGGCTGATTACTCCCGGTGTCTACGCGAGCTTCCAGGTCCATTCCACCAATAAGGATCCCCTTTTTAAGAAGTCTGCTCCAGCTTCCTGGGTCCCAAGGCAATGAACATTCACATTTTGGACACTCCCATTGGAAATGGCAAAGCATCATGGCCCTCTTCAGGACTCCTGAGTGGGTTTCTTCCCTGTGGGATCATTAGGGTTATCCCAACTTCCCTTTTGCCTAGTGGGTCCCTTTCCTGTAGACTCCCCTCTGGGTGTCTCCTTTTCCCCTCCCCTGGGGATTTGGGATCCCTGGGATTCAGCATCGAGAAAATTCTCCATGTGGCCTACTGCCTCCGTTATTGACATGGGCCCCTGCCTGGATATCCACGCCCATACCTCCTTTGGCAAAAAAAAAAAGCTATTGTTCTAGGACTATCTTCCTTATTATAGTAAATCCAGAATTCTTATCAGGTTCCAGCCACCTAGTGGTGAAATCAGTTAATTGGTAAGCCACAGACAGACTTTTTTCTTCGGTAAAATTAAATGGCCGGAAAATGCTTTTGATAATTCTCTGGGGATAGCCCCAATCATATCTAAATAGCCACTTTATCTCAGAATAGTTTGTGGCTTGAGTAGTGTCTAGGGACCAATAGGCTGCCTGGGCTTTCCCCGTAAGCAGTGGTGCTAAACACATAGCTCACTGGTCCAAGGGCCAACCCGCTGCAGTAGCCAACCTTTCAAAAGTCAGCATGTAAGTCTATTCTCTTCGTCCCTTAAAAAGGTTTGCATTTGGGAAGCATCCAGAAAGACATATGTTTAAGCCTGCCAGACCACAACACATTTACTGGGAAACTTTAAATAGAAGGTTGCCCCCAAATGAATAACCCATTGTTTTAATTCCAAATATTTAGTCTGATAGGTGACATCCGGGAAGATATAAAATTTAAACCCACAGAATAACTCATCTTTATGCTTAAAGAAAGCTTTAAATATAGAATATTTCATTGATTCTGACCCCAGTGAAACAACTAAGGTACTATGATTAGTAAAAGTGTCTGTTGAGTCTTCCAGGAATGCCATTAAATCTTGGTTAGGTGTAGGGCATAAGGGATCCAAATTCCCTTATCCTGAACTGGCCTCTCTAGCCTTCTGAGGAATATAAAACACCTGTATAATTTCAATATCTTCTGTGAGTTTAACAATCTCCACAAAGTACATTTTAAGCAATATCTCAGGGGGCAAGAAGATGAGTAATAGGAAAATTAAGGGGTATGTTTACTAAACAGTCTTAATGTGCGCTCTGCCACATTATCGCGCGATAAGGTAACTTATTGCCCAATGAAGGCGCGTTATTGGGTGATAAGGTACCTTAGCGAGCGATAACGCGCGCAGAGGCGCAAACGAGCGCTGAAGGCGGAGAAAGGCTCACGGAGGGCGGAGGAAGACTCCACAGGGGCGGAGATGAGGGGTCAATGGGCAGAGAGTGGGAGGGGAGAGGCTCCCCGCACACTAATGCTGTGAAATCCGAGGATCAAAACTAACGCCATTGAAACCCTCGCGTTAGAGCAGATTTAAAGGGAAAAGAAACCATTTCCGTCAGCAATGTACAGCAAAACCAGGGAGACCCACAAAAATGTGATAAGTGTGATACATGTGCACGGAACGAAAGGGCAAATAAACATTGAAAATGAACAGAAGAAAATGTAAAAAAAAACATAACAAAGCTGGGCAATAGTGATATCAATGGGAAACATCAAAAAACACCCCCAAGAAAGCTCCAAAAAAAGATATGAATTTTGGAAGGGTCTATGCTCGGTCCCAATACAAGGTGAATGAGTCCACAGTGAAACTGCACTGATCAGGGTTTCCGACTCCATTGGCCAGGTTTCCTATGGCACGCACATGTCCCGCAACAGCAGGGCGGGCATGTCGGAATGGGCAACTGGACAGATTCTGGAAAAGGGGACACAGAGGGCTGCAGGCGGCACATGCTGTGGTGCAGCTGGGCCACAGTGCGGACTAGGGTGATGCCTAGCTGGCACATAGGAATGCTGAAACAGTAGAGCAGCCAGACAGCAACTGCTGAGGGCCCAACATGGGCACGAGTGTGCTTCCCACAGTGTCACAGGGGATAGTACCCAGTAGGTACCCCCAAGGGCATGGAACATTGGCATGCGGTGCTGGGGGAAAGCGTGGACAGCTATGCAGGCACCCCTACCCCAGAACCTGCACCATAGGCAGCCGCCTACCCACACACTGGATAGCCTGAGACTGCGCTCCACCATCACCACCAGCAGAAGGGCATGTCAGCATGGTGGCAGAGGGATACTGGTGGTGGAGGGGGCAGTGGCAGCTGCCCAGAGCAGACCGTGGCCTAGCCCTGTGTAGGTGGGTGCCATGCACTGCAACAGACAGGCCCTGTCTGACGAACAGTTATGGTATCACCAGGGAATGCACTGCCTCTGTGACAACTTGGTGGTGCAGTGCACAAAACCAGTGTATTCAGAAGCAGAAGGCCACAGCTTCAAGTCCCAGTTGTGGCTCCTGCCAACCCAGTCCCCATATTTTACCCAATACTAAAACATGCTAATACAGACAGAACCTTTATTGCAGATGATGTAAACATGCCCAAAACACCTACATTTTACCCTACAGAGCACAGACACCATAAACATGCGCATTACCTAGAGCAGAGTCTCCCAAATGCAGTCCTGGAGGGCCAAACACCATCCAGGTTCCATGCTGCCTCTAATAAAGATGCCTGTGCTGCATTTCTATGCACCGCCCACATGGTATGCAGATGTTTCTCATGCATATTCATGAGGGACAGCATGAAAACCCTAACAGTGTTTGGCCCACCATGACTGGAGTTGGGAACCTCTGCCCTAAAGCAGCGGCCAACAGGGGCAGACACACCCACAGGCTCCATTATCCAATGCCTCCTGGAGAGGCAGGATGTTGGGCCCTGCGTGCATCTCCCAATACTAGCACTTGCATACCTTAACAATGCTACCCTAAACCTGTGAATACGGTAAACATCTATCAAACGGTTGCTATGATTACTGGCAGATAGCAATTCTAAAGTTAAGCACAGTTTTCTGATTGAGCTGCATCATAGCAACCTTTCTGATGTCTGTGGAGTGTGCTACAGGTCTTGTGTCTGACAGTGTTTACCACCCTGGGGAGTGACCCCAACAGTATTGCATACCATAGCCACGCCTGCACTGCGCCCAGGACTGGTGCGGTGGCCAGGGCTGCCAAACACCTCTATAGTTGCACAATGCTGGCATAGGTGTGGGGAGTGTATGTCTGTCTATCCAGTCTGTGGTGGCTACCAACACCCTCCACAGCCCACACTGCTAGCCCTGTTGCCAGTATTGGCCTGCCAATGTGCATAATGAGGAGCAAGGTACCATGGGAATAGCCTGGATAGGGTGGCCTGGCCTGGCTGCATCTGCTCAAGGCATAGGGCAATGGCTCAGACATTGTAGTGCCCGGCAACCACCTGCACGGAGGTCACTCTCACCCTGAATGAGCAGTGACCATGGCATGGCTGGGTTCCCCCATAGTGCTATATAGTGTTTTTTTCTTGTGATATTTATGGGTTCCCTTTTTGGGCCCAATCACTGACTTATCACCTTGGTGTGTATGCTGACATCCCAGTTCTGGGTACATGCATCTCCTCTGGGAACATGCACTATGGACTAGCAAGCCGACTGTCTGCAGCTAGTATGTGTCTTGCTGCAACACCTTGCAGGGTGCAGCGGCCGGAGGCTTGCTGCTGGAGAATGTCAGATAGTGGTGGGGGGCAGCTGAGCATTTCCAGGCCTACTGTCTTCCTGCTATTACCTTATGGATGTTTACAGATCTGCATTGACTGCCCTGTAGGGTGTCTGTTCTCTGGCAGGACTGGGGTTGATGGTCCCCTCTCCTGCCACCATTGCAAGGAAGTAAAATGTGGATCTGTTGGTGGGAGATCCTGTTTCCCAACCTAAGCCCCAGAAGGTGGGTTGGGTGGTGGTACATAATCCGCCTATGGGTCCAACCCCCCCTTCACCTACATCATGTAACCATGGCATCGACACAGGATATGCACTATTCTGGGTGCATCATAGCCCATAAGGGCTAGACATGACTGAGAAATACAGAAAGACACAGATGTATCCTAGGTGTGTCTGTAAGGACTACCTATCATACACAGTAGCACTGATGGGGACCTGCAGCATGGCGCATTTCAGCCATGAAAGGTGCTGTGGACCTGGTGCTGGGTGCACCACCGCACCCTCAGGGTGAGCACAGTACCCGCACAATGTGACGGTCTGTAGCTAGTCTGTGCCACTACCACACACGGTCAGTTCCTCCTACCAGGCTGAGGTGCTGTGGGGGTGCATCTTGTGCCCATCTGTAGACTGCTGATTTGCATGTGCAGTGCATCATGGGTACGGGTGGGTTAACCCTATCCTGGTAACCACAGCAGACAGTTTGTGTGGTGACATGCAGTCCTGCAGCCAGCCAGGAGTTTGTTAGCAGTTGAAGTCCACTGGTTATTTCACTGCCTGTGGAGTCAGAGGTCATGGGTTCAAACCCATGGTGGGGTTATGTGATAGGACTGTCCGAGGCATTGTCTATTTTTAATGTACACTAGTGCTGCCAGCAAAAACACCCTCAGTGTACTGTAACCATAAGGCACCCTATAAAGCGCCTTATCAGGTGTCCTCTAAAGCACCTTATAGGGTGCCTTGGTGGACAGTGCACTTTATAATGTGCCCTATGGAGTGCCTTATAGGGTGCCTTATGCAGCACCTTAGGTTACGGCACGTGAGGGTGGGTTTGCCGGCAGCACTAATTAAAATACAAATAAAATGCCTCAAAAAGCAATACTTACATGTAAAAGCTAATGCCTTAGCCAGCCTTATTCCTTAGGCACACTGGGGGATTAAACCCATGACCCCGTACCATCAGTCAGTGTATTAACCATTGTGCTACACCTCTGTTTCTGTGTTTGCATGTCTGCGTGCCTACTTACGATTACCGCATGTTAACGTGCTTAGCGGCGTCTCGCCCGATAATGTACGCAGCGCGTATTATCGCGCGATAATCCCGTTTTGCTACATTTAGACCAGACCGCCCACTCCTTTTATGGCATCCTGCACACTATCGCTGGGCGCACGTTAAGACGGTTTGGTAAACATACCCCTAAGAACCTTAAATTTTTGGCTCATGCTCTATTCTCCAGAGCCTCTAGTCTAGTGTGAGTCACCAGAGAATCTTTAATATAGGTGACATTAAAAGCAACATAAGATTGAGTTTGGGACTGAACACTTGCCATAGATTTATGCAAACTGGAAACCTGCTTATCTGAATCAGTTAACTTTTCAACCATCCCATGAGTAAAATTAGATAAATAAGAAACACTTGCTAAGAGCTTAATATCAATATTATTAATCACTCCCCAGGGATCTTTGAGAGTAATATCCCCTTCAGAAGGAAGGGATATATTAACTCCCATCTCCACCACAAGAACCGGCTTCAGTATTGGGACGACAGAAACAGCATTACTTATAATTTCTTCAGAAAATGTAGGAGATAAAGCTGGAGCACAAAGTGGCAGTGGAGTCCAGATACTGGAACTCAATGATCTTCCATACAAAGATAGCATGCTGGACACCAGGGGAACCAAGTGTCTATCAAGGGGACCTACCTTTTATCTATGCAATGCTGAAGTGGAACCCCCTTAACGGTACCTTTATTCTTTCATTTACCCATGGCCATCATTCCCAACAGTCATTTGTTCCTCTGATTGCTCTGGTGCGCCAAAGGGGCACAAAAGGGTCATGCCTCACCCCTTTGGTCACGCCCCTTCAGTTCATGACACAAAGGCCATGACACATGGGTGCTTGTACTAACCACAGTTCTTTTAAGGGTGATAGTGTCCTCCCTGGGGATGTCCTTCTCATGCTTGTCTGCCAAAAAAGCAGAAACACTGGCCGCACAGCTCATAGTCCAACAAGGCAGATGTCAGCCCTAGAAGGTACTTTCCTCACCAACCTGATAATACTCCAAGTTGATTCAGTGGTCGCAGTTCTTTTAAAGGTGGCAGGGTCTTCCCTGGGGATGTCCTCCTCATGCTTGTCTGCCACAACAGCAGAAATGCTGGCCGCACAGCTCACAAACCAATGGGGAAGATGTCAGTCCTAGCAGGTACTTTCCTCACAATCTGATAACACTCCTCTTGATGTAATGTTTAACGTTTGCAACTGCTCCTTTTAGATTTTTCTTAACTATTTTACTCATTTTATCATAGTTTCCCTTTTGAAAGTTAAAAGGTAGTATGGTGGAAGCAAAAATGCATAATAAAGACTTTTTCAAATACATTCATAGCAAAGAAACTGACAGAGTCAATTGGACTATTAGATGATAGAGGGGTAAAAGGTGCACTAAGAGGGGAAAAGGCCATAGCGGAGAGACTGAATGAATTCTTTGCTTCAGTCTTTACTGAGGAAGATATAGGGATATTACCCATGACTGAAATGGTATTTAAAGGTGATGTCACAGAAGAATTTAAAGAAATATCAATACACCTGGAAGATGTATAAAAACTATTTGATAAACTGAAGAGTAGCAAATAACCTGGACCAGATGGTATACAGATGAGGGTATTGAAAGAACTGAAATATGAGATTGCAGACCTACTATTAGTAATCTGTGAACTATCATTAAAATCATCTGTAATACCTGAAAATTAGAGGATGGCCAATGTAACACCAATTTTTAAAAAAGGTTCCAGAGGTGATTCGGGAAACTACAGACCGGTGAGCCTGATGTCAATACCGGGAAAAATGGTAGAAACCATTATAAGGAACAAAATTACTAACCATGTAGATAGTGTCATGAGGTAGAGTCATCAGAGCCTATGGAAATAGGTAGAACAGATGAAAACAGATCTGAAAATGACAGCTCAGATCAGTACATGGAGCAGAGTTGCTATAGGCAACCAAAACAAACACTATCACATGGTGGGAGAACACGCCCAAGCAGCAAGCAGGTTCCTGATTCATTAGGAAATGAAGGGTAGCTGAGAAGGGGTGGAGCCCAACCAAGCACAGGGACACGCGTAGTTAAAACATGCTCACCTGAGGTTAGTGGGGAGAGGAGAAGAAGAGGCAGGGTGAGGAGCAGAACAAGTTCCAGTTCTAAAAGCAGAGACACAGGAGTGAGAGAGAGTTCAGAAGCCAGCAGAACTGAAAGGTATACGGGAAGAAACACAGCAGCCTGTTGCAGAGAGCAGTGCCCAGCTAAGGACGTGCCCGGTGAAACTTACCAGAAAGCTAAGAGAAGCTACGGTACAGAAGCCAGGCTCAGGAAAGCTGAGGAGTTTTATCTTCCTAAAACCAGGTACAGCACAAGAGGGAAAGTCTGTCCTGGGGAATGCTTTACGCTTAAGGAAGACCCAAGACAGAAAGGCAGAGAAACGTCTCCGTCTTAGAAGTGCTCTGATAACTCACTCACACGCAGGAGCTCAGAGAAAAGGCAGTTGGGAGGTAGGCCAATTCCTTCTAATAGAAGAGCCTTTGAATATAGTGATTTGCCCTGTACGTATAAGGAGTTGTGTGACTCACAAAGGGAGCTCTCAAGAGAGGGTGGTAATTATTCACTGCACTCTCTTAACCAGGAAGAGGGGAGGTGTAATTACCGAGAACAGAGTTTGCCTAAAGATAACGTTTTCTATAACCCTGAAGAATGTTATTCAGAGGAGGAACCAGAGGAAATGCAATGTAATGATTATGAAGAAGCAATATCAGATACATGCATGGACTGTACTTTAATTATGTCAGATGACATTACTTCTTTCTGTTGAAGAAGCTGTTAAAGTATAAGCAAACTGCAGTGAGGAAAACTTACCTGTTTTGAACGGACTGTTTTTGTTACTTTTGAGTTCAGCTGAAGATAAGCATATTTTGGTTCCAGTTTGTTCCTTTTGATTTTTGTACCAGAAGCATGGTGTTTTGCCTTTTGTTCCCATTGCTTTAAAAATCCACCCGGAAGGGGAATTAAAAGTCCTGTTTGAAAGCCTTACTATTCATCCACGACTCACCTTCTTTATTCAGCAATTGGGACTACAACTCCCAGAGGGCATTGAAATCATCCACTTTTGCTAGTATTGAAGTAGCCCTGGTGAATTACCCAGGCTCCAGCCCCTGGGGACCCTCACCGGGTGACATAAGGCGTAGTTGTTGTGGATTTTTTTTGGCCTGGGCAACAAAGGACAATATTAAAGGGAACACTATTCACGATTGGAGAAGAATTGCTGCATCCAGGAGAACTGTCAGAGAGTTTGCTGGCAGATTCGGCCAGGTGGAGTGGACAACAGCAACCTTTCTCACAAAGCCTGAAGCTACGCGAAGGCTAAGGTAAAGTTGCCTGGGTCATTTAGTGTAGCAGGGCAAAGGGTGAGAAAGGAGGTGCTACTGTGCACAAGATAGACGGGTTAAAAAGGAGCATAAGAACCGCACTTGGTGGGCCTTCTCTTTTCTTTTCTCCCCAGGGAAGCAGACACAGAAGAAGATGGATCCCCAAGACGTTATGCATTGGATGCAAGCCCAGTGGGATAAACAGATGGAGATAACACGCCACATACAAGAGCAAAACGCCATCGGATAAGGGAGCAGCAGAGACCCCTCATCGAAACTATAGAGGCACTACTCAAGAAGCCACAAGAAGCAGGAGTCGCCATGCCCTCTATGCTACAGGAGGTAGGACTTGGTACCTGTAATGCTTTCAGTTTGGGACAGTTAAACCCATCTGACAATTTAGATGATTTTATAGATGCTTTCGAGAGAATTGCCGAGGCATTAAAATGGCAAACGGAGCAATGGGCCACCCGATGTCGCTAACGGGTGAGGCACTATCTGCATACAAGGCAATGCCTGAAATTCTCGCCTCAGACTATAGGGAGGTTAGAAAGGCGATGAAGGACAGATTGCGCTTAACCCCTCTGCATTACAAAAGGATGTTTCATGAGGCTAAGATTAGGCCTAGGGAGACGCCAAAAGCCTTGTACCAAAGGCTTAAGAGCATTGCATGGAAGTGGCTAACTCCCGAACGCAGAATCATAGAGTCAATAATTGACACTGTGATTTTAGAGCAATTTATGCAGGCTGTGCTAGCCGAGGTAAAAACTTTTCTTACATTGCAAGACTGCCAGACCACAGAGGAGGCAGCCAACCTAGCCGAAAGATATTTTGAGGCTGAGAAGGCTGGACCCTCAGGGGTAGCTGTCTTAAGGGCAGCGGGTATGGAAAATTTTAGCAAGAGAGGAAAGTATGAAAAATGTAAAATGCCTGATGTGTATAATAAGAATGTTAATGATGTTGCCAATGTTTTATCTATGTATAAGGGCAAGTGTTTCAACTGTGGAAAAACAGGACATTTCCAGAGGAACTGCCGCGAGAGAACAGTCCTCGTGGCTGGAACAGACAAGCCGGTCCAGGAAGGCTTCCTCCTCAGAGTGCAGGTAGAGGGCGTGGAAGCACTGGCACTACTTGACTCGGGCGCTGACCAGAGCATGGTTTCTCGCAAGCTCTGGGAAGCCATCGAGGGGCGCCATCAGTCAGCCCCGAGTCAAGCAGAAGGCCAGGTGCGAATAAGGTGCGTGCACGGCGCGTCTTCACATTACCCCCTACACAGGCTATCTATAGAAGGGCTGGGCACGGTGAAAGATGTACGTGTAGCCATAGTCCCATACCTGCCAAAAGACATTATCCTAGGTAGGGACTGGCCTCCCTTTTGGAAGGGATTGGTGCAAGATTTGTGCGCCAAGACAAGCCTAGTTTCCACCCAGTCACAAGCCGGGACCTCAAGGGTTGGAGAGACGTCAGCGCAGAATATAGATAAGCTTGGGGATGAGGAAGAGTCCTAGGAGGAAGAATCAGCTGGGGAAGAGATAGACGAGGAAGGGGTAAACACACTTCCCATACATTATGATTTATTTCACACCCCAAAAAAGGAAGGGAAAAAGGCCAAAGCTAAGAAAAGACAAGAGAGACGTTGTAGGTCCCGAGGCAGGGCCGAGTTACAGGCCGGTGAGGGATTGCCCTGGGTGCCCGTGGAACTCGTCCAGAGGTTTCCGTCCTTCCCGATGGAACAGAGGGCAGATCAAGCTCTTAAGCGAGCATTTGAATGGGCACACGAAGACAGATTAGTACTTCCCAGGTTTTTCCTGGAGAAAGACATTCTATATAGAGAGAGCCTAGATCCCCATAACGATGCTGTAAGGAAACAGTTGGTAGTGCTAACCACTTTTAAAGCCATAGTGTTACGTTTGGCACATGACCATCCTATAGGGAGCCATAAAGGAATTCAAGGTACACTGGATCAGATACTGGCCAGGTTCTACTGACCAGGGGTCTTCAAGGAGGTGAAGAAATACTGTGAATCCTGTCCCACGTGTCAGAGGGTGACTACTGTAAAACCGAAGGCCGTACCCATGGTAATTACACCCACCATATCGGCACCCATTAGCCGTATGGGAGTTGATATTGTAGGCCCTCTGATAAAAACACCAAGGGGTTTCCAGTATATCCTGGTAATAGTGGATCACGCCACACGGTTCCCTTGGGCTATCCCATTAAGGAGCACTTCGGCAAGGATAATAGCCCTAGAACTAGCAAAATTATTTTGCAAAGTAGGTTTCCCTAGGGAGGTGCTCACAGACCAAGGAAGTAATTTTATCTCGAAGCACTTGGCCATGGTCTGGGAGGCATTTGGTATAAGGCACATACGGACTGCCGCATACCATCCGCAGTCCAATGGACTTGTAGAACGAATGGATCAATCCATCAAGCAAATGCTGAGGAGGGGATTAAAGAAGGGAGAGATGTCAGAATGGGACACTCTACTCCCGTTTTTACTCTATGCGTGTAGAGAATGCATACAAGCCTCTTTAGGAGCATCCCCATTTGAACTTCTATTCGGCCGAGCCCCAAGGGGAATATTAGACATTCTGCATGAACAGTGGGTAGAGCCGGACACACAGGAGGTTGGGGTACCTCAATTTTTAAAGGATTTGAGGGAGCGCTTGAAGAGGGCTTCCAAGACCTCACTAGGAAATTTATCCAAAAGTAAACAACGGCAGAAACACTACTATGACAGGAGCACAAGGCCTAGGCAGTTGGCTATAGGGGACAGGGTGATTGTCCAAGTTGCAGACCCAGGGCCTAAGTTCGAATCCCATTAGAAAGGGCCCTGCACAGTGACAGAGAAGGTTGGGCCAGTATCATATCGGGTGGAAAATGACAAAGGGCGCCAACAGGTGTACCACCTGAATGTCCTCAAGCCCTGGAAAGATAGGTCTGCCACTGCCAGTTTGGTCAGCATAGAGTATCCCCGCAGCACTTATAGGAAGATTACGTGCTGTCTGAAAGATTCAGCAGCCCGTAATATTTTAAGGGATCTGTCATGAGGTAGAATCATCAGAGCCTATGGAAATAGGTAGAACAGATGAAAACAGATCTGAAAATGACAGCTCAGATCAGTACATGGAGCAGAGTTGCTATAGGCAACCAAAACAAACACTATCACATGGTGGGAGAACACGCCCGAGCAGCAAGCAGGTTCCTGATTCATTAGGAAATGAAGGGTAGCTGAGAAGGGGTGGAGCCCAACCAAGCACAGGGACACGCGTAGTTAAAACATGCTCACCTGAGGTTAGTGGGGAGAGGAGAAGAAGAGGCAGGGCGAGAAGCAGAACAAGTTCCAGTTCTAGAAGCAGAGACACAGGAGTGAGAGAGAGTTCAGAAGCCAGCAGAACTGAAAGGCATACGGGAAGAAACACAGCAGCCTGTTGCAGAGAGCAGTGCCCTGCTAAGGACATGCCCGGTGAAACTTACCAGAAAGCTAGGAGAAGCTACGGTACAGAAGCCAGGCTCAGGAAAGCTGAGGAGTTTTATCTTCCTAAAATCAGGTACAGCACAAGAGGGAAAGTCTGTCCTGGGGAAAGTTTTACGCTTAAGGAAAAGCCAAGACAGAAAGGCAGAGAAACGTCTCCGTCTCAGCAGTGCTCTGATAACTCACTCACACGCAGGAGCTCAGAGAAAAGGCAGTTGGGAGATAGGCCAATTCCTTCTAATAGAATAGCCTTTGAATATAGTGATTTGCCCTGTACGTATAAGGAGTTATGTGACTCACAAAGGGAGCTCTCAAGAGAGGGTGGTAATTATTCACTGTACTCTCTTAACCAGGAAGAGGGGAGGTGTAATTACCGAGAACAGAGTTTGCCTAAAGATAACGTTTTCTATAACCCTGAAGAATGTTATTCAGAGGAGGAACCAGAGGAAATGCAATGTAATGATTATGAAGAAGCAATATCAGATACATGCATGGACTGTACTTTAATTATGTCAGATGACATTACTTCTTTCTGTTGAAGAAGCTGTTAAAGTATAAGCAAACTGCAGTGAGGAAAGCTTACCTGTTTTGAACGGACTGTTTGTGTTACTTTTGAGTTCAGCTGAAGATAAGCATATTTTGGTTCCAGTTTGTTCCTTTTGATTTTTGTACCAGAAGCATGGTGTTTTGCCTTTTGTTCCCATTGCTTTGAAAATCAACCCGGGAGGGGAATTAAAAGTCCTGTTTGAAAGCCTTACTATTCATCCACGACTCACCTTCTTTATTCAGCAATTGGGACTACAACTCCCAGAGGGCATTGTAATCATCCACTTTTGCTAGTATTGAAGTAGCCCCGGTGAATTACCCAGGCTTCAGCCCCTGGGGACCCTCACCGGGTGACAATAGTCAAGGCTTAATGGGAGACAGCCAACATGGCTTTTGCCAAAGAAGGTCTTGTCTTACTAATCTATTTTTTTTTTGAAGGTGTGAATAAACAGGTAGACAAAGGTGAGTTGGTTGATATAGTGTATCTGGATTTTCAGAAAGCCTTTGATAATATCCCTCATGAGAGACTTTTGGAGAAATTAAAAAGTCATGGGATTGGAGGCAGTGCACTATTGCGGATCAGGAACTGGTTAAAAGATAGAAAGCAGAGAGTAGGGCTAAATGGCCAATTTTCCCAATGAAGAAACGTGAATAATGGAGTACCCAGGGATCTGTGCTGGGTAAGCTGCTTTTTAACATATTCATAAATGACTTGGAATTGGGAATAATGTTTGAGGTAATCAAATTTGCAGATAACACAAAACTATTCAGAGTTGTTAAAACCCATGAAGATTGTGGAAAATTGCAAGAGGACCTTGGTGAAGACTGGGCATCCAAATGGCAGATGAAATTTAATGTGGACAAGTGCAAAGTTCTGCACCTAGGAAAGAACAACCCAAATTATGGTTGCACGATGCAAGGTTCCACATTAGGAACCACTACCCAGGAAAAAGATTTAGGCGTCATTGATGATAACGTGTTGAAACCCTCCGTCCAATGTGCAACAGTGGTCAAGAAAGCAAACAGAATGCTAGGAATCATAAGGAAAGGAATAGAGAATAAAACCTAGGGGTATGTTTACCAAACCACGCTAAAGGAGCAAGTTTGCTATAAATGCACGTTAGTGGGGCATTCACACCATTAATGCCACATTAGCACACGCTAATGGGATCGGCATCATAAAGCACCCTATTAATTTATTTACATTCTCTTATATACCGTGCTATTCTGCATCAGTGCAGTTTACATTGAACAAACTGAAATTACATTGAACAGGGCATTATAACTTGGAGATAATTATTTACAGGGAACATGGGCTATGGAGGGTTAAGTGGCTTGCCCAAGACCACAAGGAGCACCCGTGAGACTAGAAACCCCAGTCCTTCCAGCCCAAGGTTGCTGTCCTCTAGTGGGATTTGAACCCACACTCTTCTGGCCTGAAGTACCTTGCCCCAACCACTAGGCCACTCCTCCACTATGGGCAGAGAGTAGGCAGAGAATAGGGGTCAATGGCTGAGAGTTGGTGGGAACAAAGCCCTGCTCCCTTAACGATGGCACCTTAACACCAGGAACCTTACCGCATATCAAAACCTGTTGGTAAGAGTGCATTTTGAGGAGAGAGAGCCTATTTAAACGTCTGCAATGTGCTGCACAGCCAGGTGAGCCCAGGAAAGTGATAGTAGTGCTCCATTAGCAGCAACAGCATAGTGCCCAAGTATGAAAAGCATTATGGTGCAAATGGGGCAAAGGAGGGTGCATGTGGATCATGCAGTGGGGGCTGCTGGTGCACAGGATGGACTAGGTAGTTACCTAAGTGGCACATAAGCACAGAGGACCTGAAAATATACCAGACTGTGTCAGACCAAGGTCCATCATGCCCAGTATCCTGTGTCTAACAGTGGCCAATCTAGGTCACAGGTATCTAGCAGTGTGCCCAAAAGACACACAGGATCCACAATGCTTGGAATGGGGCAAGCAGTACATATCCCGGGTCCTCTTTAACAATAGTTTATGGACCCTCCCCAGGATCCTGTCAAAATATTTTTGAAACCCAGCTACACTAACAGCCTTTGCTACATCCTCCAGTAATGAATTGCAGGGTTTGATAACGTGGTGACTGAAAAAAATATCTTCACCTAGTAGTCCTAAATGGGTCACACTTTAGCCACATTGCATGTCCCCTAGTCTTTCTACATTCTGGTGACATAAACAATCGACCTACGTTTACCTTTTCCACTCCAGGCAATATTTTCTAGACCTCTAACATAACACCCCTCAACTGTCTCTTCCCCAGGTTGAAGGGACATAACATTGGCAGGCAGTGATGGGGTCCCTGCAGAGGCAGATGGTTGTGGAGGGGATGAGTTGCCGTCCATGTATGCCTCTGCCCCCTCCCCTTCCCAGATGCTGTGCACTAGGCACCCGCCTATCCCCATATTGTCTGGCCTGGGACTCACCACCAACACTGACAGCACATGGACATGTCAGCATGGTGTGGGGGGTGTTGTCAGAGGGGACAGCAGCACCCGCCTGCAGCAGACCAAAGCCATGCCCTGATTCAGTGCGCCATATGCAGTGCAACACATGCCAAGGTCTGTCTTGTCTGATGGGAAGAATGTCAGCCTCAGGTTCTGTTGTAACACTGTAGCACACTACACACGGTGGGTGTGTATAAGACCAAGTTCTGGTCTTGGTTGTGGATCATGCAGTGCATATCTTTGTGGCTGCATTTTATTCCACAGTGCAGGTACAACACCAACATGTGCAATTGGTGAAACAGGATACAAACACCCACACAGACAGGCTCCACTATCCTCAGCTAGATGGAGAGTCAGGCTGACAGCACCGGCACACTGATTGGCCGTTCACATTAGAGCGCACTACTAGCCCCAGCCCAATGATTATACCTTAACAATGCCTGAGCTTAGACTGGGACCAGAGTAGCAGGCAGGAATGCCAACCATCCCCATTTTGCACAGTGTGTCGGTATGAGTGTGTGGGTGTATGTGTATCTGTTTATGTCTATCTATTATTTTGTGGATTTCTACTTCTCACTGAGCCTCGCAGTGCCTAAGCTGTTTCCAGCATTAGCCTGAAAATGTGCATTATGAGGAGCAAAGTGTTGTGGGTATGGCTCAAACAGGGAGGAGTGGCCAGGATGTGTCTGCATCGGGGGAAGGGCAATGGCTGGGACATCATAGTGCCCAACTGCCACCTGCATGGAGCAGATAGCCACATCATGTCATGTTGGGAGGGCACTCACTCTGACCAAGCAGTGACCATGGCACGGCCATCCATCCACATAGCATCTGGTTCTAGTGATGTGGTATGCTTCCTGACTTTGGCCCAATCACTGAATTGACTATTGCATGTACATGGTTATTTTGTGCACATGTAATGTGCATTGACCAGCAGACTGTCTGCAGTTAGCATGTGCATGGCTTTGGGTGAGTACTAGCTGTAGGCTATTAGGAAGTGAGGTGGCCCAGGACCACTCCCAGTATTACTTGTAGACCAGCAGGATCCTAGTAACAACCCCATGCACATCTAGAGGCCCCCTTCTCCCTGGTAGACAGTAGCCCTGACTTCGCCATCATAACACTGGGTAATGCAATGTGCTGTTCTAGGTGTGTCAACATCCAACAAGGCTAGATGTAACTGGCCCCTACAGCAGGATATGAGATGACTAACAAAAATACACTACAGCCAGGACCTACCACACACTGGTGGTGGTGGGGAACTACAGCAGAGATCATCTCTAATACTACAGGTACAGGGGACCTGGTTCTGGACGCACATCCTCAGCCTCAGGGTGACCAAAGAAACTGCTTAGTAGCAGGGTTTGTAGCTGCTCTGTGCTTGTATCACACACTGTCAGTTCCTCTTACTAAGCTGAGGTGATGGATACATGCATTCTCCATTCGGTGATCAGCTATTGACCACTGTTCTGTATGTGCACTGCATCATGGGTACTGGTGGGGCTACTCTATACCAGCACAAACAGCAGACATTTCAGGCAGTGACCTGCAGTCTATTTGTATCCAGGCCATTGCTGTGTAGAGAGCTGTAGAAGTGTAGCCTATTGGCTAGTTCAAGGTCTCCGTAAACAGCAGACAAGGATTCAATTCTTACCTGTTCTTTTTTGTGACAGCACTACTCAGATCATTTTCATGCCTCTAACAGTCAGAGCTCTGCAGATTTGTGCTGCCAGTCCATACCACCCTCTCCTCAGCCACCATCTGTCCTTCAGCCCATCTATCTGCCTCTGTCGGCTGTGAACAGTCCTGTCTTCTTGTGCAGGCTGCTACTCCATGATCTGCAATGGGACCCTTTTCTGCATTACGGCTCTGCATGCTCACCTCTCCTGTGCCTGATTTGCAGTGGGCATTTCTCTATTTGTGCTGGAGTGAAGGAGTTGAGGAGTGTGTGTGAGCGGCATTGGTACAGGTCCCATTGTCTGTGTGTCTGTGTGCAGAGGCATGCCAGCTACCAACCATTAAAACACACATTCATGCTGTCCCTCATGAATATGCATGAGATACATCTGCATACCATGGGGGCGGCGCATAGAAATGCAGCACAGGCATCTTTATTAGAGGCAGAATGGAACCTGGATGGTGTTTGGCCCTCCAGGACTGCATTTGGGAGACTCTGCTCTAGGTAATGCGCATGTTTATGGTGTCTGTGCTCTGTAGGGTAAAATGTAGGTGTTTTGGGCATGTTTACGTCATCTGCAATAAAGTTTCTGTCTGTATTAGCATGTTTTAGTAGTGGGTAAACTATGGAGACTGGGTTGGCAGGAACCACAGCTGGGACTTGAACCTGTGACCTTCTGTTTCTGAATACACTGGTTTCATTCCCTGGTGATACCATGACTGTTTGTCAGACAGGGCCTGTCTGTTGCCGTGCATGGCACCCACCTACACAGGGCTAGGCCACGGTCTGCTCTGGGCATCTGCCACTGCCCCCTCCACCACCAGTATCCCTCTGCCACCATGCTGACATGCCCTTCTGCTGATGGTGCTGGTGCGCAGTCTCAGGCCATCCAATGTGCGGGTAGGCGGCTGCCTATGGTGCGGGTTCTGGGGTAGGGGTGCCTGCATAGGTGTCCACGCTTCCCCCCAGCACCGCATACCAATGTTCTGTGCCTTTGGGGGTAGCTGCTGGGTACTATCCCCTGTGCAGGGTCGGCCCGTCCATAGAGCAAGAATGCTTTTTGCACAGGGCCCCGCGTTTCAGGGGGCCCCGTGCAAAGAACATTCTGCTTTTTAAAAAATTACATTTAAAAAAATTAAAGCTGGCTGCTGCCGCCGCGGCAGCAGCAGAATGGAGTGTCCCGCAGGGCCCCCTCTGCCCGGCTTTCAGATTCACGAAGTGAGAGTGTCTCCCTCGCATCTCTGTTAAGCCTGCAGGGGCAGATGGGAAGTTTCCCATCAGCCCCGAAATTTCCCATCTGCCCCTGTAGGCTTAACAGAGACGCGAGGGAGACACTCTCCCTTTGCGAATCTGAAAGCCGGGCAGAGGGGCTCAGCCGGGCAGAGGGGGCCCCGCGGGACACTCCATTCTGCTGCTGCCGCGGCGGCAGCGTCAGTAACCAGATTTTTTTTTTTAAATTTTCCTGAGCCAATGTGGGGGAGTTAGGACTGGTAATGGGCTATGGAGGGGGTTAGTTCCTGACTTGAGATGGGATGTGGGTTGATGGGGGGGGTTTAGGACTGGTAATGGGCTATGGGGGGGCTAGGACTCGAAAGGGCAAGATGGGGGGGTTAAGACAGGAGGTGGGCTGATGGGGTTAGGACTGGTAGTGGGCTGTGAGCTGTTGGGGGGGTTAGGACTGGTAATGGGCTATGGGGGGCTAGGACAAGAAATTGTCTGTTGGGGGGGGGTTAGGACTGGTAATGGGCTATGGGGGGTTAAGACTGGTAATGGGCTATGGGGGGGGGGGCTAGGACAGGAAATGGGCTGATGTGGAGGGGTTAGGACTTGCAGTGGGCTGACGGGGTTAGGACTGGTAATGGGCTGTGGGCTGTTGGGGGGGGGGTTAGGACTGGTAATGGGCTATGTGTGGGTTAAGACTGGTAATGGGCTGTGGGCTGATGGGGCCTGCCTGGAAATGGGGTGATGGGGGGTTAGGACTGGTAATGGGCTATGGGGAGGTTAGGACTGGTAATGGGCTATGGGGGGGGGGGGCTAGGACAGGAACTGGGCTGATGGGGAGGGGTTAGGACTTGAGGTGGGCTGATGGGGTTAGGACTGGTAATGGGCTGTGGGCTGTTGGGGGGGGTTAGGACTGGTAATGGGCTATGGGGGGTTAGGACTGGTAATGGGCTATGGGGGGCTAGGACAGGAAATGCGCTGATGGGGAGGAGTTAGGACTTGAGGTGGGCTGATGAGGTTAGGACTGGTAATGGGCTGTTGGCTGATGGGGGGAGGGTTAGGACTGGCAATGGGCTTTGGTGGGCTGACTGGAAATGGGCTGATGGGTTTAGGACTGGAAGTGGGCTGATGGGGGGTTAGGACTGGTAATGGGTTATAGGGGGGGCTTAAACTGAAAATGGGGTGATGTGGGGTTTGGACTGGAAGTGGGTTGATGGGGGACTTGGACTGGTAATGGGTTGGGGGGTTGCTAGGACTGGAAAGGGGCTGAGTGGAAGGGGAGGCTTGAACTGCAAATAGCTGATGGGGAGGGAACTTGGAATGGAAATGGGCTGTGAGGGAAGGGAGCTAGGATTGGAAATGGGCTGATGGAGCAGCTAGGATAGGACTGGAAATGGGCTGATGGAGCAGTTAGGATAGGACTGGAAATGGGCTGTTGGGGGGAGCTAAGATTGGAAATGGGCTGTTGGGGGAGCTAAGATTGGAAATGGGCTGTGGTGGGGGCTTGGATTGAAATGGACTCATGGGGGGGGCTTGGACTGGAATTGAGCTGAGTGTAGGGGAGCTAGGATTTGACATGGGCTGATGGTGGGGCTAGGAAATGACTAGAAATGGGCTGATGGGTGCTAGGATTGGAAATGAGCTGATGAAGGGACTCGGACTGGAAATGGATGGGGAGCTAGGACTGGAAATGGGCTGATAGGGGGCTAGGACTGGAAATGGGCTGATGCAGGGACTAGAAGGGAATGGATGCTGCGTGAGGCTGGAACTAGAAGGGAGCTGATGTTGGGGGAGGATTAGAATGGGATGGGGCTGCGAGAGTAAAATGGAGAGGGGAAAAATATTTTGTGTGGGAAGGATGAAAAATCTACAATTGGCCGGGTATTGGGAGAGTAAGTGGGGATTGAGGATGGAGGGGTAAAATTTGAGTGGATGAAATAGGAATGAGGAAAGAGCAAAAGGAGAAAGATTTGTATGTTAAAGCAGATGTAGAGAGAGAGAATGGAAAAAAAAAACTAGAAGAGAGAAGAAAGGACAAATGGACAGCAGACGATGGAGAGTTAGCAGAAAACATGAAGAAACCAGAAGAAAGTGGCTGGAGCAATTGCAACTGAAAAAAATGCACAAAAGGTAGAAAGATATCTCTTTATTTTGAATTTATTAACTGGAATATGAAAGCTCTGGGAAATGTGCATCATTAACGTCTGCGCTTTGTTTGGTACAAGAGGAAATTAATTTATAGTTTTATTTCTACAGTGTTGTTGTACATTCCAAGTTTGGCTTTTGGGGTTCCCAGTTTAATTATTGCCTTCCTGTTTCTAAATTGTGATTCCTTGTTTGGTGATGGTCTATGTTCTGCATGTGTAACTGAGCTGAGGTATTCTATTTATGTCATTCCTATTTGACATTGCCACTTGTTCTCTTTCCCCAGTATTCTCTGAAATGTATTGGTTTAATATTTGCAGTGCTACCTTTTGATAGGTAGGGTATGGTGCTTTGTGAGTCCTGGTAATGCTGTCAGGATACGGCGGGTTTGCTATGGGTTCTAAATGGGCAGCGTTTGTAGTAGTTCCTAATGTGCCTGGCTGTTGGCACTGGATTATAGTAATGTAGAAATCTTTTAGTCTTTCTTTATCCATACACTCATTAAGAGACATTTTTACTAAAAGTTAGTGTATGGTAACATTATGCAATTATTTATGCAAATAAGGCCACTTATGCAAATGAGGCCCTGCACCGAGTCTCCGCACATGGCCCCGCACCCCCCTTGGGCCGCCCCTGCCCCTGTGACACTGTGGGAAACAGTCGTGCTCATGTTGGGGCTTCAGTAGTTGCTGTCTGACTGCTCTGCTGTTTCAGCATTTGCATGGGCCACCTAGGCATCACCCTAGTCTGCACTGTGGCCCAGCTGCACCACAGCATGTGCCGCCTGTGGCCCTCTGTATCCCCTTTTCCGGCATCTGTCCAGTTTCCCATTCCGACATGCCCACCCTGCTGTTGCAGTACATGTGCACGCCATAGGACACCTGTCCAATAACAAGGGAAAGCCCTGATCGGGGCTATTTCACTGTGGGCTCATTCAACTTGTATGGGGACAGAGCATAGACCATTCCACTCTTAATATCTTTTTTTTGGAGCTTTCTCGGGGGGGTTGGGGGTGATGTTTCCCATTAATATCACTATTGGACAGCTTGGTTATGTTTTTCTTTCCAGTTTGTTGAGGTCATTTTCAATGTTTATGTGCCCTTTTGTTCTGTGCATATGTATCACACTTATCACTTTTTTTAGGTTTCCCTGCCTATGCTGTACATTGCAGACACTGAAATGGTTTCTCTCCCCTGCAAATGTGCATCTAACTGCAAGTTTTCAATTGCGTTAGGATTCAGCTCTTCAGATCAGCGCGTTAGTGTGAATAGATCCTCTCCCCGCCCACACTCTGCCCATTGACCCCTTCTCTCCGCCCTCTCTCCACCTTCTGTGGTGTTTTACCGCGCCGCGGAACGTCTACGATTATTAAGTAACGTTAACGCGCGTTATGAGACGTTAACGATCGTTAACGTTACATAACGCGCATTATGTAATGTTACCGCAGTTTAGTAAACATACCCCCTATGGGCCCAATTCAGGAAGGTGTCCAGCCCTGCTGTCCACCTTCACTGTATGTCACCTCCTGGCCCCCCTGCATGCACAGAGCCACTGTGTGTACTGCAGTGGATGGGGGCAGCATGGGAGAGTCAGTGGTCCTGTCACCTGGAAGTACAGAGCCAGTTCCAGTCATGGCCCTGTACGTCCAGGGAGCACCAGGGAGATGGCCAGCTTATTCCACCTTGGAGGTGGAATAAGCACTGGCTGCCCCTCTGGATCCAATGACCAGCCCCCTGGCAGCAAATGAGGCAAGCCTGATGAGTCCTCGCTGCCTTATATGGGCCCTGTCTCCCTCCGTTTGGGTCGGGCGGCAGGGATACCAGGGTCCCAATGGCAGCGGGCAGGTTGTGTTGTGGGGAGGACATCCTCGAGGTGATACAGGGGCATGTCTGGACTTCTCCCAGTGCCCAATCCTGCACCCATGGGAAAGTCTTGCTCCTATGGTGCAGAATTGGGTGTTTATGGGGAGAAAAGTGGGATATAAATGCAGTTAAATAAATAAATAAATAAATAAATCCTGCTTTGGGTCAACCAGATGGCCCGGACATGCCCCTTCAGGGACTGGGCTGCACATGTCCCACTTTGTGTGGGGGCTCCATCTCCAAGCAATATATTAATTCAACAGAAGGCACATAGAGTGGCTTCCTCAGAGGTTCTCCTACTGTACATAATATAGCAATTGCCAGAATAAATTAAATAAGGTATTTCTGGACTCCTTTGTTCAAGTATATCAAGAGCCTAGTTCTATGGGTCACCATGAAAAATAGTCAAACTCTACTTACATTTTGCCTTTAGGGTATGAGCTAGACCTCATAGAAAATTAAGGGGATCATTTTAGAAGCCCTATTTATGCTTTGGACATCCAAAACCAGGTTTGGAGATGTCTAAAACATAGATACATCTCCCAAGCCTGCTCTAGGGACATCCAAGTCTGAATAGGGGCATGACGGAGATGTGGCTGGGGCATTCCCAGGAACCTGGACATCCCTGCCTGACTTCAGAAATGTATGTCATCATATCTAAATTTAGGGTCATGTTTACTAAACCGTCTTAACGTTACCGGCATTAGGTGCAGCGCTAACGTGAAGAATTCCATATAAGGAAGTGGGTGTTCTGGCGTTAAGCCTTTTATCACATGATAGAGGGCGCATTGCCGTTTTCGTGTGGCAGTGTGCGGTGCTGCACGTTTGTGCACCATAAACCTAATTACGTAGAAGCGCTGTAATAACAGCTACAGAGGTGTAGTACACTGGTTAATCCAATGCTTGCTGAAACAGCGGTCATGAGTTCAATTTCTCTGGGTTCATACAATATGGCAGTCTGAGACAATTCCTTTTAATGCGTGTAATGGACACATCTGAACAGTGTGTGCTGCCAATCAAAAACCCCATGCTGCAGTGCAGCAACCTGATGCGCATATTAGGGTGCCCTATGATGCGCTGTAATTTGCCATCCTCCAAGGCACCATATAAGGTGCCCCATGAGCTGATGCAAACTAAGGTGCATCTAAAGATGCCCAAAGGAGGGCAAGGTGAAGCCTGAAAAGGTGGCCAGTGGCAGTAAGGAGTCCCAAGTTGAATAGCACAAAATGTATGGCCCAAACACAGATGTAACCCTACCACTGCACAGAGTACCAAGGAAAGCCAAACAACAACTTCTGGAGGGTATCACATGGTGGAGCTGATGGACCTGTCAAATCTGCGTGCAGCTCATGTGGCTACTGGAAAAGTGCAGAAACATATCGGAGGCAGCTGTACCGATGCATAGGGTGATGTAAAGTGCCAACATTAGAGTGTGTGGCAGAGGATGCGAATACGTGTCCACCAGCGCAGGTAGAGGTGGCAGCATAACAGGAGGACAGAGGAGTAGCAGTGCCATGCAGAGCATACACACGAGAGGCAATCATGAAGAGCCACAATACAGAAAAGGGTCACAGCGCAGGACATGGGGCAGTAGTCCGCACATTAGGGCAGGATGCCACACAGCTGGCAGAGACAGATAGATGGACTGAAGGATGCTTGGCAACTGTGATGAGGCTATAATGTGCCGCCACACACATCTGCACAGATATGACTGTTAGAGGATGGAAAAATAGTCATGAAGGACAGGCAGGAAAACATGGGAATCAAACCCATGACCAATGGCTATGCAGTCAGTGTACTAACCACTGTGCTATGTTTTATGGTATCCATCACAGCAATGGCTGGCCACACAACAACTGCAGGTCACCGAACCAACAATCTGCTGTGCTTACTGGGGCAGGGTAAAAGCACAGGCAAGGCACTGTATAGGGCACCATAGGTCACACAAATGAGGTGAGGGTGGTCTGTGTGCTAAACACTGATCTCCGATATATGTCTGCCTGTCACAGCCACAAAAGGGAGTTGTGCTGCACATTCTGACTAAAGGAGGCCCTCTTTAGGATTGAGCCCATGACGTCTGCCATGGAGTTCATTGAATTAACCATTATGCTACATCAACATGTGTTGATAACATGAGATGGCTGCCTACACATGTAGTGCAGGTCATCACACATACCTTATCATCTGCTGCACGGGATATGGGATACCCACAGCGAGGACACTTTACAGGGTACCAAACCTTGGGCACATGAGGTGAGGGTGTTTTGGTTTGGTAAACGGCATTTCAAACATATGTTTGACTGTTACAGGCATAAAGGTGAGTTGCCTCCAACAGTCTTACTGATGGGAGCCCACTGTGACATTGAACCCATGACGTATGCCACTGAGCTCATCATATTAACCATTGTACTACATCAATATGGGGTTTTTCATACCAATGGCTGGCCACAGAATGTGTGCAGGTCACTGGACATACTGTCCACTGTTGTCACCAGGATAGGGTAGAAACAACAGTACCCATGATGCAATTCACATGCAGAACAGCCATCTACATCTGCTCACCAGATGGAGTATGCACCTCTACAGCACATGAGATTTGTAGGGGGGACTGACCATGCGTGTTACTGCCACTGACTACCTACAGGCCGTGCCATTGTGCGTGTTCTGTGTTCAAGAGGTGGGGTGGCCAGCACCAGGTCCACAGTGCCTGGGTTGGCTGAGGTAGGCTTTGCTGCAGGTCTCCATCAGTGCTCGTGTGTGACAGGTATTTGCAGGGATGCCTGCGAATGTCCTATTTCCATTTGTATTTGCCAGTCATGTCTGCCCCTTGTGGACCATGATGCTACCAAAGTGGTGCAGAGCCAGTGTGCCTGCCATGGTCACTTGTTCTCCAAGCAGGAGTGTGTGGGGACTCACATAATGCTGATGTACATATCAAAATGGCCTCTATGGGTCAGGGTGGGGGACATCATCTGTCTCCAACAGACCCACACTCTGCACATTTCCAACAGGGGCAGTAGTGCAACATGATGACAAGCTGTGGAACCAGCAGACACCTTCCTTTTGGGAATGTGACAGTTAATGCAGGTCAGTACCTAACAGGACCCCTGACAGACAGGTAATAGGTATTCTCAGCTGAGTTGCCCCCACCAAAATCTGCCATTCACCAGCAGAGAACACAGTCAGTGTGCACCTGCCATACCCTGCAAGGTGTTCCAACCATACACATGCTAACTGCAGACAGTCTGCTAGCTAGTACATGCTCCTGGAGAAACTGTGTGCACCCAAAAGTGGGATGTAAGCACACACAACAAGCAAGTGTGTCAGTGATTGGGCACCAGAAAAGGAGAACTCAGAGAGATCACTCAAGAGAAACACTGTACAGCACTATGTGGGAACCTAGCCATGCCATAGTCACTGCTCAGTCAGGGTGAGGGTGACCTCCCAGCATGACATGCTGTGGCCACCCTGTCTGTACAGGTGGTGGTCGGGCACTACAGTTTCCCAGCCATTGCCCTATGCCCTGTGCAGATGCATCCTGCTCAGACTTCCGTGCCTGGGCCATACCCACAATACCTTGTTCCTCATTGTGCACATTGGAAGGCTAACACTGGAAACAATGCAAGCATTGGGGGCTCAGTAAGGTGTAGGCAGCCACACAACACTGGATAGACATACACACACTCCCATACCTATTTCAGCATTGTGCAAAGATAGAGGTGGTTGGCAGCCATGGCTGCCACACCAGTCCTGGGCACAGTGCAGGCATTGCTAAGGTATGCAGGTGCTAGTATTGGTAGCTGCTGCTCTGCACAGGGCCCAACAGCATGACTCTCCATGAGGCTTTGGATAGTGGAGCCTGTGGATGTGGGTGTTTGTGCCCCTGTTGGCTGATGCTCTAGGGCAGAGGTTCCCAACTCCGGTCCTGGTGGGCCAAACACGATTCAGGTTTTCAGGCTGTCCCTAATGAATATGCATGAGATATATTTGCATACAATGGGGGCACTGCATACCAATGCATCTCATGCATATTTATTAGAGACAGCATGAAATCCTGAATGGTGTTTGGCCCTCCAGGACTGCAGTTGGGAACCTCTGCTCTAGGGACTGCACATGTTTATGGTGTATGTGCGCTGTAGGGTAAAATATAGGGACATGGTCTGCAGGAGCCACAGCTGGGACTTGAACCTGTAACTTTCTGCCCCTGAACACACTGGCTGTGTGTACTGCACCAAACTGTTACCACAGAGGTGGGTCATTCACTGGGGATACCATTACTGTTCATCAGACAGACCTTGTCAGTTGCACTCCCACCACCCACCTGAACAGGGCTTGGCCTTGGTGTTCTATGGGCAGATGCCACTGCCCCCTCCACCACCAGCACCCCTCTGCCACCATGCTGACATACACTTATGCCGGTGGTGCTGGTGGTGTGCAGTCCCAGGCCATCCAGTGTGCCGGTAGGCGGCTGCCTATGGTGTGGTATCTGAGGTAGGGGTGCCTACATAGACATCCGGGCTTACCCCCGGCACCGCCTGTCAATGTTATGTGCCCTTTGGGGTACCTGCTGGGTACTGCCTCCTGGGACACTGTGGGACACACACTAGTGGACATGTTTGAACGTAGTCAGTTGCTGGCTTGCTGATTTGCAGTTTCTGCATTCCTATGTGCCACCTAGGCATCTGCTTAGTCCACCCTGTGCCCCAGCTGCCTCACTGCATGTCCTGCCTGCAGCCCCTTGTACCCCATTTGCAGCCTCACTGTAGTGCTCTTTCGTACTTGGGCACTATGCTGTTGCTGCACATGTATCACTACTATCACTTTTCATGGTTTCCTGCCTTTGCTGTACATTGCTGACTGAACTGGTTTCTCTCTCCTGCAAATGTGCCTCTAGCGCGAGGTTTTCACTGGCGCTAATTTTTAGACCTTCATTTCACAGTGTTAGTGTGCATGGAGCTTCTCCCCGCCCACTGTCTACCCATTGACCCCTTCTCTCCGCCCTCTGGGGAGCCTTACTCCACCTTCTGTGTGCCTTAACGCCACAGGAGACGTGTTCGCGTGAAACCTCACGCTATCGCGTGATAATGTTACTTTATCACGCGCTAACCTTATGTATCGCACGCAAACTGCACCGCTGCAGCGTTATCGCTGTTTAATAAACATACCCCTTAGACTTGCTCCAGGCATGAACAGTGCTTATTTTGGCTGAAAAACATCCAGAAAGTGTAGAGAAGAAGGCACACCATCACCTCCAGTACTCCTCACAATGTCAACAATAGTAACAGTGGGATTTGAACCATGGCTATCCTGTCCCTAACCAATTACTCTAGCCATTATCCTAGATGTCTAGGCTCTGGAATACGGTTCTGGGGATGTCTATTTAGATGCCTCCGTAAACATCTATACAAGGCACATCCACATTTGTGAAATCATATCTGCACCTGGAGATGCCTGAATTTGTTTCAGACGTTCTGGTTTACATGTCCTAGGTTGCACTTTGATGTTCCTTCTAAAATTCACCTCCATGTATATCACTGTTTAAAAAATATGAAAAGTACAGTACTCCTATCCCCAGAAAAATGGTTCCATGCATGTTGCAAAATTGACATTTACACGGGTAAACAAAATCTTAAATGAGGCAGCTCTTTTTTTGGGGTGTATTTATTACTAAAATGACTGCTCCCAATTAGTGCACTGGCACTTACACATCTGCCCCTGTGTATCCCTTTATGTATTTTAGAAAGTGCTCCATGTTTAGCAGAGTCTTTTGTAAAACACATGGAAAAGTGTGAATGTTTCACTTTGGTAGCCCAAAAAAAGGGCTTTAAAAATTAGCTTTTAGTTGTTGGCCTTTAGGAAAGGCATTGTGAAGAAATAGGAGATGCCTTGGACCACAGGCAAATGCTAGGCCAGAACTTTGTTGAATGCCCAATTCAAGTTATGAGTTTGCTAGTCTGTTTGTTAAAACAGATTAGTGAAAATCTTTCCCCTTCAGTCTCGTTCTGCATCAGTAGCAGTAAATAGGAAGCACTGTTACTTTAAGGCACAGGTTCTTGGTAATCAAAGCTTTTAATTAAATTACAAATGTGATAGTTGTGAAAATAAATTGATCCTGGCAATAGTTTATAGATAAGAGATATTACCTTAGTAATGAGAATAATTGCCAAGAAGATGTCTGGAGAGAATAAGTCACTAATATAACAGGATACCACATCTGTTAAAACAGATGGACTAAATGGGCCCTATGGCCTTTTCCTGTTGCTGCTTTCTCCCTGTTCCTGTCTAAAGTTACACTAAGGAGGCAATTTTACTTCTCATTTCTGACCGAATGAAACAGAAAATATTTAAGATACCGAGTCACAGTGGTTTATTTGTAATGTACTTTTCAAACTTTTAAAAATTAAATTTGCACAGATGTGAAGGTCAAATCTGTTATACATATGGGATCTCATAAAACTAAAATGTTAATTGTAAAACTTTATGACCATCTTTATTGCCAGCAGGAAGCCTGTTCTAAATAAAAGGCATAAATATAATTACATGAAAAATAAACAAGAAAGATAACATAAATTCATATTAAATGGGTTAGTCATTATAAGCAAAGTACATGTTCTAAACACTCAGTAGGATTATTCCAAAGGTTTGCTTATTTAATATAGAAGTGTGAGTGTGCTGACACACATCATCATCTGTTAACTAGAGTAACATGGTTGACATGTTATAAGTTGATGAAAATAAATGGTGTACTTTATTTCTATTCTATGTGCTAAAGATGTCTTAAGTAGCCGAGATGCAGCACGTTCCAGACTCTTTATGACAATCATTTAGCAGTGAAGGAAACCATATGTTGATAATAAAACTTGTGAACTACTTTAAAGATGGTCCTCTTTTTTTTTTTTTTGAAGGGGAGGGAAGGTCTTCTGCAGATTTTTAATCGACTTGAAAAACTTTTTTCATTAATGCTGTTGATGATTTAGAGAGGTGGTTAGGTGCATAGTTAGTTGCAAGTTGCAGAAAAACTCATTATTAATGGATTTTGACAAACTAGTGTAAAAAAGGCTTTGGAGGCTTTCACAAAAAACAACAACCAACAACAACATATTACGATGGGGTCCTTTTACTAAAGTGTGGTAAGTTGTTACTTCATGAATTAACTCACAGTAACTATTACACGTGACCAAAATGACTGTGCTGACTTTATGTCCTGGAATTGGGCAGAAAATGGGTGGGGTTTCGGTGGAGAATGGACATGGTCTGCATCTTGTAGTTCGTGCATGATAATTTACCTCACATTAATTGTCACCAATACAAATTGTGTTGATGCAATTATATAGTAAGCGGAAAGCACATCAATGCTGTCGTTGAACTTGCCAAACATCTTCTGTGCAGCAGCTGTATGGGCACTTGCTGCAACGTAAGTGTAATACTTTACTGCACTTTAGTAAAAAAGTCTCTACATCTCTAGAGGTGTTAATTATCTTTTTGGCTGTCCACAAAGTTCAAGTTTATGATAAATGTTGCTATCCAACTCATTTGCATGAGTAGCAAAATTCACACAAGCAAGACCACTAACCTGCAGTAAAACATGAATGTTAGTATATTGGTTCTAAGTAGGTTCTATTCTGATCCTACCAAAAATATGACCCAGAAGCACCTCTGCTTAATCCAGCTGAAAATGCATACAAGACTGATTTAGGTTCAGTTTTCAGACAACCTATTTATCTGGATAAATGTCTTTAAAAATTGCTCTCTAGTGCACATTTTCTTTTTAACCCACAGAAAAAAAAGAGCCCTCAGAAATACAGACCATTCTTTTTAAAATATTTCAAATGAAATTACTCTGTTTACAAAGGGGGGGAGCGGTCTTTCACTAAAGGGCACTAAGTTGTTGCAGCTAACCCCCCAATAGCTCCAAAATCAATGCGTGTTAGGGGCAACACCACTGCATTAACTGTTGGGGATATGGACAGCATTGCGCCGGCAGTTAACACAGAGCCATGTTCCCTAACGGATGCCACATTAGCGTAGGTGGATTTACCTCCACTTATTGAGATGATGTTAGGTGATCCCGAGCTAATCGCATGGGACAAGTGAGCATGCGATGTGCATCCTCCACTAACTGTGCAAAGCTCATTATGTCCACTCTCCACCCCATCCTGCCCACTCACCTCCCTAACACGGGATGCACAGCATAGGAATCAGCCCATGCCATCAAGGCCCCATTCACGTGTCTAAGGTGTTTTTAGAGCACACTAGGCGCACACTGCCAGCCAGCTCCCTTTAGTAAAAGACCCCCAATATACAGTATAACAGAAATGTCTCAGCTGTTTCCTATCTGATCAGTTCTGTTTTCTTTCTTGCAGATTCTCTATCTTTCTAATCATATCTCATTTCCAAAAACTCAGTTTTAGATCTTCACACATTATACACTGTAATCTTTATCAGTGGAACATCTATGAACTATAGAAAATCTCCAATTGGAATACTTTTCCTTAATGGGAGAAAAAAATCACTCAAAGAATAAAACAATTTACTTGAAGTCTTAAGTCTGGGGAGGCTTGATTGAATCATAAAATCCTTGTTACTAAATAATGTCACATTTCAAAAGTTAATCTCCCTTGGGTAAGAATGAAGCACATTTCAAATTCAAATTGTTTTCATTCAGAACCCTCAAAAAATCATTCAAGACAGATAAAGAGCCTCTCAAAATACATATGGAAAAAATAAAATGGATATAAAATAATTTTCACTGTAAATGTTATCAGATCTTTGGAGAGTACAAAAAGCATTCTCCCATCAGTATTAAAAAAATACTGGTATAAAATGGAACACATGTTGCTCATCTAGCCATTTCATATTTCTGCAAAAAAAAAAAGGAAAAGGAAAATGATAGTTTTAACTGAGGACAAACTGAAGAAAACTCATCACATTTGTGACAAAGGTTCCAATATAGTAATGGCACTCAAATTACTTATCTCAATCATATTTAATGAATTAGCATCTATGTTACTAGATGCTCTCTCCTGGGTCTTGCAAAATGTAGACGTGGCCTGGATGTTTCAAATGAGTCATATGGATGTGCAAATGGTCGGGACATTAGAAATGTGATTACAGAACCGGGCAAATCTGAACGATCCTATGGTTGGCACGTCTAAGTGCAGGTGTCCCCAAAATGGGCATGTCTGAGAGCATTCCGGGGCACAGCCAAATTGGAACAAGGATACAGATGACAAAAGTGTATTTTGTATAGCGTTCTGGTTGTGTCATGCGTGGCAGCCAGATGACCCAGCCTAGAACTGCTGTAAAGCATGAACAGGGGATTTTGCTGCCCATGATGACCGTGAATGCCATTGTGCTGGGATGAGTGTAAAGGAGAGAGAGGGAGAGAAGGCAAGAGAGAGAGAGGAGTCTGCCTGGCATTGCTGTCTGCTGTGGGCCATGCCCAGTGATCCCCTGTGTCACAAACCTGTGCCTCGTACATCCTTTCCCTGCTGATCCAGTCCCCATAGGCACACCCATGGTCCCGCACTCCTTTTCCTGGCTGCAGGCACCCCTGTCACCCCCTCTCACTGCCAATCCCAGATTCCCGTTCCCTGTGTCTCCACAAGTCAATCTGGTCAGTGCTAGAGAGGGCAAAATGATAGTAGGCATTCCTCTATTTGTGCTGGAGTGAAGGAGTTGAGGAGTGTGTGTGAGCGCATTGGTACAGGTCCCATTGTCTGTGTGTCTGTGTGCAGAGGCATGCCAGCTACTAACCATTAAAACACATTAATTTGCCACTCATTAGTATCTAGTCACACATTAGCTGCTTGGAACATGCTGGTCATGTCCCCAACAGCTAACGTGAAGGCTTTGCACTGGTAATGCTCTTTAAGTGCAAAACCTTAGTGGCATTTAATAAAAGAAGCTTTCCACATGAACATACGATAACATATAGAACCAACGTGGAATTACAAGTTGTTCTCCATCTCAGCTTATAGCCCCAATTCTACAAGGCGGATAGCGGGGCTGCACATCCTCTTGGAGGATGTGCAGCCCCGCTATCCGCCTTCACCATATGCTGCTTTCCATCCCCCCTGGATGCATAGAGAGAGGGAGAAACATGGGCGGAAACCAGCATCCAGATGTACAGGGCCGATTCCGCTCATGGCCCTGTACATTCTGGTGGCACTGGGGGATGGGCAGACTATTCCAACTCAGAGGTGGAATAAGCATTGGCCGCCACTCTATGGATCGGCCGGCCAGGCCCCTCGAAGCCTCCGTGGCAAGCCGGGTGTCTTCCTACTGCCCGATCTGGGGTCCTGCTGCCCCATTGGGGGTTGGGCAGCAGGGAAGAATGATCTTGTCGGATGTGGGCAGGCTATGCCACAGGGAAGACATCCCCATGGCAATGCAGGGGCAAATGGGCCATCTCCCAGGGCCTGATCCTGCACCCGGGAAACATCTTGATCTTGTGGTGCAGAATCGGGTCCTGATGAGCCCATCCTGCTCAGGGCCATCCAGACAGCCCGGACATGCCCCTTGTTGAATTGGGCTCTATTTTACCATATGTACCCGTTACCTTGTCACTTATAGTATGTCACATATAATACATTTTCCACATTTGAAATGTCCTTTAACTATTGCATCAATATTCTTTGGAACAACTGGGCATAAGTGTTCTTTTAAATTTTGCTTTCTACTGGGCACAAAAACAAGCTGTTTTTCTTTATAGAAGTAATTCTTGAGGACCAAGAAGAATAGCATAGAAATCGCTACATCATTCATTTTGCATTCCCTAAAAATGTTCTTACTTAACAATAATTCACAGTCATTATATTGTTGTTGTTAAGTACCATCGAGTCAGTGTTGACTCATGGCAACCCTTTGGATAGTTGTCCTAAACTGTATTTGGTCTTCAGTCAGGCAGCTCATTGTTGATAGAGTGTCACCCATAACTGCTGTTATTGTATCAAGCCATCTCATTTCTAGCCTTCCTCTCTTGTGTGTCTTCTACCTTGCCAAGCATGATGTCTTTCTCTAATAATCTCTCTCTTCGCATGATGTATCCAAAGTCTGAAAGATTAATTCTTGTCATCTAAGCTTCTAAGGAAAGTACAGTTGTACTGACTAGTTTGTTCTTCGGGGCAGTCCATAGTATACACGGTATTTTTCGCCAGCACCATAATTCAAAGTCATCAGTTTTCTTCCTATATTTTTCACATTGATTTTCTTCCTCTATTTTTCTCACTGTCCAAATTTTGCATCCATATGACGTTACTGAAAATGCCATGGCTTGACTAAGTTGAATCTTCGTATGGAGGGAGACATCTCTGCTCTTGAGAATCTTGTCTAGGTCCTTCATAGCCATTCTGTCAAGAGCAATGGTTCGTTGGATTTCTTGACTGCTTGTCATTTCTTTATTGATAGTTGATCCAAGCAGGTTAAAGTTGTACACTATTAAAATTTCTTCTCCATCAATGAACTTATTGATTTTGCCAGTTGTCAGGATCTTTGCCTTCTTTACATTATGGTGCAGGCCCATTTCCTGCCTAGATCCTAGATCTTGAGAAGGAAGTGTTCACTTCCAGACAGTAATGTGGTATCATCAGCATAATGAAGATTGTTGAGTGTTCTACCAATCTTCACACCTCTGTTGTCTTCATACAGTCCTGTTTCTCTGATGATTTGTTCTGCATATAAATTAAACAGGGAGGGGGAAGTATGCAGCCTTGTTATATGCCTATGATGATTTTAAACCATTCTGTTTCTTCTTGTTCCGTTCAAACTGTTGCTTCTTGAACAATGTAAAGGTTGTGCAAAAACTATCAGGTGTTCTGGTATACCCCATGCTTCTTAATGTGGATCAGAGTCTCTCATGGTTTACGCAGTCAAAAGCCTTGCTGTAGTCAATAAAACACATGGGGGTATGTTTAATAAACTGCGGTAATGTCACTCGCATTAGGTTCTGCGGTAAAGGTACAGATGGCCATATAAAGGCATGGGCGGTGCATCGTTACAGCAAGCCGTATCACCTAACGCATGTTACAAGGCGCCTTAGACTAACGTGCATTACAAGGCACATTACAAAGCGCCTTGTAAGGTGCCTTGTAACGATGCCTTGTAAGGTGCATTGTAAGGATGCCCTGTGAGGTGCTTTATAAGGCACCTTGTAAGGTGCCTTATAAGGCGCCTTGTAAGGCGCCTTGTAAGGTGCCTTATAAGGTACCTTGTAAGTATGCCCTGTAAGGTGCCTTATAAGGTGCCTTGTAAGGTGCCTTATAAGGATGCCTTGTAAGGATGCCTCGTAAGGTGCCCCATAAGGCGCCCTATAGGGTGCCTTATGCTAAGTGCCGTATTAGGCACCCCTGGACAAGGCACCATAGAAGGCACCATGGGCTATAGAACCATAGTTTAAGGTGGCCTAACAAGGTTACCGTGCCCTAGGTTTGTGTGCCCTAAGGGCTGCAAGGTGCCTCAGGATGACATGCATGTCCTGTGAGGAACAGAGACAGATGTAGCCCCTAACACTAGATAGAGCACTCAGGAAAGGCAATGAACAGGTGAGTGAAGGAGGGAGAGCTGGGAGCCGCTGGACCTTCCATATCTGCGTGCATCCCATCTGGCTGCCAGTACTGATGACAAACATGGTGGGGGCAACTGTACCACAGCACAGGGTGTTGGCAATGTAAAGTACTGGTAAGACTGTTGGTGGCAGACGATGGGAATACGTGTCCCCCAGTGGAGGCGGAGGTGGCAGGATAGTCACAATGATGGATGGATAGAGGAGTGGTGGTGCCATGCAGATCAGGAACAGGCAAGGTAAGCATGAAGTGGCACAATGCAGGGAAGGGTAGCAGTGCAGGACATGGGGTGGCAGCCTGCACAGGTAGACAGGACTCTACACAGCTGACAGATGCAGATAGACGGACTAAGGGATTATTGGCAATTGTGGCGAGGGTATTATGGGCTGGCAGCACAGATCTTCAAAAATATGACTGTTACAGGCATGCACACTATTTCAGTAGGACAGGCATGAGAGGAGGGAACAATGAGGACTTGAACCCATAAACACTGCCAAGAATGGCATTGTATTAACCAGTAGGCTATACCTCTGTGGTATATATCACAGTAATGGCTGGGTACAGAAGAGCTGCAGGTCACCGCACAAACTGTCTGCTCTGAATGCCAGAATAGGGTAACCCCACCAGTACCCATGATGCAATGCACATGCTGAATAGCAGTCAACAGCTGATCACCAAATGGGGTCTGCACCTCTCTGGTACCTCAGCTTGGAAAGACGAACTGACAGTATGTGATACTGGCACAGAGTAGGTACAGGCCATGCCATTGTGAAGGCTCTGTGTTCACCCTGAGGGATAGGATGGGTGCCCAGCACTAGGTCCGCAGTACATGTGTTGATAGAGATAGGTCCTGCTGTACATCCCCATCACTACCAGTGCATGACAGGTGTTCTTTGCAGTGCAGCCAAAGGTAGTTCGGTGTCCATCTGTATCCTACAGTCACATGTGGTCCTCTGGAACCAGACACCACCCAGATCAGCATGTAACCTGTGCTAGGGTCTGGCTGACATGGGCACCTGTTATCAGGGCAGAGGAGTTTCTAGACTTGCATGAGGTTTGTGTAGAGGGGTCTTTATAGGGCGCAATTGTATGCACTACATACCCCAAAAGGCCCACATCACCCTAGACCCAGTGAAGCAACCACCATCCTGCTGGTATAAGACAGCCCTGCAGGGTTGATGGGCCATAACTATATCTGTGACTGGGGCAGACCAGAAGCAGTGCTGGAGTTAGGTCTGGAAAACCCTAACTTCCTCACAGGCAGACTGTACCTTATAGGTGTTCCAACCATGCACAGTCTAACTGCAGACAGTCCACTAGCCAGGTCATAGTGCATGCTCACAGAGAAACTATGTGCATCAAACAAGCATCTCAGTGATTGGTATCCCAGCACTGGGACCACAAAGATATCACTGGAAACAGATAGTATGGAGCACTATGTGGGAACCTAGACATGCCATGGTCACTGCTCGGTTAGAGTGAGTGCCCTCCTAGCATGACATGCTGTGGCCACCCTGTCTATGCAGGTGGTGGTCGGGCGCTACAGTGTCCCAGCCATTGCCCCACACCCTGTGAAGATGCATCCTGGCCAATCCGCCCTGTCCAGGCCATACCCACAACACTTTGCTCCTCATTATGCACATATTCAAGCTAACGCTGGTAACAGTGGGACATTTTGGGCCCAGAGAGGGGTGGGCAGCCAGAGAACAATGGATAACCATACACACACACACACACACACACACACACACACACACACACACACACACACACACTCCTATTGCAGCATTGTGCAAAGATAGGGGTGGTTGGCAACCCTGCCCGCCACACTGGTCCTGATCACAGTGCCAACATTGCTAAACTGTGCAGGAGGTAGTAGCAGTGCTCTGGTGATAACTGCAGCTCAATGCTGGGGCCAACAGCCTGACTCTCCATGCATCTTTGGATTGTGGAGCCTGTGTGAGTGGGTGTTTGTACCTCTGTTTGCCGCTGCTTTGGTCTTTGCACATGTTGCTGTTGTATCTGCATTGTAGGGTAAAACATAGGGACATGCTCTGAAGGAACCACAGCTGGGGCTTGAACCTGTGACCCTCTGTTTCTGGACACACTGGCTGGGTGTACTGCACCATACTGTTACCACAGATGCATGGTGGTCCCTGGGGCTACCTGTACATTTCGTCAGCCAGACCTTTTATGTTGCACTGCACACCACGTACTGGTACAGGGCATGGCCTAGGTCCACTGCAGGCAGGTGTTACTGCCCCCTCCAGCACAGGCACACCCCCCCCCCCCTGCCATGCTGATATGACCATATGCTGTCAGTGCTGGTAGTGCACTTTCCCAGGCCATCCACTGTGTGAGTAGGTGGTTGCCTAGGGAGTGGGGTCTGGGGCATGGGGCATACATGACCATCCTCACATCCCCCCCATCACTGCCTACCAATAGTCTGTCCCTTCCGCTTGGGGGAGGGTTGGCTGGGGGGATGTCAGGTCAGTGCCCTGGCAACTGTTAACTCGGGTGGACCAGGTAGATGTAGGTGGATTGTGTTTGGCCTTTGTCAGCTGCTGTCTTGCTGATTTCCAGTTTCTATGTTCCTATGTGCTACCTAGGTGCCCACCTAGTCCACCCTGTGCCCCAGCTGCCCCCGTTACATGTCTGCCTGCAGCCCCCTATGCCCCACTTGCACCATCACAATAGTGGCCTTTCATACTTGGGCACTATGCTGTTGCTGGAAATGGAGCACTACTATCATGTTTCTTGAGCTCCCTGTCTATGCTGTACATTGCTGACACTTAAATGGTTTCTCTCTCCTGCAAATGTTTATCTAATGGCAGATTTTCATTCGTGGTAGGATTCAGCCCTTCAGTTCAGCGCATTAGTGTGCAGGGAGCCTCTCCCCGCCCACTCCCTGCCCCTTGACCCCTTTCCCCTGCCCTCTCTCCACCCTCTGTGATGTTTACCATGGCCGGGAACGTTAACGATCGTTAGGTAACGTTAACACGCGTTAACGTTACATACCGCGCGTTAACGTTACCTAATGATTGTTAACGTTACCTAATGCGCGGTCTGTAACGTTACCAAAGTTTAGTAAACATGCCCCGATGTCTTCCAAATTTCCTAGTAGAGCCTTGTAAGTACGGTAACAGCTACATCCGGTTGTTGTAATAGTTCAATAGGAATGCCATCAAAGCCCGGTGCTTTGTTCTTTGATAAGGCTTTCAATGCTGCTTCTTTCATCACCAATGGTTCCTGATCATAAGGTACAGGTTGAAACGGATGTTAGTCCACTTGATCTTTATGGTATAATGACTCTGTCTTTCCTTTCAACCTTTTCTTCATCTTCTCAGCATCATTCAATATGGATCTTTGAGCATCTTGTAGTATTCGAATTTGAGGCTGGAATCTTTTCTTTGACTCTCATAGCTTTAGGAAAACTGATCTTGTTCCTCCTCTAATAGTTTCTGGTTCAATTTCCTTGCATGCATCATTGTGTAGCAAGTCTTATTTTTCTGCACATTGGAAATCTTTGTTGAGTTCTGTGATTGCCTCTCTTTCTCCTCTAGCTTTAGCTTCTCTGCATTTCTGAACAATTTTCAGAGTTTCTTCAGTCATCCTTTTTGGCCATTTTTGCTTTTTCACCTTTTGTAGAGACTTCTCACTTTCTTCCAACACAACCTTCTTGATGTCATCCCACTGGAGCTCTGTCATTTGTATATAAAGCAATAAATCAATTTTGTAGGCAATCTTTAAATTCCGGTGGTATATTCTCATGGTCGTATTTTGCTACATTCATGGGTTACTTGATCTTTTCAAATTTTAGCTTGAGTTTGCATTCTGGTAGTTGGTGTTCTGTAACACAGTCAGCTCCAGGTTTTGTTTTTGTTGATGTTATAGAGCTTTTCTATCGTTGACTTCCACAGATGTAGTCAATTTGATTTTTGTACAATCCATGGGGTGAAGTCCATGTATACAGTCATCACTTGTGTTGCTGGAAGAAGGTGTTTGAGATGAATAGATCAGTCTTTCTACAGCTTCATTTTTGTTGAAAAGTCCATATTTTCCAACCACTTTGCCTTCTTCTTTGTTCCCAACATTTGCGTTCCAGTCACCCATGACTATCAGGATATCCTGTTTGCATGTTCTGTCAAATTCAGCTTGTGTTATTCAGCTTGTGTAGCTGTTGTTGAGGCATATACCTGAATTATAATTGTGTAGATGGACAGAAATTAAGCGTTCACTGATTGCATTGTATTTCATTACAGTTCTTGTAAGTTTTTTCTTGATTATAAATGCAACAGCATTTCTTCTTTGTATTTCTTTTCCAGCATAGTAGGCCATGTGATCATCAGATGCAAAGTGCACAATGCCAATCCATTTCAGTTCGCTGACTCCCAACAGATTGAATTGTACACGTTCCATTTCATTCTTGACCACCTCCAACTTCCCTTGGTTCATGCTTCGGACATTCCATGTCCCAATATGTAAGATATCTTTGCAGCTTCTGAGTCTCATTTCATGCACAGCTACATCAGCAGTCAGACGTACTGAGGTCTTTGATCCAACCACATCATAAATGATGGTTTTACACTGAAAATTCTCCAGCTCCTCCCCAGTAGCCAGTTGAGTGCCTACTGACCTGGGGATCTCATCTTTCAGCACTAAAGTGCAATTTGTTTTGTTGTGACTATCCATTGGGTTTTCATGGCACGATATAGTCCAACAGTCTATTCATCTCAAACACCTTCTTCCAGCAACACAAGTGGCGACTGTACGCATGGACTTTACCCAATGGATTGCACAAAAAACAAATTGACTACGTCTGTTGAAGTCAATGATGGAAAAGCTCTATAACATCAACAAAGACAAAACTTGGAGCTGACTGTGGTACAGATGACCAACTACTAGTATGCAAACTCAAGCTAAAGTTGAAAAAGAGCAAGCACGCATGAATGTAGCAAAATATGACCTTGAGAATATGCCACTTGAATTTAAAGACTGCCTGCAAAATCGATTTGCTGCTTTAGATGTGAATGACAGAGCTCCAGAAGAGTTATAGGATGACATCAAGAAGGTTGTGTTGGAAGAAAGTGAGAAATCTCTTCAAAAATTAAAAAAGCAAAAATGGCCACATGGATGACCGAACAAACTCTGAAAATTGCCCAGAAATGCCTAGAAGCTGAAGCCAGAGAAACTTTGAGAAAATTAAAAGTTTATGGGATAGAAGGCAGTGCCCTACCATGAACTGAAACCTATTTAAAAGATAGAAAAGAGATGGTAGGGCTAAACGATCATTTTTTACAAAGAAGAAAGTTGAATAGTGAAGAACCCCTGATATATTTCCAGGGACTACATCTTTATAAGTTATTTATAAATGACCTGCAAATTGGAACAGTGAGTGAGGAGATCAGATTTGCAGATGATACACAGTTATTCAAAGTTCTTTAATCAAAAGAGGACTGTGAAAAATTGCAAGAAGACCTTGAGACTGGGCATCCACATGGCAAATGAAACTAATGCACTTAGGGAAGAACATCCCAAACTCTAGCTACATGATGCAAGGCTCTACATTAGTAATCACAACCCAGGAAAAGGATCCAGACATCATCTGTTGAAATCATCTGCTCAATGTGTAGCAATAGCCAAGAAAGCAAATGAAATGCTAGGAATTATAAGGAAAAGAATGGAGAATAAAATAAAGGATATCATAATATTTCTGTATCACTTCATGGAGAATCTTTAATTAACCATTCTTAAAGTAGACTGGGGGATATTCACTCCTTGTCCCTAGGACAAGCAGCATGGAATCTGTATACTTTTTGGGATCCTGCCAGGTACTTGTGATCTATATGGACACTGTTGGAAACAGGATACTGGTCTGATCAAGTATGGCAAATCGTATGTACTTAGAAGCTGCCTGCTTCTTGGATCTTGCATGTGAACAGGGAACATTTCTAAGACTGTTACTCTGGAAGTTCTAGATCTCAACTTTTCTACCTACAAACCTAAGTTTAGTTTACAGAAACTCCTCCCACACTTTCCTCTGGCATTGGCATGCTCATGTAGCAAGATAGCTGACTCCTCTCCACCTTTGCACTAGGCATAAAAGTGACCAAGCTATCATCACAAAAAAGAAAATAAGAACATACTATTTCCAATATTGGTTCTGACCAAAGGTCCATCAAACCCATTATCTTGTTTCCAACAGTTGTAAATCCAGGTCACAAGTAGACAGATTCCATGTTGCTTATCCCACAAAGGATTTTCCCTGAACCATTTTAAACCCAGATTTTTTTTTAAACCCAGCTACCCTAAAGCTTTTACTACATCTTCTGGCAATGAATACCAAAACTTAATTATACACTAAGTAAAAAAGTATTTTCGCTAATTAGTCTTAAATATACTACATTTTAGCTTCACTGAATGTCCCGTAATCTTTGTACTTTTTGAAGTACAGGTTTACTCATTCCACTCCATTCATTATTTTATAGACCTCTATCTTTTCTCCCATCAGCCCTTTCTTCACCAAGCAGAAGAGCCCTAAAAGAGGAGCACATGCTGCTTTGAAAACATATAGACCAATCTGCCCCAGGCTCAAAGAATTATCGTCTTAAAGGGGCATCTGCAAGGCTGAGGTGTACCCCCACCGAATACCCTCATAATATCTGATCCCTCTACTTACCTCCAAGGCATCCTTTGTCTCTGGGTTCCAAATGACACCAATGATCCGTAATAGCAATTTCATGGTACTACAACTATTGGATAGTACCATCAGATTACTCCTCGGGGTCACAGATACCAATTTGGAACCTGGAGGCAAAGAAGCAGGAGTGACTCCATTGCTCCTGCTCCCACTAGACACCAGATACTATGGTAAGATCTAGGATGAGATTGGGGGTGAAGGTTTTATGTGGGGACTATCAGGTGGGGTTTCTTCATGTCATGGGGGACCAGGTGGATGGGCATTTGATGGGGCAATTGAATGCCTTAAGGGGGAGTCTGGAGATAAACTATGAATGGGGCTCATGGAACATAAGATGCCTTGGGGATGGAAATCAGATGTCAGGAGAATACTTGAGAGAGGGATCAATATCTGGGGGGTGATCAGAGGGTACTTGTACTGCTAGTTCAGAGTGTTGAACAAGAATTGGAGCAGTGATTTTAAAAAACTGTTCCCATACACATGAAGGGGGACTTGCATAATTCTTTTTTCTGTGTGCATCTTTTTAAAGTTGCTGCTGACACTGGACATGCACGTCTGCACCTATTTTACAAGGAGCTTTACATTTGGCAGAACATATTATGAAATACTATGAGATGAACCATGTCCTAACCAGGAAATTTTTATTCCCCTCTTCATGGCCTATCTAAAATTTGCCTTTTAGTCTCCCTCCACCACACTCCTTGGGACCCAAAGAAATAAAAATTGTTCTATCGTTTCACGAATCTGTCACTATCCACTCAGGGTTCTTCAAGGGTTCAGCCACAAATGTATTAATGAACATTATATAATGCAGGCCAATTATGGATGAGTCCTGTTTACTAATAATGCAGGCCAATTATGGATGAGTCCTATTTACTAATAATGCACATTATGGAGGTTATTTTAGAAGCCCTTTGGATGTCTGAAAACGGGCAGATAGATGTCCAAAGCATGGAGACGTTGCTGGAGCCATTTTAGATAGCAGTTTTAAAAATGTCCTATGTGCGAGGACATCCAAATATGAATGAGGGTGTAATGTAGCATGTCCAGGACATTCCCAAGAAGTTGGATATCCTTGCTTGATTTCAGAAATGTCTTGCAGGTCACACCCCATATCCATGGTTATACCTGTTTGAGGCATGAACAGCCATTCAAAAAATGCTAGTTTTGCCAGCCAAACATCTGGAGGATGGGGAGAAGGAGGTACTCTCTTGCCCCCTATATTTTCTATGTTGACAACATATGAGGTATGATCAAAAAGTATCGAAACTTGTTGTGTAGCTATATAACAACACGTTGCACCTTGATGCTATTAAGCATGCAGTGACCTAGTTATGTGCTCTGCATGTGCAGAGTGTAGTGTGGCTGTAGCACACCTGTAGTTTTTTTATTCACATGATGTTTATTATAGTGTAAAAGCAGTTTATCAGATTTATGATGAGTGAAAAAATTGAACAGCAAATTTGCATTAAATTCTGCCAGAAACTTGGAGATTTGTGCAAAGAGATTTATGACAAGTTACAGCAAGTGTATGGTGATGAATGCATGAGTTGTGCTTGAGTTTATGACTGGTACCAACATTTCCAAGGGGATGCCAAAGTGTTGACAGTGCCAAACGTTCTGGAAGGCCATCCAGGAACAGGGATGAAAACAAAGGGGCATGTTTACTAAAAAGCGCTAATTTGCGCGCCGCAAAATAGCGCACTAAAAGCAGCACTTAAGTGCTCTTAAATGCCCCGCAAACGTGCGATGAAGCCCCGCACACTTGCGCGGCACAGTAACGGGTGCCGCACAATTACGGGTCCGCTAATGTCCGATAGAGGCGTGGAAAGGCTAACGGAGGGCGGAGGAAGGCCCCAGAGGGGCGGAGAGAAGGGGTTAATGGGCGGGGAAGGGGAGGGGAGAGGCGCCCCGCACATTATCGGAGCTGAATTTCCAAAAAAAATTAGCGCGAGTGAATCACTCGCGGTAGAATGCATTTAAAGGGAAGAGAAACCATTTCCGTCAGCAATGTACAGCAAAACCGGGGAAACCTGCAAAACGTGAGCAGTGTGATACATGTGCACAGCCCCAAAGTGCAATTAAAATTAGAAAATGAGCACATCAAAAATATTAAAAATAGATGTTCAGTTGGGGAACATTTATAGTAATGGGGAAAACCAAAAAACAAACCCAGGAAATCTCCAAAAAAAAGAAATGAACCTTGGAAAGGTGTACGGAGCGGAGACTCTTCCAAAAAACATTTCCTTTTTTGGAGCAGTCCTGGGAGTGTTTTCAAGGGTTGCCCATTAATATTACTGTTGCCCAGCTTGGGTATATGTTTTCCCCCTTGTTCCGTGGTCAATCCCGGGTTTTATTTGCACGTGTGTCACCACACAGGGTGAAGGAGCCCACAGTAAATATGCACAGAGCAGGGTTTGCGACTCCATCCTGACAGGTGTACTATCTCCAGAGAGTGCACAATTTCTGTGGCCACAGTGTGGTGCAGCAGACAGAGCCAGTACCTCTAGGACCAGAGGCTCATAGGTTCAAATCCCAGCTGGTGCACTTGCCAGCCCAGTCCCCACATTTTACCCACCACCAAACAAAGATAGCACAGACACCCCTGTATTGCAGGGAACATAAGCATGGTGAAAACACCCATATTTTACCCAACACCACACACACACCACAACAATGGGCAGTACCTACAGCCAAGTCCCCAAATGCAGTCCCATACTGCCACAACACAATCAGGTCATCTATTTTCTCTGAGAGAAGGACATGCCAGCATGTTGGTGGACGAGTACATGTGGTGCAGGAGGCAGTGGCTGCCATCCCCAGAGGACAGTGGCCTAGCCATGTGCAGGCTGGCACCGTCCACTGCAACAGACAGGCCCTGCCAGATGCACAGTCATGGACTTCCCAGGGAATTCAACCAATCTGTGCCTACACGGTGGTGCAGTGCACACAGATAGTGCATGCAAAAACAGAAGGTCACAGGTTCAAAGCCCAGCTGGGGCTACTGCCAATCCTGCCCACATATTTTACCCACCACTAAACACAGATAGTGAAGACACTCCATGATTGAAGAGAACATAATCAGGGTTCCAACACCTGTATTTTACCTAACACCGCGCACACACCCCATAACAATGGGCAATACATACAGGCAAGTCCTCACAATTCAGTCCTGGAGTGCCACAATGCAATCAAGCTATATGGGTTCTTCCATATAAGGACATTTCGTCATGTTGGGCGAGGTGTACAGGTGGTGGAGGGGGCAGTGGCTGCAAGCCACACCAGACAGTGCCTTAAGCGTGTGTAGGCTGGCACTGTCCACCACAACAGACAGGCTCTATTGGATGTACAGCCATGGACTCCCCAGGGAATACAGCTTCTATGTGGCAAAACGGTGGTGCAGTGCACACAGTCAGTGTTTGCATGAACAGAAGGTCACAGGTTCAAATCCTGTCTGTGGCTCCTGCCAAACCAGACCCCAGAATGGAAACCTTATGAAACATGGCATGAAAAACTGAACCTTTGCTGCTGAGAATCAAGATTGTGTGAGATAAAATGTTTTCCTTTTCCCCCTCAACACCACACACCAAATAAACATGTGCATCATCTACAGCAGATTCACCCAAATGCAGTCCTGGAGGGTCACTGATCATGCACTTTATATGCAGGCGCCAATATAAGGCCATGTGAGCATGGTGATGGCAGGGGAACTGGTGGCAGCTGTGCACAGCACACCATGGCCTAGCCCGTATTAAGTGGGTGCTGTGCACTGCAACTGACAGGGTCAGTCTGACAAACAGCCATGTAGACCCCTGGGAATGCACTGCCCCTGTGACAGGACGGTGGTGCAAAGCACACAGGCAGTGCCTTCAAGAGTTGAAGGTCACAGGTTCAAATCCCGTGTGTCGGCCTGGCCAGCCCAGTCCCCACAATTGTCACACCACACAAATGTTCTAAAACTAACAGAACCTGTAGTGCAGATAATGCAAACATGGGTAATACACCTATATTTTCTTTGTAAGTGTACATATATGAGAAACATGTGCATTACATACAGCAGATTCCCCCAAATGCAGTCCTGGAGGGCCACAAATGATTACCATCTTATGATGTGTGAAATAAATATGTGTTTTACCATTTCCAAATGCTGGTCCATGGTCTGCAGATGTATCACATGCATATTCATGAGGCACAGTTGCAAAACATGATCAGTGTGTGGGACAACAGGACTGGAGTTGGGGACCTCTGGCTGAGAGTACCAGCCAACAGGAGCAGAAATGTCCAGACCCACAGGCTCCAGTACCCAAACACTACTGGACAGTCATGATATTGGGCCTTGCGTCCTTTTAAAAAACTAGTACATGCACACCTTAGCACTGTCACCATAAACCTGGAAATACACTACACATATATCAACATGTAGATGTGAAAAGTCACAGATATCAATTCCTATATTAAGCACAATATGGTTATTGAGCAGTATCATACCAATATGTCAGATGTTTGTGGAGTGTGTCTCAAGTCTGGTGCATGACAATGTTTCCCATGCTGTGGTGTGACACCAACAGTATTCCATACCATAGCCATGCCTGCACTGGGTCCAGGACTGCTGAGATGGCCTAGTCTGCAAAAGCTAGCTATAGTAGCACAGTGATGGCAGAGGTGTGGGATTGTCTGGCTGTACATCCAGTGTGTGATGTCTTAAACACCTTACTCAGCGCACAATGTTTGCACTGTGTCCAGTGTTAGCTTACCAATGTGCATAATGAGGAGCAAGGTATTGTGGGTATACCTCTGACAGGCTGCCCTTGCCAGGATGCATGAGAACAGATCATAAGGCAATGTATTGGACATTGTAGTGTGCGTCCATCAGCATCACAGACAGGGTAGCACCTGCATGTCTTGCTGGAAGGTCACTCTCACCCTGACTGAGCAGTCACCATGGCATGGCTAGGTCAGCCATACTGGCAACAACATCTCTTGCAAGTGATATCTATGGGTTGCCTTTTGGGGCCCAATCACTAGCTTAACTGCTTGGTGAGTGGGTAGACATTCCAGTTTTGGGTGCACACATATTCTCCAGTAATATGCACTATGGACGAGCTAGCAGACTGCTTGCACCTAGTATGTCTAAGGCTGGCACACCTTGAAGGGTGCAGTGTCAGAAGCTTTTCTGTGTTTGCTGCTGGAGAATGTCCGATAGCGGTGGTGGGCTGCTGACCATATCCAGGCCTGCTGTCTGGTATGGATGTGCACAGAAATGCATGGACCGCCCTGTATGGTGTTCCTACATCAGCTGGACCCAGGTTGGCAGTTCCCTCCATCAGCACCATTGTAGTGATGGGGAATGTGGATGTGTTGGTGGGTGATCATGAGTGATAGTGCTCAGTTTTGGCGTTGTAACATCATCCGTCTATGTATTCCAAACCTCCCCCTCACTCAACTAACCTAAGTAATGTGGTCTTGGCCACCACACATGATATGTCCAATTTGTTTTGTGAAAATTCCACAAGGAATAAACATCACAGAGAAATAAGAGATGGACACAAGTGTATTTCGCAAAGCATCTATAAGACCTACCCATCAGACACAGTCACTGATGTAGACTCACAACATAGCCTATCTCAGCTAAGCCAGTTGATGTGGACATGGTGTTGGGTGTCCCCTCTCACTCTCAGGGTGAGACCAGGACCCGCACAATGTGATGTTCAGTATCAACACTGTGTCAGTAATCTACATGCTCAGTAATAATTAGCAGCCTGAGGTGGTTGTGGGCCTTCATAACCCATCGTTTTGTTATGTCTAGACTGCTTTTGTACATGTGCAGTGCATCATGGGTATGTGTTGTTTTACCCTATCTTCGTAAAGAAATCAAACAGGTCATGTGGTGGCCCTCAGTCCTACTGTAGGCAGCCAGGGGTGTGTTAGTATCCAGGGTAGTGGCTCAGAACCAGTCACCCATGAAACCCTAGGCAAGTCGGGTGTTTAGGATAGCCCTAATGAAGATGCATGAGATATATATGCATCAGAGATATCATGCCAACGTGAGTGCTGAGTGGCTCTCCAGGGCTGTATGTCAACACCTGTGCCCTACACCTCTGTCATCAATGATTGTAAGTGGGCAAGGTGCAGATGTCCAAGACATAAAAAGGTTTCCATAGAATGAGTCACATGCCTCTCTGCCTCTCACCACCACCACCACCACATATTTTAGATGCTATAACGTCATGGTGTTGTTGAAAATTGAGGAAGTATGTGACACATTTGATTAACGCTTTTCCAGTCTATGACATCTGCACTTTGCACACTCACACTCCTAAATGAAAGAGGTGTAAGGCAGGGGTCTCAAAATCCAAACCTAGAAGGCCACGAACCAGCCAGGCTGGCAGGATAGCCCTGATGCATATAGATCTCATGGATATTCATGAGGGCTATCCTGATCACCCGACTGGCGTAGGGCGCCAAGGAGCACTGATTCACAATCACTGAGCTATGGAGATGTTGGCCACCTGTGACATCACAGCGTGTAGAGCCATAAGTCATAGGTCTGATCCCACAGTGGGGTAATCTGATATGGCTGTCAGAGGTGTTTCCCCTTTGCAAAGTCATTTGTTTCTGCCACCAACAACACCTTCAGTGCTGTAGCCTGAAGGTTACTCCAAAGACTCCAAAAGGTGGCTGAAATTGAATGTTAGAAGGTGCTGTGGTGGACACTGCATTTAGAGATGTGTCCTCTGGGGTAACTTCAGGGGCACGTTATGTTACAGTGCTCTGAGAGTACATTTGCTGGTAAAAGATTATTTCACAGATATACGATAACAGCCTCCTGAGGCAATCTTACCCCTAACAGGTACTGCCTCTGCCAGCCATGTTCACCTGCCATTGTGGGGGATTGCACCCCTGATCCCTGCACCATTGCACAGTGTCTTCACCATTGTGCTGTGGCTCTGTTCCTGTGTTTGACCAGCAACGCGCAGCCTTGTAGCCATCGGCGCGCAGTCTTGTGGCGCACAAAATTAACAGCGCGCCACCTTCTGCCGCCCAACATGGGCATGCCCCTTAAAATAATGCCTCAGTCAGCTGTCTTCAATGGGCACTGTGGGGAATTGAACCCATGATGCCTGCACAAGTGGTCAGTGTCTTAACCATTGTGCTATGGCTCAATTCCTGTTATTTGCACATCAGCGCCCCACTTATCCCTCCCACTATTGGGCTGCCCCCTCACACATCAGTGCGCCGCCTTCTGCCCATCGGCTCGCCGCCTTGTTGCCCATTTGTATCAGCGCGCCGCCCTCTGCCGCCCAACCTTATCAGCGCGCCGCCATCTGCCGCCCACAATGAACAGTGCGCCGCCTCATGCCGTATAAAATAAGAGTGTGTCGCCTTCTGCCGCCCATAATCAATATGCCTCCTACACCACTTTTGCCCATAAAAGTTGATGCCTCAGCTGGTCTTTTTTGTTGAGCGCAATGGGGGTTTGAACCCATGGCCCCTGCACCATAGGTCAGTGTTTTTACCGTTGTACTACGGCTCTGTTGTTTGGTTATGCAGCATCGCTCCACTTAGCCTTCCCACGCGCTAATGTGGGCCCCGCACATTAGCGCGACGGACACACGTACGGTCGGGTTTTTATCCTTTTTCTGCCTGACCCGCCCACTCCTTATATGGCACACGCACACTAACGGGGACCCGCACAGCAACGGAGTTTAGTAAACATTCCCCAAAGTTGAAGCAGTACGTGCTGCAATACGCTCAAATTGTCTATTGATTATCAGGGAGCATGCTTATAACATGGCACCCATTGCCACTGCTGCAATCCATCTCCAGATCCAACAGCAGTGGCAAGAGCTGCAAATAGCCCTGCAGAGCTTACCTTCAAGCTTCAGCACCACAGGACTGTTTGCTTCCACCTCTCTCTGACCCCTGGTGCCGACTTCCCGTGCAAACAGACTGCCTAGTTCACCTAATGAAAGTACAAACCCTGAATAGGGTCAATGATTTACAAGGGAGTTGAGGTCCCTTCACAGAAGACAGGGTCCTGAAGACCTCCAATTTGGTCTGGAAGGCTCTTTCATTTTTACTCACCACCACATGAAGAGGCATGGATTCTTTTTCAATTCCTCAAACAATGCCACAGCTCAGAACATCTGAAGTTTCCTGCCATGGCAAAATGTGAGAAATTCTTAGCGAAGTATAACTAAGCATGTAAATAACCCAAGAGCTCATTTACGTCTTGTACCTACACTTTACAAAAAACCCTGCTAAGCATCATTTTATAACCCAAGAGCTCATTTACGTCTTGTACCTACACTTTACAAAAAACCCTGCTAAGCATCATTTTAGAAAAGCCATATAGATGCCATTTGGGACATCCAAATCAAAATGCCCAAAATTCCATGGGAGGGACAGCAGAGAAGGCTGGCACAGGTAAATGCTTTCTAAAATTGGCCTACTTCCACCCTAAAAGAGAAACCTCTCCACTGAAATACAAGGAAACGGAGGCATGAAACATCAACCCCCAGACACATGTGGGAAATAGCCAATTTTATAAATGTGCATTTGTGAAATAGCCACATCTGTGAAACCAACATAGACATGTCTGTGACGGTATTTCAGAAAGTGCACATGTATCTGTCGCTGCATACATGTCCCAGCCTTCCATTTTGCAAGCAGTGATGTGCAGTGGCATGACAGCTCACAAAGATGCCTCTATATTTACCTGCATGCTTTTCTAAGGGGGTAAATTGGTAGAGTCAGAGAGCATTCCCCTCTTCTCCCTACTGTTGTGGTGTTGTTCTGAAATCGGATGTGCACATGGATCTTTTACAGACCACCATGGACATGCTTACACTAGAACCCCATCTGACATAGGCGTGATTACTCCGACCACATGTTAATTTGGGCCTTTTTAAATGGCTCGTGGGATGTGGATGTGATTGGCATGTCTATGGAAATCATGAACAGAGCTTCTAAAATTACCCCTGTGTTTTAATGTGTGCTCTTTCTGAGCAGTGCATGCTAATATATTTTTGTGTGTCCTATTAGTAAACAGAGTAATAGGAAACAAAATTGCATTTGTTTCTTGTGTCATTTTCATTTAAAATGATTAAAAACAGTATAAAAATATCATTGATTTCTCATGCCATTTGAAATGATCGCACATCCTTACTTGCTCTAAAACTGTAGAGGAAGGAAGGGAGTGTGTGAGTAGGGAGAAGATGTAATTCAGCTTCCTGTTCCTTTCAGTCCTTGGCTTGTCTAATAAAACTGACAGCAGGGGTGTTAGTAAGTGGCAATGTTGTCAATTTATAGAATTTTTGCTCGAGATAGGATGCTATATGTTGCAAATAATTGATAGACTGTTATCTTCTATCTGGTTTTAGAATTTCCTTGCTTTGGAAGGACAATGGCCCTTTGTCTCTAAGCCCAGTTGAATATCTTTCTGGACATACTAACTTGTCTAGACAGAGTTTGTAAAAGGATAATCCATCCAATTTGTGGACATTTTTTTTCCAGTGCCATTAAGTCAGTGCTGACTCCTGGCAACCCAGCAGCCCCTGGGTTTTCTTGGCAATTTATCACTGGAAGTAGATTGCCAGGCCTTTTCTTCTGAGGCAATAGAGGGTAAAGTGACTTGCCCAAGGTCACAAGGGTGCCTGTGGGAATTAAGCCATTTATCTTGTAGGTAGCAGGTAGTTGCTCTAACCTCTAGGCTACTCCTCCACTCCACTTAGGAGCATACTGATACTCATTTTTTTTAGTTCTTGAAAGCTTATTTCATATGATGCCTCATTTGGAAAGATTGATTCAAAAGAACTTAGAGCTATGTTTACTAAACCATGGTAAAGGAGGAAGTGTGCCATCCAAAAAGTCACTTTAGCGCATGTTAACGGTACCAAACACATTAGTGTGCACTAATTGTACCTGTGGATGGAGAGTAGGCTGGCACAGGGCGGAGAGTGGGGGTCAATGGACGGGGAGTGGGCTGGAACAAGATTTGCTCCCTTAACGCAGGCACCTTGATGGCAGGAACCCTAATGCAATTCAAAACCTCGCAGAAAGGGTTTTGTTTTTTTTTTGAGAGAGAGAGCCCAGTTTATGTCTGCAATGTGATGCACAGACAGGGGAACCTAAGAGAGTGATAGTAGTGCTTCATTAGCAACAACAGCATAATGCTCAAGTACAAAAGGGCACTATGTTGATGGTGCAAAAGAGGTGGCACATGGGTCATGCAGTGGGGGCTGCTAATGCACATGGGGGAACAGGCAGCTGCCTAGATGGCACATAGGAACATAAGACTACAAAATATGCCAAAATGTGTCAGACCAAGGTCCATAACGCTCAGTATCCTGTGTCCAACAATGCACAATCTAAGTCACAAGTACTGGCGTGACCCTCGCCTGGGCCAAAGGCTTACAGGCATAGGGCTGCCAATGTTTGTCCTTAAATAAAGAGTTACTATCCTTGTCTCCAGCAGGGAACTCTGGGACTTGTAGTTGATTCTTTTACTCAAAGACAAAGTAGTGTGAGACCGTTGGTTTTTAAGGCAAAACCATGGTCATAATGTATAGAATTGTAAATATTGTAAATAGTTACCCTAGTTGAAATCCAAGTTGTAGCTCCTTTTCTATGTAAATGCATATCAGATTTTATTGAGATGCTCAAATTTTACCTGTAAACCACACTGATTTTAAAGAGCGTGGTATATAAAAAACAATAAATAAAAACAATAAGTAAATAAATAAATAAATAAAACAAGAATTTTTATTTAGGTTCCCATAAGCACTAAGGTTCAATGCAGACATAAGGATTATTCTCCAAGTAAATAATAACAGGAAACATATGCAACTGGAACGGTAGAAACTGAAAGAACCTTTAAACATGTGCAGCTGTTTTCAGCAAAAAACATTTCAGCAAGTAAATCACAGCTTCCTTTGTTCGTCCAGCACAGCTAAATTTCTTCATTTATCATGTGCTGCTTTGGTTATTAAACTCTAGGTTAAGCAAGGGCTCTTTGCCTTAGAAGAAGTTCTTGGCATTCACATGGCTAGGTAAAACCCTGCTTCTCAAAAGCTTCTTCTGTTAACACTTTTTATCACCAACTTTCAAACTTCCTTCTTACACAAAGAACAGTCCATAGGAGACTCCTCAATAACAGAATCCTGCCCAAAAGAGTCAATTTACATTTCTTCCTGTGCTACGAAATGCTTGTCTGTCTCTGGGTTTTCATTAACTCCTTCAAGCTTACTGTTCTGTAGGAACTTCTGAATTTCCTTCCACAGCTGCTCTCCCTGATATGGAATATTTGTACCTTGAGAGTGGGGCTTCTTTCCCTGGATCAATTGCCTCAATGCTTCAATTGTGTTCAACTCTGGTTCTCTGCCCTCGGCTGGGTTCTGGTCACTTCCAGTTGTAGCCATATTCACCCACTTTCTGGCAGCTTGAATTCTCTGAGCTGGTTCACGAACACTCTGCACTGCAATCTGATCCTCTTGTCAGCAACTCTCCCAGCCACCCATCTGCTGGTTTCTGAATTAAGAGTACCTCTCTTACAAGGACTGCTTCCTCTGTTGCTGCTTCCTTTCTTGCTGGAGCCATTCTCCAACTCGAAGTCAAACTTCCCACTTCTTCTTTTCCTCTCCTCTGAACAGGGCTTATAAAGCTGTTTCCTAACTAACACTCCCCTGTCTCTGCACAGGTGATTATCATTACCCTCCAAGCCTGCACTTACATTAGAGCTTGGGTGTGGCTTGGCTTCAGCAACTACGTGCTTCTTTCCTTTGCCTGCAGTCTGGACCCTGTGAATACCTTGCCTGTCTCTCACCTTAAAGGCATATTCACTGTTTTCTTCTGTTTCCATCGGCTCAGCACAGCTCTCATCATCACAGTACCTAACAGTTTTCCCAAATGACACACAAGATCCCCAATAACTGTAAAAGGGCAAGCAGTGTATAGCCAGGGTCCTCTTTAGCAATGGTTTATGTACCATTACCCAGGAACCTGTTCAAATGTTTTTAAACCCAGCTGCACTGACAGCTTTTACCACATCCTCCAGTAATGGATTGCAGGGTTTGATTACATGTTCACTGAAAAAAAATATTTTTCACCTAGAAGACCCAAATAGGTTACACTGTAGCTGCATTGCAGGTCCCCTTGTCTGTCCACAATCTGATGGCATAAAAAAGTGACCTACATTTACCTGTTCCACTCTGGTCAATAATCTATAGACCTCTAACATATCTCCCCAGGTTGATAAGCCCCAACCTTTTTAGTCGCTCAACAAAGGGGTTTTCTGCCATCTGCAGTACCATCTGTGATGTTCATCATGATCCCTCAGTGACAGTGGCAGAACACAGTCCTGCTACTGCTGTGGAAAGGCAATGTGACACATGGGGTGGTGCAAGGGTCCTGGCACCCTAGGCAGAGATCCAAGCTGCCTCCCCCCTGCTGCTGCAGAACCCAGCTGTGGGAGAAGAGGCCAATAGTGCCAGATGCTGTAGCCCTCCTGGTAGCTGGAAAATGCAGGTTCCTGGGGAAATCCCACAGCAATGGCTGTCATTCTCCCCCCGAGACATATCGGTGGCAGGCAGTGATAGGGCCCCTGCATGGGCAGCTGATGGAGGGGTCTGCATTACCGTCCATGTGTGCCCCTGCCCCCCATCTGGTCCTTGTGCCCAAGGGGCCTGCCAGACCTGCATGTTTAACATGCTGGGACTGCGGCCACCATCACTGACAGTGCATGGGCATGTCTGCATTGTGGGGTGTGCGACGCTCCTGCCTGCGCCATGGAGCTAACAGGCAAGAGTGGCCTTAATGTCCCTTAGGAGTAGAGGTAAACTGTTCCCTAGGGATGATGGGAATTGTAGTTCACACACTTTTCTCTCGGGAATGAAGTGTAGTTGCGACAAAGATGGTAAGGCTTGCAAGAAATATTTATTTGCAATGGGGATGTTTCTCTAGCGCATCAAATTCAAATACATAAACGTAAAGGGTGCACTTTTAACACAAACAGAAGTAGTCAGGAACTTAGGACAACTGAAATAGAATTAGCTTTTAACTTCAGCTTTTCATCTATAGAGGAGCTTAACTCAGCTCTGCCTCGAGTGGTAGCTTATGAACATTGCAGCCTCATAATATCAGCTGTTCTTCTCACAGCGTGGGTTCAGAACACAGGTGCAAATAATTAACTCTTCAAGGCACAGGCAGCAGAAACAGCAATGTTTGTATTTCCTTTCATACAATGTGCAAAGCTTTTTTTATATTACTCTTCTTTACAGCATATAGAGCAGTCAACGCTACACGGGTCAGTGCTTACGGTATGTAAATCATTTTCTACCTGCATCAAATCCTCTAACTTAACAGAACTACAATCTTCATTAAGCTTTTGCTGTTTTCCTGCTTTAAGTTCTAGAAACTGCTTAAATTCTTGGAAGAGCAATTCAGCCTGCTTATTATCAGATTGGGCTTTGTCAGCAAATGTTATGCCCTTCTCCCAGTCACTAACAGTTCCCACTTCAGCACTCGTCTTAAACAGTTCAGGGCAGTGCACAGGTTTCTTCAACCAAGCAGTCTATCATGGCTTGTATCAGAACTGCCTTCTTTCTGCCAGGCTCCTCTCCTCTTTGGTAGCTCAAGAGCTTTCCAGGTGTGGGTTTTTCTGGGCTTACCAGGTCCAGGCTCTATCCTGTAGAATGAGTTTTCTTCAGTGTGTGCCTGCCTTTGAGGCTTTCTATGCCAAGTTTCTGTCTTCTCCCAGGATTCTAAAACATGGCTCCGTCCATTCCTCACAGGACTCCTCTTAACAGCACATTTAGAACTCCTTGCAGAACCTTTCCAAACACTCTCAAATCTTCCAGACTCACTCGTACAGCCAAACTGCTTCCTGGTCTCGGATCCACTCTCCGACGACCTCGTCTTGGAGCCACTCTCCCACCTGGTCCCACACGTAATCTGCTTAGCAGCTTTGTTCAATGCTTTAAAAAGGAATTCTTTTCCCGGCACACCTTGTCCAACCCCTGGGTGTGCCCAATCAGCATTGCCTAACTCCTCCCCTGGGCTGGTGTCTGTTCTCAGCTCAGAAGAGCAGTATGTTTTTTTCCTTCTAGGATTGAAAATCCTGTGTAAATCCTTTCGCTTTTCAGGATTTTCTTCAATCTCCATCTCTTCTGGAGGGCATTCTTCACCACAGATCCCCCCCCCCCCTTAAGATATCATGAGCTGGCTTCTGACCAGGGGCACAGCACATGATTCTACTTAGGGCGTCCGTGTTCTGATGGAGTTTTCCGGCTCTATGCTCCACTTGAAATTCGAAAGCCTGAAGAGCCATAAACCATCGCGTTAGCCTTGCATTATGATTATACATTTGATTCAGCCACTTCAGTGGTGCGTGGTCTGTGATCAAGGTAAATCTTCAGCCTGTGAGATAAAACCGCAGTGCATCAATGGCCCACTTAATGACCAGACATTCGCGTTCTATCGTCGAGTATCGTCTTTCAGCCGGGGCCAGCTTCCGGCTGAGATATAGCACCAGGTGTTCTGTACCGTCATGCCGCTGTGACAGTACTGCACTGAGGCCTGTCTCAGACGCGTCTGTCTGCACTAGAAAAGGTTGGGTGAAATCCACACCCCTCAGAACTGGTGCTGCACATAATTTATCTTTCAGCAGTTGGAATGCCCCTTCAGCATCGTCCCGCCACTTCAGTTGATTAGGCGCGTTCTTTTTCAACATATCAGTCAAAGGAGCACTTTTTTCCGCAAAACCTGGGATGAACCGTCTGTAGTAGCCTACTAAACCAAGGAAGCTCCTTAACTGTTTCTTATTAGTAGGTTTTGGGAAGGCTTGAACAGTGGCTATTTTGTCAGTAAGAGGTTTCACCACCCCATTACCCACCAGATGGCCCAAATATTTTACTTCCCGGCCTCCAAACAAACATTTAGCTGGGTTTAACGTGAGGCCAGCGTCCCGTAGTGCCATAAGAACAGCTTCAACTCTAGGGAGATGTTGGGTCCAGTTGTCACTATGAATGACCACATCATCCATGTAGGCGACCGCGTATACTTGATGTGGTCACAAAACCAGGTCCATTAGGCGCTGACACGTGGCGGCAGCTCCGTGCAGGCCAAAGGGCATTCTTTTAAATTGGTACAAGCCGACTGGGGTACTGAATGCCGTCTTCTGTCTTGCATCTCTGGTCAGTGGAACCTGCCAGTACCCTTTTGTCATGTCTAGGGTGGTGAGGTATCTGGCACGGCCTAGGCGATCAAGGAGTTCTTCGATCCGTGGCATCGGATAAGTATCAAAGCGAGATATCAGGTTAACTTTTCTGAAATCGATGCAGAAGCGCATGGAACCATCTGGTTTGGGTACCAGAACAATTGGGCTGTTCCATGGGCTTCGGGACTCCTCAATAACACCCATCTGTAGCATCTCTCGTACTTGCCGCACAACCTCTTCCTTCTTTGCCTCCGGCAACCTGTATGGCCGCTGGCGCACTATCTCACCGGGTGGTGTTATTATCTTGTGGGCGATCAAATCTGTCTTACCCGGCATTGGCGTGAGGACATCCTTATATCTGGCCAGTAGCTGAGCAACTTCCTGCTTCTGTGCCCAGGAAAGGCCTTCATCAAGTCTGGGCTCCGGATTACTTTTACACTCAGCCAGTTGTGGCCCAAGATCTTCTTCTTCTTTTTCCTCCACAACTGCTGATAAGCCCTGGAAACTGGTGCCCCCTGTCGACCCAAAACCTCCTGTTCCGCGGGCCGTTGTTGACAGGCTGGACACTTCTTCAAGAGGAGGCAGACCCACGCGTTCGCAAATTAATTGCGCTACTCGATCTCCAACTACTATCTTGAAGTCCTCCTTTCCGAAATTAAACAGGAGAATTTTTATAGAGCCTCTGTAATCCGGGTCTATAACTCCGGCTCCTACATCAATAAAGTGCTTTACAGCGAGACCCGACCGTGGGGCTATTCGGCCATAACAGCCTAATGGCATCTCCATTTGTAAAGCCGTATCAACTAGGGCTTTTCCTTGTCTAGGAACCACCACATCCTCTGCGCTGCAAAGGTCATAACTCGCAGAGTTAATTGAGGCTCTCTTAGGGGCCTGCGCATTAGGGCTCATCTTGCAATATTTAAGCACGAATACTGGCTTTTTTACAGCTTCTTCTTTCGGGATTCCTATTTTCCCCTTTGGCTTCTTTAGCTGGGCAAACAAGGGACTAGGAATCATGTTTTTCCCCGTGGTTTGTGCCAAAGCTTCTACTGAGGGTACTCGGGAATCTTCCTGTTCTTTTAGTAGTAAGCCCTGTTCTACCCCTTTCTGGAATTGCGGCCAGTCTCTACCCAAAACTATATTGTGCGGTAGCTTAGGCACTACTGCTATGGAGATTTTCCTATTATCCCCCAACCCTTTCACCTGGAGGTTGTACACGGGGTATAATGAAGTGCCTCCATGAACGCATCGAATTTTTACTGTGTGTACAGGCTGAATTGCTACCCCCGATGCTTCAATTTGCTGCCACAGCGCCTTAGACAGCATTGTCTGCTCTGCGCCGGAGTCTAGTAGCGCTGTGGTGGCAATTCCCTGCACCTCTACATCAATTAGAAATCCTTCTCTGGCCTTCTGTGCATTCACTGCTACTAAAGCTGTCTTTACATAACAATTTTTCTGTACATGGCCCTCTCGACCGCATTTAAAACATTTCCTATGCGAAATCGGATCTTTCATAGTTGGCATGCACATTCTTCCTGTCTCATCACTTAACCTCCACCTCTTTTCTGATTCCCGTATCGCTGTCCCCTTAGAAACTCTGCCACCTTCATGGGCCGTTAACTTGGCTTCCATGAAGCACTCCGTGAGGTCACTAGCCTCTTGCGGGGTTTTACAGCTCTGTAAAATCAGGAAGGTACGTACTTCGGTGGGTACAGAACTCATATACTGCTCTAATATGAGACTATCAATGATGGACTCTTTGGACCTACCCCCTGGATCAAGCCATTTGTTTATCAGCATGCAAATCCTATAACACAAAGCTTTTGGGGTTTCATTTGGTTTCAACTTTACTGCTCGTAGGAGATTGTGATAAACTAGCGGCGTGAGGCCCAGCCTCTCCCTGACCGCTCTCTTAACTTCATCATAATCCTCAGCGAGATCAGGTGGCATACTTCTATATGCGGCCATGGCCTCCCCAGTCAGGGACGCGGCAAAACGGATGGCCCAGTGCCCTTTGGGCCAGGCACTTAAATGCGTCACTCTCTCAAAGCACTCTATATAATCATCAATAGCGTCTGTATCCTTAAACTGTCCAAAATTGAACATGGTCCCTGGGAAAAATCTGGTGGGGCGTTTGATGGCTCCGACTGCTTCCTCTGCTCGGCAACCCATGCTTGTAACATGCCCAATAATGGTTTCTGCTGCGCTTGAAGGCTTGCAGCATTTCTTTCTTGGGCCTCCAAGGTCAAGTCTCTCTGCCTCTCTAGCTGTGTGGCCATCCACTTAAACACTTCTTGGGTATCCAGAGACATCCTTGGAACTTCTGTGAACACAAACAGAAAGAAAAAACCCAAGTGCGATATCACCAAAAAAAATAAAAACCCCTCTTTTTTTTTTTTTTTCAAACCAGGCCTAGCAATCACCCCTTGCCCGTATCCTGACCTCTCCCGGGTGGATACTTTTTACCTGGCTTAGGTGGTGCTTCAGGCTTTACCAATCACGTTGCAGCCAGTAGCCCTCCGATGCTGTGACTCCTTCCCTTCCGGATAGTCTGCAGCTGGGCTCCTCCTGGGCAGTTGCCTCCTGTATCTTCCGTGTGGCACCTTTAGCGCAAGCGTAGAATCCTCAAAATGACACCACTTGCGACGCTCCTGCCTGCGCCCTGGAGCTAACAGGCAGGAGTGGCCTTAATGTCCCTTAGGAGTAGAGGTAAACTGTTCCCTAGGGATGATGGGAATTGTAGTTCACACTCTTTTCTCTCGGGAATGAAGTGTAGTTGCGACAAAGATGGTAAGGCTTGCAAGAAACATTTATTTGTAATGGGGATGTTTCTCTAGTGCATCAAATTCAAATACATAAACGTAAAGGGTGCACTTTTAACACAAACAGAAGTAGTCAGGAACTTAGGACAACTGAAATAGAATTAGCTTTTAACTTCAGCTTTTCATCTATAGAGGAGCTTAACTCAGCTCTGCCTCGAGTGGTAGCTTATGAACATTGCAGCCTCATAATATCAGATGTTCTTCTCACAGCGTGGGTTCAGAACACAGGTGCAAATAATTAACTCTTCAAGGCACAGGCAGCAGAAACAGCAATGTTTGTATTTCCTTTCATACAATGTGCAAAGCTTCTTTTATATTACTCTTCTTTACAGCATATAGAGCAGTCCATGCTACACGGGTCAGTGCTTACGGTAGGTAAATCATTTTCTACCTGAATCAAATCCTCTGACTTAACAGAACTACTATCTTCATTAAGCTTTTGCTGTTTTCCTGCTTTAAGTTCTAGAAACTGCTTAAATTCTTGTAAGAGCAATTCAGCCTGCTTATTATCAGATTGGCCTTTGTCAGCAAATGTTATGCCTTTCTCCCAGTCACTAACAGTTCCCACTTCAGCACTCGTCTTAAACAGTTCAGGGCAGTGCACAGGTTTCTTCAACAAGCAGTAAAAATAGGAAGTTGTGCTTTACCTTCTCTATCATGGCTTGTATCAGAACTGCCTTCTTTCTGCCAGGCTCCTCTCCTCTTTGGTAGCTCAAGAGCTTTCCAGGTGTGGGTTTTTCTGGGCTTACCAGGTCCAGGATCTATCCTGTAGAATGAGTTTTCTTCAGCGTGTGCCTGCCTTTGAGGCTTTCTATGCCAAGGTTCTGTCTTCTCCCAGGATTCTAAAACATGGCTCCGTCCATTCCTCACAGGACTCCTCTTAACAGCATGTTTAGAACTCCTTGCAGAACCTTTCCAAATACTCTAAAATCTTCCAGACTCACTCGTACAGCCAAACTGCTTCCTGGTCTCGGATCCACTCTCCGACGACCTCGTCTTGGAGCCACTCTCCCACCTGGTCCCACACGTAATCTGCTTAGCAGCTTTGTTCAATGCTTTAAAAAGGGATTCTTTTCCCGGCACACCTTGTCCAACCCCTGGGTGTGCCCAATCAGCATTGCCTAACTCCTCCCTTGGGCTGGTGTCTGTTCTCAGCTCAGCAGAGCAGTATGTTTTTTTTCTTCTAGGATTGAAAATCCTGTGTAACTCCTTTCGCTTTTCAGGATTTTCTTCAATCTCCATCTCTTCTGGAGGGCATTCTTCACCACAGGTGTTGGTGGTGGCATGGGAAGTGGCACCAGTCTGCAGCAGACAGAAACCTTGTCCTGGTCGTGTGCACCATATGCATTGCAGCATGTGCCAAAGGCCAGCTGAAGGGAAGCATGTCAGCAACAGGACTTTTTCTCCCCATAAGGCAGCACTGTGGTGCAACACACACAGTTGGTGTGTACATGTGTGGAGGATCACAGGTTCAGATCACAGGTTCAGATTTTGTATTGCTTCTTCCTGTGGACAAGGTTTAGATGACAGTGTAAGTACAGTTCCAGCATGTGCAACACCCAAGGAAATGGCCAGCAAGGGTGGAAATACTCACCAGAAGCACTGACAGTCTCCACTATCCACAGCTGATTGGAGGCTAATAGCACACAGTAACAATGTGTGGTGAGGCTAAGGCACAGTAATAGTGCTGGAAAACAGAGTACAATTTATCAGTCCTTGAGCTGACATTGAGACAGGAGTGTCAAGCAGGAATGCCAACCATTTCTACTTTTGCACAGTTATTTATTATTACAACTTTCTATACCGCATTTTCCTAAAGATCAAATGTGGTTTACAATGAACAATTTGAATAGTACTGTGAAAGGTACTTCTTCAGTTACAAAGAACTTTTTAATTATATACATTAATGGTCAAGGCTGATTTACATAAAACTACATACACTTACATTGAGCTATGTATCATTTTGTTGTTAGATAGGGGTGTAGACCTATACAGTATAAAGTAATGAAGCATTCTTGGGGGTTATAGGGAGGGGTGATTGGCGACCTATGTAGAAGGATTTAAGTGAAGGAGTGAGGAGGATCAATGGAGTTGAGGTTAGTAGAGGATCCAAAGTGAAGGGTGAATAGATGCACAGTATGCCAATGAGAGTGTATGCGTGTGTGTGTATGGCTCCCCTTTGTCCTGTGGTTTTCTGCACTGCATTTTGGCTCACATTGTCCAGGTTTTTCACAGCCTGTTTGGAAAATGTGAATAAGGTGAGGCAGATGATTGTGGGTATTGCCTGAAACAGTGCAGATTGCCCTGGATGTGTCTGCCACAATGGTAGGGTCACTGGCTAAAATCCCATTGGGCCTGTCTGCCCCATGTATTGCCTGGGTGGCCACAGTATGTCATGTTGAAATGGGACTCTCACTATGACCAAAAATTGACCATGGCACAGCTATGTATCCACATAGAGCTATTATAATGTCTACTTCCAGTGATGTGGATGCATTCTCTGTCTGGGGATGCCAGTCACTGAGCAAACAGCTGGGTGTCAATGCTGAGTATCCCAAGTCAGAGTGCTAGTGGTCACACTATCCACATGTATGCTGACCAGCAGACCAACCGTAGTTGGTTTATGCTTGGCTGATACAGCCCAGCAAAGGGCAACAGGGGCAATCTTTCTGCCCATGCTGTAGTTAATTGTTAGTCCTCAATAGTTGGGGAAGCAGTGGTTCATGGCCTACTCATGTGGTCCTGGCAGGACCATAGCAGTAGCCCCATGCCAGCCTATACACCCCCACTGCAGTGCCTGTCTATGGCAGCAGCAAATTGACACTGACCACTAACCTGCACTGTTATCAGAGGATTAGTGTTCAACATGCTCAGAACACAGAGCCGAGCTGTCACTGTCAGCATGCAGGAAACAAGAAGAAAAGCGTAACACACTACTGAAAATATCTGCCACATACCAGCAGTGATGTGAACTTACAGCATGCCCAGCAGATACCTTCTCTAACAATGCAGGTTCAGTAGACCAGGTACTGGGCACCCGTCCTCACCCTCAAGGTGACAGCTGAAACTGCTCTGCAGCACAACTTGCTATTGTTATGTGCATGTAGCACACACAGCCATTGCATTTTACTGAGCTGATATGCTGAATCAGTGCATTTTTCATTGGTTCTTCAGCTGCAGACTTCTGTTTTGTATGTGCAGTGCCTCATGGATAGTGGTGGCCCAAGCTATGCAAACACAGACAGCAAACAGTTTGATCAGAGATCTGCAGGCTCTATACATTTGCATAAAGTTGAGTGGAGGAGTAGTAATCTACTGGTTGATGCAATGTTGCCATAGTCATAGAAACATAGAAACATGATGACAGAAAAAGACCACATGGCCTATCTACTCTGTCCTTCCATAACAACAACTACAACAGTCCACTTTTTACCTTTAGAGATCCTCTGTGTTGGTCCCATGCTTTTTTGAATTCAGTTACTGTCCTCATCTCTACCACCTCCACTGGGAGACTATTCCATGGATCCACTACTCTTTCTGTAAAGAAATATTTCCGCATATCACTCCTGAATCTATCTCCCTTCACCCTCATCCCATGTCCCCTCGTAGCAGAACTTGCTTTCAATTGAAAGAGACTCTCTCCCTGAACATTTATGCCACGGAGGTATTTAAACATCTCAATCATATCACCTCTATCCCGCCTTTCCTCTAAGGTGTACATATTAAGATCCTTAAGTCTGTCCTCATATGCTTTATAATGAAGCCCACTAATCATTTTAGTAGCCACCCTCTGCACCGACTCCATCCTGTTCACATCCTTTTGAAGGTGTGGTCTCCAGAATTGCACACTATACTCCAAATGAGGTCGCATCAAAGACTTATACAGAGGCATTATCACCTCCTTTTTTCTGCTAGCCATTCCTCTCCATATGCACCCAAGCATCCTTCTAGCTTTTGCCGTCGCCTTTTCTACCTGTTTAGCTACTTTAAGATCATCAGACACAACCATGCCTAGGTCCCGCTCTTCTTTAGTGGACAAAAGTACTTCACCTCCTATACTTGGATTGCTGCAGCCCAAATGCATGACCTTGCATTTTTTAACATTAAATCCCAGCTGCCAAATTCTTGACCATTCTTCAAGCTTAGCTAGATCCCTCCTCATGTTATCTACACCTTCCTGGGTGTCTACTCTATTGCAGATTTTGGTATCATCTGCAAAGAGGCAAATCTTACCTGACAGCCCTTCCGCTATATCACTAACAAAGATGTTAAAAAGAATCGGACTAAGAACAGATCCCTGGGGCACACCACTGGTAACATCCTTCTCCACAGAGTGAGCTCCATTTACTTGTACTCTTTGTCGCCTCCCACCCATCCAATTTCTAACCCAAGCAGTAACTTTAGGGTCCATCCCTAGGGTGCCCAGTTTGTTTATAAGTCGCCTGTGAGGAACAGTGTCAAAGGCTTTACTGAAATCTAAATACACCACATCTAGAGCTCTCACTCGGTCCAACTCCCTGGTCATCCAGTCAAAGAAATCAATCAGATTTGTCTGACAAGACCTGCCTCTGGTGAATCCATGCTGCCTCGGATCCTGTAATCCGCTGGACTCCAGAAACCTCACTATTTTCTCTTTCAGCAGCATTTCCAATAATTTACTCACCACCAAAACTAAACTAACCGGCCTGTAGTTTTCAACCACATCCTTACTTCCGCTTTTGTGTAAAGGCACCACATGAGCCTCTCTCCAGTCCTTTGGCACCACTCCTGACTCCAACGTGGCATTGATAAGGTCAGTCAGTGGAGTTGCTAGAACGTCCCCAAGTTCCCTCAGTATTCTAGTGTGTATCCCATCTGGTCCCATCGCTTTGTCTACTTTAGTAAAATCTCTAGGGTTTGATTCCCACTTGTTCATTTGTGCCTGGGTGCACTTGCACAATCCTGGCTCTATTGTGACCTGCAGACAATCATTCTTCTACATTTCTATGCATTATGGCCACATGTTGGGTAACCCAACATGGCATTCCCCATCCTGGACATCTGTGAGCATGGCTTTAGTGACTGCTGCAGTGCATTGCAGCGGGTCAATGATGTATTCGCAGCAGATGTCTGGTCAACTTGTATGGATGTGTTTTCTGTTTTGCAATCATTGTGACTTCACAGCTTTACGTAAAGAGGATACATCTCGTACATTCAGGAACTTAACATCTGTTGCATAGCCGTCCCCTACTCTGTTCTGCCATCATTACTTGCCCCACATGGGGCAAATGGGCTTAACTTGTCCCTTTCTATCATGCCATTCTGTCAGATGTATTGTCTTGCAGTTGCACAGGATGAGGCACCAGTCCCACCCATGCAAATGGTGTTTCATGTACCTCATGGCACTACTACTTTTGGTTCACACACACCAAATGCTTTTGGCCTGTATGATCCCATATATCCTCCCACCATACACAATGCAAATTCTCTGCTTGGATGATCCATGGCACAGCCCTTCACCCACCATTTGACCATCAGGAAGATTCATGGTGGGGCAACTTACTAGCAGTAAACTGCCCCACCATGGCCCTCAGGGGTCATTTGCAGCAGTTAGCCATATCATGCATACCTCTCTTGTGACTGCTCCACATGCACACTCATGGACAATCCTCCCTTTGCTGACCGCATTAGGCACATGTTCTTCCACCCAGACACTGCCCTGGCCTATGGCATGCTACACATTGACAGTACATCTGGATACATGTCCACACCTCACAGACACTATAATATAGCTTATGGCATGGTGTATGCTTTTAGGTGCATTTAGAACTGCATGCCTGTCACAGCATCCCCTGCTGCTGCATCCTCTCCGCTGACTCTGCTGCCGACACCACCCACCCATGACACAGTCAACACCTACATTGATCATCATCACTAGACAACTGCCTATCTCGCCTAGTCAGCAGCATAGGCCTGCTGTACGATCAAACATGCTCATCACACATACTGCCACATTGCTAGACATCAGGTAAGTCAACTCCATCAGCTAGCAATTGTGATTGCATCTATCCCTTCTCTAATGCCTCCCTGCCCCCCCCCCTTTCAGTGTTTCAGTGGCTTTTCTGCATTAAGGTACATGCCAGACACCTTCCCGCAGCATGTGCTATTACCACACGATAAGTGTCCACTACCCTCCCTTAATGTCCTGTTACCACACGGTAAGTATCCAATATCACCCCTTAACACTGGAACATCTCTGACACACCCAGCATACCACACAGTAACCCCTTATTGCTCCTGTTAATGCACAGAAAAGACTGATCCTTTACCGCCGTTTAGTAAACATTCCCCTTAGTATTTGCTTTCCTATTTATATTTTAAACATGTCACATCTTTTTCTATTCTAAATAAAATGTCCGGCAGCTTAGTAAATAAACACCTAACTTCACTCTTGAACAATTTTCCAATGCATGACCTTTCCAGAAAATGTAATTTACATGCTGGTTCTAACGTGCTCCTTTTATTAAAATAAGATCAGATATCACCTTTCAATGCCCTTTGGAACACTGAACTGTCTCGTGCATTGGACCAGGTTGCCCCTTTAAGACCTTGTAAATCTCGCCACACTACTCATCACCCCTGGTTCCATGCGGGACTTCATTTACACCGTTCCCAGCTATGGAGAGCTGAACATCTCTGGCGGATGTCTCGATCTGTAGTTTCCTATCAGTATTTTAAGTCCTGCCATGCTCACTACCGTTCCTGTATTCATCAAGCTAAGAGTTCCTTCTACTCTACGTCAATTACCTCAGCCCCCAACAGATCTCGACACCTCTTTGCCACTTTGAATACGCTTTCTCAACTACAGTCTTCTTCCTCTTGTAAGCCTTCCACTGCCGTGCCGGCTCCCAGTCCTACTAGCCTAGCCTCCTTCTTCTCTTCCAAAGTTCGAGACCTTCGTTCATCTTTACCGTTCTGTTCGCAGGCTTTGTCCACACCCTCGCCCTTTTCACCTACATCGCCTCCGCTGTTATCTCACACTTGGGTTAACTTTCATCCAATCACCTCTCCAGAGCTCCTCAAACTTTTGTTTACTACTCGTAAGACTACCTGCCCCTCAGACCCCATTCCCTCTTCTTGGTTCTCTGAGCCTTCTGCAGCTTTACTCCAACCTCTCCTTGCTATTCTTAACTCCAGCCTGTCGCGTGGCACCTTTCCTCACTCATGGAAACATGCCTTGGTACGCCCCCTTCTAAAGCATCCTTCTTTGGACCCCTCTCTACCTGCAAATTACCGCCCGGTGTCCAACCTTCCCTTTGCTTCCAAAATTCTGGAAAAGGTTCACATCACCTAGATTCCACACATTTTCTACACCCTTGGCAATCCGATTTCTGACCTGGGCACAGTGTTGAAACTACTATCACGGCAGTCATGAATGAGATCCACACTTCCTGTGATCATGGTGATATTACGGTGGCGGTATCCCTTGACCTCTCAGCCGCCCTTGATTTGGTAGATCATTCTCTTCTTTCTCGGTTACGGGATGCGGGTATCCATGGCACCGTGTATCGCTGGTTCTACTCTTTCTTATCCTTTCGGTCGTTTGCAGTCACCTCAGCCTCCTCCACCTCTGATAGCTTTCCTGTCACCTGTGGTGTTCCACAAGGCACAATCTTGGCTCCCCTACTGTTCAACATCTTTCTGGCTCCTCTAGCTTTGTTGGTCCAACAATCAGGGATTTCAGGGTATTATTATGCAGATGACATCTTTCTCTTACACTATACATCCTCCTCCCACCCTGATATTACTCCCCTTGAGATCTGCCTATCTTTGGTCTCTTCTTGGCTCTCCTCCAACTGCTTGATTCTTAATGTTTCTAAGACTGCAGCTATTTGGTTCACCCATGGTTCTTCCACTCCATTACCCACTCCCTCTTTCTCAGGCACCCCTATCTCCCTGATCTCCAAACTCCGATATCTTGGTGTTATTCTCGACAGCACTCTTACCTTCCACAACCACATTTCCTTGATTTCTCGATGCTCGTTTTTCTGTCTTAGGCAAATTCGTGCCATTAGACCATTTCTTTCTTCTCAAGCCCTTACTACCCTCCTCCTTTCCCTGGTCATAACTAGATTGGATTTCTGTAACTCGATCTATGCTGGCATTCCCCAATACCAACAACATTGATTGCAATTACTACAGAACACAGCTGCTCGAATGATTTTACATGCCTCCCCCCATGATCATGTTACCCCACTCTTGCTGCATCTTCACTGGCTACCATTGAAATTCCGGATCCCCTTCAAGATTCTCACTCTAGTGCACCAAGCCATCTATCTCCACACACCCCAGTACCTCTCTAATCTGTTAAATTTTCATACTCCCACCCGTGGCCTCCGATCTGTTCATGTTGATCATCTGCACCTCCCAGCCCCTTCTCAAGCCCATTTGCAATCCACCCGAAAATCAGCATTTTTCTACCTTGGCCCCGCCCTCTGGAATTCCCTTCCTACTGCTCTCCGACTTGAAGATTCCTATTCCAAATTCCGTTCCCTTCTCAAAACCCACTTCTTTTCCTTAGCTTTTAATGTCCCCCCTGAATCTGTATGACCCCACTCTCCCTGTTGCACTGTTTTTGCTAACTCTTTCTCTCTCGTCTTTTCTTTTCAGTGATTGTAATTTCTTTTTTCTTTTCTTACCTAATGCTATTATGTATATTGTAAACCGCCCCGATGTAATGGGGGCGGTATATCAAGTTGTGAATAAACAATAAACATGTTCCCTGTAAAATAGTTATCTCCAAGTTATAATGCCCTGTTCAATGTAATTTCAGTTTGTTCAATGTAAACCGCACTGATGCAGAACAGCGCGGTATATAAGAGAATTTAAATAAATAAACAATAAACATACCCCTAGACACACAACTCGTTCATTCCATCTTAACCGTCTCACTCTCCCTTCCCCCTCTCTTGCTCATCTACAGTCCACCCGCTCCTCAGCCTTTTTCTTTGCAGGCCCTGCCCTTTGGAATTCCCTCCCCACCTCCCTCCAACTCGAGCCCCATCTCCCCTCTTTTAAGCGTGATCTAAAAACCCACCTCTTCTCCCTGGCCTTTGACCTTCCCTCCCCTTTTGTGTCATTCTAATCTCTAAGTCTCGTGTCGTATCCCTTCTTTCTCCCGCTTTCCTCTCAAAGATTGTAACTTCCTTTTCCTTTCCTCTAACCTAGTACTTTCTTTAACTATTTGTATTTTGTGAACCACTCTGCTTCCCCAGAAGGGCGGTATATCAAGTGAAATAAACATAACAAACATAAACATAAACATATAACATAAAATAGAATATACTGAAAACTTTAATCGAATGAGCATTATGCTGTGGTGTAAATTCCATTAGGCCAGTCCCTGCAGTGCAGAGGGTCCAGGAAAGGAGGCCTCCCAACATTGCAGATGCTCCTGGATCTTCGGAGGTAGAGTCATCCTACTCCGAAGGCCCTTTGTGATATGTTGTTTGAAAGCCCTTCATTTGAATTTTTGCAACTGGCAATGTGTAAATATAAATGAACCTAAAAGCATGCCTTGCAATTTTGTTAACTGACATTCTTTCCTAAATCTTTTGCTGCTACAGACATCCACTGCACTCATGTCACAGAAACATATTTTTGAAATTCAAAAATACCACTGGTTAGAGATATAAATGCCTCGAGGTTATGTGAGATATGTTATAATCATACTTTTCATCTTCCTAAACTGATTTATTTTCTGCTTCCATTATTTTATGCTGAGTGTTAGAAAGTTTATTCTGAGTTCTACAAAAGCCTTCACCTTTTTATATATTTATTTTTTGCCTCTACTGTGGAACAATTTTCTCATTCTAGTTGACCTTCAAATAAACTTACTTTATGACATTCTGTGTTGTGCCAGCTCTAATAAAAAAGGAAAATTTAACAAGAAAGCAATAGCATGAATGTAAAAGTGATCTATCAGTAAGCATATAGAATGGTATAAACAATGGATCTTGATATCTTGCTTTATGCATGCTGTCTTATGTCAACATAGAGAGTATTTACCAAAGTGCACCATGGTTTTTCACTTAACACACATTTAGTATGAAAATGAACGTGCACTAAGGGAAAAGCCTCTGTAGTAATTGTCAGGGGTGTTACCAGCATGTCCGCAACAGTTTAGAGGTAATTGCAGCCACGCTAATTGCAACATTGATAACACATAATATGTACTCCCACACTAACTGAATTGTGACCACTATGCCCACTCTCCATCCCTAACCTGCCTATTCTCCACCCCAATGCATGAAGCCAGCTAGCGCGCAAATCAGCACATTGTAGCTGTCATGCTAAATTGCCATGGGCCCAAGCACGGAGTTGCCATGCACAAAAGTGCTTAGTATAATGTTATAATTAAAGGCACCTCAACATACCTAAAGTTGTACCAGCAATCTCTGTTTTAACCATTATTGTATAAAGTTGACTGCTCAATGTAAATATTGTTTGAAATGTTCAAGGTTCCACGTAAACCTCTATGATCTCTGTGAAAAGCAGTATATAAGTCCAGCCAAATAAATAAATAAAAAAGGGATACATAATTTGGATCAATGAATTTTGACATATTGGTACAGCAATATTAATAATTTAGTTGTTTAAAATTGTTTAGAAGGTTCTTTTAAAAGCCTTATTCATGATTTACACATGTAACTACGGGCACTTGGACATGGAAATGGCATTCACATGTACATGATGATTTTAGAAAGACCTCAGTTTACATGTGGATGTTCTTACTATGTGGAAATTGCAAGAGGATGTGCCAGAGCATGATTACGGCAAGGCCTGGACAGGTACAAAAAAATCAATATGTCTTTTGCTTATTTCATATGGAGAATGCATGCATATAGCCAAAAATGTCCATCTAGGAATTTACAGCTGCTCCCCAGCATGTTTAGGTTTCTAAAACGTGCTTGTTTCGTCTAACTCTTTACAGGTGGGATTCAGGGGATTATCCTCCTCAATCCCCTGCTGTTTATTTCCCCCTCCGCATTGAAATTAGGAAAGATAGCAGCATCCGTAGTTAACTGCTGGCATTTATACGTTTAGGTTTGCAAAATGTTTCACAATATGTGTAAGTCACAAAATAGTGCCTACATGTGAAGATCCAAAACAAAAAGAAAAAGGGGGAGAGAGGTTAATGAAAATGCCACGGAATAAATGAATTGCCACAGTAGATGTATTCAGCCCGACACGGCCGTGCTTAGGTACAATATGCCTGCATCAGGGGCAATTATTGCAATCCAAGGAAAATATGTATAAAAACAGATTGTGGTATCAGCAATATTCTTTGCCATGCAGTCTGCATCTTACAGGTATATCTAGCGCTGTCTCCTCCATTGCTTTTTCTCATGTGTAGGCTTGTCCCTCAAAATGTGGATTCAGACCCACATGCACTCCTGCACTTCCATTTTGGTATTTTAGAAACAGTTCTAAGTTTATCAAAGCCGTTTCTAAAATATCCACCTGAATTGTAAATATTCTAACCTTGATGCCTCTGTACCAGTCTCCACTTCTTTTCTAAATTGTACAGATGCATGGAATAGTTTCCCGGTGAAGATAGTAGAGACAAAGACTGTATCTGAATTCAAGAAAGCATGGGACAAACACAGAGGATCTCTAAAGGAAAAAGGACTATAGAGCTTAATGGGTTGTATGGAAGGGCAGACTGGATAGGCCGTATGATCTTTATCTGCCGTCATGTTTCTATGGGGTATGTTTACTAAACCGCGGTAAAGTCACCAGCGGTAAGGGCAGTGTTAAGGTGTCTGAAGCCATATAAGGCAGTGGGCGGGTAGGGGGCGTGCAGGAGTTAGGGTGCCTTGAGCCATTTAACGTGAGTTAACAGGACCAAGTGCGTAAGGTGACAAGAAGTCCTAAGGAGAGACAAGGCATCTTAAGAGGTGAAAAAGCACCTTAACAGGAGATAAGACACCTTAAGATGTAATATGGTGCCTTAACAGGAGATAACCAGCAGACCAAAAGACCAAAGAGATTTTTGTAATTAACAGGAGATAAGGCATCTTAACATGAGTTAAGGCACCCTAACATGAGACAAGGTGCCCTAACAGGGGAGAAGGTGACCTAAGGAGAGACAAGGTGCCCTAAGGTGGAAAGGATACATCTTAAGGCAGGAAAATAGCTTTAAACCAAACACTGGATAGAGCACCGAGGAATGTCAATGTACAGGTGATGGAAGGAAGGACAGATGGGAGTTGAAGGACCTGCCATGTCATGAGTACTCTATGTGGTAGCCAGTAAAGTGGACGCGGATATGGGAGGCAGCTGTACCGATGCACAGGGTGGTGTCAATGTAAAGTGCTGCAGTGATAGTGTGTGGCATAGGATGGGGAAGACTTGTCCCTCAGCAGAGGCAGAAACAGCAGGATGTTTGCAGCAACAGAAGGACAGAGTAGTAGTGGTTATATGCAGATCAGGCACATGAGAGGCAAACATGAAGAGCTGTAATGCGGAAAATGGTACCAGTGTAGGTCATGGAGTAGCAGCCTGCACAAGAAGACAGGACTGTATATAGCCAACAGAGGCAGATAGATGGGCTGAAGGATGGACGGCGGCTGAGGAGAGGGTGGTATGGGCAGCCAGCATTGATCTGCAGAGCCCTGATTATTGCAGGCATGAAAAGGATCTGAGTAGAACAGTCACAAAAGGAACAGGTTGGAATCAAACCCCTGTCCCCTGCTTATAAAGACAGTGAACTAACCAATAGGCTACACTTTCACCCCTCTATGCATAGCAGTGGCTGGATACAAAGAGCCTGCAGGTCACCATCTAAAATATCTGCTGTGTGTGCTGGTATAGAGTAGCCCCATCAGTACCCATGATGCAGTGCACATGCAGAACAACAGTTTACAGCTGATCACCAAATGGAGAATGCACTTAACCATCACTTCAGCTCAGCAAGAAGCACTGACAGTGTGTGATAAAAGCACAGCACTACTATAAACCATACTACAGAGCAGTTTCTGTGGTCACACTGAGAGTGAGGATGGACACCCAGCACAGGTCCCCAGTACCTGTCGTGCTTAAGATGGTCTCTGCTGCCCATCCCCACCACTATGTGGCAGGTGTTGTCTGCTATGTAATTATGTTAGTCATATCTGTCCATGTTGGACAGGGACCCACCTAGAACAGTATATGTCAATACTCACTGTTACAATACTGATACCATGGACACCAACCTCTTTGGGTGGGGGGTGGGGGGGGGAAGAAAGAAATCTAAACTTCAATGAGTTTGGTACTAGGGTCCTGATGGCGCTACCAGTATCAGTGGGAGTAGGCCTGGAACACCTCCTGTCCCAACCACCTAGGTCTAACATTCACCTGCAGCAAGCACAGTCGGACTACTCATGTTGCTATCAATGAGTTTTACAGCCATGCACATACTAATTACAGACAGTTGGCTAATCAGTACACATTGCATATGCCTGTAGCAACCATGGGCACCCAGAACAGGAGGTGCACCCACATTATTAGAGCTAAACACAATACCGTACTTTGAGGATACGTAGCTGTGCCATGGTCACTGCTCGGTCAGAGTGAGAGTGCCCTACCAGCATGACATGCTATGGTCACCCGGTCCTTGCAAGTAGCAATTGGGTGCTATGATATCCCACCCCCTGTGCAGACACATCCTGGCCTATCTGCCCAGTTTCAGCCCATATCCACAATACCTTTCTCCTCATCATGCACATTTCCAGGGTAATTCTGGAAACAGCTTAGGCACTGCAAGGCTCATTGAGGAGTAGAAAGATACAAAATAATGGATAGACACACACACACACACACACACACTCACTCACTCTCTCACTCTCTCTCATCGAGGCACTGTGCAAAATGGGGATGGCTGGCATTCCTGCCTGCCACTCTGGTCTCAATCTCAGCTCAGGCACTGATAAGGTGTGCTTATTGTGCAGGAGCTAGTAGTGCACTCTGATGTTAATGCATGCTCAGTGTGCCGGTGCTGTCAGACTGACTCTTCATCCAGCTGAGGATAGTGGAGCCTGTCTGTGTGGGTGTTTGTATCCTTGTTGGCCGATTCATTGGGGGTTGCACATGTTGGTGTTGTAACTGCACTGTGGGATAAAATCTAGCCACAGGAACATATACTGCATGATCCACAGCCAGGACCCACAGCTGTGACCCTCTGCTCTTATATACATCGACTTTGCGTAGTGCACCACAGTGCTGCCACATGGTCACATCATTTCCTGGGGCTGACATGCTTCCCATTAGACAAACCTTGGCAGATGTTGCACTGCACCTGCCAATGTTATGTCTCTTCAATTTGGGGAAGAGACGGCTGAGGGGTGTTATGTTAGAGATTTATAAAATATTGCCTGGAGTGGAATGGGTAAATGTAGGTCGAATTGTTTATGCCATCAGAATGTAGAAAGACTAGGGGACATGCAATGCGGCTACAGTGTAACCCATTTAAGATTACTAGGTGAAGATATTTTTTTAGTCAATGCGTTATCAAACCCTGCAATTCATTACCAGAGGATGTAGTAAAGACTGTTAGTGTAGCTGGGTTTAAAAAATGTTTGCACAGGTTCCTGGGAAGGGTCCATAAACCATTGTTAAAGAGGACCCGATATGCACACTGTGTGCCCCATTACAAGCATTGTGGATCTTGTGTGTCTTTTGTGGAAACTGCTAGGTACCTGTGACTTGGATTGGCCACTGTTGGACACAGGATACTGGGCATGATGGACCTTCGTCTGACGCAGTCTGGCATATTTTCAGGTTCTGTGAGTGGTGGAGGAGTAGCCTAGTGGTTAGAACACTGGCTTGGTAACCAAGCAACCCAGGTTCAATTCCCACTAGCACTCCTTGTGGCCTTGGGCAAGTCACTTAACCCTCCATTGCCTCAGAAGAAAGGCCTGGAAATCTACTTCCAGTCACACTGCCAAGAAAACCCAGGAGCTTCTGGGTCACAAGGAGTCAGGACTGACTTGAAGGCACACATTGCATTGCATGTGCTTATGTGCCACCTAGGCAACTGCCTAGTGCACCAGAAGCCCCCACTGCATGATCCACATGCACCCCCATTTGCACCATCAATATAGTGTTAGTAATAATAATGTTAATGTACATAGCTGTAAAACATTCTATGTTACTGAACATGTACCTTTTATTGTACTATTCAAAAATGTTCCTTATAAACCACATTTGATCTGCTGGAAAATGCAGTATAAAAATGTATAAAAAATAAATTAAATTAATAAATTAATAAATAGTGCCCTTTCATACGTGGGCACTATGCTGTTGCTGCTACTGGAGCGCTACTATCACTTCCTTGGGCTCAGCTGTCTGTGCAGCACATTGCAGACATTTAAATAGGCTCTCTCCCCTCAACTGCCCCCTTACCAACAGGTTTTGATATGTGGTAAGGTTCTGGTGTTAAGATGCCATCATTAAGTGAGCAGGGCCTTGTTCCTGTCCACTCCATGCCCACTGACCCCCTTCTCTCCACCTACTCTCCGCTCATAGGGCGCTTTATGCTGCCGATCCCGTTAACGTGTGCTAAAGCAGCAATAACGCACGCTAACAGCACATTAGTGCGCATTAACTGAACACTTGCTACTTTAGTGCGGTTTAATCAACATACCCCTATTTTTCTATCATTTCAAAAACTGCAATTTTGACATAAAGTATAAAATGGGAGGGAGGTACAGAAAAAAATCCCATTCAAAAATGCAGAAAATATAAACCTTCGCTCTCAAAAAAATCCACATCACTGGGGGTGTGACCCAAACCAAGGAAATAACTTCTATATATCTTTTCTTTCTTTTTTTTTTTTTGTCTGTAAACATCACTCAGTGCATACAAGACTGGCTTAAGAGTTGAGCCAGTGATGGACTGGCTCAGGGCGCACCAGAGTAGGGGAGCAGGAAGACTGCTTCACTGGCTCGCTTCCAGCCTGCTAGCTCCCTCCTCATTGTGGGTGTATTAATCTTTAACACAGCTGGGCGAGCATTTGCTTTTGCTCTGGCAGCTGAGCTGTACTCAAGTCACCAGCACGTGGCATTTTCATCATGCAAACAGCATGCTATAACATTTTTGCATGATAAAAATGGCATGTTGCCAGTAGCTTGAATACAGCACAGAAGCCGGATCAAAAGCAAATGTTCCCATAGCTATGTTAAACATGAATACAGCTGTGGTAAGTGGGACAGGGAGAAGAAGAAAAGAGGTGGCTGACTGGAACTGATGCTTAGGGGGGAAGATGCTGCGATTGGACAGGGGCTGATACAGAACAATGGAGGAAGGGACTGGAAAGGGGCTGGGAGGCTGGGATTGGAATGGTCTGATAGCAAGTAGAGAGGGCTGAGACTAGAAGAAATCTAAATTTGGGAAGGAGACTGGGACAGGAAATAGACTGATACTGTGGCTGGGGGGGGGGGCTGTCTGGGAAAGGAAATGAGCTGATACTATTGCTCAGGGGAGGGTTCTGGAATTGGAAATGGGCTGCTATTGTGGCTTGGGGGGAATGGAAGTGGTCTGATAATGGAACTGGGGTGTTGGCTATGACTGGAAATAGGATGATACTAAGGATAGGGGCTAGGATTGGAAATGGGCTGAGACCAAGACTGCGGAGGGGGCTGATGGGACTGGTGCTGATACTGGGGCTTGGGAGATGCACTGGAAATGGACTGATACTGGGTCTGGGGGGATGCGACTGAAAAAGGGCTGGGACTGGAAGAGGACTGGCACTAGTAGTGGAGTTCTGAGACTTGTAGAGAGCTAATCCTAGGGCTGGTGCCTGGGACTGAAAGAGGTCTGATGCTGGGAAATACTGGAGTCAGGATGGGAAAAGAGGGAGATGCTGGGAGAGTGAGAAGGGATAGGAGGACAGATATTGTGGAGTGGGGGAAGAAGCAAAGTCATAACCAATGGAAGGTTCAGAGGGAGGGGTATAAGAAGACATGATAGAGTCAGGAGGAGAAAATTCAAGGTTAATGAATATTAGAGAAGAAAGTAGATGGGTGAGTGCTGGAGAAAGGGACTAGGAGGCAGGAAGCAGGTACTAGAGACATGCAGATGTGGGAAAGCAGGGACTCTGCAGGTGGAGACTCTAAGATTGGGTGAAAAAAAAACAGAAGAAAGACTATGATAGATTGGGTATTGGAAGTATAAGTGGGGACTCAAGATTTGGGTGGGATTGTGAGGGTTGTGTGGGGGGATAGTAGGGATTTAAATTGATCAGAGATTAGGAGGACAGTGACGACAAGGTGAATTAAAAAAGGATATGAGTAGGGCTATGAGACCAAGTGCAGAAATATGGAGAGGAGCGAAAGTTTGAAGGGCCTGGAAGGTTTGGAGAGGGGGAAGGGGAGGGGGTTGGGAGGCAGTTAAAAAGTGCTATAGAGTTAATGAAGCCACAGGATGGGACAGGAATTCCTTGAAGGAGATGAGAGAGGGTAGAAATGGGGGAAGTAAAAGGGGAAATTGAAGTCTGTATAGGGGATAAGGCATATGAAAGGGCCTGGAGATGGAGAGAGAATGAGTACTAGGGTATGAGCTGGAATGGATTAAGGGATGAGAGACAAAGGTGGTAGATGAGGTTGGAGAGGGGATGAGTATAGAGGGCGGAAGTGGGGGACTAGAAAATAGGTAAAAGACTGGGATATTATGCTGGTGAAGGAATGAAACAGATGTAGAACTGAAGGTCTAGGGAAGTAAGGTTAGGAAATGGAAGCTAGTAAATAGGGAGACTGAAGATTGAAGGAGGGAGGAAGAGGAATAGAATGAAGCTATAGTTAAGTAAAAGGCAAATCAGAGAACAAGAGAAAACAGAAAAATCAGATGAAATGGAAAGATTAATGTCAGAGAAAGATGTAGGGAGGGAAAGAGCGATGACAGGGAATGTGAAGCAACAGAAAATGGAAGTGAGATCCTTGAAAAGGACTTAGAAGAAAATCAACAAGAAGTAAGTGTAAAAGAGAGACCAGGACCAACACAACTGGAAAATAAAATAGACAACAACGGTACAAGAATATAGCTTTGAAAATATGCATTTCTTATAGTTCATTACAGGAGGAAATGCATTTCTGTTTCTCTTTATTCAGTGTTTCACAGCTCAGTGTCTGTTTTGAGGGTTTCCATATTCAGTTGAGATAAGGGATTCTGTTAACATGTGGGTTCTCTCTAGGAATCTTTAGTAGTTCAGCTTGTTTTCTTTTTTCATCTGGAGGTTACTGGTGTTCTAGAATATTTGCAGTGATGATTTTCCATATGTAAGGTTGGTATCATTTGAATTCTTAGTACTACTGTTGAGTGTCCATTTGCAGAGTGTTGTGTTATTATGAACAGTGTCCAGCAGTGGAGGGAGTTTGTGGTGTTGTCACTAATGAGACTAGAATTTGAAAAACATTTTTGGTATGTTGAGTTGTAAAGTGAAACATCTACTTTTGCTCTGCATTCATTGTTGGGAGAGTGTAATTGGTTAGTCTGGAAATGTTTCATACAAATGAATAATTAGCCTCTTAAAGACTATATTCAAATATAATTATGTGATCATTGGCAAAGACATAGTTAACCTAACCATGTATTTTAAGAAAATATACAGATAATATTGGTCCATTTAAATTGCAGAATGGCCAGATACTATTCATTTGTTTTTGGGGCATGATACGGAAGTAACAAGGGCAGTCCAGAAAATTATCCAGATAGCAGCACATTCAGCCACAGTCATATATTTAGTTTAGGACTGCAGATAATACAATGACAATACCGACACTATGAAAAATTAGTTCTCATGCAACTATCGGCCCACATTGCGCATACCAACTCCCTACACCCCCGACAATGAGGGTTCTGATCAGGGCACAGCATGGAAACAGTTGTAGTCTCCCTCCTAAATGAAGTCTATGCATCCTTAGATCATGGAAACATTACTCTCACTGTCTCTCTGGATCTTACCGCCACTTTGACACATTCAATTCCTCTTTGTCATGTTTATTTATTTTATTTTATTTGCAGTCTCTTTTATACCGCGCTATTCGACATCAGTGCGGTTTACAATGAACATAATAGTTGCACATCTCAATTTCGTGATTTGTGCTTACAGTGAAACAAGTATAATAACTTGGGTATACATTAAACAGGAAAATTAAACTTGGGTATGCATTAAGCAGGTATAACAGGTAAAATAGGGTATAAATAACCAGTCCCTTAACAAGGAGACACGATGAATAAATACAGTCTACTTTATGCAACAATATAATGAGTTATGTGGCACTGCATAAGTTTCTCATGGTGGTTGGAGGGGAAGGTGTGATTGCGAGTGATCAGTCTGGGAATGTGATGGATATCGGAATTTCTGGCCCTGTGCTTGACTAGTTTTCTTCCTTTCAGGTATTGATCCATGACACTCACTCTAAACTGTCCCACAGGGCTCTATCTTGGCCCCCAATGCTTTTAAACACTTTCCTCTGTCCCTTTGCCACTTTGCTCCAGGATCTCAACGTTAATGCTTACTATTATGCTGATGAAATCCTACTTCTCTACCACCTGGATTCTCTCACACTTATTAAAAGAGGGCTTCTACACAGTACCCTGTCTTGTGCTGCTGAGGTAAGCTATATTCTGATTTGATTTAAATTATTGTTCTTAGCTGCTGCTGCTAGGCTCTAGCCTCTTATGAAATTTAAACTACAAGCTCTCTGCTGGGTTCTAAATTTATCCAGAAAGCTCTCTTCTGTGTTTTAAATTTAAACTAAAAGTACTTTGCTGTTACTAGGCCCTGAGTGACTATTAAATTTAAACTACAAGCTCTCTGCTGGGTATGAAATGTAACCAGAAAGTTTTCCTCTGTGTTTTAAATTTAAACTTAAACTGCTGCTACTAGGCCCTGACTGATTTAACAAAAATAGTGGGTTCATAGATTAATTAGCTTTAATACAAGGAATTCCTTTTAGAAATTTACCAGAAGTATATACTCACAGTTACAGATCTCTCTCCAGAAGTAACAGTCCCTTTTTCTAGTCCTTCAAGACAGAGGATCACAGAGCTCTGGTTGAGCTATTTATGCCTGTGCTGCTGAAGTAAGCTGTGACCAACTTCCTGGGTAATTAACAGTCCTTGCTTGGATAGGAGGAGTCTTTCAAAATGGCCTTTTGATCTGCCACCTGGTGTTTACACCTATTGAAAAAGTTTCACAGGTCTCTTGCCCCTTAGGTAGAAGGCCTCTTTGTAAAGGTCTCTAGAAGACTTTATTTGTTGCTCAAAGAGTACAGACCCTGTTTTGCCTTTTGTGCTAAGCTAAATTCTGATTTGATTTAAATTATAGCTCTTAGCTCCTGCTAGGCTCTAACTTCTTATGAAATTTAAACTACAAGCTCTCTGCTGGGTTCTAAATTTAACCAGAAAGCTCTCTTCTGTGTTTTAAATTTACACTAAAAGTACTTTGCCGATGCTAGGCCCTGAGTGACTATTAAATGTAGACTACAAGCTCTCTGCTGGGTTCCAAATGTAACCAGAAAGTTCTCTTCTGTGTTTTAAATTTAAACTAAAAGTACTTTGCTGTTACTGGGCCCTGAGTGACTATTAAATTTAAACTACAAGCTCTCTGCTGGGTATGAAATATAACCAGATAGTTCTCCTCTGTGTTTTAAAACTAAAAGTACTTTTCTGATGCTAGGCCCTGAGTGACTATTAAATTTAAACTACGAGCTCTCTGCTGGGTTCCAAATGTAACCAGAAAGTTCTCCTCTGTGTTTTAAATTTAAACTTAAACTGCTGCTACTAGGCCCTGACTGATTTAACAAAAATAGTGGGTTCACAGATTAGTTAGCTTTAATACAAGGAATTCCTTTTAGAAAATTACCAGAAGTATATACTCACAGTTGCAGATCTCTCTCCAGAAGTAACAGTCCCTTTTTCTAGTTCTTCAAGACAATGAAACAATGAAAAAATGAAGAAAATGGTTAAGAAAAAAATAAAAAGAGCAGCTGCTAAGGTTAAGCATTTGTCATCCCTGAACACTGTGTAACACTATCATCCTGGAAGCATAAGGAAGATGTATTGCACACTTTAAAAAAGTACTAAAACTACTACTACTGAATATTTGTATAGCGCTACTAGATGTACACAGCTCTGATGGGAGGAAGGCCAAATGATTGCCAACATAGTAAGATGACAGGCTTATAGCCAAAAACAAATCTTTTGAAAAATAGAAAAATCCATATGAAGAAAATAGGAAACAGTATAAACATTGGCAAGTTAGGAATCCGTGGAATAGTCTCCCAGTGGAGGTAGTAGAGATGAGGACAGTATCAGAATTCAAAGAAGCATGGGACAAACACAGAGGATCTCTAAAGGAAAAAAAAGGGCACTATTGTAGTTGATATGGAAGGTCAGACTAGATAGGTCATGTGGTCTTTTTCTGCCATCATGTTTCTTTGTTTCTATGTTTGTAAGTTAGTTGCAATGCACTTAAAAAGCAGACACAGACAGAATTATAAGAACATAAGATAAGAATTGAAAATAACTTTGCAGTGGAAGCAAAAATTCATAATCAAGTGGAGTGGAGGAGTAGCCTAATGATTAAGAACACTGGCTTGGGAACCCAGAGACCAGTTCAATTCCCACTAGCACTCCCTGTGGCCTTGGGCAAGTCCCTCCATTGCCTCAAGGAAAAAAATCCAAGTAATCAATGTCCCTGTTTAATGTACATTACCAAGTTTAAGTTTCAATGTAAACTGCTTTGTTTGAAATGATAAAGCGGTATATAAAACCTGTTAAAGAAATAAATAAAACCTCTTTCAGGTACATTTGAAGCAAAATGATAGAGGAGTAAAAGGGACGCTAAGGGATCTTTTACTAAAAGGTGTATGCTGACAACACATATTTTGGCGCATGCTGAATACATGTTAGGACATGCGTTACCAGCTAGCGCAGGGCCATGACAGCACAGGATGATTCCCATGTTAACTATTTAACTCATGTTAGGGTCATGAATGGGTAGCGGAGGAGAGTGAGCATGGTGTGCTCTGTGCCGTTAGTGCTGGAGTCACATTGTGTACTAACAGCATTAGCACGGGATCAGCTAACACCATATCAATAGGTGGAGTTAAGGGCACCCACACTAATGTGGGGTGTGCTAAGGGTAGGGCACCATGTTAATTGCGGGGGAATTTTTTTCCACGCCCCCAACAGTTAACACAATGGTGTTGCATCTAATGCACCATTGTTTCAGCACTGTTGGTGCGTTTGGTGCAACACAATAGCATCCTCTAATAAAAGGGCTCCTAAAAGTTCATGTATACAGATGGACAGACTATCAGACAGACACAGATGGATGGACTTTTCATGAGGGACTATAATTTGGAGCAAAACACAATGGGAACAATCCTTTAGCACATTAAGCTCAGGTCATACTAACTAATGGCATATGTTTATTTTGGACAGTCTATAATTCTTTAGGGAAGACATATTTTACTATATATACTATATACTGTAGTTTTCTGTGTGCTTAACAATACCCCAATGGCATTGGAAAATGTCATAACATCCTGACTGTCTCTTAAGTCAGCATATTAACATTTCAGCTGATGCATTTATGCTTTATGTATTCATTGCTGGGGATTTGTCCTTGCATAATGCTTATGGATAGAAGCTGCATGCTTGATGGGTTGTTAATGGATCATTTGAATTTGTATTCTTTGGAAAATTTCTAGTTAACACTGTGCATGATCTTGCAATCATCCTTTTCTTGTTAGTAATAAAGTACAGCATCATTAAACAGCAGAAATACAAGCTGATTTGAAGCCCAGGTAAAACCTAAGATGCATTTTCTAAACTCTCTGCAAGGAAACAATTAGTAGTCCATTAGAAACTTCCAGAATTCTTGCTCTATAATAAATTACATTCCTATTGTACCATCTGTGAAAGATATATTGAAGATTGTTCACCACAAGTACATAACAACAAAAAATGATCTCATATATGTGGTATAGTTAATTTCTCAAATATATGGGGTAGGGACCCGGTGCTTATGAATGAGAAGAGTGTTTCTGATGTTATAGTGTGTGATCATCTTGCATCCAGTGATCATCAGATGATGTGGTTCATTATTAGGAGAAGGGCTGACATAGTCCATTCAAAAGGGAGGGTCCTAGACTTTAAGAAAGCTAACTTAGTCAAGGTGGGACAATATTTCAAGAGTCATTAGCAGGATGGGAACATCTGGAAGATGCAGAAAAGCAGTGGGCAAAATTTAAAAGGGATATTTTAAGGGCAACAAGCCTTTTTATTAGGCAAGCAAGTAAATGTTAAAGGAAAAGGAGACCACTATGGTTCTCGAAAGAAGTAGCTGAAAATGTGAAGAAAAAGAGAGTGTCCTTCATAAAAAACAAGAGATCACAGAAAGAGGAAGACAAGAATCAATATTTGGAAAACCTCAGAGAAGCTAGGAAAGTAGGCAGGAAAGCAAAGATACAAACAAATGAAAAAATAGTCAATGCAGTAAAATGGAGGGAAAATATTTTTCAGATATGCTAGTCAGAGGAGGAAGTGCAAAAATGGGATTATAAGACTGAAGGGTGAAGGGGAGGAATATATAGTAGCTGATGAGGACAAAGCAGAATTGCTTAGCAAATATTTCTGTTCTATGTTCACAGATGAAGGGCCAGGAACAGGAAATAAAAAAAACGCCTTGCTCCTAATTTTATGTAAGAATTCAGAAGTTCACTGTAAGTTGTATTCTGTGTAAACGTATACAGTTAAGTTACCCTATATTCTATGTAAAAGTATATAGTTAAGATACTCTGTAAACCACTTTGACTTTCAGATAAAGTGGCATATAAAATAGCTAAATAAAATAAATAGGAACAAACGTGAAGCGGATTTTGAACAATTTTCAGAAGACTGTGTTAGTGAGAAGCTAGTTAAGCTAAAAGTAGACAGAATGATGGGCCAGATGGGAAACAGTTATGGCCAACATTATTGGCACCCTTGCAGTTCAACCCCTTAATGTCCATTATCTCCAAAAAAACAGTGGCCAATAAAATGATTTTTGACTACATATACACATATCTGTCATATAAAAGAATCAAATAAAACAAGACCAATTAAAAAAGGAAATAGTATAAACACTGGGACATTGTCAGGACATGATTATTGGCACCCTTATAAACAATTCAAATCAGTTTGAACAGAAGAACCACATTTCCATTGCTGTAAAATTAGACACACATGTTTTGAATCAACCAATGAATGATGGCTCTAATTTTTTAAATGGCCACATTCATTCCCTGTTCCGTTTTCACAATAGTGAATACAAGAGAGCTGCCTGAGACCATAAGAAAAGTCATTATCACCAAACATCAAACTTCAAAGGGCTACAAGACCATCTCCAAAGACCTTGAGATTCCTGTGTCTATAGTTCACAATGTTATTCAGAATTTTTCTGCTCATGGAACTGTCAAGAACCTCTCAGGATATGGTGAAAAGAGGAAAATTAATCCAAGAAGTCTTAGAAGATTAGTGCAAACTGTTGGAAAAACACCACATCCAACATCCAACAAGTTTAAAGCTGGAGCAATTTGGAGTGGCGGTTTCAACCAACACCATACGCTGTGCACTAAACAAAGATGGACTTCATGGGTGAAGGCCAAGGAGGACCCCACTGCTGAAAGGCAGACATAAAAAGGCACACCTGATCTTTGCCTAAAACCCATTTTAAGAAACCACAGTCCTTCTGGGAAAATATTCTGTGGACAGATGAAACCAAACTTGAGCTCTTTGGCAATGTAGACCAATATGAAATTTACAGGCAAATAAATGAAGCTTATAAGGAAAAAAACACCCTTTCTACAGTTAAATATGCTTGAGGTTCCATAATTTTATGGGGCTATATTGCTGTCTCAGGAACTGGAGGTCTGGAATATACTAAAGGAAACATTAAGTCAGAGGACTACCAAGATATTTTGGAGCAAAATGTGCTACCTAGGGGTAAAGTTTACTAAACCGTCTTAATGTTACCGGCGCCAGTTGCAGCGTTAATGTGAAGAATGGTATATAAGGTAGTGGGCGGTCCGGAGGGAAGGTTGCAAGGAATCGGTATGGTGCGATAGTGGGCGCCTTGGCACATTAATGCGCGTTAACCCTAAGTTCATGCCAGCGCAGTGCTAGAAGCTAGAAAGATGCAGCCCATTGGTTACTGCAGTGACTGTGGAGGCAGAGATCATGGGTTCGATCCTGCAGTGGTGTTATGTAAGAAGGCTGTCTGAGGCATTTTCTCTAAATTTAAATCAGCGCTGCCAGCAAAAATACCCTCACAGTGCTGTAACTTAAGGCACTCCATAGGGCACATTATAAAGTGCCCTGCCTGCCAAGGCACCATATAGTGTGGCCTATAGGGTGCCTCAGAAGGCACCTTAGGCTACAGCACTGTGAGGGTGTTTCTGATGACAGCACTGATTTAAATAAAAGGAAAAGCCTCAGACAGCCTTACTAAATAACACCACTGCAGGATCAAACCCATGGCCTCTGCCTCCGCAGTTATTGAAGTAACCAGTGGGCTACATCTCTATAGTGTCTAACACACCGCTGGCTGGCTACAGAAAGACTGCAGGTCACCACACACACTGTCTGCTGTGGTTACCAGGATAGGGTAAACCCACCCGTACCCATGATGCACTGCACATGCAGATCAGCAGCCTACATCTGATCACAAGATGGGGTATGTGCCTCTATAGCACCCCAGCCTGGTAGGGGGAACTGACCATGTGTGTTACTGGCACAGAGTAGCTACAGACCGTGACATTGTGTGGTTCCTGTGCTCACCCTGAAGGTGAGGTGGAGCACCCAGCACCAGGTCCGCAGCACCTGGCTTGGCTGTGCTGCAGGTTCCCATCAGTGTCAGTGTGTGAAAGGTAGTCCTTGCAGACACACCTAGGATATACCCGTGTCCATCTGTATTTCCCAGTCATGTCTAGCCCTTGTAGACTATGATGCATCCAGAATAGTGCATATCCTATGTGGTTGCCATGGTCACATGTTATAAGAGAAGAGTGGTGTTTGGACCCAAAAGCGGATTATGTAGCACCACCCAACCTGTCCTCTGTGGGTCAGGGTGGGGGACAGGATCTCCCACCAACAGATCCACATTCTACATCTCTGCAATGGTGGCAGTAGAGGTGACCATCAACCCCAGTCCTGCTGGGGAATAGGCACCCTACAGGGCAGTCGGTGCAGATCTGTATGCATCACATAGGGTACTGGCAGACAGGCAATAGGCCTGGAAAAGATCAGCCGCCCCCCACCACTATCTGACATTCACCAGCAGAGAGCACAGTCAGTCTCCACCTGCTGCACCCTGCAAGATGCTCCAGCCATACACATGCTAACTGCAGACAGTCTGCTAACTAGTATATAGTGCATGCTCCTGGAGAAGCTGTATGCACCCAAAAATGGGATGCAAGCACACACACCAAGCAAGCATCTCAGTGATTGGGCCCCAAAAAAGAAAACTCATAGATATCACTTGAGAGAAATACTGTATAGCACTATGGGGGAACCTAGCCATGCCATGGTCACTGCTCAGTCAGGATGAGAGTGACCTCCCAGCATGACATGCTGTGGCCACCCTGTCCATGCAGGTGGTGGTCGGGCACTACAATGTTCCAGCCATTGCTCTATGCCCTGTGCAGATGCAACCTGCCCAGACCGCTGTGTCCAGGCCATACCCACAATACCTTGCTCCTCATTATGCACATTGGCAGGCTAACACTGGAGACAGTGCAAGCATTGGGGACTCAGTACGGTGTAGGCAGCTACAAAACACTGGGTAGACATACATACGCTCCCACACCTATTTCACCATTGTGCAAATATAGAGGTATGGTGCAGGCATTGCTATGGTACCCCATACTGTTAGGGTCACTCCCCGGGGTAGTAAGCACTGTCAGAAACACAAACTGAAACATACTCCACATATATCAGAAAGGTTTCTATGATGAATTTCTGTCAACAAATTGTGTTTAACTTAGGATTTGTTATCTGTCATTAATCATAGCAACCTTTTGATATATGTGGAAAGTGTTTCCAAGTTTAAGATGGCAGTGCTAGGGTATGCAGGTGCTAGTATTGGTAGATGCTGCTCCACACAGGGTCCAACAGCCTGACTCTCCATGAGCCATTGGATAGTGGAGCCTGTGGGTGTGGGTGTTTGTGCCCCTGTTGGCCGCTGCTCTGGATACATTTACATACAATGGGGGCAGTGCATACAAATGCATCTCAGGCATATTTATTAGGGACAGCATGAAACCTGAATGGTGTTTGGCTCTCCAGGACTGCAGTTGGGAAACTCTGCTCTAGGGATTGCACATGTTTATGGTGTATGTGCTCTGTAGGGTAAAATATAGGCATTTATGGCGTGTTTATTTTATCTGCAATAAAGGTTCCGTCTTTATTACCACGGTTTAGTACTAGGTAAAACATAGAGACATGGTCTGCAGAAGCCACAGCTGGGACTTGAACCTGTAACTTTCTGCCCCTGAATATACTGGCTGTGTCTACTGCACCAAACTGTTGTTACACAGGCAGATCATTCCCTGGGGATACCATGACTGTTCGTCAGACAGACTTTGTCTGTTGCAGTGCACGGCACCCACCTAAACAGGGCTTGGCCTTGGTCTGCTGTGGGCAGATGCCACTGCCCCCTCCACCACCAGCACCCCTCTGCCACCATGCTGACATGCCCTTGTGCCGGTGGTGCTGGTGGTGCGTAGTCCCAGGCCATCCAGTGTGCCGGTAGGCGGCTACCTATGGTGCGTGATATGGGGTAGGGGTGCCTGCATAGACATCCACGTTTCCCCCCCGGCACCACCTGCCAATGTTATGTGCCCTTTGGGGTACTTGCTGAGTACTGTCCCCTGGGACACTGTGGGACCCACTCTTGTGGACATGTTTGCCCTTGGTCAGTTGCTGTCTTGCTGGTTTTCCGTTTTTACATTCCTATGTGTCACCTAAGCATCTGCTTATTCCCCCTGTGCCCCAGATGTCCCACCGCATGTCCCGCCTGCAGCCCCCTGTACCCCATTTGCAGCCTCACCATAGTGCCCTTTCATACTTGGGCACTATGCTCTTGCTGCACATGTATCACTACTATCACTTTTCTTGATCTCCCTGCCTTTGCTGTACATTGCTGACTGAAATGGTTTCTCTCTCCTGCAAAGGTACCTCTAACGCGAGGTTTTCAGTGGCGTTAATTTTCAGACCCTGATTTCACAGCGTTAGTGTGCCTGGAGCCTCTCCCCGCCCATCCTCCGCCCATTGACCCCTTCTCTCCGCCCTCTGGAGAGGCTTACTCCACCCTCTGTGTGCCTTAACGCCGCCGGAGATGTTATCACGCGATTAGTAATGTTATTGCACAGTAATTTACCATTATCGCGCGATAATGTTACTTATAGTGCGATAACGTCGCCACTGCGACGTTAGCGCTGTTTAGTAAACATACCCCCTAGTGTCAGAAAACTAGGTCTGGGTCAAAGGTCATGGGTCATCCAGCAGTACAGTTACCCAAAACATACATCCAAAAGCACAAAAGAATGTTTAAAAAGGAACAAATGGACTGTTTTAAACTGGCCAGCAATGAGTCCTGATCTCAATCCAATCAAGAATCTTTGGAAAGTGCTGAAATCTGCCATTGGTAAAAGGAATCCTGAACATAAGAACATAAGATATGCCATACTGGGTCAGACCAAGGTCCATCAAGCCCAGTATCCTGTTTCCAACAGTGGCCAATCTAGGTCATAAGTACCTAGCAATTTCCCCAAAAGACACAGGTTCCTCAGTGCTTGTATTGGGTCAAGCAGTGATATCTTGTGTCCCTTTTAATTATGGTTTATGGAACTTTCTTCCAGGAACCTGTCCAAATCTTTTTTAAACCCAACTACACTAACAGCTTTCACTACATCATCCGGGAAAAAATTCCAGAATTTGATTACACGTTGAGTGAAAAAATATTTTCTCTTATTAGTCTTAAATAGTTTACCCTGTAGCTTCATTGCATGTCCCCTAGTCTTTTTATATTCTGATGACATAAACAATCAATCTACATTTACCCGTTCCACGCCATTCTTTAATTTATAGACCTCTATCATATCTCCCCTCAGCCGTCTCTTTTCCAGGTTGAAGAGCCCTAAACTTTTTAGCCTATGTAGAGGCATTATAATATCCTTTGTTTTATTTTCCATTCCTTTCCTTATGATACCTAGCATTCTATTTGCTCTCTTGGCCGCCGCTGTACACTGGGTGGAGGGTTTTAACATGTTATCCACGATGACACCTAAATCTTTTTCCTGGGTGGTTGTTCCCAATGTGGAACCTTGAATCGTGTAACCATAGTTTAGGTTGTTCTTTCCTAGGTGCATAACTTTGCACTTGTCACATTAAATTTCATCTGCCATTTGGATGCCCAGTCTTCCAATTTTTCAAGATCCTCTTGGAATTTTCCACAATCCTCTTTTAACAACTTTAAATAGTTTGGTGTCTTCTGCAAATTTGATAACCTCACTTGTTATTTTCTTTTGTAGGTCATTTATGAATCTGTGAAAAAGCAGCAGACCGAGCACGGATCCCTGGGGTACTCCACTATTCACTTTTTTCCATTGGGAAAATTGGCCATTTAGCCCCACCCTCTGCTTTCTATCTTGTAACCAGTTCCTGATCCACAATAGTATATCACCTCCTATCCCATGACTTTTTAGTTTTGCAAAAAGTCTCTGATGAGGGACCTTGTTAAAGGCTTTCTGAAATTCCAGATACACTATGGGGTTTGTTTACTAAATGGCGGTAGCGGACTCCATGCAATATCGGAGCCACGGACCCATTGAAATCAAATCAAATGGGACCGTGGCTCCGATATCGCATGGAGTCCGCTACCCCCGTTTAGTAAACAAACCCCTATATCAACCGACTCACCTTTGTCTACCTGTTTATTCACACCTTCAAAAAAACATAACAGATTAGTAATACAAGATCTTCCTATAAAGCCATGTTGGCTGTTTCCCATTAAGCCATGACTATCTACATGCTGAGTAATTTTGTTCTTTATGATGGTTTCTACCATTTTTCCCGGTACTGACGTCAGGCTTATCAGTTGTTATATTGGCGATCCTCCAATATTCAGGTATTACAGATGATTTTAATGATGGTTCACAGATAACTAATAGCAAGTCTGCAATTTCATATTTCAGTTCTTTCAACACCCTTGGATGTAGACCATCTGGTCCAGGTGATTTGCTACTCTTCAGTTTATCAAATAGTTGTAATACATCTTCCCAGTGTAACAATATTTCTTTGAATTCTTCTGCTGCATCACCTTTAAATACCACTTCAGTCATGGGTAACATCCCTACATCTTCCTCAGTAAAGACCGAAGCAAGGAATTCATTCAGACTCTCCGCTATAGCCTTGTCCCCTCTTAGTGCCCCTTTTACCCCTCTATCATCTAATGGTCCAACTGACTCTCTCACAGGTTGTTTGCTACAAATGCACTTGAAAAAGTCTTTATTATGCATTTTTGCTTCCACCGCAAGTTTCTTCTGAAATTCTCTCTTTGCCTGCTTTATCAATATCTTGCTTTTAACTTGACAGAGCTTGTGCTGCTTCCAGTTTTCGTCATTTGGCTCTTTTTTTCCATTTCCTGAAAGATGCTTTTTTGGCAACAATAGCCTCTCTGACCTCACCTTTAAACCATGCTGGCAGTTTTTTGGACTTCCTTCCACTTTTCTTAAAGAGTGGAATACAGCTGGTCTGGGCTTCCAAGATAGTATTTTTAAACAACACCCAAGCTTGATGTAAGTTTTTAACCTTTGTAACTGCTTCTTTTAGTTTTTTCTTAACTATTTTCCTCATTTTATCATAGCCTCCCTTTTGAAAGTTAAAACATAGAAACATAGAAACATGATGACAGAAAAAGACCACATGGCCTATCTAGTTTGTCCTTCCATATCAACAACTACAACAGTCCACTTTTTACCTTTAGAGATCCTCTGTGTTGGTCCCATGCTTTTTTGAATTCAGTTACTGTCCTCATCTCTACCACCTCCACTGGGAGACTATTCCATGGATCCACTACTCTTTCCGTAAAGAAATATTTCCGCATGTCACGCCTGAATCTATCTCCCTTCTCCCTTTCAATTGAAAGAGGCTCTCTCCCGGAACATTTATGCCACGGAGGTATTTAAACATCTCAATCATATCACATCTATCCCGCCTTTCCTCTAAGGTGTACATATTAAGATCCTTAAGTCTGTCCTCATATGCTGTATAATGAAGCCCACTAATCATTTTAGTAGCCACCCTCTGCACCGACTCCATCCTGTTCACATCCTTTTGAAGGTGCGGTCTCCAGAATTGCACACTATACTCCAAATGAGGTCGCAGCAAAGACTTATACAGAGGCATTATCACCTCCTTTTTTCTGCTAGCCATTCCTCTCCGTATGCACCCAAGCATCCTTCTAGCTTTTGCCGTCGCCTTTTCTACCTGTTTAGCTACTTTAAGATCATCAGACACAACCATGCCTAGGTCCCGCTCTTCTTTAGTGGAGAAAAGTACTTCACCTCCTATACTGTATTGCTCCCTTGGATTGCGGCAGCCCAAATGCATGACCTTACATTTTTTAACATTAAATCCCAGCTGCCAAATTCTAGACCATTCTTCAAGTTTAGCTAGATCCCTCCTCATGTTATCTACACCTTCCTCGGTGTCTACTCTATTGCAGATTTTGGTATCATCTGCAAAGAGGCAGACCTTACCCGACAGCCCTTCCGCTATATCACTAACAAAGATGTTAAAAAGAATCAGACCAAGGACAGATCCATGGGGCACACCACTTCTAACATCCTTCTCCTCAGAGTGAGCTCCATTTACTTATACTCTTTGTCGCCTCCCACCCAACCAATTTCTAACCCAAGCAGTAACTTTAGGGTCCATCCCTAGGGTGCTCAGTTTGGTAATAATGTGGATTTCCTTAGCATTCCTCCTCCATTAATTAAATCAATTGTGATCATGCTGTAATCACCATTGCCAAGTTTATTTATTTTTTTATTTATTTTATTTATTTATTTTAGCTTTTCTATACCGCGCTATTTGACATCAGTGCGGTTTACAGTAACAATTTTGCACAGGACATGGGGAGGTGCCTTGTGCTTACATCAAACAGGACATAATAACTTGGATTAATAACATTGAACTATTTACATCTGAACAATGACAGATTACTAGTGCCCCAACACCCTTATCTCTTGCACCAGATCTGGTGTTCCACTAAGGACTAAGTCCAAAATGGCTTCCCCTCTGGTCAGTTCATGAACCAGCTGCTCCAAGAAGCAGTCATTTATTTCATCTAGAAACTTTATCTCCCTAGCATGTCCTGCTGTGACACTGACCCAGTCAATACTGGGATAATTGAAATCACCCATTGTTATTACCATTCTGTAAATTTTGTTAGCTTCCCTGATTTCTTTGAGCATTTCATCATCCATTTGTTCATTCTGTCCAGGCAGTCGATAGTACAGCCCCATTGTCATTGCCTTCGCCTTTTTACATGGAATTTCAATCCATAGAGATTCTACAGTGATTTTTTTTTTCTGTAGAACTTTAATTCTTTGTGACTCAATGCCCTCTCTAACATAGAGAGCAATCCCTCCACCAATTGATCAGCTCTATCATTATGATATAGTTTGTACCCAGGTATCACAGTGTCCCACTGGTTGTCCTCCTTCCACCATGTCTCTGAGATACCAATCATATCTAACTTCTCATTTAGTGCTATATATTCTAACTCTCCCATCTTATTTTTTTAGACTTCTAGCATTTGCATACACGCATTTTAGAGACTGTATTTTATTCATATTAATCTGGTTATCGGTAGGCAGGGGTAATTTGGAATCTTTAAGCTCTGTCTACTCTGTACTCAAGGGCATTTGGGCTACCTTTGTCTTTATTGGAATCTCTCTGCTGATGTGCCCTAACTTCATTTTTTTTGGTAATATCCTTCAAGGATACATTGTTCCGAACCATGCGCTCTTGGGTGACTGTCGGCTTTCCCCTATTATCTAGTTTAAAAGCTGATCTATCTCCTGAAAATATGCATGAGCTGGAACAAATCACAATTGAAGAGTGAGAGAAACTACCAGCAGACAGAAGTACAAAATGTATACATGACTATTAGAAAGGTTTGAAGGCTCTTATCACTGCTAAGGGATGTGCAATCAAATATTAGTGAAGGGTGCCATTAATCCTGTCCAGGTCATATTTTCTCATAAATTACTACATATAAGTTGCACAAACATCTGTTTTATGTTGTTTGCCCTTGAATATTCTATTAAAATGTTATGATGACATATAATTGGAATATTTCCAATTATTTCTCAAGATATTGTACACAACATACCTAAACTTCAAATGTGCCAATAATGTTGACCACAACTGTACATCAGAGAGTATTGAAGGAATGTAAGGAGGTTCTAGCAGCTCCACCATCTGACCTTTTCAATGCTTCTTTAGTGTCAGACGTGGTTACAGAGGACTGGATAAAGGTGAATGTAGTCACTTTTCATAAAAGCAGAAGTATGGATGAAGCCGGTTAGACTGACTTCTCTGGTGAACAAACCAATAGAAACACTGTTAAAACAGAGGATAGTGAGGATTATAGAATGCAGTGGATTACAGAATCTGAGGCAGCATGGTTTTACTAGAGGCAGACAAATCTCATTAATTTCTTAGACTGGGTGACCAGAGAGTTAGAGTGAGGGATTTCAATAAAGCTTTTGACACTGTTCTGCACAGGCAACATATTAATTAATTGTGTACCCTTGGAATGAATCCTAAGGTGACAGACTGGTTTAGAAACTGGTTGAGTGAGAGGCAACAAAGGGTACAGGTAAATTGAACTTACTCTGAGTGGTCTGCCGCAAGGATCTTTTTAACTTTACAGATGATACCAAAATCTGCAATAGAGTAGAAGCCCCGGAAGGTATAGAAAACATGAGGAGGGATCCAGTTAAGCCAGAAGAATGGTTGAGAATTTGAAAGCTGAGATTTAATGCTAAAAAATGCAGTGTCATGCATTTGGGCTTCAAAAATCCAAAGGAGCGGTACAGTATAGTGGGTGAAGTACTTCTCTCCATGAAAGAAGAGCGGGACCTGGGTGCGATTGTTTCTGATGATCTTAAAGTGGCTAAACAGGTGGAAAAGATGACAGGAAAAGTAAGAAGGATGCTTGGGTGCATAGTGAGAGGAATGGCCAGTGGGAAGAAGGCGATTAAGTGCTTCTATATAAGTCTTTGGTGAGACCACATTTGGAGTATAGTGTGCATTTCTGGAGAGACCTTACCTTCAAAAAGATATAAACAGGATGAATTCAGTGTGGAGAATGGCTACCAAAATGGTCAGTGGGCTTTATAATAAGGCATATAAGGACAGACTTAAAGATCTCAATATGTATACTTTTGAAGAAAGACAGCAGAGAGGAGATATAGGGCACGTCACTACTCACCTCCTTTCTTCTTGAATACCTAAATATGTATAGCCTAGAGCAGGGATCTCCAACTCCACTCCTGGAGGGCCACAAACCAGTCTGATTTTCAGGATATCCCTAATTAATATGCATACAAGGACAACCACACTGAGAGTACTGAACTATCAAGACAAGCAAAGGAGACTCTCAGGATTAAATTCCTCAATTAGAAACCTATCACCAAAGTAGGAAAATTACAAAGTAACACACTATGGCTAAAAAAACCCTGAATTCCTTACAGGAGATGCCAAATTACAAACACAGCAGCAACGTCATCAAAAAAGTGGAGAAAAAGCCTCAGGACCATGTCTCTTCCCACTATGCAGCAACACAGCACCATAGGGGGGATGATGAACTCAACATCATTGACTATATATACATACTTTCAAGGAGCATTGGGTCTATCCTTCAGTTTACGCAAGTTGCCTTATTGAACCGCATAGACACATAGATGAGATCTTTGTTTTATGGAGTGGGACATACAAACAACTACACGATTTTTATCATTATCTTAATGCCTGCAATGTTGCCATCAAATTTGCAATGTGTCATCATCAGTCTACAATTCATTATTTTGATGTGACTATAGAAAAGCAGGATAATCGGTTTGAGACTACACTATTTACCAAACCAACGGACAGGAATACATTGCTGCAGTATTGTAGTTTTCATCCCTACCCACTGAAGAACAGCCTGCCATTTTCACAACTTTGCGGTGCCAGCGTATATGTTCTAGTGAGTCTGAGTTTAGACGCCAAGCAAGCGTTCTGATCACTAAATTTAAAGATTGTGGCTACCCAGCATTGGTATTGTGGAAGGCATATAGGCAGGCGTTGTTTAATGATCACAAATGGCTTTTGATGCCGCCCACATCCCCTTCTGTTGCAGTAGCTGATTCTGAGATTGTTACCTGTGTGCTACAACACTCTGCAGTATTTATTGCCTTGGCATCCTCTATTAGATGTCATTTGCCTGTGCTCCCTGCTCTTCCATGTCTGGCTTCTTCTCGTCCATGTATGGCCTACAGTAGGGGGCATAATTTGTGGGATAAATTGGTCTCCTTATGGGTGGTTCTAAAGGACTCTTTAAATGTGGGCCGTTCATCTTCTTTGAAATTATGGATGAAGGCCCTAGTGTGAGAATCAATGACTACCCTTATTATCTTCGGTGGTTGACTTCATGCACTTCTAATTATGTGGACTACTTGCTGCGGTGTCCCTGTAATAAATATTATGTGGGTAAAGCCATATGGCAGCTATGAGTATGTTTATCTCAACATAAGAATAATCTCATGAAAGCTCAAGAAGAGGCACCATTGGTTCAACATTGTTTACAATATGGCTATATGTTCCAGGATGTATGTTATATGGTTGTAGATTTTGTTCCTGCTAACCCTAGAGGTAGTGATCAGGGTAAGCTGTTACTGCAATGGGAATAGCAATGGATTTTTAATTTAAACTCCCTGGAACCATGTGGCCTTAATGGCAAGATAGACTGCGGGGGGGGGGGGGGTTTGTAGTGCCACTGACGCTTTTGGTACTGTGCAGCTCTATAACATGCTCTCTCGTTTGAAAGTTTTGTTTTTTTCAGTACTCCAATCACAGCAGTGCTATGCTCTGATTGGCTGGGATTCCCTTTTTCTGTGGTGTCATCAGATGGCGTTTCTGTGTTCAGGGTTTTTCCAGTTCCATTCTCCTGCCCCTGATGGGAGGCTAGCACTGGAAATGAGCTGATGGGGGGGGGGGGGTAGGACTGATAATGGGCTGATTAGGAGAGGCTAGGACAAGTAATGAGCTGAGGGAGGGCTAGCAGTGGAAATGGCTGATTGGGGGGCTAGGACATGAAATAGGCTTATCGGGGGAGGCCAGGACTGTTAATGGGCTGATGGGGGGGGGGGGCTAGGACTGGCAGTGGTCTGATTAGGGGATGCTAGGATTGGTAATGGGCTGATCAGGGGATTAGGACTGGTAATGGGCTGATGGGGGGCTAGCACTTGAAATGGGCTGATTGGGGGGGGTGAGAACTGGTAATGGGCTTATTAGGTTGGGGTTAGGACTGGTAATGGGCTGATGGGGGGTGGCTAGCACTGGAAATGGGATGATCAGGGGGGATAGCACTGGAAATGAGTTAGGACTGGAAATGGGCTGATGATGGGGGATGGGAGAATAGAACTGGAAGGGAGTGGATGCTGAGAGGGACTGCCAGGAGAAGGGGGCAAGAAAGGAGCTGACACGGTGGGGAGGGAAGTGGGGACAGGAAAGGAACTGACAAGGGGAGAAGGTGGAAGCTGGAAGGGAGCTGACATGAGGGAAGGAGGGGACAGGAAGGGAGCTTCCATGGGAGGGGAGGAGGGGGCTGGAAGGGAACTGATATCCGAGGATGATACTGGAGGGGGACTGGAAGGGTGATGACATTAGGCAAGGGAGTAGGGGGATGGAAGGGAATTGACACCTGGGGATGGTACTGGGGGGTACTGGAAGGAAGCTAACACCTGGGGGTAGGATTGGAAGGAGCTGACACTTGTGGACTTTTATTTATGTATTTTATTTACATTCTCTTATATACTGCGCTATTCTGCATCAGTGCGGTTTACATTGAACAAACTGAAACTACATTGAACAGTGCATTATAACTTGAAGATAACTATTTTAAAGGGAACATGGGCTATGGAGGGTTAAGTGGCTTGCCCAAGACCACAAGGAGCACCTGTGGGACTAGAAACCCCAGTCCTTCCAGCCCAAGGTTGCTGTCCTCTAGTGGGATTTGAACCCCCGACTTTCTGGCCTGAAGTACCTTGCCCCAACCACTAGGCCATTCCTCCACTGGGACTGGCAAGTGACTGGATAATGGGAAGGAGGCTGGAAGGGAGGGGGCACAGGGGATGGAAGGGAGCTGACATGTGGGGATAGCACTGAAAGGGAGATGGACAGAGAGTAGGGTGACTGGAAGGGAGTTGACGGGGAGAGGGGGTGGCACTAGGAGTTGAAGCAAACTGATACCTGTGATGGTATTTAGACTGGAAGGAGCTGGACAGTGGGGAAGGAAGGGGACTGGAAGGGAATGGACACCAGTGGCAGTTCTGGGAATGCAAGGAGTTGACTTTGGAAGGTACTGGGAGGGAAGGACTGGACAGGGGGCTAATACTGGGGAGGGTTACTAGGAATGGAAATAGGCTGATGGAAGGAAGTGAAGAAAACAAAGGAAGAGATATGAAATGACAGATTGACTATAGACCATAGAAAGAGAGCTAAGAGAAGACAGGAAAGCAGAAGTCTATTGGGGTCAGCATGATCAGAGAATAAAATGGTCACACAACAACGGTAGAAAAAATAATTTTATTTTCATTTTAGTGACTCGACTTTGTGCTATCTTTATATTTTACACAGTATAGGGAATTGCATCACTATCTGATGTTGCAATGCATGCGGAGTCTGGCTTCTTGGGGTTTCGGTTTAATTTGTATAAATGTTCTAGGGTCTGCTGCTTTTTTCTGGGTAGGCCACTTGTATGAGTTTCGGAAGTTTATGCTGGGATGGTATGATAGATGCAGCCTTGTAGTTCTTAGGTGACTTTTATATGGTTTTATATTAGCTCCTAATATGCCTGGTACTGGAGAATTATGTTAGTGAGATGACCAGCATCAGACTTTTTTAAAATATATTGAGTTCTGTGGGTGAATGTCCTACTTCTGCTCTGCACCCACTGTCGGGGGAGAGGTTTCTGTGGATGCAGAATATATATTCAAAAGGAAAAAGTGAGAACCATAACGCAGTTTATAACAGAATGAAATGAGTTATAATTTGGTCATATAAACTGTACTGTGGTTCTCACTTTTTCTTTTAGTTCTTTGGTGTGCGAGTATCTTGAAATTCCTTTGGCTTTTACAGAATATATATTTACATTAATACCATGTTGGTCCAGTGCACAGTTTCAGGAGTTATGTTGGGGTTGCCAAGACCTTCTTGGTGTTTATGTTGGAGTGGGAGGTGTTGTGTTGGGTCACAAAGTCCCTCTTGTTTTTCAGAGGGTGGGAAATGCTGTGTAGAGGCCACTGAGCTTCTCTTTGTTTTTCAGAGGGTGGGACATGCTGTATTGGGATGCCAAGTCACTCTAGATTTTGTAGAAGTGCATGGATGCTATTGAGCCCCTCTTGTTTGGCATATTTAGCAAGATGTTTCCTAGGCTCTGCACTGGTAACATATGAACATAAGAAATGCCATATTGGGTCAGACTAAGGTCCATCAAGCCCAGGATCCTGTTTCCAACAGTGGCCAATCCAGGTCACAAGTACCTGATGGGTTCCAAAAAAGGCACATAGATTCCACAATCCTTATCCCAGGGCAAGAAGTAAATTTCCTAGGTCCTCTTTAATAATAGTTTATGGATCTTTCCTCCAGGAACTTGTTGAAACCTTTTTTAAACCCAGCTACACTAACAGCTTTTACTGTATCCTCTGGTAACTAATTCCAGAGTTTCTTTAGTGGGGCAGGTTTAAAACGCTGCTATAGTATCTTTCTCAGCTCTTTGAAGCTACTGACACCTCATCAGGTATGAGTTCCCTCCGTACCCTTCCCAACTCCCACCCACCCCTAGTGAGCAGTCTTGATTTATAGGGCACCACCCCAATTAACTACACACAAGGATTTGGAACAGCACATTTTGAACACACATAAAAGAGATTTAACTGATTTTTCTCTGATAGTACAGCTGGGAAACTGGCTGGTACTTTGGTAGATCTCTCTCTCTTTTGCTTTAACAGATACCTAAGCTCCATCAACTGAACAATGATTGGGAGAAATCGTATCGCCAAAGCTGTTGCCCCCATTATAGCTTCTGCCTCTGTCCAGATAGAGGTCCCAGTGCCAGTTGAAGGACTCATTCCATGTGCAGGATGCCTGCATGCTGAAGTTCTCAGAAAACAAGTGGAGGAACTCAGAGAGGAGGTGGTGAGGCTGAGGAACATTCAAGACAGTAAGAAACACATTGATGAGATGCTTCTTTCAACATCCAAGCTCTCCAGAAGAGGTGAAGATGGGAGCCTACAAAATGATGAAGGTTGAACACAAGTCACCAGGAATGCAGAATCACCAGTCCAACTTCTCCAGCCCTTGAATTGAAGAACCATTATGCAGCCCTGGAAGTGGAGGAGGTGAAAGCATCCCTGGAAAGGGAAGAACCAGAGCTCGAGCACCCCAAAGTTGCAAAATCAGTGACCACAAGGAAGTGAAGGGTAGTGGTAGTTGATGACTCTCTTTTGAGGGGTACTGAGGCATCCATCTGCTGACCAGACTTGATGTCTGCCAGGTGCCAAAATCCAAGATGTTACAGAGAATTTGCCGAGACTCATCAAGCCCACTGACTATTACCCAATGTTGCTAATCCATGTCGGCACAAATGATCCTGCCAGGTATCCCTGTGAGCATAACAAAAGTGACTTCATGGCTCTGGGACAAATGGTGAAGCAGATAGAGGTGCAGGTGGTGTTCACTTCAATCCTCCCTGTTGAGGGTAAATGCTAAGGCAGAGAAGCTCACATCCTGGAGATGAATGCATGGCTGCGTGGATGGTGTCATCGAGAGCGTTTTGGTTTCCTGGACCATGGGATGCTGTTCCAAGGATTGCAGAGCAGAGATGGCATCCATCTGTCCAAGAAAGGTTGATGTGTCTTAATAATCTACTGAAGAGGGCTTTAAACTAGATTCATTGGGGATAGGTGAAGAAAGTCCCCAGGTAAGTGAAACATTAAATACCTTTATGGAAATGGGTAAAAGGAACAACATATGGAAAGTGGTGTGTATAAATGCCCGTAGCATGGGAAATAAGATCCCAGATGTTGAAGCTTTAATGGGAGAGGCTGACTTGGATTTAGTGACAGCTACAGAAATATGGTTCACAGAAAACCATGACTGAGATGTATCTATACCAGGCTATCCTTTATTCAGAAAGGACAGGGTAGGAAAAAGGGAAGGAGGAGTGGCACTATATGTAAAAAATAATATTAAAGCTTTGGATCTACAGAGCTAAAAAGAGAGAGAGATGGCACTGCGGGTTAAACTAGAAAAAAGGAAAGAGAAATCTATTTGCATTAGCATGATATACAGATCCCTCTCATGGGAGAAGTGGGGGATGGAGAGTTAATTGAAGACATACCCAGCATTGCTAGGAAAGGGGAAGTGCTAATGATAGGGGATTTCAATATGCCAGATGTTGATTGACACATTCCTGCTGCAGTATCATCTAGAAGTAAGAAGATTCTGGATTCTCTACAGGGAGAACTATTCAGGCAACTGGTAACAGAACCCACACCTGAAGGGGTCATACTGGCCTTGGTGCTTACCAATAGTGAAAGTGTTTCTGATGTTATAGTGGGAGATCATTTTGCATCCAGTGATCACCAGATGGTGTGGTTCAGTATTAGGACTAGGGCTGTTAAAATCCATTCAAAAGCAAGGCTCTTAGACTTTAGGAAAACTAACTTTGCCAAGATGGGCCAGTACCTCAGGGAGTCATTAGCAGGATGGGAACAACTGGGGGATGTAGAAAAACAGTGGGCAAAACTGAAAGGGGATATTTTAAGGACAACCAATCTTTTTGTTAAAAAGGTAAATAAAGGTATAAGGAAAAGGAGACCGCTATGGTTTTCAAAAGAAGTGGCTGAAAAGGTTAAGAAAACAAGGGAGGCCTTCATGAAATACAAGAGATCAGAGAGAGAGGAAGACAGGCATCTATATTTGGTAAAACTTAGAGAGGCTGGCAAAGTAGTCAGGAAAGCAAAGATACAGTACAAAAAGAAGAAGAAATAGCCAATGCAAAAAAAAAATGGGGGTATAAGACATTTTTCAGATATGTTAGTGAGAAGAGGAAGGGCAAAATTGGTATTGTGAGACTCAAGGATGAAGGGGAGGAATATGTAGAAACTTTTTAAACTAGATAATAGCGGAAAGCCGACAGTCGCACAAGAGTGAATGGTTAGGAAGAATGCATCCTTGAAGGATACTACCAAAAGCAGAAAGGTTCCAAAAAAGAGTAAAGTAGCCCAAATGCCCTTGAGTATGGAGCAGACAGAGCTTAAAGCTCCCAAATTACCCATGCCTACCAATAGCCAAATTAATATGAATAAAATACAATCTCTAAAATACTTGTATGGAAATGCTAGAAGTCTAAAAAATAAGATGGAAGAGTTAGAATATATAGCACTAAATGAGAGGTTAGAAATGATTGGAATATCAGAGACATGGTCGAAGGAGGACAACCAGTGGGACACTGTGATACCTGGGTACAAACTATATCGTAATGATAGAGCTGATCAAATTGCTGGAGGGGTTGTGCTCTATGTTAGAGAGGGCATTGAGTCAGAAAGGATTTTGCAGGAAACAAAATTTGCTGTAGAATCTTTATGGATTGAATTCCATATAAAAAGGAGAAGGCAATGGCATTGGGGGTTTACTATCGACCGCCTGGCCAGAATGAACAAATGGATGATGAAATGCTCAAATAAATCAAGGAAGCTAACCAAAGTTACAGCACAGTAATAATAATGGGTGATTTCAATTACCCCAGTAACGACTGGGTCAGTGTCACGGCAGGACATGGTAGGGAGATAAAGTTCCTAGATGAAATAAATGACTGCTTCTTGGAGCAGCTGGTTCATGAACCGACCAGAGGTGAAGCAATATTGGACCTAGTCCTTAGTGGAACACCAGATCAGGTGCAAGAGATAAGGGTGTTGGGGCCACTTGGCAACAGTGATCATAGCATGATTGTGTTTGATCTAATTAATGGAGGAGGGATGGTAAGGGAATCCACAGTACTACTTTTAACTTTCGAAAGGAAGACTATGATAAAATGAGGAAAATAGTTAAGAAAAAACTAAATGAGCAGTTTCAAACGTTAAAGACTTACATCAAGCTTGGGTGTTGTTTAAAAATATTATCTTGGAAGCCCAGACCAGCTGTATCCCAGTCCAAAAAACTGCCAGCATCGTTTAAAGGTGAGGTCAGAGAGGCTGTTGTTGCCAAAAAAGCATCTTTCAGGAAATGGAAAAAAAAGCCAAATGGCGAAACCTGGAAACAGCACAAGCACTGGCAAGTTAAATGCAAGGCATTGATAAGGCAGGCAAAGGGAGAATTTGAGAAGAAGCTTGCTGCGGAAGCAAAAACATGTAATAAAGACTGTTTCAAGTACATTCATAGCAAAAAACCTGAAAATATTTTTTTCACTCAACATGTAATCAAACTCTGGAATTTGTTACTGGAGGATGTAGTAAAGGCTGTTAGTGTAGCTGGGTTTAAAAAAGGTTTGGACAAGTTCCTGGAGGAAAGGTCCATAAACCATTATTAAGAAGGGACCCAGGATATCAATGCTTGACCCAATACAAGCATTGTGGAACCTGTGTCTTTTGGGGAAACTGCTAGGTACGTATGACCTAGATTGGCCACTGTTGGAAACAGTATACTGGGCTTGATGGACATTGGTTTGACCCAGTATGGCATATCTTATGCTCTTATGTTCTGATGAGGATAAAGCGGAATTGCTTAGCAAATATTTCTGTTCTGTGTTCTGTGTTCACAGATGCAGAACCAGGAGCAGGAGATCAGAAAACACTCACAAACAGGAACAGAAGTGAGGGGCATCTTGAATAATTTTCAGAAGACTCTGTTTGTGAGATACTAGCTAAACTTCAAGTAGACAAGGCGATGGAATCGAATGGGATGCACCCTAGAATACTCTGGGAACTTGGGGATGTTCTAGCAGCTCCACTTACTGACCTTTTCGATGCCTCACTGATGTCGGGAGTGGTGCCAAAAGACTGGAGAGAGGCACACGTGATCCCTTTACACAAAAGCAAAAGTAAGGATGTGGTTGAAAACCACAGGCTGATTAGTTTAACTTCGGTAGTGAGTAAATTATTGGAAGCTCTGCTGAAAGAGAAAATAGTGAGGTTTCTGGAGTTCAGCAGATTATAGGATCCGAGGCAGCACAGATTCACCAGAGGCAGGTCTTGTCAGACAAATCTGATTGATTTCTTTGACTGGGTGACCAGGGAGTTGGACCGAGGGGAGCCATAGATGTGGTGTATTTAGATTTCAGTAAAGTCTATGACACCATTCCTCACAGGTGACGTATAAACCAACTGAGCACCCTAGGGATGGACCCTAAAGTTACTGCTTAGGTTAAAAATTAGTTGAGTGGGAGGCGACAAAGGGTAAAGGTAAATAGAGCTCACTCTGAGGAGAAGGAGGTTACCAGTGGTGTGCCCAAGGGATCTGTCCTTGGTCCGATTCTTTTTAACATCTTTGTTAGTGATATAGCGGAAGGGCTGACGGGTAAGGTTTGCTTCTTTGTGGATGATACCAAAATCTGCAATAGAGTAAAGACCCAGAAAGGTGTAGATAACATAAGGAGGGAACTAGATAAGCTTGAAGAATGGTCTGTAATCTGGAGCTGGGATTTAATGGTAAAAAAATGTAAGGTCATGCATTTGGGCTGCAGCAATCCAAGGGAGCAATATAGTATAGGGGTTGAAGTACTTTTGTCCACTAAAGAAGAGTGGGACCTAGGCATGATTGTGTCTGATGATCTTAAAGTAGCTAAACAGGTAGAAAAGGTGATAGGAATACTAATGTTCTAGGGCCCACTGCAATAGTTAAGGTGTTGCCCTTTTCTGGGTACACTCCATGTTGTGTGAGTTTTATAAGTTAGTGCTGTTTATTGAATAGCAGATTTGCTTTATGGGTCCTGTACTCTGGGTTCTTGGTGAGGTCAACTGTAGGGTGTTGGTTGGGGAAGGAGGTACTGGAATTTTAAGGGAACATCTCAGTATAATTTTGTTTAGTAACCTTATAGCTTCACCGCAGGTGTGTTCTGGAGTTTTCCAACTCTAACACGATCCAATCCAGCATTTGAATTCATGGCTACCAGGATTAGTTTTTCATTTTATATCTTCCCTCCTCATTAATATTCTGGTCATAGCAAAATAAATCTGATGTGCAGATACTTATAATGACTCGTTTTGAGTGTGGGGGTGGGGCTGTGTAAGTGGCTTTTCATTAATCAAATGTAATATTTTATTATTATGTTTGTTTTATTGTAACATCTGTTATACTAAATTGCACGTGTATCTTCAGAAGACACCTAGGATTTTAGATGGGTGCCATATACATTTTAACATAAAGTATACTAAATTTATGCACATGAAGCCGCAGTGAGTCTCTGCACATGGCCCTGCATCATCCTCATGCCGACCCTCGGAGAAAGTAGATAGGAGGATGCACTGGGAGACAGAGAAAAACAGAAACCTCAGATTGGGACCTACATGATCAGGGAATAAAATGAAGTTAGAAGAGAATTTTATTTTCAATGTAATGATTGGACTTGATGCTATTTTTATATTTTATACAGTATATGGAAATGCATCTCTTTCTATTTATCTGGTATTGCATTGTATGCAGAATCTGGCTTCATGGAGTTGCAGTTTAATTTTTATTGCATATGTTTATTTTTAGGTTATGGTCACTTATTCTGTACTTGGTGAGGGTCTGTGTTTTGAGTGTGTGACCAAGACCAGGTGTAACCGGGTAATCGGACCCGGTGCTCTTCCCTTCCCACCATCACACCCCCCTTTCCTTTCAAATACCCCCCCCCCCCCTCGGTCCCCACAGACTTCACAGACAACCATTCTTGGAAGCAACTGGTCACAGCTTTATTACCAATTAACATATTGAACATTATGAACAAGAATAAACATCAAACAAATCCCAGCGGAGCGATCCGTCACTAACCATGCAATTAGCAAGGTGACCTCGCCTCCGCACTTGCCGCAGTCAAGACACCGGCAACATTCCTACCACCCCTACCCGACTTTGCCATATCACTAGCAAAAGTCTGCCAAGGGTTATCCGGGTTGTGGGCACCCTGCCCCCGCCCCAAGTAGCCTAAGGCTCCGGACCCCATAAACCTCCAGGATCCCACCCCCCCCCCACACTGCGACAGCCCTAATCCCCAAACCTCCCCCATGATATATCAGGTGGGAGGGTAGGAAGCTCCATGAAAAGCCTCCCTTACATGTGCTCAGGCCAACGCTGCAGACCTGAGCACATGCTGACCGCTACTCTGATTGGCTCCCCCACACTCGCCCCCATGGGCGGAGCCAATCAGTTTAAAGGATGCATCCTGCGTCCTCACCTCCGAACCACCCCCACCTCCTCGGCAAGGCGCGCACAGGGTCCCGCACCGGGCCGAGCACCCGCTTACCCACGGCACCAGGACCTTGCCCGCACCCTTTCACTTCTGTTAATATGGAGTCTGTATGTAGGGGATCTGTACTGTAGTAATCTGAATTGTTCAGCTTTTCAAATTAGTGTTTGGATGTTCCAGGTATTTACAGTGATGCTTTTTTTGAATGGGCTCCTTATGTGAGTTTTGGAAGTTGGTGTTGATATGGTACAGTATGGTAGATTTGCTCTATAGATCCTCAGTGACTTTGTTGTAGGGTTTTGTATTAGTTCACAATATGTTTGGTAGTGGAGAATGTTTGTTGTTGTTAGTGAGATGATCAGAATCAAATTTTTTTTAATGATATTGAGTTCTGGGGTAAATGTCCTGGTTCTGCTCTGCACCCACTGTTGAGGAAGGGGGTTCTGTGGATGTAAAATATATGTCCACAAAGAAAAAGCAAGAACCATAATCTGGTTTATAACAACAAAATAAAAATGAATTATAATTTAGTTTTATAAACTGTGGTGTGGTTCTCGCTTTTTATTTTAGCTACTTGGTGTGCAAACATCTTGCATTTCCTCCATATAACCTAATCAGATTTTTGGTTTGGCGCCATCTCGTCCCTCACCTCAGACAGCAGATTGCCTTGAGCCGCCCCTGGATACATTCCTAAGTAAAGGCATAGAGGGGGGTGACCTGCATAGAGTGGCAGGTACAACCCTAAGCAAAGGCATTTAGGGGGTGACCTGCACAGAGTGGCGGGTACAAGTACTCCAGCCACTGGGCTTACTCGATGGACCACAGAGATTTTTATCTGTCATCATATACTGTACTATATTACTATTAGACATTTCAATACCTCTGTGGCATAAACACACAGGAGGACAGCCTCTTTCTATTGAAAACTCTGCACCCAGGGGGCATAAAATGAAGGTGAAGAGATAGAATCAGGAGTAGTGGAAATATTTCTTTACAAAAACAGTGGTAGATGCATGGAATAGTCTCTCAGTGGAGGTAGCAGAGACAAGGACAGTATTTTAATTCAAGAAAGTATGGGACAAACACAGAAGATATCTAAAGGAAAAAAATGGGACCATGGAGTTTAATAGTTGGTATTGAAGGTGGATAGACCATATGGTCTTTACCTGCCATTGCGATTCTATATTTCTATGAATATCTAAAATTATTACCAAAATGGTAAATATCTACTTAAGGGTACACCCAGTCAACACATTTTATATGCAGTTTTATATGCAAAAAATAAAAGTAGTAAAAATACATTTGTGGGTAAAGAAAATATTTTAAAACATTCTTTTTTTATGTTTATTCTGACACATAAACTTATATTTGAAACTTTATATTTTAGCATCATCTTATCACATTATACAGAAAATGGGAACAACAGTTATAGAGTATTGTGACTGGATCTGCCACAGCTGGTAAAGTACTTACATGAAGGTACACAGAAACGACACACAGGAAGATAAACAAACCTCAACATAGTGCCAGAGTTTATAGGTAAATGCTGCGTCATGGTTTGGGAGCCATTGCTCCTGCTGTGGGCCCTGGAGAGGGGTACCATTGGCAGCAAGAGGGCCACAGGAGGGTAACAAGATGGTGGTCCTGCCTAGGGCACCTCCAATCCTTGCACTGGCCCTGCCGCCGCTGAATATGTTCCCCAAAGACTTTCTATTTTTTGTGTTTTGTTTTTATCACAGGTTAAAGTTTGATTCTGATACATGGCTCAGGTGATCTTTTAGGGCATTCTGTATGGATGGTGATTTTTTCTGTCACAGCTGTGAAAGTAGACATAGTTTTCAGGGAATGTTGTGAGTGGGTTTTGCCTTTGAAGTTTGTCTAATGTGTGAAGACCCAGGGCCAGCCTGTCCACTAGGTGAGCTAGGCGGCTGCCTAAGGAGGCCAGGCCGAGTGGGTGGCGACAGCAGCATGGGTGGGTGACAGCAGCAGCAATGGAAGACATGGGCAGCCACGCTGCCCCCCAACTGCCACTGATTCTGTTCAGGGGGGAGATGTGCAGCAGAAGTATTTTGGAAATACTGCTGCTACTCACCTACCCTTCACAAGACGGAATCGGCAGCAGCTGGTGGCGGTGACGGCAGCTGGATGGGAGTATCAGCTGGGGGGCAATGTCAGTGAGGGGGGAGGCAGCATCAGCAGGGGGTAGGCCCTGAGGTTTCTGCCTAGGGTGGCAGAAACCTTTGGGCCGGCCCTGGGAATATTCATGAATACCGGACTGATGCTGTTAATTATACAATTTCTCAGAGGTCTTGGGAGGGCTTCTTATTAGAAACATAGAAACATGTGTTTGTCCCAAGCTTTCTTGAATTCAGATACGGTCTTCGTCTCTAGTACCTCCACTGGGAGACTTTTCCACACATATACCTCTCTTTCTGTAAAAAAATATTTCTGCATATTAGTCCCAAATCTATCCTGTTTCACCCTCATCCTATGTCCCCTCGTAAAAGAGCTTGCTTTCAATCAAAAGAGGCTCTCCACATGTGCATTTATGCCACAGAGATATTTAAACGTCTCTAGCATATCGTATCCCACATTTCCTCTAACGTATATATATTAAGATCTTTATGTCTGTCCCCATATGCTAAATAACGAAGGCCACTAACCATTTTAGTAGCCACCCTCTGTACTGACTCTATTTTATTTATTTATTTAACATTTTTCTATACCGCACTCTTTAAAATCAGTGTGGTTTACAAGTAACATTTTTGTACAAAGCAGGGGGCGCCTGCTTCGTACTTACATTGAACGACGGGTATTGTAACTTGAATATAGAACTGGGGTAACTACTGTATATACAGTCTGAGCAGGGTGTCACTGAGCTGTTGTGGCAACATGGCGTGCTCTAATAACTATGTACAGGATTGTCAGTTATTTACAGGATTGTCAGTTATTTACAGTTAGATGGTTGGACTGTTGGGTGCGGGTATGGTGGGCATGGTTGTATCGTTATAACACGCGCTATAAATGGTCAATTCTTGAATGATAAATATCTCAAAAATGTCACAAACTCGTTCAATCGAACATATAGGAATTTTTCTAAAAATGAATTTTCTTCATTTCAGCAAAGCACCAATGATAAGTCTGTCGGAAGGTCTCAGACTATTTACGGCACTAATTATCAGACTCACCGTCTATATAAAATATTGTGCCCAATTGCATCAACAACCTCCGTACAGACACTTTTCAGACCAAAGCTCATAAGTATGAAAACTAATGCACAAAAACGTATGTACTTTCTTCTGTGTTGAAAATATAATACGCCCGGGGGGAGGAGCCAGCCGCAGAGCAGAATGGACGTGTAATTTTAGAGCTCCCATTGTCGGAAAAGAATCCTGAGCATATACCATCAGAGATAGCCCTTTAGGGTGAATATTGAACTAGCTCTACACAGTAAACGATGTCAACGCTAAAACCTGCACGATTAGAGTTCCCGCAAGGCACCAGTTCAGCGCCGAAGAGGCTGAAGCCAGAGGCCGGATCCCCACAAAAAATGGCTACGGCTAGCAAGGAAGCGGCGGGGGAAGGCATAAAAGAGATTCTGGCAGAATTGAGAAACGTTAAGGAACTCATCGTAGCCAATACATCCTCCTTGTCAGCGATTCAGAAAGACTTAAATGAAGTGAAAGGTCGAATGCAGGACCTGAACAGTCGATTGACCATAACGGAGGGAGTAGTGCAAAAACATGGCGCCATGCTTGAGTGCGTAGGATCTTTATCAAAGCGTGTCAAGCTTATTGAGACTCAACTGGAGGATCAAAACAACCGATCGCGGCGGAACAACGTTCGCCTGGTAGGAGTCCCTGAAGGAGCTGAAGGGACAAACATGATAGAATATCTTGAAAAAATGATCCCAGAGATATTGCAGATCTCCTTTGCTAAGGCCTTTGAGCTCGAGCGGGCGCACCGTGTACCAACGCACAAAACAGAAACCAACAAATACCCGAGGCCAATTGTGATGAAAGTACTGCGCTACCCACAAGTGCTACAAATACTTCAAGCGTCGAGGAAAGCGGCACCACTGAGACTACAGGGGCAGAAGATCTCCTTCTTCCCAGACCTAAGCAAACCCACAATGGACCGCAGAAAAGAATTACTTGCATGCAGGCCATTACTGCAAAAACTACAAGCACGATATGGCCTCTACTACCCCAGTACAATGCGGGTCACGTTGAACAACTCTACAAGGAATTTTGTAGATGCTGGAGCTTTGCGAACCTTCCTGCAAGAGAGCAGTGCTATGGAGACTTGCTAACGCTTGAGGAGGAGTCTGTCCGATAAGTATATGTGCAAATGTTATAAGTGGGAATATAAAGGGCTCAGACTGGGAGGTGGTATACTGTACATGTATTTTTTAAAATAACTGGTGCAGGGAAGACATGATCAAGTATTCATTGCAAGTTATAGTTTAAATGGTTTGTACCATAACATCATGTGCACTTAACTACTGTAAATACATTGTGAGCTAGTTAGAACTGTTACACTGTGTCATGCACTAAAGAGAGCGAATATAACAAATATCATGCTATACTGGGCAGTGTTGGATGCTATTAAATGGGATATTCTGCTAAGATAGGATGGTTTTTCACCAACAGATGTTTAATTGTTAAGTTTAAATGTTCTGTACGGGCAATCCAATCTAACGAGACGCACTCGCTGCAAGGGTCCCCTAGGGAGTGGTACCATAGATCTATCATGTCCAGCACTACTCCAAATATCCCATACAATGAGTAGAATAACATTTCTCACCCTGAATGTGAAAGGAGTAACAAATCCAGCAAAGCGCAAAAAAATCCTTACTTACTGCCAACAAAAACGCGCTGACATAGTGTACCTACAAGAGACGCACTTGACTGAAAAAGAGTCCTTAAAGGTAATCTCGGCGTTCTATCAAGTGGTAGCCGCAGCACCTGCAGTCAAAAGGAGAGGAGGAGTTTTGATATTAATGCGGAAGTCCTTGACCGCAACAGTCAAGGAAATGAAAATTGATACAGAAGGCAGGTGGGTTAGAGCTACCATGGAAATTGCACAGAAATCCTATACATTAATGAATATATATGCCCCAACTAAAGATGAGCCCTCTTTTTTCAGGGCTGTAGCCAAGGCTTTAGTGGACGCATCCCATACTGAAATAGTGTTAGGAGGGGACTTTAATTTGATCCTAGATCCCCTGATAGATAGGAATCCATATCGACCGATCTATAAAGTGAAGTCCCATGCAGTAGTACAGAGTATGATAAAGGAACTGCAACTTAACGACGCCTGGCGTCTCCTAAATCCCGCTGACAGAGAATATACTTTTTATTCTTTGCCGCATGCTACCCAGACGAGAATCGACTACTTTCTTGTAACAAGTGGACTGGTTAAACAAGTAGTAGCTTCTGAAATTAAAGCGGGAACAGTTTCAGATCACTCAGCAGTCACTCTAGTCCTAGACCCAGGGCAGACACATCAAGCACCTCGTCGGTGGACCTTCAATAAAGCCTTGCTATCTGATGCTGATTTTGTGACATATATGAATAAAGAAATTGAAGCATACGACAAGGTCAATAATCCTTCGGAGACATCAGTATGGGCCTGGTGGGAGGGCTTCAAGGCGACCATCAGGGTGCACATAACAACCTACTCCATCCAAAAGAGCAGAGCCCAAAAGAAAGAGCAACAAGATCTAGAGGACCAGATAAAAGCGGGAGAGCACCTGTTGACAAAGAGAAAAGACTCCATGATATTGATAAGGCTTCAGAAGCTTCAAAGTAAATATAATAATATTCTTTCAGCACGGGCTCAAACTTGCGTTGGACTGCAACAAAGCACATATTACCATGAGAATAACCGAGCTGGATCGCTCCTGGCGAAACTGCTGAAGGCGAAGAGAAACATGACTCATATTGCGGCACTGCATAGTGAAGACGGAAATCTCTTATTGCAAAATGACCAATTACTAGGACGCTGCAAGGAATTTTATGAAAAGCTGTACAACTCTGAAGTTGTTTGTGATGTAACGAGATTTCAAGAATTTGTTGCAGACATTGTGGGTCCCAAATTATCAGACACTCAGGCACGCATGCTAGACGAAGACCTCACTATCCAAGAAATACAGCAAGCGATTAGTCAACTCGCTAAAGGGAAGGCATCAGGCCCAGATGGAATTCCACTCGAGTTCTATCAAAAATGCCAACAGCGTTTAGCACCCATGTTGTATACATACTACAGTGGGCTAATTTCAGAAACTCCAGAAGTCAGAGCCTTTGCTGAGGCGACTATTGTGATACACCCAAAGCCGGGACGGGATCCACAGAAAGTTGAGAACTACAGGCCAATCTCTTTGCTCAATGCAGATTACAAAATCTACGCAAAGATACTAGCGAATCGACTTAACAAAGTCCTCAGCTCATTAATACATATAGATCAATGCGGCTTTATGACCGGCCGGTCCACCTCTGATAATGGAAGGCTGCTCGCTCATGTGATGTTCGAAGCAGAGAGGACTTCTGAACCACTGATAGGATTGTCACTAGATGCCGAGAAGGCCTTTGACAGGCTGGAATGGTCCTTCCTGTTTCAGGCTCTTAAATGGTTTGGAATCGAAGAAACTTTCCTCAAGAGGATTGCGCTCTTGTATGCCAATCCTACTGCTCGGATAGCAGCTAATTCTCACACTTCGGGTTCTTTTGTACTTCAAAGAGGCACCAGACAGGGGTGCCCTCTAACCCCGTTGCTCTTCAACCTCGCCTTAGAACCGCTTTTGATATCAGTTCGACAGCTCGATCAAATTAATGGAATAACCCTGGCAGATGGTCCATGCAAGTTATCTGCCTATGCCGACGATCTTATACTGTTCTTGCAACCCGCCTCCTTGCCTACGGCCCTAGCCCTGATCGACACCTACTCAGCAGTATCCGGCTACAAGATTAATCGGACCAAGACGACAATTGTCCCCCTAAATTCTAGGGTGAGAGCTGAAATGTTCACCGATTACTCCTTTCAGTTTGCACAATCATCTTTCAAATACCTGGGTGTTGAATATGGGCGTACTATGTCTGAGACTGTAAATCGGGCAGCTGAATACTGTAAGGAAATAATCAGCTCTTGTGCAAGTGCTTGGTCCCCTCTCAACTTAACCTGGTGGGGTAGATTGGAGACGATTAAGATGGTACTGGTCCCGAAACTTAGTTACATACTAGGCATGGTCCCAATAATTTTCCCTCACGGTTTCTACAAAAAAGTAAACAGCATGCTAATAACTTTTCTCTGGAACGCGAAAGTCCCCAGGATAGCAGCGTGGAAGCTTAAGCTGCCCAAAGAGAAAGGCGGGGTGCAATTCCCTGATGTTGAATGGTTACATCTTTCAGCCCTGTTAAAACAAAGTGTGTAATGGGTAGTAGAAGGGGACTGTAAAGAATCTCCTTGAAGGCGGCTAGTTGAAGAAGCTCTGAATGATTTGCCGGAAATGAGTATGATGATTGGTACTACCAACCTGCGGCAAAACGCTGTTATCATGGCAACCCAACAAGCATGTCGACATGTGTCACCGTGTATTGAAGGAGGCGTAGACTTTGCTCTAGAGACGCCACTCTGGTTGAATCGTGGTATTGTCATAGGAGGTAAACCGTTTTTATGGAAGAAATGGACGAGCTGTGGTATTACTGTCCTAGGACAACTGATACATGGCCACTCGTTCAAAACTTTTGAGATGTTGGTAAGTGAATTTGGCCTACCCAGCACCTGCTACTTTCAATGGTGCCAGCTCCGATACTGTTTGAGCAAAGCGGGAATTTCCCCACTACTCCTGAAGCCAGGATGGCCCTTACTTCAGAAATTTAGCGAAATGCAGTTAGAATCCCGAGTCATTTCGAAATTCCTGGAATTACTCAGGACGGGTTCTAACAAGCTATGTGTAGGGGTGCAATCAGTTTGTTCAAAAGAAGCAGGGAATCATATGCAACCTGAGTGTTGGGACGCCTTTTGGGCCCTTACACGAGTGACTAGAGCAGCGTCTCTCACACAGTCGTTATTTTTTCTTTCACATCGGGCATACCTGACTCCAGTTAAGATAATGAAATGGGCACCACAAGCTGGAAACAGATGCTGGTCCTGTAAGGCGGAGATGGGGATGTTGCCTCATATGTTATATTATTGTATATATCTTCAGGGTTATTGGAAAAGTGTGCTGAAGCGAATATCCGGGATTTTTGGTTTCATAATTCCCACCTCCTATCACATAATCATATATAAGTCAACGGTGGAGGGTCTCACACTTGGAAAGCCAGAAAGTCGGCTCTTGGATGTCCTGCTCAGTATAGCCATCAAAGTTATCCTGCTCAATTGGAAGAATTTTGAGAAAGTGCATAGCGACTACTGGTGGAATTTAGTGTGTCAGCACAAGGTATATGAGGAATTATATGTGATTAAAACTCCTGGCCTAGCTAAGATGCTTGACAAATGGGAGCTTGTCAATAAGTATTTGAAGTTAAATGTTCCCTAACCCCTGTCTGTTAATGCTGGACACTCTGCTATGATTCCGTAAAGGTAAATAAGAGTATCAGCAGCATCAAAAGATAGCTCGGCATACGTCAAGATTGGAATGCCCTTTAGTTCAGTTCTAGAAGGTTTCTTTATTTATTTATTTTTATATCTGTAATATGTATCCTATTTCTTTTATTTACGTTTCTACAGTATGTTATTGTTATTGAACGTTTGAAGTGATCAATCTTTGCTTTGTAAAATGTTTAAAAGACAATAAAAAAAAGAAAAAAAGAAAATATAATACGCCCGTTCTCAATACATAAGGCTCATGGTCCACTCTTGCGATCGCAAGAGGATGGCGGTTGGGAGCCTGTTCCAGTGAGTAGATGCATAGAACACAAATGCTCTGTTCTTTGTTGCCTGAGAGCATTTTGTTATTTCACTGGAGGTTATTAGTGTGTTGGTGGTGAAGGTCCTTCTTGATCTGTTTGCAGGAGTGGGGTGGAGAAGGTCCATTAGGGAGGTGGAGGATATTTTGTTGATGCTTTTAAAGGTCAGCAGTACTACTTTGTAGGTGAGCTGGCAGTAGATTGGCAGCCAGTGCAGGTCTTTTAGGATTGGGGTAATGTGGTCTCTTCTAGAGGCCCCATGTAGGAAGTGTGCAGCAGCGTTCATTGCTAGCTGTAGTGGGTTTAGTGTGTTCTTGGGGAGTCCATGCAGGATCACGTTGGCATAGTTGAAGTGGGGGGTTACAAGTGCCTGGAAAATTGTTCGGAAATCCTCTGGCTGCAGCAAGGGTTGGAGATGTCAAATTGTCCGCATCTTATGGTAGATTGCCTTGATGGTGTTGCCTATGTGCGCTTTCATGTTGAGGTGCCGGTCTAGCGTGATGCCTAGGTAGCGGATGGTGGATCTGCTTGGGAGCTCAGCGTCTCTCACCTTCAATGATGCAGTTGGGGAAAAGGATTATTTATTTATTTTATTTTATTTATTTATTTACATTCTCTTATATACCGCGCTATTCTGCATCAGTGCGTTTTACATTGAACAAGCTGAAATTACATTTAACAGGGCATTATAACTTGGAGATAACTATTGATTGATTTCTTGTGATGAATAGAATGTCTGTCTTGTTGAAATTAATCCTGAGACTCTGTGAGTGGAGCCAGTCGGTGATGGCATCAAAGCATCTCATTAGTGGTGATAAGTCAGGTTGGTCGATGGCGAATGGGGTGAAGAGTAGTAGTTGTCCGCATAAATCAGGCAGGAGATATTGAAGGAGCGGATGATTGCCCATATGGGCTGCATATATATATTGAACAGGAGGGCAGAGAGTGAGGAGCCCTGGGGAACACCCTGTTTTTGTTGAAAAGGCTCGGAGGTCTTAGAGCCCATTCGTACCTGCTGCCATCTTTCTGTTAGGTATGATTTGCACCAGCTCCAGGCTGAACCATGGATTCCCTTCTCCTGGAGACGAATCAGGAGTTGCTCATGGTTGATGGAGTTGAATGCGGCGGCGATGTCCAAGAAGATAAGGGCATAGCCTTGTGTAATGTTGTCAATCCCTGGGATTAAGGTGTTGCATAGTGTGGTGAGTGGCATCTCAATGCCATGCAATTCTCTGAAGCCATGCTGGCATGGGTCAAGGGGGGCAGTGGATTCGATGTGGTCCTGGATTTGACATTGGATGACCTTCTCAATTATTTTGACTAGCAGCGGGATGCTTGAGATTGGTCGATAGGATTCTGCCTTCTGGGGGTTCCGTATGTTGTTTTTTAGAAGAGGTCAGATGGATGTCTGCTTGATGCTTGATGGGAAGGTTCCTGTAGAGAAGGACAGGTCCATGATCTTGGCTAGTATTGGGCTGAGTTCCTTGTGCAGAGATCTTATCCAGAATGCTGGACAGGGGTCGTTTGGAGCTGTGGTGGAGTTGATGGCTGCTATGGTGTCCTCGATGCTTCTATCTGATGGTAGTGTGAGTGAGATGAGTGGCATTAGTTGGTGTGGGTTGTGGCTAGGAGTGGACTTCGTGGTGGCATTGACATTTCTGGATTTAGCTTGTAAGTAGTCTGCGTATTCCTGAGGATGTAGTAGACTTGGTTGGGGTGGGGGGGGGGGGGTGAAGGTTCTTTCGTCAGCCTGTTTATATCCTTCTGAAGGTATGATCTCCAGAATTGCACACAATACTCCAAATGAGGTTGCACCATATACTTATATAGAGGCACTATCACCTCCTTTTCTCTGCTGGCCATTCCTTTCTCCATGCACCCAAGCATTCCTTCTGGCTTTTGCTGTCACCTTTTCTACCTGTTTAGCCACTTCAAGATCATCAGAAACAATCATGTCCAGGTCATGTTCTTCTTTTGTGGACAGAAATACTTCACCCCCTACACTGTACTGCTTCTTTGGATTTTTGCAGCCCAAATGCATAACTCTGCATTTTTTAGCATTAAGTCTCAGCTGCCAAAGTCTTATAGAAGAAAGGTCTGGCAATCTACTTCTGGTGACACTGCCAAGAAAACCCAGGAGAGCTTCTGGGTTGCCAGGAGTCAGGACTGACTTGAAGGCACACATTGCATTGCCAAAGTCTTGATCATTCTTCAAGCTTAGCGAGATCCCACCTCATTTTTTCTACTCCTTCCTGGGTGTCTATTTAAGATTTTGCTATCATCCGCAAAAAGGCAAAACTTACCTGACAGCCCTTCCTCAATATCACTAAGAAAGATGTTAAAAAGAATCAGACCTAGGACAGTACCTGTGGCACACCACTGGTAATATCTTTCTCCTCAGCGTGAGCTCCATTTACCTGTTGCATTTGTCGCCTCCCACTCAAGCAATTTCTAACCCAATCAGTCATTTTAGGGTCCATCCCTAGGGTGCTCAATTTGTTTATAGGTCTCCTCTGCGGAATGGTGTCAAAGGCTTTACTGAAATCTAAGTACACCACATCTAGGGTGCTCCCTCAGTCCAACTCCCTGGGCACCCAGTCAAAGAAATCAATCAAATTTATCTGAAAAGACCTGCCTCTGGTAAACCCATGCTGCCTCGGATCCTGCAATCCACTGTACTCCAGAAACCTCACTATTCTCTGTTTTAGCAATGTTTCTAATAATTTACTGACAACAGAGGTTAGACTAACTGGCCTGTAGTTTTAAACCTCATCCTTACTTCCACTTTTGAGTAAAGGGACCACAGGTGCCTTTCTCCAGTCCTCTTGAACCACTCCCGACTCTAAAGAAGCATTGAAAAGGTCCGTCAGTGGAGCCGCTAGAATATCCCCCAAGTTCCTTCAATATTCTCAGATGTATCCCATCTGGTCCCATCGCTTTGTTTACTTTTTGTTTAGCTAATTCCTCATGATCAGAGTCTTCTGAAAATCGTTCAAGATCTTCATCACTTCTGATCCTATTTGTGGGTATTTTCTGAGGTCCTGCTCCTGGCCCTTAATTTGTGAACATGGAACAAAAATGTGTGTTAAACTATTCCACTTTTTCTCATCAGCTTCTACATATTCCTCCCCTTCCAGTTATGATTTTCTATTTATGGAAGCTACCTTAGCATTTATCATTTTATTCTGCTTATATACCAAAAAACAGAGTACAACTATGTGATTTACACTTTCACTTTCACAGTAATAAAGATAAAACAGGGACAATACAATTAAAATCAACAGTATAAAACAATTAAGTCTAAAAACACCAAAAATGTTACTTTTCCTTTCCACTGTTTTCTTGTGTGCTTAAGGGTTTTTGACCTCCATTACAGGTAAATCAAAATATTATATTTCCTAAAGTTAATCCCATGAGAACAGCATGAGAGGAAAATATGTGAGGATTGAGGAATGCCTTTGTAGTTTGGATACCTTTCCTCCTGATGTCTGCATGCTATAATCCTGACCATGAGCAACAAGCAGCGGAGTCCAACCTCAGTACTTAGCTCCAATTCCCTGAACTGAGTACAAGTAAGAAAGGAATGAAATGAAAACAAATCATACAGAATTATACCATAACAGAGTCTGCTTAAAGCTTTAAGTGGGGGAATTTCACAGTCCTGCAAACCTGAGCAGTCTCCTGTAAACACCTCTCTCAGCTTGGTCGCAGGACTTTCTTTTATTAGGAAAGAACTGCCGCATTGTGCAATTTTGTCTTATCACTCCGCATCATGCATCTGCTTTACTTTTTCCTTTATCTCCATGTTATAGAAAAAACTAAAGACTACATGTTTCAGGTCAAACTAAACACAGACATAATGATTACTTGTAATCATGGAAAAATCCTGCAAAGAAAAACATTCTGTCTAGCTTTCACAAACATCTGCAAAATACGACCTTGGCTTCTCTAACACAAAATGGTAGGCTGTCATCAAAGTTCTCACGCTCCAATTAAATAACATCAGTTCTGCAGGGGTCATTCAATAATAACAACTGAAACATACAACATGAGAATTTAATAATCCTCCAATAGACTTTTGCAGAAAGTTTAAAATAGACTTCTATGGTCTCTTATACTTTCATGGATGTCGTGTATACTAGGATTTTCAGTTAATCTACTAACATAAAGAAAACCATTATAACACATGTTTATATTATATGCATCGCTATGCTTCTTGCACAATAAGAAATAAAAATAAAAAGAGATATCAGTATTACTAACTATAAATCATGAAACAAAATAAAACCATCAAATCCTCAGGATAAGCACTATGACATATATGCACATAACAGATAACCTGTGCTCCCAGACTCCTTCACAAGACCAGCTTCCAGACTGAATCCACTGTCCTTTTTTCTTACAATTCACTTTAATCAAATAAATTTGCATTGATTTTGAAAAGCAATTCAATTTTCAGCAAATCTGCAAATTTATATCTTTTCTTTTAGCACCTTCATAATTGTCTTAGTCTTTGTTATATCATGAAAATTCACACAATTTATAAGATATCTAAGTACACTAACAAGCTCTTCCCATTTACTCATGCACAACTACAAATTGATCATAGATATAACAGGAGAATATGTGCTTAGCTATTCTTCAGAGGTTTTTATTTGCAGTTGTAAGAAGCTCAGGGAGGTACTATTTACAACAAACTTTTCAATATTTGCATTTTTACACATGCAATGAAATCAGCAGACAAATTCTCTTAACCAGGATAAGCTCAGATCCATGAAACCTAGAAAACAAAGCTTTCACATTGTGGATTAAACTTATTTAGAAACACAAGTAAAGGGATAGTTAATAGTTTTGGGGTTTTTCTTCACCCCTCTGTCACAACTGTCAAATCCAAGATCCCTGTAAAATAATCTTAAATATAATCCAATGAAATCATGATCATGTGGATTTATTTCTCAATAATACTGCTGCCAACTGGAGTCAGAAGTTGTTCTTTTTATATATTTATGGAAAAAAGAAAGAAAGAATTAGGAACACCCATGCTTTACTTTAACTGTGTTCTATTTTGTTAGTCTTAACAAGGCATTCTGTTATCTGACATTTCAAATATCTACTTGCAAGTCTGGTGAAATAAGACCCTAACCTATTTAAAAAGAAAATCAGCATATGAAAAAAACAACTAATTACCAAGTTAAAGCCTGCCTGTTTAAATCTTTACAAACAGAAAATATTATTCTTTAAAAATACAACGTAAGAAAAGCAAACAGATGAATCATAATTCACTTTCTCTTCTAATACAAACAACTTATGTTTTTCTTGAGACTTTTCATATGCCATTGTTCCCCACCATGTAAGGATGGCCCCTTCAGGACTAGTGTGCAGTCCCCCTAAATTATTGACTGCCATTCCTATGTCAAACATCGAAGCTCCTCTGAAAAAGTCCCTTCTAAGGAACATTATTATGCTTCATTACCACTAGTCAATGAATGCCATCGTGCTACAGGGTTACAACAAACATCATCATGTTTAACACACATAGACATGCATTCCATTCTGTGCATCCCAGCCTCTGTGCATCCAGTGGGAACTGGACACACAGAGGTAGATGTGATTCTGATCCTGCAGGACACGTCTAGACCCCATGGGATAAGAATCACGCCTAGCCCTGCAACTGCTGGGCTAACTCAGTCAGGCTTCTGAATGGAGACATGGTGCCATGGCATTCAATTGCCATGACAACACGGCTCTATTCAGGAGCCACAATCCCCGGCCGCTGACTACTTTTTCCTTTTCCCTGCAGCCCGATCCCTGATCTGGCCACCCTTGGCCAGGATCAGGCTGCAGGGAATCACCTGCACTCCTTCACCTTTTTGACACTGCCTGGGCCTGTCATCTCCCGTACAGTCTGCCAGCCTCGGACATACAGGGCTGACTTCAGAATCAGCCCTGTATGTCCAGGGCTGTGGACCTCCCACTGCTCGCCCTAACTCCACCTCCATACCACCCCTTCCCATCCCCATCTAAGCCCCTCCAGAATCTAAGCCCCCCATCCAAACTCCTTGTTTGTCTGGGAAGGCTTAGTCAGGGACAGCAAGAGAGATGAATAGCGGAGATGGATGTCATCTATCCCCGCTATTTGCTTGACAGAATAGACCCCATGCTCACAATCCTCAATCCTCTGTCCATTAGGTTTGCATTGAATGCAGAGAAAAGGAGGTTCAGCACAGCAACCAACTATTTGTGTGCTCTAATCTTTACTGGGGGCAACAAGAAGTGGAGTCCAACCTCAGTACTTGTCTCCAATTCCCTGAACTCAGTGAAAATAAGAAAGGAATGAAATGAAAACAAAACACACAGAATTATGCCATAACAGAGTCTGCTTAAAGTTTTAAGTGGGGATTTCACAGGTCTGCAAACCCCTCCCTAGGCTTGGCCATGGGACTTTCTTTAATTAGGAAAGAACTGCCACATTGTACAATTTCATCTTATCACTATGTGTCATGCTTCTGCTTTACTTTTTGTTTATCTACATGTTACAGATCAAGCTAAACACTATGGGGTAGATTCTGATCCCAGAATAGTGGGGTTGTATCTCCAGGTTGGACATGCATGCCCTGCTATTCACAGGGACTGTAGTCACACAATAATCTAGCAGTAAAGCAGGAAGTAAAATACCTGGGGGGTCGTACTGGACCAAAACCTCAATCTATAGTCACACATAAGAAAAACTATGAAAACAGCATCTACAAGATGAGAATCATACGAAAACTAAGATCTCTGCTCAGCCTAAATGACTTCCAAACTCTGTCAAGCAACAATAACACCACTCCTGGACTACCATAACCTGATCTACTAAGGTCTCCCAAAGCATGCAATACACCTACAGACGGCTCAAAATACGGCAGCACAAATTATAACAGGGGCTTTAAGGTACAACCACGTAACCTGCCTCCAATTGCACTGGCTCCCGATGTATTCATGCATTAAATTCAAAATAATAATCATTACATAGCCTGACATAAGCATTCCACACTGCTACACCAACATTCTACTGTAACATATTCAATGTTTAATTCAAATTATCGATGTTAATGTGTGAGCCAAGTTCAATGCCCCTGTTGTAATGTAATCACCAAGTTCATGTTATAATTTAAACTGCTTTGACTATATGATAAAGCAGTATAATAAACCTGTTTAATAAATAAAAATAAATAAAGAAAAATATTCAAAATGATTAATGTGGTTAGCAGACCTGATAAATGCATTAATCATGGTGAGTGGAATATTCAGCAAAGAATAGCCATTTTTGTGATGCTGAATATCCAGTCCTAATGCTGATAAACTTCCTGATGCTAACTGTGTAGCACTGAGACATTCTGGTGCATTCCGGGAACAGCTCTCAAGATAACCAGTCAGTGGCAATATTCAGCTGCTGGCTGGTTATCTTAAACTGGCTAAAGTTAGGAACTGCAAAAACTGGTCTAACTTTAGCCAGTTTAGCTGACCAGGCATACCAGATATTTAATGTGGTGGATAGATATGGCCCCATCATTAAATATCAGGGCCAGCCACTTTAAGGGGGTTATTTTAGAAACTCTATTTGAGCTTTAGATGTCTGAAAATTGGCAATGAGACATCCAAAGCATGGAGACATCTCCAGAGACATTTTAGAAACCAGCTCCATAGACGTCACTAGGACGAGGATAATCAAGTCTGAAAGGAGGCATGGCTGAAGCATTCACAAGAATCTGAATGTCCCCACCTGATTACAGAAATGTCTTGGGTCTGGAGCCATATCTAAGATTATACATATTCCAGGCAGGAATAAGTATCTGAACAATGATACTGTAATTTGTTAGGCAAATGTCTGGAGGGTCTGGAGAAGTAGCTACACTAATACCCCGTTTTATTTTACAAACTGTCAACAAACACAGACAGGAATGTGGGATCATGTCTTTGTTTTTCTATGCTGCTGGACATCCTCTTATCCTAGCTTATCCCACACTTTCCTAAGGGGGACATCGATGTGGCTGCCAGTGTGGGCATCCATATTATGGTATAGGTATCAGAATGGGGTGGGCTACATAGTCCCTGGCCCCACCAAACCTTTACTCATCAGACTGCAAAAGATTTCAGGCTGCAATCACTGCCTTCTGATTCTGTTCTGCCAATGAGGATCCCATCTCAGATCTCAGAACTGGCCCTTATGCATATATTTTAAAATACACAGGTCTGTACCTATTCACGCCTGCATGTATCATCATACATTACCTGCCTTGGTGCAGTTTTGTAAAAGGCATAGGTACATATGGTTCCTTTATAAAATATCAAAAAATGTATTGTGATGCTACAGACCCTCTGAGAAGAGAAGAAAATGTTTTAAACGCAGGAAAAGTCAAGCACAATTTATTTATTTATTTTATTTTATTTATTTACATTTTTTATATACCGCACTATTCGGCATCAGCGCGGTTTACAGAGAACAAAACAAAAACCAGAACAACAAGCTGTTCGGTGTTACATATAACAGGAGCATAACTTGGAAAAAACAAATTTAAAATGGGAGAACTATCTACATGGAGTATATGATCGGTTAACTAGACAACATACTCAACTATTTACACAATTTAGCCAGAATGTTAGTAACAATGAGAAATCTGTGATTACATTTGCGGTGGGACTGTAAGTTTTATTTTATGTTGGGTAGTATTTGATGAATATTACGAGTAACCAGATAGGGGGAACAAGAGGGACCTCCGAGGAACTGAGGAACCACACCTCCTAGGTCATGAGGTAATGCCAGCCAGCTTCCAATCAAGGAAGGGAGGAGTACCTCTTAAAGAGAGTCTGGAAGACTGGAAGGCAGAACGGCCAGGAAGGGAACGGCCAGGAGCAGCGCGGCCAGAAGGAGAACGGCCAGGAAGGGAACGGCCAGGAGCAGCGCGGCCAGAAGGAGGACGGCCAGAAGCAGCAGAATGGCCAGGAGAATCAGTAGAACCAGCAGGATGGGCAGGACATCCGAATGAATGGGCAAGATATCCAGAAGAAGCAGTAACCCCTGGACAAGGGTTTTGCAGGAGGCAGCAGCAGCCGCAGTGGCTTGAGGAAAGGAGCAACCGTGGAAAAGGTGGGATAGCTCCATCCAGAGTGAGTGCTTTTCATCCAGAGAGGCAAAGGCGTGGCTGCGACTGCGGTCTAAAGCCAACAGAAGGACAGTTGGAGAACCTAAGGTCTATTGCTCAGGCCAGGCAGGATCCCAGCTGGAGCAGGCCTCAAACCTCACCAGGAGTAGACAAGCCAAGGAGAAAAGGTAACCCCTTGCCCCAACCACTAGGAGTAGCCTAGTGGTTGGGGCAAGGTACTTCAGGCCAGAAGGTCGGGGGTTCAAATCCCACTAGAGGACAGCAACCTTGGGCCGGAAGGACTGGGGTTTCTAGTCCCACAGATGCTCCTTGTGGTCTTGGGCAAGCCACTTAAACCTCCATTGCCCATGTTCCCTGTAAGTATTAGTGTATGTGTCTCATATCCCTGCGTGTTAAATGTATCCCCCAATTGTGTTGTGACTGCTTTGATTGAAGGATAAGGTGGTATACAAAACTGTCTAAATAAATAAAACCCCTGTTTAATTGAAAGCAGGTTGCAGACTGCTGGTGTATGGGGAGGACGGGGAGCAGAGGAATAGTGTCCGTATGAAACTGCTTATGAGATAAGGTGCAAGAAACATGTACCGAATAAGAGACTTGTTAATGACAAAATTTTGCATGAAGCTAAGGTAAAACACTTGCAAAAGGAAGACAGTTCCCAGTATAGGTGGGCGCAGGACCGATGCCCCACATTCAATCCTGAGCATTGGGAAGTTGTACAGAGGATATATAAAAAGCCTGATTACAATTTGCCATCAAGTACTGACTTGGTTTCAGAGGCTGCAGAAGGGGAACCGATGCAGGTGGAATTTGCTTCAGATACCGAGATGGACTGTAGTTATTGTAAGACAGGAAGTCTGGAGTCCTTGCTTAGCACATAAGCTCTATCGTGGGGAATAGAGACTGTTTGTTTTGATACACCATTTATTGTGAAGATAACAGCTTTGCTTTAACGTCATGCTTTACTTTTCTTTAACCTGAAGTAAGGAATTTGTGTTGATGTTTTTGTCCAAGCATATGAACCTTTTTGCAAGAAATGGAAATAAATGCCTTTTGTTTTCCCTCCACTCGGACCTTTGTATTCTTTGGGAATTTTGGTAACAAAGGAAGCTACCAGGGCTGCAAGTCCCTGGGCCCTATAAGATATTAGCCAAACCCAACCTCAAATGTTTTTATGTCCAACCTACCTCAGTCCGTTACGCTGCCAAGGTAGACCCTGTGACAGTATACAACATCAAAAGAGAAAACTCTAAAAAGAAAAAACAATGCACATTTGAAAAACATCTTGATGATTGTTAATTCATATCAGCATAAACTAGCTCATAAATTATTCATTTGTTGTCTGGGCAACGTTTTGTTTTCATATATTGATATTTAAATGAAGACCCTTAATAAAATGTTTTGGTAAACAATATTTTCTACAGATCAACTAATTTGGTATGGATGCAACAGTGGCACCAGATGTGTCCAGTCTTTATGTGGATTATGTCAAACAATCATGAATGGGCACATGTCTGATTCCCATATTCTCTTTTGGCATGTTCCAATGCTCAGTGATTCATGGCATTTTTGTTCCAGCAGAACCTCTTATTGCAAGCTGTAGAAGGCTAAAACATCAATGTTGGGTCTTTGGTTGGTTTGGGTCTTTGGTGCAAGTATAGTAATGTTCCTTGCTAACGCTGATACTAGATAGAAATATAGAAAAATGATGACAGATAAGGACCATACCACTTATTCAATCTGCCCTATAAATGCTGAGATTATGCAGCAAAATTGAGCCATGACTGTGCTGTGTATTGAACTGAAAGGAAGTCTACACTAAAAAATCTCAAAGTCTGTTCTATGAAAGGTTAAGCTAAGTAACTGTTTTTGTCCTTTTTTGTTCACAAGAGTGATCTTGGTGAAAATCGTTGACATAAACTTCACCCAAACAGCCCCCTCAATGCAGGCTAGGTGCTTAGGCAAGAAGGGGGCCAACATACCAGCGGTAAAGACGGAGAGGCAAACTTACTTTGAAATGTTTGCCATTCTGCCTCTGCTCTCCTCTCATTTTTAAAGTTTTGAGGCCCAGCAGTCATCACTTCTTGTTGCCGGGCTGAAGTTTCATGATAATTACCGCATTGTAAGACTTTGACCCTGCAGCGGCTGGAAGGTGATGACTGTCAGGCCTCAAAACTTAGAAGAGTGGAGGCAGAGCGACAAACATTTTACAGAGTTTGCCTACGCAGGGAGTGTCGCGCTACCAAAACAATGAGTGGCCCTCAGCAAAATTATGCTTGGGAGCCCCTCATTAGAACTTAAGCCACATAAAAATATATTATGAACTTTATTTAAATATTAATGTATAAAAAAAGGAAAATGAGTCAGGTGACAAGTGATGAAATTATGAGCTAGTTTGTGCTGGTATGAGTTAACAACAATAAAAGCCCTTTGTTACCTTGATTTTTTTTTTTAATTTGCTTTGGTCTTTCTTGTTAGAGTTTTCTGTCCTAGTGTGGTTTTGATATTATTTTTTTACTTGTCTCTTTCTTTTATAGCACAGGGATCTACATAGTAACATGCCTTTCTTGTCTAGACACACAGGGGGTCATTACGAGCCGTGAATAGCAGGGGTGGAGTTAGGGTGGGCAGTGGGCATTCCACGTCCCTGGACATACAGGGCCGATTCCAATGTCAGCCCTGTACGTCTGGGACTGGCTGACAGAATGGGGAACTTATTCTATCTCTGATGTGGAATAGGTCCCCCTAGATGGGTGGTTCTGGCAGGACCAGGATACATCAAAGGCAAGAGGGAGCCCAGGAGATTCCCCGTAGCCTGACCCTGGCCTTGGGAGGCCAGATCGGGGGTCAGGCTGCAGGGAATGCAAAAGGTGGATGGTGGCAGGGGATCGCAGCTCCAGAATGGAGCCACGGTGCCATGGCAACCGGATGCCATGGTGCCGTGGCTCCATTCAGGAGTCCTGACTGAGTTAGCTGGGTGGAGGCCTGTACACGCAGGCCAACTGGGATCAGGGTCCCGGTCTGCACATACAGGCCTGGACGCGATTTTGATTCCATGGGGCTAGATGTGCCCTGTGGGATCAGAATCCTGTTTAACTCTGTGCGTCCAGTGTCCTGGATGGACTCGGGCCTACAGGGAATGGGAAGAGAATCTCAAGGTGACCTCCGCAATGCTGCGTCATTCTCAATTGCTAATGACAGCACTCACCATCTGATGCCTATTTGCAACCTGAACAGCAACTACATTCTACTTCTCTGTTTTTTTTTAATATATATTTTTAATGAAATTTATACCAGTTTTACAAGCAGATATATTAAAAGGAAAATACAGATCACTGAATTAGAAAAATTAACAAAACCAAAAACATACTCATCCAAGCAGGACTTGTTTCATAGCCCATGGCACAGGGAGCATTCTACAATCATAGAAAAGGTATATCCATACTTAATAATCAGAAAACAAACTTCTCCTATTACAAAGTAAAGGAACAAAGCTAACAAAGGGCCAGATGCAAGCCAGCCTCACGTATTGACCAAGAAATTCTCCAGCTGAAATGAGTCCATATAAAAGTACCTCAGTCCCCCAATCATCACTAACTATTTGCACGGAAATTGGAGGAAGAAAGTCCCTCCCGCAGTCAAAACCAATCTACTTCTCAACAAGATGAAACTACTTATTACTCCAATTAGTCCAGAGACTACTACAAAATGATTATATATGAGTGCACATATCAGCTATCTCACCGTACGATGAACAAGTGAACAGGAAATCTGTACCTTCTCACCTGTAAATATCAAGATTAATGTGAAGACTTGAGTCATCCATTAAGAAGCCAGCACCTTCTTGACCTCTCCATGTTGTGGTTGTCCAACTTCTTCAGGGCTTCTTTGAACTGTCAGTTCAAGCAACTTTAATACTTAACTTGGAAGACACTAATACTAGACACAATTAGTTTCTGTACACATAGTAAATGAGTTTCAAGCTACTGTACATTATGGAGATAATTTTATATGCATGGCAGTGGCTTCTTATAAAATACTAACTGGCATAAAGGTATGTGTGTTGGCATGAAGGTGTGTACTTTGCCAGTAGCTACAGCCAGGGGGTACAATATAGGCAGAGTTTGCAAGTAAACATATTGAGTTCACAAGTAAACATACTGATTATGAAATACCTTATCCACATGTGCAGTTGAATGCTTAACACATGTTCATTTAAACCTGCTATAGAACAGGTGCAAATGTCCACACCTGAATTTAAAGTGTTGATCTCTGCCACTTGCACTAGTATTTGATAAATACAATTATCTGCTTATTTGCCTTTATAAAATGCCTTAAAATTGATGGGTTGGCAGACTAGTTGAACGTGCTTAGCTGCCGCTGCTTTGTTTAAAACGAGATATTCAGTGGCAGAAAATATCCAGGCTTCCTGGATAGCAGCAACTCTATTTGGTTGGTGGCAAAATTCAGCCACTCACCAGATAACAGAAATCAGCTAAAGTTAGAGCAGCTATTGAGTTGACTTAACTTTAGCCAGTTCAGCTATCTGGCAAGTGGCTGAATAGCTGCACTATTTATTTATTTATTCATTTAACTTTTCTATACCGCGCTATTCAGATCAGTGCAGTGTACATTCGAACATAACTTATTACAATGCCGCAAGCCAAATTGTAATTACAATGATCAGGGTAATAACTTGGGTATAAACTGGGGAAACTATCTACATTTAATATACACTGGTGCATATGTTCCTAGATCTAGGTAATTTGGGTCAGGGAGAATCAAGCTGGCTATCCATTTTCTTGCTGGGTATGCTTGTTGGGGCGGTTTGGACGGGTAGATAGAGTGTTCATTGCCTGCTTTCCAGAGTTAGATTAAGGGTAGTATATTAGGAACAAATGATATTTAAGCACTTTTCTGAATAGGGCCAGGTTTGTGATGGTTCGAATATCTGTGGAGAGGGCATTCCATGCTCTAGGCGCATATATCATGAAGGCCCTGTTGACCATTGCCTTTGTGCATTTTGTCATTACTTTAGGGACCTCTAATGTGTTCATCATTGTGGATCTTCTGTTTCTATTATCCGGTATGCTGTGAATCAATTTGCTGATGGGCGTGGGGGGCTGATTATTTAGTGCTATGAAGGTCAGGACTAGAATCTTGTAATGGATTCTGGCCTGTACAGGTAACCAGTGGAATTTCTTCAAAACTGGCGTTATGTGATCCGTCCTTGATACTCCTACTAGAAGTCTCGCAGCTGAGTTCATCGCAAGCTGGAGCGGACTTAGCGTTGCCTGTGGGAGTCCATGAAGGATTACGTTAGCGAAATCCAGATGTGGGATCACTAAGGCTTTCTAGATTGTTCGGTAGTCAGCAAGGTCAAGCAGTGGTCGTAGATGTCGTAATGTTCGTATCTTATTGTATACTGCTTTCACAATATTTCCTATATGTGTTTTCATGTCCAGCCATTGGTCGAGTGTAATGCCTAGGTAGTGAATTGTGGATTTGGTTTTCAGCTCAGCATTGTTGACTTGTAATGAAGATGGTGGGGTAAAATCCTGGTTCCGCATGATGAAAAGGACATCCGTTTTGCTGTGGTTGATCCGTAGGTTTTGCATGAGGATCCAATCTGCTACTGCTTCAAAACATCTTATTATTGGTGAGAAATCTGCCTGGTCAATCGTAAATGGTATGTATAGTAGGATATTGTCTGCATAGGCAAGACAATTGATGTTGAAAGCTCGGATCAAGGCATGGATGGGCTGCATATAGATAATTGGATAGCGGCCATTCCTGCTCTGATCTGCCTACACACTGCCCCAGTTCTAACCAGACATTTTTCCAGTGGTCTGTAGGGTTATTCAATGGCACTAATCAGTGAGTATCACTGAACATCAGACCAACTGAGTTCTAACCTGTTGGCAGGTTTGCTAACTGGCCAAATCGCTTTGAAAATGACCTCTCGTGTGTTTTTAATGCCCTAAACTGTTATAAAATAATCCTCTATTCTCCATATACTCATTTCCCCTGACAGTTCTATGCATGCATACAAACTTCCTGCCAAAAATAGTATCTGAGTTTTATCTTGCTTCTAATAACAATCTACTAGGGTTTTGTTTCCCAAAATCTCACTCTCACATAGGTGAAGAAGCCCTGTAGACACTAGAATGTAGGTATCCCTTACCATACATGTTGCCCAATACAAAAAATGTTAGTCATGTATTGACAAATGTACTCTTTTGAACTGGATTTCAGACTGCATTCTCTTTTACTACTGCATGATGAAGAAAAAACATGTTATATTGGCATACACCAGGGCTTTTTTTGAGGGAGTGCATGGTGGTATGGAGCACCAACACCTCTTTATTGCTTGCTAAAACTGGACCATGGTCCTCAGGTATTAATGAAAGAGCCCTACATATGAGCACCAACACCTATTTTTTTCTAGGAGAAATGCACTGGCATACAGCAGCTCAGAGCAAAAGTAACGACTATGAGCAGCTTCACTTCAGGACATTTGTAAGGCTGCCACATGGTCTTCAATCCACACTTTTGCTACACATGACTGCATATGTGTTTGGACAATCTGTTCTTTAAAATTGATTTGAATGACTCTTCAGCCACCCAAGTTGTGCTCCGGATTGCAGTTTTGCTCAAACATTTATAGCAGTCCTGAGGTTTGAAATCAACCATCAGTGTGGAGGCATGCCCTACTGTCGCCTGAGAAAGCAAGTTACTTACCTGTAACATGGGTTTCCCTTGACAGTAAGAGAATACGTTCATAGTTCCCCTTCCCCCAACCCACTTAACCAATACATACATGAAACTCAGGCAGAGTTGCCAAGTTATCCAGTTCCAGGAGTGAGACTTTTTGGCCAGTTCTGGTTTTAAATTTGCGTTGCAATGCAGTATGGTATTTGTAGTTCCTAATTTTATCCATTGAAATCAGTAATGCAGTAATCATGATACCGCACTGAGAAAAATTAATAAGTAAGATGAAGGTTAAATGAAATTAAAAAAAAGATACACTGGTCACTTTAGACTTGCTGATAAAGGAAGCAGGTCTAAAGTGACCAGTATAAATGTATCAGGCTGCAGAGCCAGTGTACCAGAAGCTGAAAGGTAACCAGGTGTCCCGGCACTTGTCGGCCTGAAAGGATGCAGGGAAGAGATTGGTGGGGAGGGCTTGCAAGAGCCAAAAAAACAGCTGTGGGGATTTGAAATTGCCCCGCGTGGTGATGCGAGGCTATTTCATTGGTGGCCAGCTGCACCCAGTGGAGGGGGGGTATGGAGCAGAAATAGTGGTGTGGTCTTCCGGTCACTCCATTCCACACAGGCCTGGAAGCAGATCGGTGTCCCACCCTCCCACCTAAGAAGGGGTGAGCAGAGCTGAGTAGGTTCATTGCAACTGGGGGGCTGAGGTCCCGAGCCAATGGACACTGTACTAGTGGGGCATAATGGCCGATGTGTGGATTTAGAGGAGAGTAACCTCTAATCTCAGTTGGGGATCTTAGCCCAGATCAGGGCACGGTGGGATCAGCTTTTGCTAATAACATGGCGAGGTCAGCGGTGGGAAATGGGAGAGAAGATAGTGCACCACTTTTCTCATAACATGGCTGGCGGGGGCATCGTCCGGAAGGGGGATATGGACTTTTTATGTTGAATGTGTTATGTTGGCTTGGGTTTTGGCTATGTGGAAGTTGTGTTAATAATAAAGCTGTGACCAAGAGTGTTTTCCAGTTACAAATGTGTTATGTCATTTGCGGGGCTCGAAAGGGGAAAGTGGGTAGGCATAGAAGGGGAAAGAAGTAGCGGCCAGAAGGCAGGTGTCCGGGCTACCCCGGTTACTAAGACTTATCAGCATCATAATATGATTGTTAAGATGTGTACCTCACCAATACTTGAATGAGGCTCAGTAGTTGCATTTGATGTCAGGACTACCTATTGGATAGCCTATATTATGAGAAGTGAAATCCATGTTTTGACAAGTTCATAGACTCAAAAAAAGACTGAGCCAGATGTATCTTATGGTTAGAGGCAAAATTGTCATTGTCAGTCTGGAAGAAATACTTACACTTTTTCTGCAAACTGTTGCTGTTTAAGAAGATTATGATTCAATCTTTCTGTTGCTCAAGCATATTTTGATTTTGTTGATAACTCTAACATTTGCAAGAGATCTTCTCCAAGAAGTATGCTGTTTTTATTATGACATTAAGGGGTATGTTTACTAAACTGCGGTAAACGTGAATGACGCGCGTTGTACGATGTTAACGATCGATAGCGTGCTATAGCGTGCGCTGTAGCGCATTAACGATCGTAAACGCGCTATAGTGCGCGTTATCACGCGCTAATGCGCGTGATGCTCCGCAGCGTGGTAAAACAACGCAGAAGGCGGAGAGAGGGCGGAGAGAAGGGGTCAATGGGCAGAGAGTGGGTGGGGAGAGGCTCCCATTACACTAACGCGCTGAATTTCAGAGCTGAATTCCAACGCGAATGAAAACCTGCCGTTAAAGGCATATTAAAGGGGAGAGAAACCATTTAAATGTCAGCAATGTACAGCCTAGGCAGGGAAAACAAAAAAAGGTGATAAGTGTGATACATGTGCACAAAACAAAAGGGCACAGAAACACTGAAAATGACCCCAACAAACTGGAAAAAAACAGCAACCAAGCTGGCCAATAGTGGTATCAATGAGAAACATCAACCCCCCCCCCCCCCCGAGTAAGCTCCATTGAGCAGATATTTATGTATTTCTTCATGTTAGTTATGTATTTATAAACCGTGGAAGGGTCCATACCCCGTCCCCATACAAGGTGCACGGGCCCACAGTGAAATAGCACTGTTCAGGGACTTGCCCACCATCGTACAGGGTTCCTATGGTGTGCACATGTCCCGCAACATCAGGGCGGGCATGTAGGAACGTACAACCGGTCAGATGCTGGAGAAGGGGATACAGAGGGCTGCAGGCGGCACATGCTGTGGAGCAGCTGGGCCACAGTGGGGACTAGGGTGATGCCTAGCTGGCCCATAGGAATGCTGAAACAGTAGAGCAGCCAGACAGCAACTGCTGAGGGCCCAACATGGGCAAGAGTGTGCTTCCCACAGTGTCACAGGGAATAGTACCCAGCAGGTACCCCCAATGGCACGGAACATTGGCAGGCGGTGCTGGGGGAAAGCATGGGCAGCTATGCGGGCACCCCCACCCCAGAACACACACCATAGGCAGCCGCCTACCTGCACACTGGATGGCTTGAGACCGCACACCACCAGCACCACCAGCAGAAGGGCATGTCAGCATGGTGACTGAGGGATACTGGTGGTGGAGGGGGCAGTGGCGGCTGCCCAGAGCAGACCGTGGCCTAGCCCCCTTCACGTGGGTGCAGTGCACTCCAACAGACAGGCCCTGTCTGACCAACAGTCATGTTATCACCAGGGAATGCACCATCTCTGTGAGAACATGGTGGTGCAGTGCACAGAACCAGTGTATTCAGAAGCAGAAGGTCACAGGTTAAGGTCCCAGCTGTGGTTTCTGCCAACCCGGTCCTCATATTTTACCCACTACTAGAACGGGCTAATACAGACAGAACCGGTCTTGCAGATGATGTAAACATGCCCAAAACACCCACATTTTACCCTACAGAGCACAGACACCATAAACATGCACATTACCTAGAGCAGAGCCTCCCAAATGCAGTCCTGGAGGGCCAAACACCATCCCGGTTCCATGCTGCCTCTGATAAAGATGCCTGTGCTGCATTTCTATGCGCCACCCCCATGGTATGCAGATGTATCTCATGCATATTCATGAGGGACAGCATGAAAACCCGAACAGTGTTTGGCACCACAGGACTGGAGTTGGGAACCTCTGCCGTAAAGCAGCAGCCAACAGGGGCAGACACACCCGCACCCACAGGCCCCATTATCCAAAGCCTCCTGGAGAGGCAGGACTTTGGGCTCTGCGTGCATCTCCCAATACTAGCACATGCATTCCGTATTAATGCCACCCTAAACCTGGGAATATGTTGCACAGCTATCAGAAGGTTGCTATGAGCACTGGCAGATAGCAATTCCTAGGTTAAGTACAATTTCCTGAGTGAGCTGCATCATAGCAATCTTTCTGATGTCTGAGGAGTGTGCTACAGGTCCTGTGTCTAACAGTGTTTACCAACCTGGGGAGTGACTCCGACAGTATTGCGTACCATAGCCATGCCTGCACTGTGCCCAGGACTGGTGTGGTGGCCTGGGCTGCCCAACACCTCTAGTGTTGCACAGTGCTTGCATAGGTGTGGGGAGTGCTTGTCTGTCTATCCAGTGTGTGGTGGCTTCCAACACCCTCCACAGCCCACACTGCTAGCACTGTTGCCAGTATTGGCCTGCCAATGTGCATAATGAGGAGCAAGGTACCGTGGGAATAGCCTGGATAGGGTGGCCTGGCTTGTCCGCATCTGCACAGGGCATAGGGCAATGGTCGGACATTGTAGTGCCCGGTACCACCTGCACGGACAGGGTGGCCATAGCATATCCTGCTGGGAGGTCACTCTCACCCTGACTGAGCAGTGACCATGGCATGGCTAGGTTCCACCATAGTGCTATATAGCGTTTCTCTTATGTGATATGTATGGGTTTCCTTTTGGGGACCAATCACGGACTTATCTGCTTGGTGTGTATGCTGATATCCCCGTTCTGGGTACATGCATCTCCTCCAGGACCATGCACTATGGACTAGCTGGCGGACAGTCTGCAGCTAGTATGTGTCTTGCTGGAACACTGTGCAGGGTGCAGTGGCTGGAGGCTTGCTGCTGGGGAATGTCAGATAATGGTGGGGGGCAGCCGAGCATTTCCAGACCTGCCGTCTGTCTGCTCTTGCAGTATGGGTGTGTACTGCTCTGCATTGCCTGCCCTGTAGGGTGTTTGATCCCGAGTGGGACTGGGGTGATGGTCCCCTCTACTGCTACCATTGCAGAGGGTTGGAAGTGGATCTGTGGGCGGGAGATCCTGTCCCCCACCGTGAGCCCTAGAGGGTGTGTTGGGTGGTAGTATGTAATCTCCCTGGTAACCACAGCAGAATGTGGGTGTGGTGCCGTGCAGTCCTCCTGTAGCCTGCCATGTGTTTATTAGCAGCTCTAGCCCACTGGTTACTTCACTGCCCATGGAGCCAGTGGTCATAGGTTCACAACCCACAGTGGGGTTCATTGATAGGGCTGTCTTAGGCATCGTCTATTTTTACTGTATATTAGTGCTGCCAGCAGAACCACCCTCAGGGTACTGTCACCTTAGGGTAGCTCAATAGGCGCCCTATAGGGCGCGCCTTACGCGGCACCCTATAGGGCGTGATTTACGCGCCACCCTATAGGGCGCACATTACGCGGCACCCTATAGGGCACACATTACGCGGCGCCCTATAGGGCGCACATTACACTTCGCCCTATATTATATGTATTATATGCCATTTGAAAGGAATATTTAGGCGCTCCCTATAGGGCACGCCTTACACTTCGCCTTATAGGGAGCGCCTAAATATTCCTATCAACTGGTATATAATACATGGCCATGTCAGAGAGAACATCACTATTGGAACATATTTCATAGGAAGGGTACACTTTTCCTGACATATGCAAACTGTAACCCAACTGCAGATTAAAATATTATAGTCGGCTTTCAATGGGTTACACAGGATGCCTCAGCCAGCCTTACTCATTGGGCACACTGGGGAATTGAACCCATGACTTTTATGTCATCAGTCTGGGTAGTAACCATTGTGCTACAGCTCTGTTTCTGTCTTTGGGTGTCTGCGCGCTGTCTTAAGCATGCGCGCAGTAGCGCACTGTAACGATCGTTGCTGCGCGGCACGCAATAACGTGTGTAACTGTGCATTATTGGTTACGATGTCCCGCCCATGTCCTTTTTTGGCTTTCCTTTCACTAACACGGCTCCTAACGCGAATTGCACTAACGCAGTTTAGTAAACATAACCCCTAAGAATGTCATCCTCCACTAGGGATGGATTTTATTTCATTATTGCAATAGATTGGTAGCAAGTCATTCCTGCTTGTGCCTTGTGACCAAGGACTCTAGTATCTTGAGAATTCATGCATGGATTCTAATTCCAATTAATACAATATTGCACAAAGAGTGGAATGAGACCATGGATTGTCTAAATTATTTTATTGAAGAATAGCCCAACTTGACCAATTTTGGCTCCTAGAGCTTTCATCAGGGGTCAAACTTCAATTCTGTCAATATTAAGAAAACAAAACAAAACACACAAAATAGCCAAGGGCATTGAACACAGTGACATGAATTAAAGCAGGCAGGCCAAATTAGGCTATTCTTCAATAAAATAATTTTGACTTCCGAGCCTTCAGTGACTGTAGGTTTGATAGATCGTTATCTCAGAGCAGCTGAGGTTCTATGTTCTGAGTTGAGTTTGGTTGTGGCAACACCACAACTGGAGGGTTTGACATCGCTCAAGGACATAGACCTCAGTCTGTCCCCAGACACACGAATGCCATCTCCACACCCATGGGATACTGCTAAGAACATAAGAACATAAGATATGCCATACTGGGTCAGACCAAGGTCCATCAAGCCCAGTATCCTGTTTCCAACAGTGGCCAATCTAGGTCATACGTACCTAGCAGTTTTCCCAAAAGACACAGGTTCCACAATGCTTGTACTGGGTCAAGCATTGATATCCTGGGTCCCTTTTTAATAATGGTTTATAGACCTTTCCTCCAGGAACTTGTTCAAACCTTTTTTAAACCCATCTACACTAACAGCCTTTACTACATCCTCCGGTAACAAATTCCAGAGTTTGATTACACGTTGAGTGAAAAAATATTTTCTTTTATTAGTCTTAAATAGTTTACCCTGTAGCTTCATTGCATGTCCCCTAGTCTTTCTATATTCTGATAACATAAACAATTGATCTACGTTTACCCGTTCCACTCCGTTCATTAATTTATAGACTTCTATCATATCTCCCCTCAGCCGTCTCTTTTCCAGGTTAAAGAGCCCTTACCTTTTTAGCCTTTCTTCATAGGAGTATCCTTCCATTCCCTTTACCATTTTGGTGGCTCTTCTCTGAACCTTTTCTAATAACGCTATATCCTTTTTAAGATACGGCGACCAGAATTGCACAGAATATTCAAGGTGCGGTCTCACCATGGAACGATATAGAGGCATTATAATATCTTTTGTTTTATTTTCCATTCCTTTCCTTATGATACCTAGCATTCTATTTGCTCTCTTGGCTGCCGCTGCACACTGGGCCGAGGGTTTTAACATGTTATCCACAATGACGCCTAAATCTTTTTCCTGGGTGGTGGTTCCTAATGTGGAACCTTGCATTGTGTAACCATAGTTTGGGCTGTTCTTCCCTAGGTGCATAACTTTGCACTTATCCACATTAAATTTCATCTGCCATTTTGATGTCCAGTCTTCCAATTTATCAAGATCCTCTTGCAATTTTCCACAATCCTCTTGGGTTTTAACAACTTTAAATAGTTTTGTGTCATCTGCAAATTTCTTAACCTCACTCGTTATTCCACTTTCCAGGTCATTTATGAATATGTCAAAAAGCAGCGGACCCAGCACAGATCCCTGGGGTACACCACTACTCACCTTTCTCTACTGGGAAAATTGGCCATTTAGCCCAACCCTCTGCTTTCTATCTTTCAACCAGTTCTTGATCTACAGTAGTACACTGCCTCCTATCCTATGACTCTTTAGTTTTGCCAAACGTCTCTGATGAGGGACCTTGTCAAAGGCTTTCTGAAAGTCCAGATACACTATATCAACTGACTCACCTTTGTCCACCTGTTAATTCACACTTTCAAAAAAACATAACAGATTAGTAAGACAAGATATTCCTTGTCTAAAGCCATGTTGGCTGTCTCCCTTTAGGCCATGACTATCTACATGCTGAGTAATTTTATTTTATTTATTTATTATTTATTATTTATTTTATTACAGTTTCTTATATACCGCGCTATTCGGCATCAGCGCGGTTTACATCATAACATAACTACCATGGTGACAAGGTGTCTTGTTTTACATTGAACAGGTAATAAAACTTGGATAACAGGGTTAACTATAAACATAACTATATACATAAGCTATTTACACTGCAGGATAGGTATCTTTATGATTGTTTCTACCATTTTTCCCGGTACTGACGTGAGGCTCACAGGTCTGTAGTTTCCTGGATCACCCCTTGAACCTTTTTTAAAAATTGGTGTTACATTGGCAATCCTCCAATCTTCAGGTATTAGAGATGATTTTAATGATCATTCACAGATTACTAATAGCAGGTCTGCAATCTCATATTTCAGTTCTTTCAACAACCTTGGATGTATACCATCCGGCCCAGTTGATTTGCTACTCTTCAGTTTATCTAATAGTTGTAATACATCTTCCCGATGTATCAATATTTCCTTCAATTCTTCCGCATCTTTAAATACCACTTCAGTCATGGGCAATATCCCTACATCTTCCTCAGTAAAGACCAAAGCAAAGAATTAATTCAGTCTCTCCGCTATCGCCTTGTCGCCTCTTAGTGCCCCTTTAAGCCCTCTATCATCTAATGAACCAACTGACTCCCAGGTTTTTTGCTAAGAATGTACGTGAAAAAATCTTTGTTTCGCGTTTTTGCTTCCGCAGCAAGCTTCTTCTCAAATTCTCCCTTTGCCCGCTTTATCAATGCCTTGCATTTGACTTGCCAGTGCTTGTGCTGTTTCCAGGTTTCGTTGTTTGGCTCTTTTTTTCCATTTCCTGAAAGATGCTTTTTGGCAACAACAGCCTCTCTGACCTCACCTTTAAACCATGCTGGCAGTTTTTTGAACTTCTTTACACTTTTCTTAAAGCGTGGCATACAGCTGGTCTGGGCTTCAAAGATAGTATTTTTCAACAACACCCAAGCTTGATGTAAGTCTTTAACCTTTGCAACTGCTTCTTTTAGATTTTTCTTAACTATTTTCCTCATTTTATTATAGTCTCCCTTTCGAAAGTTAAAAGGTAGTACTGTGGATTTCCTTACTATCCCTCCTCCACTAATTAAATCAAAGGCGATCATGCTATGATCACTATTGCCAAGTGGCCCCAACACCCTTATCTCTTGCACTAGATCTGGTGTTCCACTAAGGACTAGGTCTAATATGGCTTCCCCTCTGGTCAGTTCATAAACCAGCTGCTCCAAGAAGCAGTCATTTATGTCATCTAGGAACTTTATCTCCCTAGCATGTCCTGACGTGACACTGACCCAGTCGATACCGGGTTAATTGAAATCACCCATTATTATTACTGCACTGTAACTTTTGTTAGCTTCATTGATTTCTTTGAGCATTTCATCATCCATTTGGTCATTCTGGTAAGGCGCTCCATAGTACACCCCCACTGCCATTGCCTTCGCCCTTTTACATGGAATTTCAATCCATATAGATTCTACAGCAGATTTTGTTTCCTCCAAAACTTTAATCCTTCCTGACTCAATGACCTCTCTAACATAGAGAGCAACCCCTCCACCAATTTGATCAGCTCTATCATTACGATATAGTTTGTACCAGGTATCACAGTGTCCCACTGGTTGTCCTCCTTCCACCATGTCTCTGATATTCCAATCATATCTAACCTTTTCATTTATTGTTAGACATGGGTAATTTGGGATCTTTAAGCTCAGTCTGCTCCATACTTGAGAGCATTTGGGCTACTTTACTCTTTTGTGGAACCTCTCTGCTTTTGGTAGTATCCTTCAAAGATACATTCTTCCGAACCATCTGCTCTTGGGCGACTGTCGGTTTTCCGTTAATATCTAGTTTAAAAGCTGCTCTATCTCCTTTTTAAAGGTTAATGCCAGCAGCCTGGTTCCATCCTGGTTAAGGTGAAGCCCATCCCTTCGGAAGAGCCCCTCCTTTCCCCAGAATGTTCCGTAGCTCCTAACAAATCCAAAACCCTCATCTCTGCACCATTGTCTCATCCATGCATTGAGACTCCGGAGCTCTGCCTGCCTTTTGGGTCCTGCGCGTGGAACAGGAAGCATTTCGGAGAATGCTACCCTGGAAGTTCTGGATTTCAACTTCCTACCTAAAAGCCTAAATTTAGCCTCCAGAACCTCCCTACTACATTTTCCTATGTCATTGGTACCGACATGTACCAAGACAGCAGACTCCTCCCCAGCACTATCTAAGACCTTATCTAGGTGGCGCGTGAGGTCCGCTACCTTCGCACCAGGCAGGCATGTTACCAGGCGATCCTCATGGCCACCAGCCACCCAGCTATCTACATGCCTAATGATCGAATCACCAACTATAACGGCTGTCCTAACCCTTCCCTCATGGGCACATTGCCCTGGAGAAACTTCCTCTGTGCGAGAGGGTTTTACATCATCTGGAGGACAGGTCCTAGTTACAGGATCACTTCCTGCCACACCAGGGTGATTCTCTCCTGTCACATGACCTCTCTCCTCCATGGCAACAGGGATGCTGCCAGACTGGAGGTGGAACTTCAGGACTATATCCCTGTAGGTCTCGTCTATGTACCTCTCTGTCTGTCTTATGCTTTCCAAGTCTGCTACGTTATCCTCTAGAGAACGGACTCGTTCCCTGAGAGCAAAGAGCTCCTTGCACCTAGTGCACATGTAAGACTTCTCACCAACTGGGAGAAAATCATACATGTGACACTCAATGCAAAAGACTGGAAAGCCCCCATCCTGCTGCTGGACTGCTGTCTGCATCTTAGTTTTAATTTTGTGTTTAGATCTAAGTTCTTTACTTACTAAGGGTTGCTATGGATATTTATACTAATAAAACTGTACCTAATACGTGTAATATACCTTGTTCACCTGAAGCTTAACTAATCTCAGGTCCTTAGTGTATGAATGATTTGGGTAATGAGCTTCACCTGAGAGCACCTCCTGTCTTTTAAGATGTGTAAGTACCTATAAAGCTACGATTATCCCAGGGGTGGGTGGGTGTGGGGAGGGAGGGAGAGAAATAACACTTATTAAAAGAGGGCTGCTACACAGTACCCTGTCTTGTGCTGCTGAGGTAAGCTAAATTCTGATTTGATTTAAATTATAGCTCTTAGCTGCTGCTAGGCTCTAACTTCTTATGAAATTTAAACTACAAGCTCTCTGCTGGGTTCTAAATTTAACCAGAAAGCTCTCTTCTGTGTTTTAAATTTAAGCTAAAAGTACTTTGCTGATGCCAAGCCCTGAGTGACTATTAAATTTAGACTACAAGCTCTCTGCTGGGTTCCAAATGTAACCAGTAAGCTCTCTTCTGTGTTTTAAATTTAAACTAAAAGTACTTTGCTGTTACTAGGCCCTGAATGACTATTAAATTTAAACTACAAGCTCTCTGCTGGGTATGAAATGTAACCAGAAAGTTCTCCTCTGTGTTTTATATTTAAACTTAAACTGCTGCTACTAGACCCTGACTGATTTAACAAAAAATAGTGGGTTCACAGATTAATTAGCTTTAATACAAAGAATTCCTTTTAGAAAATTACCAGAAGTATATATTCACAGTTGCAGATCTCTCTTCAGAAGTAACAGTCCCTTTTTCTAGTCCTTCATTTGCTTTCTGCTGAAATTTTATTGAGAAAGTATTTTAGAGAGGTTCTGGGATTAGCTTCGGCTGACTCCATTGTCCTCTCTAAGGTTTATTACTTAACTGGTAGGAGGCTGTCTGCGGGTCCTCTGGGGGGGGTTTGATGAGGTTCAGGGTCAGGATTGCCTAGAGCTCACCAAATTCCTAGAGGACTCCCAAGATAATATTGCTTCTAGAGCTACCATGGTGGTCTCTTTTGTCTCAGACCAGGATAGAATGCTTGTCTTTCACAATTACTTTAAGAATATGACAGTTCTGTTTTGTGGTGCTAAGGTTCAAATGTTTCCTGATATTTGTAAAGCAACACAAACTAGGAGACAGGCCTTTTTGGCCCTTAAACCTAGGGTGGTCACTCTTTCCGCTATATTTTTTCTCAGATACCCTTGTAAATGCTTGGTTTCATTTCAGGGTTCAAAGTTTGTCTTACTTGATCCTTCTCAGCTTGAGGTATTTCTGTGTGATAAGGAGCGACATGGCAATAAGTAACTGGAGTTGGGTGGGTTAATTTAAGGCTGCCAGGTAATTTAGAGTTTTGCTCTATTTTTTTTCTTTTTTTCTTTTTCCCTTTCTAATATCTCCCCATATTGTGGGCTAAGGTGATGTATTGCTGTCAGTTGTTTCGTTTTGTTTAATATTTGCCTGTATGAAACATCTAAAGTTTCTTTTTGCTTGCTTTTGTAAGTTTGATGAAATTTCAATAAAAAAATAAAAAATAAAAAATGACATTGCCTCTTCTGGGTTTCCTTCTCCAGGTCAGGGAAAATTGATATTGAGTAACCACAGAATGCTTCAGCTTTCTTTTTAAAGTACATCTTTAAGATCCCATCATGATCAGATCAAGGTATAAGTGATTAATAATGTAGTAGGAGTATATGATTCAGTCACTGAAGATTCCAAAATATCTGTTAAATTCAAAACATTCATATCTATATCCACAGGCTGCACAGACACTGTCTTCTTTGTAGAAGGCAAATAGTACGCAAATGATTTAATTAGTGGAGGAGGGATAGTAAGGAAATCCACAGTACTACCTTTTAACTTTTGAAAGGGAAACTATGATAAAATGAGGAAAACAGTTAAGAAAAAACTAAAAGGAGCAGTTGCAAAGGTTAAAGATGTACATCAGGCTTGGCTGTTGTTGAAAAATACTATCTTGGAAGCCCAGACTAGCTGTATTCCACGCTTTAAGAAAAGTGGAAGGAAGTCCAAAAAACTGCCAGCATGGTTTAAAGGTGAGGTCAGAGAGGCTGTTGTTGCCAAAAAAGCATCTTTCAGGAAATGGAAAAAAGAGCCAAACGACGAAACCTGGAAACAGCACAAGCACTGGCAAGTCAAATGCAAGGCATTGATAAGGCAGGCAAAGGGAGAATTTGAGAAGAAGCTTGCTGCGGAAGCAAAAACGCAAAGTAAAGACCTTTTCAAGTACATTCGTAGAAAAAAACCTGTGAGAGAGTCAGTTGGTCCATTAGATGACAAAGGGGTTAAAGGAGCACTAAGAGGCGACAAGGCGATAGCGGAGAGATTGAATGAATTCTTTGCTTCAGCCTTTACTGAGGAAGATGTAGGGATGTTACCCATGACTGAAGTGGTATTTAAAGGTGTGGAAGAATTGAAGGAAATATTGATACATCGGGAAGATGTATTACAACTATTAGATAAACTGAAGAGTAGCAAATCACCTGGGCCGGATGGTATACATCCAAGGGTGTTGAAAGAACTGAAATACGAGATTGCAGACCTGCTATTAGTAATCTGTGAACTATCATTAAAATCATCTCTAATACCTGAAGATTGGAGGATCGCCAATGTAACACCAATTTTTAAAAAGGGTTCCAGGTCTGATACGGGAAACTACAGACCGGTGAGCCTGACATCAGTACCGGGAAAAATGGTAGAAACCATCATAAAGAATAAAATTACTCAGCATGGAGTCATGACCTAATGGGAGACAGCCAACATGGCTTTAGACAAGGAAGATCTTGTCTTACTAATCTGTTATGTTTTTTTGAAGGAGTGAATAATCAGGTGGACAAAGGTGAGTCAGTTGATATTGTGTATCTGGACTTTCAGAAAGCCTTTGACAAGTTCCCTCATCAGAGACTTTTGGCAAAACTAAAGAATCATGGGATAGGAGGCAGTGTACTATTGTGGATCAGGAACTGGTTAAAAGATAGAAAGCAGAGGGTAGGGCTAAATGGCCAATTTTCCCAATGGAGAAAGGTGAATAGTGGTGTACCCCAGGGATCTGTGCTGGGTCCGCTGCTTTTTGACATATTCATAAATGACCCTGGAAAGTGGAATAATGAGTGAGGTTATCAAATTTGCAGATGACACAAAACTATTTAAAGTTGTTAAAACCCAAGATGATTGTGGAAAATTGCAAGAGGATCTTGATAAATTGGAAGACTGGGCATCAAAATGGCAGATGAAATTTAATGTGGACAAGTGCAAGGTTATGCACCTAGGGAAGAACAACCCAAACTATGGTTACACGATGCAAGGTTCCACATTAGGAACCACCACCCAGGAAAAAGATTTAGGCGTCATTGTGGATACCATGTTAAAACCCTCGGCCCAGTGTGCAGCAGCGGCCAAGAGAGCAAATAGAATGCTAGGTATGATAAGGAAAGGAATGGAAAATAAAACAAAAGATATTATAATGCCTCTATATCGTTCCATGGTGAGACCGCACCTTGAATATTGTGTGCAATTCTGGTCGCCGTATCTTAAAAAGGATATAGCGATTTTAGAAAAGGTTCAGAGAAGAGCCACCAAAATGGTAAAGGGGATGGAAGGATACTCCTATGAAGAAAGGCTAAAAAGGTTGGGGCTCTTTAACCTGGAAAAGAGACGGCTGAGGGGAGATATGATAGAAGTCTATAAATTAATGAACGTAGTGGAATGGGTAAACGTAGATCGATTGTTTACCTTATCAGAATATAGAAAGACTAGGGGACATGCAATGAAGCTACAGGGTAAACTATTTAAGACTAATAAAAGAAAATATTTTTTCACTCAACGTGTAATCAAACTCTGGAATTTGTTACCGGAGGATGTAGTAAAGGCTGTTAGTGTAGCTGGGTTTAAAAAAGGTTTGGACAAGTTCCTGGAGGAAAGTCCATAAACCGTTATTAAGAAGGGACCCAGGATATCAATGCTTGAACCAATACGAGCATTGTGGAACCTGTGTCCCTTGGGGAAACTGCTAGGTAGTATGACCTAGATTGGCCACTGTTGGAAATAGAATACTGGGCTTGATGGACCTTGGTCTGACCCAGTATGGCATATCTTATGACATAAAGGAAAATTTAACAATCTAATATTTTTTGCGCGAAACATATTGTCATACTGTTCCATCTTATTATGCACAAGCAAACTCTCTTTTATATGGGAAGAGTTAACAGCTTTAAGAGCCTGACACTGGCTTTCACAGTTAGCAACCTGAGTGGAAATATTCCCCACCTTATTATCCACCTCAAACAACCGAGTGGTAATCTCAGAAGAAAACCCACAAAGTTGTGTAACAGTGGGCACTAAGGTATTTTCAATACGTGTTACCACTCTCCAAATGTCATACAAGGTGACCTGATCATCAGGCACCACCCTGGCCTCACCTGGGACAGGTACCCATACTACTGATTTCAGCTTTTCCCCAACATCTATCAGGATACTCTGCTGAAACCGATTACCCTCAAGGGCAGACAAGGGTGTGGGGCCCTCTTCAAAAGTTTTTTTTTATTATTGAAACCTGGTGTTTTGTAACTTGGTGTCTTATTTTATTTAAAGTTTCCCTCTAAATGCCTCTGCTGAGGTGACTTGAAAGTATGTCTACTAAGCGGGGCTACAGGTTAATCTGGGCTGTCTGCACCTAGGTCCCATGCTATTCAATGGGACCTAGAAACAGATCTCCCGGGATAACTGTTTGCCTGGCTTAGTAGACATGCCCCTTAGTTTAAAGCGTATTTTTGCTGTTTAACCCAGAGTAAACCCAGCACTTCACCAACAGATTCTTTGTTCTGTTCCCTTTATTGGTGCTTTGGATTGCCATTGCTTTTCTTTCTCTTCCCCTCCCCTTATATTGCGCTTGTAGGAGATTCCTATATTTGTTTTCTTAGTTTTGTGTAATTTTTCCTGTATAATTGGATACAGAGTTTCTCCTTTTTCTGTACGAGATGTTTATCTTGATTGTATATTTTGAAAATTCACAAATAAAAAAATACAAGAATTTTGACAATTTATGGTCTCCTTCCTCCCATTCTTTGTGCAATCGAATCTCCTGTAGAAGTCTGTACCTTCTATCTGATTTTGTCACAATTACTGTAATATACCACTTAGCTGAAAAGCAGTACAAGATGAATAACAAACATTGTTAGCATAATAACTGACCAACATGAAAGTCGATCCTCAACATTGATGAAAATTAACATTTAATGAAATCAGTATTTCATACCTAATTTGCCAGCATTCTAATACATCTTTAGCACTGGTCGCTAACAAATTGGCACTGAATTTGAAGAAAACTGAGATTATGTGGGCTAGGAAACCCTTTCGTTCTGTATTTTTCATCCACTCAAACTCAAATGCTTTTTGTTCATTAGGTTCATAATCTACAAATACATCTTCATTCCCTCACTTGTTTGCAGCTTGTCATGCTGTGAGGGCTTGTGTGCATCATTGATGCTAAGAGCTAAGCTATTGGTAGCTTAACTACTGGCAGGGTCTCCCAGGATGGACAGGTCTCAGCTGAGGTGCCATATTAAGACAAACTACCTATCTGGGCAGCAACAGAATGGGATGGTGTTGGCAGCAAAGGATCACATTTCTGTGACAATGGCAACAACACTAGCATTACCTGTGTGAAAGAAAGGTCTGGCAATCTTCTTCCATATCTTGCCATGAAAACCCAATGGATAGTCATAACAAAACAAATTGCACTATAGTGCTGGAAGATGAGACTCAGAGGTTGAAAGGCACTCAAATGGCTATTGGAGAGGAGCTGAAGACTTTTCAGAGTAAAGCCAGCATTTATGACGTGGTTGCATTAAAGCCCTTGGGACATCTGTTTTCTGATGTAGCTGCACATGAAATGAGAGTCAGAAGCTGCAAAGATGTCTTACATATTGTGACATGGAACGTACAAATAATGAACCGAGGGAAGTTGGAGGTGCTCAAGAATGAAATGGTAAGTGTTTAACTCTATTTGTTGGGTGTCAGCGTACTGAAATAGACTGGCATTAGATACTTTGCATCTAAGGATCACATGGTCTACTATGCTGGAAATGAAAGACAAAGAAGAAATGGTGTTGCATTTATAATTAAGAACTTCCAAAAACTGTAATGAAATACAATGCAATCAATGAATGCCTAATTTCTATTCATCTATGAGGAATGCCCATCAACACAACTATTATTCAGGTATATGCCCCAACAATAGAGCTGTTGAAGAGGAAGAAGTTGATTAGTTCTATGAATAGTACAAGCTGAAATTGAAAGAACATGTAACAGGATATCCTGATAGTCATGGGTGAATAGAATGCAAACATTGACAGCAAAGAAGAAGGCAAAGTGGTTGGAAAATATGAACTTTGCAACAAAATGAAGCTGGATAAAATCTGATAAAATTCTGAAAGACCGATAATCTATTCATCTCAAATATGTTCTTCCAGCCAAGCAAGCGGTGATTGTACACATGGACCCAATGGATTGTACAAAAATCACATTGACCACATCTGTGGAAGTCAATGATGGGAAAGCTCAATAACATCAACTAAGACAAAAACTGGAGCCGACCATGGTACAGATCACCAACTACTGTTAAATAAACTCAAGCTAAAGCTGAAAAAGAACAAGCCAACAGAATGTAAAGACTGCCTGCAAAATCAATTTGTTGCTTTGGATAGAAATGAAGGAGCACCGGAAGAGTTCTGGGATGACATCAAGAAAGTTGTGCTTAAAGAAAATGAGAAGTATCTACAAAAGGTGTAAAAGCAAAAATGGCCAAAATGGATGACTGAAGAAACTCTGAAAAAGCATGGGTATACCAGAACACCTGATCATTCTCTTGCACAACCTTTACATTGATCAAAAAACAACAGTTCAAATGGACCAAGGAGGAACAGAATAGTTTAAAATTAGCAAAGATGTACGAAAAGGTTGCATATCTGTTTTATTTATATGCACACCAAATCATCAGAGAAGCATCACTGTATGAATACTATTGAGGTGTGAAAATTGGTGGAAGACTCAACAACCTTCACTATGCTGATGATACCACAATACTGGCTGAAAGTGAAGATGATCTGAAACATTTGCTTCTCAAGATCAAGGAACATTGTCTTTTTTATATTAAAATGCAGGTCCATTTTAAGACTAAGATCCTGACAAATGGCAAAATCAATAAGTTCATCATTGATGGAGAAGAAATTGAAACAGTGGGAAGCTATAAACTGCTTGGATACATAATCAATACAGTTTGGCTCCAGTTCTCTAAATTCAATTAAATAATGAAATCACCCATATACATAATTAGATCTGTGACAGTACTACTTAAGCAGAGGCACATCTGGTCCATAGGTGAACTTCATTCTTGCTGGCTGGAAGAAGTCTTTATACATATGCTTCATTTGACAATATAGAAAAAGGATTACAAGCATCCTGTAAATTAACCTAAGCTTTCTGACACTATTTGCCCTTTCTGTTCTCAATAAGAATATATAAAGAGAGGAAGGCTTTACCAATTATTCTTGCAAACACCATTTGCTGGCAGTGGCCAACTGTTCTTCATAGATCTTTCAGTAGTTCGGAGATTTGCATTACATTCACACTCCAGATTTTTCAGCAGCATCATCTTTTCACTAAGGGCTGCACTGTGTACATCTTAGGCAGAGTTTCAAGGACTATCCACCCAGGTTTCATGACTGCATATACATCTTTCAGTGGTCTTGCTGGAATTGTTGATCTTTGCTCCTATTCGGCTTTCAGTATCATTGCAGACTTCATTTAATTCACAGTAATCATTGTCTTCAGCCCAAAGGATTCAGTGCATGCAACATATAATTTGCAGAATCAAAACTCATTACTACAACACGCCTCTAATTCCTCACTGCTAATGGCAGTATAGAATTGTTGAACAGAATTATCTTATCTAATGCTAATTAATTACAATACATCTACTGTGAACACTAAATTAGTACAAACTATTTGAATATATATAGACCGGGGGAAGGCGTCAGCTAGAGGAGGGGGATCCTGCCAGGCGGGGAGGGAGGATGGCGGGTTACCTGGGCCAGCTTTTGGGCTGCCAGGGGTGCTCGGGGAGGTGGGTGGACAGGGCGGAGTGCTGGGTGGAGCCACGTGGGGTTATCCTATTGTGGCGGGCGGATGTTATCCTACTCCTTGGGAGCATTGGCGGGGAGGTGGACAGGGTTCCTCGAGGGCTGAATGGTTGGGGGCTTGGCAAACACCGTGGTCCATGGCAGGCCCTGCCTCCTTTTTCCCTTCTTTTTCTTCGCAGGTGCAGGCCGCCGGGATGCTGAGGTCGGAGCAGACGGGCGGTTTGGCGGTGCAGGATACTGGGATTGATGTGGTGCCATCGGACAGAGCCAGCGTGAAGTGCCTCGGGAGGAGGTCAGTCGGCCGGCGGTTATGGCCATCGCTGGAGTACCGCAAGCAGGGACGATGGCGGCTGGTGAGTTGCAAGGTGGGCATGTGGGGCTGGGCACCCACGTTGAGGGCGAGGGGAGGGGGAAGGGCAAAGCCAAACAGAAGGGGCGGCGTGGACATAAGCGACATTGGCGGTCCGGGTCCTCGTCCTCATCCTCTTCGGATGTTTCCTCATCTTCCTTGGCGGATAGCGGGGTGGGCGTGCACGTTTGCGGCGGTGGGGGGGGTGGTTGCAGGCGGTCCAACACTGGCATCCTTGTCGGAACTATGGGAGGGAGTGCCACGCAAGTTGCGGCGTAAAATATGCAAAAGGAGATATATTGATATTTTCCGGTTGTTGGAGGATAGAAAATGGTCAGGGGACAGCAAACGGAAATGGAAGGAAGATGAGAAGGCGGGGAGGGTGCGGAAGGCATCGCATACTGTTATCAATTGGATGCGGTCCTATTTACGGCTGGCGAGCGTGTGGGGGCATCATTATCCTGGACAGTATGGCATGTTGCTGGCTTATGCCGACTCCATTCTGGAGGCGGCTCAGATGCATGATGGTTGGGCATGGCTCAACTACGATGAAAAATTCTGGGATAAGATGGAGGAGAATAAGTCATTGTCCTGGGGCACACAGGACATTAACTTATGGTTGACGCAAATGTCGGCCAAGGGGGTGGCTGGGGTTGGGGGTGGCGGACAAAAAGGGTGTAGTGTTATTAACGCGAGTGTGGGACGGCCCTTTCGTGGGGGCACGGCTTCTGTGCTGCCAAAACCTGGCGGTTCCGGGGCCGGAGATTTCTGCTGGCGTTTCAATAAATCCTCTTGCCCCTTTCCGGACTGTAAGTTCCGGCACAGTTGTTCAGTCTGTGGTGGCAGGCATTCGGCCCTCAGGTGCGTCAAAAAAGGAGTTTCCGCGTTGCCTCCTCCTCCGACCAAGCAATGAGGACTTGTGGCATTTGTCCCCAACGCCTATTCGACTGGAGGCGATGAGGCCGTGGCTGAGTCGATATAAGAAGCATAGGATGGGGAAGGTGATAGAGGGTGGTTTTAGGTATGGTTTTCCCATACCGGTCATTGGGGTTGGGGGTCTGTAAAGAGCAGTTAACTCTCCATCGGTTCGGCGTTTGGCGTATATTGTTCGGGAGAAGTTAGAGGTTGAGCTCACCTGCGGGAATGTAGCCAGCCCTTTCGCTGAACGGCCGTTTTTGTGCTTTGTTGTCTCCCCATTGGGCATTGTTCCGAAGAAGGACCCTGGGAAGTTCCGGTTGATTCACAACTTGTCCTCCCCCATTGGTGCGTCGGTAAATGACCTTATCCCGAGGCATTTGTGTGCCGTTCGATTTGCATCATTTGATAAGGCGGTGCGTTTAGTGCGGGAAGCCGGTCCAGGGTGTTTGATGGCGAAGGTAGATATTGAATCCGCGTTCCGCTTGTTGCCCGTTCACCCTGCTTCTTTTCATTTACTCTGGTTTTCCTTTGATGGGGAGTTCTATTTTGATAAGTGCATGCCGATGGGTTGTTCCGTGTCTTGTTCCTATTTTGAGATGTTCAGTTCCTTCCTCCACTGGGCTTTAGTGGAGTCGGTGGGATGTCCGAATGTGGTGCATTACCTGGATGATTTTTTGTTCGTCGGCAGTGCTTCGTCTGGTCACTGTCAGGAGCTTTTGGACGGTTTTGAGGGACTCGCTCGGGCATGGGGTGTTCCGTTGGCTTCTGGGAAGACAGAGGGACCCACAACCCGCCTTTCATTTCTGGGTATTGAGCTGGATTCGACGGACATGGTTGCTCGCTTGCCGCGGGAGAAGGTGGCGAGGCTGTGGGTTCTGGTGGCCAACGTGTTAGGCTCCAACAAGGTGACGTTAAGGGAGATGCAGGCACTCATTGGTTCTTTGAATTTTGCTTGTCGGGTCATACCGATGGGTCGGGTGTTCACACGTCGGTTCTCGGCGGCGACGTCGGGTGTGCTTAGGCCACACTATCGTATTAGGGTGTCGAGACGCATGAGGGCGGATTTGGGGGTTTGGGATGAGTTTCTTAAGGGTTTTAACGGCATAACAGTATTGCCGGCGGCGGAAATGTCTACGTTTGATCTTCAGCTCTTTACGGACCCGGCTGGTAGTTTCGGCTTGGGGATTTATTTTGCGGGCTCGTGGTGCGTGGAGCCCTGGCCAGAAGCATGGCGTGCGGCAGGCCTAACAGATAGTGTTACCTTTCTCGAATTATTTCCTGTGCTGGTGGCGCTGGAGTTGTGGCCGGAGAGGTTGCGGGACCGTCGGTTGCTCTGGTGGTGCGATAACGAAGCCGTGGTGAGCGTCATAAATAGATATACGCCGCGGTGATTGCAGGTGGCGGCGTTGATGCGGGAGGTGGTGTTGGGATGTTTACGGTTGAATGTGGTGGTGCGGGCTTATCACGTCCCTGGTTATTCTAATCAGTTGGCGGATGCTCTTTCTCATTTTAAGTGGGACCTGTTCCGGAGATTGGCGCCGGAGGCCGACCCTGTTGGATTGCGGGTCCCAGAGCATTTATGGCGGCTTGGCCTGGGAGCATGCTGAACCTACTGCGGAGTTATGTGTACCCATCAACTTGGCGATCTTACTGCTGCGACCAGATTGTGGAGTTCCTGGCAGCCCGAGGTTGGCGGCAGGGTTCTGTTCCGGACCACCTTCTGGGCCTGTACGTCACAGCGGCGAAGGCGGCGGGCTTGTCGCGTTCGACAGTGCGAGCGCATATTGCGGGGTTTGCCTTTTTCTGCAGAGCGGTGGAGTGGGGGGCACCCAGTTGGGGGTTTCTCGTTCGGCATTTGTTGCTGGGTTGGGAAAGGGGCACCCCGGCGCGGGGGGATGGACGGCAGCCGATCACGCATTCACTGCTGGTGCAGCTCTGTGATGCATTACCGTGGGTGGGGGACTCCTCGTATGAGGTTTCCTTATTTCGGGCAGTTTTTTGCGTGGCCTTTTTTGGGGCGTTCCGTATTGGTGAGCTGGTGGTGGCGTCCAGCTCGTCAGCGGCGGCAGGGACCTTGCAGCTGCAACATGTTTGTCTGTCGAACGCGGAATTGGGCCTTTGGTTGCCTCGGTCCAAGACAGACCAGAGGGGCAGGGGTGTTTGGGTGTATTTGTACGCAATTAATGGTGCCTCCACCTGCCCGGTGGCTGCTATGGCCGAGTACCTGCGGGTGAGGCCTCTGGGGGGTGGTTTTCTTTTTATGCATCAGAATTCACGCCGTTTAACACAGTTTCAGTTCACGGCTGTCCTGCGGTTAGCGGTGCGCCACGTGGGTCTGTCGCCACGTGACTTTGCGCCACACTCCTTTCTGATTGGGGCAGCCACTAGTGCCGCTGCGGCGGGGTGCGATGAGCGGATGATTCAGCGTATAGGCCGGTGGCACTCCAATGCCTTTCAGGGATATGTTCATCTGTGATGGGGTTGGTGGGGGCTGTTTTTTACCTATGTGCTTTCTTTTAGATGGGGGTCAGACGCCGTGCGCCTGCTGGATGATTGGACATTCTTTTGTATACTGGGCAGGTCGGCGAGCGGCGGAGAAACCATTGGGGGCTTACATCGGTTTGAATCCTGCTGAGGTGATCATCTCATGGCTGGGAGAGCGTGGCCTTCGCTGGTTGCAGCTCATGCCTTTGCTTCGGCACCATCGGCGTGTGAGAGGTTCCACGGCTGTCCTGTTGTTGCATCTTGGTGGCAATGACTTAGGAACTTGGACAGTCAAGCAGCTGATCAGGGCGGCGAAAAGGGACCTTACTACTGTGTTGTTAATGTTTAAGGATGTTTTGCTGCTGTGGTCTGATATAATTCCGAGGCCTGCTTGCTGGGACCACCGGAGGTGGTCGCGTGGGTTAATTAAAGTTAATAGGCAAATTGGCCGCTGGGTATGTGAACAGGGGGGTGGGCAGATTTTACACCCTTGGGTGGAGGTGGATTGTGCGGGATTATTTCGGTCTGACGGAGTACACTTATCCCCGGTGGGGGTGAATTTACCGCTCAATGACTGGCAAGAGGCCTTGGAGGGTGTGCCGGGCAGGTTAACTGGTCGCAGCTTTCCCATTGGGGGGGGCTCAGGGACAGGTGTCTCTGAGCCTGTGGCAGGATCCTGGAGGTGTCCGGGGTCCGGAGGCTTGGCAATGCGCAGGGCGGGGGTGGGGTACCCCTGACCCGGTGGACCCCTCGGGGCTTTTGCTAATAATATGGTGAAGCCGGAGTAGGGGGGTTGAAATTGCCGGTGGACGGTGCCCGGCGGAGGCGGGAGGGAACTCACTTTGCTAATAACATGGCTGGTGAGGGTTCATCCCGCTGCTGGAACCTGGATTAAGAAGTTATGGTTGTTTATTGTTTGGATAATGTTATCTTAATAAAGCTGCGACCAGTTTAATGCCATATTGTCTCTGATTGTGGTTATTTCAAGGAGGAGGGGGGAAAAACTGTTTGGGGGGAGGGGTGGTTGGGACGGGGCTCGAGCTACACGTCCGCCTTGCCCAGTTATGATAACGCCGAGGGGCCGCATATGCGCAGGCCGCCGATAACTGGGTGGGTGGCGTGTGCGTGGCCCCGGCATCGGCGGTGAGTACGGCGGTGGGGAGGCGCAGGCAGGGCATTTTTCAAATTGATTGGCTCCCGCAAGTTGCAAATTGGTGCGGGAGCCAATGGATGTTAAGGAAGGTTTTGGGGGGGTGGGGGGTGAGGGAGGGCGCGTGCCACGAGGCTTCAGTCCTCGGGGGTTAGCCGAAGAGGACTGGAGTTCCTGCCCTCCCCCCCCCCGTGTTGGGCGTTTGTGTCAAGGGGTGGTTTGCGGATAGGGGGGTTGCAACTGGAGGGGGTGGGCGGGATCCCGGAGGTGTCCGGGGTCTGGAGGCTTGGCAATGCGCAGGGCGGGGGTGGGGTACCCCCGACCCGGTGGACCCCTCGGGGCTTTTGCTAATAATGTGGTGAAGCCGGAGTAGGGGGGTTGGAATTGCCGGTGGACGGTGCCCGGCGGAGGCAGGAGGGAACTCACTTTGCTAATAACATGGCTGGTGAGGGTTCATCCTGCTGCCGGAACCTGGATTAAGAAGTTATGGTTGTTTATTGTTTGGATAATGTTATCTTAATAAAGCTGCGACCAGTTGTAATGGCATATTGTCTCTGATTGTGGTTATTTCAAGGAGGGGGGGGGAAGAACTGTTTGGGGGGCGGGGTGGTTGGGACGGGGCTCGAGCTACACGTCCGCCTTGCCCGGTTACTTGTAGCATACTTCTATTTTGTATCTTCATTCCTTAACTTATTCTCTTATCTACCAAATGTTAGGTCATATGCTAATAGACACACCTCTCTTGTTATGTGCACAATTGTACTATGAATACCACTAATTATGTTTGTGATTTACTCTCCAACTTTGACAATTTACAAGGTCTAGTTAACCTTGTTACTTAAGGGGTAACAAACATTAAAACAAAATAACAGTTTATGACAAATAAATCAAACATTTAAATTGTTTACCAAAAATTCATAGGAAGGCTCGCTTATCTTATGTAATAGTTTAAATATTTCTTTAAATATTGTCAGCAATATTATCTGATTAATAGACATCTCAGCTCACACAGGAAGGAAACCAAGACACAAAACAAAAGGAGATAAGTATCATTACATGAACATAAAACTTTTAAAACAAACCAGTATAATAAAAAAAAGATCAATTAATCTCTTTCACAAGGGAAATTGATTTACATTTTGAATCTATCTTAATCCACAGCTGCCCCCCCCCCCCGCCCCATAGTTTAGGGGACAGGGCGCAATGACAAGGACAACTTTATACAGCAAGTCTTACCAAATATAAACAAAGAATCAACAGATCTGAACTAATAATATATCAACAGGATAAAATCAAAATATACATAACTATTGATTATATCTCAACAAATAGGGGTGATCTACACGGAGCAGTGGGTACACTCCTAAACAAAGGCATGGGGAGGGGTGACTTGCATGGAGCAGCAGAGGCACCTACTCTTACCACCTTGCTGGGCAGACTGAATGGACCATACTGGTCTTTATCTGCCATCATATGCTATATTACTATATATAATAATAACAAACTGGAACTCAGCAATTCTAAATGCTGCCACCGCCCCACACAGGAAATCTTACAACACCAGAAAGAACATCGCTCCTTGGTACTCCAGCAGCATTAACAAACTAAAGCAAGATTTGAGAAAATCAGAACGAAGATGGAGAAAAACAAAGGACCCGCAAAACAGAACAAACTACAACACCAAAATGCACAAATACCGGACCCTAATAAATAATTGTAAGAAAGAATACCACACCAATCTAATAATGAAATCCCTAAATAAACCATGAGAACTATTCAACATAACAAGGACATTAACGAAGGACAACCTTAAGGAACATCACCCAATTGATCCACAGCATGGCTGACCTACTACAATCAAAGATCAAACATAATATGAATCAATACCAAACCTTAACAACACCACTCCATCTCCACCACTCTGCCATATAATAGTCAAATACAACATAAACTATAGCATCTATGCTGACGACATCATGGTACATGAACCATTCAACATAGACCAACCAGACTACTCAAGAATAACATCATGCATAGAGGAGATGTCAGAATGGCTTCAGGAATGCAACCTTTTAATAAATTACAATAAAATGGAAACAATTTTCATAACAAGAAACAACTCCTTTGCTCCACCAAATTCTCTACAATTATCGCACAACTCCATAACCGTAAAAACAGAAGCAAGATACTTGGAGATACACCTCAATCAAAAATGAAATTTCCAAGCCCACATAAGCAAATTAACAAACACAGCCTACCATAAAATTAGAGCTATACAAAAGCTAAAACCACTGCTTGATCTCAACAACTTCTGCACAGTTTGTCAAGCCTTGATAATGCCCATTCTAGACTACTGTAATATCATCTATCAAGGCTTACCAGCCCAATCCATCTATCCTCTGCAACTACTACAAAACACAACTGCCTGCATCATAATGGGTACTACAAGAACCAGCCACATAACCCCAACATTGGAACAGTGCCACTGGCTCCCCATAATCACCAGAACTAAATACAAAGCCATCCTCTCCATCTTCAAGATCCTATACTAACTATCCCTACCAATACTCCAAATACTTGTATGTAAAGTCTCTGAAACCAGAATAAAAAGGAGAGACAATAAAAACCTACTAATAATACCCAAAAACAAAATCAAGGCAAAACAGTCCACCTGTCACCGAACCTTCTCAATCTACACACCATCCCTCTGGAATGCACCCGGAAAGGATAAGAACCACCAATGACTTATGGAACTTTCGTAAAGAACTAAAGACACACCTCTTTTCAGAATATTATGGACCAGAAACAGAATCAATACACGAAACATAACTACTACAATAAATCTGACCCCATTAACAAAGCTAAAAGTTACAACCCAACTCAAACCCTCCCACCTAATAACATCCTCAACCTGTAACAACCAACCATGTAAATAAGATGTTAAACCCCTTCTCTCCAAGTTTAATGTCCTATTCTATGTAATGTACCCAGTTATTGTTTAAAATTCCCTCTCCAAGTTTAATGACCTGGTCAGTGCAACACACCCCCTGGTCCATGGTGGACCAGTCTCCCCTTTACCGAATCCTTTGGTAGTCATTAGATTGCAGTCCAATATTCACTGCAGCCTCTGCATATGTGTGGTTTCCTCTCACTGGTCTGTGTAGGAGTGTGGTTGTGTGTGTTTGCGTACATGGGTGTGAGTATGTAGATGTACGTGCATGTGCAGCACCATGGGTGTTGGTGCTACAGGCTCCTGGATATTGGTGGTGGAAGGCAGGCGCCATGGATGAGCTGAACACAGTGGTTGTGCTGGCCCTGCTGCATGAGGCCCACAGGTTGCACAGACGTCACAAGGAAACACCCATATCAGAGAGTGTACAGACCCATGACCCTATGCCACATTGCACTTTGTTGCCTTTTCTTCCTGCCTCATGCTTCACTTTGCTCTTTGTTTGTTGTTAAGTGCCGTCAAGTCGGTGTCGACTCATGGTGGCCCTCTGGATAGTTGTCCTAAATTGCACTCGATCTTCAGTCAGGCGGCTCATTGTTGACAGACTGGCACCCATAGCTTCTGCTGTTATTGTATTGATCCATCTCATTGCTGGCCTTCCTCTTTTGCGTTGACCTTCTATCTTCCCAAGCATGATGTCTTACTCTAATGATCTCTCTCTTCGCATAGTGTGTCCAAAGTATGAAAGTCAAAGTCTTGTCATCTGAGCTTCTAAAGAAAGCTTAGGTTTGATCTCCTCTAGTACTGACTGTTTTGTTTTTTGGGTAGTCCATGGAATACGCAGTATTTGTCGCCAGCACCATAATTCAAAGGCATCAATTTTCTTCCTGTCTATCTTTTTCACAGTCCACTTTCACATCCAAATGATGTTACTGAAAATGCCATGGCTTTAACAAGTCAAATCTTTGTATGGAGAGAGACATCTCTGTTCTTGAGAATCTTGTCTAGGTCATTCATCGCCATTCTGCCAAGAGCAATGCATCGTCAGATTTCTTGACTGCTTGTTGCTTCTTTATTGATAGTTGATCCAAGTAGGTTAAAGTGGTCAACTATTTCAATTTCTTCCCCATCAACGATGAACTTATTCATTTTGAAAGTTGTTAGGATATTTGTCTTCTTAATGTTAAGGTGCTGACCCATTTTCAGACTATATTCCTTGATCTTGAGAAGCACATGTTTCAAATTGTCTTCACTTTCAGACAGTAATGTGGTATCATAAGCATAGCGAAGGTTGTTGATGAGTCTTCCACCAATCTTCACACCTCTGTTGTCTTCATACAGTCCTGCTTCTCTGATGATTTGTTCTGCATATAAATTAAAGAGGTAGGAGGAAAGTATGCAGCCTTGTTGTACACCTTTGCTGATATCCTTTTGGCATTCTTTTGTCTTTTCAAGGATCCATCTCATATCCGCGATAATGTCTGTCGTTCCTCTCCCTTTCCTGAACCCTGCTTGCACTTCCGGCAGTTCTCATTCCAGGTGTGGTTGTAGTCTCTGCTGAATGATCTTGAGTAGAATCTTGCTGGCATGTGGGATCAGAGCAATTGTGTGATAATTCCAAAGTCAGTTGGATTACCTTTCTTCAGTATTGGTATAAACACATCTTTTCCAGTCAGTTGGCCATGAATTTGTCTTCAAAATTTCCTGGCAGAGCTTTGTAAGTATGGTAACAGCTTCATCTGATTGCTATAATAACTCATTGGGAATGCCATCAATGCCTGGTGCTTTGTTCTTTGCTAAGGCTTTCATTGCTGCTTTGACTTCTTCTTTCATCACCAGTGGTTCCTGATCATAAGGTATAGGTTGAAACGGCTGTTTGTCCACTTGATCTTTATCATATAATGACTCTGTATATTCTTTCCATCTTTTCTTGATCTTATCAGCATCATTCAACATGGATCCTTGAGCATCTTGTAGCATTCCAATTCGAGGTTGGAATTTTTTCTTTAACTCTCATAGTTTTAGAAAAGCTGATATTGTTCTTCCTTTAACAGCTTCTGATTCTATTTCCCTGCATTTGTCATTGTAGTATGTCTCCTTGTCTTGTCTTGCTGCATGTTGGAAATCTCTGCTGCGTTCTGTGATTGCCTCTCTGTCTCCTCTGGCTTTAACTTCTCTGCGTTTCTGGACAATTTTAAGAATTTCTTCAGTCATCCATTTTGGTCGTTTTTGCTTTTTCACCTAATGTAAAGATGTATTGCTTTCTTCTAATACAGCCTTCTTGATGTCATCCCATAACTCTTCTTGAACTCTGTCATTTGTATCTAAAGCAGCAAATTGATTTCTCAGGCAGTCTTAAATTCCAGCGATACATTCTCAAGGTCATATTTTGCTGCATTCATGAATGGCTTGTTTTTTTTCAACTTTACCTTGAGTTTGCATATTAGTAGCTGGTGATCTGTACCACAGTCAGCTCCAGGTTTTGTCTTTGTTGATGTTATAGAGCTTCCCCAACATTGTCTTCCACAGATGTAGTAAATTTGATTTCTGAACAGCCCATTGGGTGAAGACCACGTGTACATTCGGCACTTGTGTTGCTGGAAAAAGGTATTTGAGATGAACAGATCATTGGTCTTGCAGAATTCAATCAGTCTTTCTCCAGCTTCGTTTCTGTTCCCAAGTCCATATTTTTCAACCACTTTGCCTTCTTCTTTGTCGCCAACTTTTGTCATTCCAGTCACCCATGAATATCAGGATATCTTGTCTGCATGTTCTGTCAATTTCAGCTTGTACTTGTTCATAGAACTCATCAACATCTTCCTTTTCTGCAGCTGTTGTTGAGGCATATACCTGAATTATAGTTGTGTTGATGGGCTTTCCTCATTGGTGAATAGAAATTATGCGTTCACTGACTGCAGTTCTTGCAAGTTTCTTCTTAACTATAAATTCAACACCATTTCTATATGTTACAGGTCAAGCCTGTGCCATTACAGGTCAAGCTAGGCACAAACATATTGATCATATCTAATCATGACAAGCTTCCTGCAAATATAAGCTTTCTATCTAGCTGCTACAAACATAAGCTTTCTATCTAGCTGCTTCTGAAAGACATGGCCTTTATTGTCTCAGACATATTCACCCACATCTTCTATACTGCTAACAATACATTCCAAGCTATTTTCACTCTACAAACTACTGAACCTTTCCCCATGAGACCCTGTTCCCCATTCTAGCTCCTCCGTACAGCCCTCTCTCTGATTCTGTACAGAATCACTCAGAAAGAAGGGTAGCTCAGACATGTCCAAGTCCAGAATAAGTCTTCTGCTACAGTGGGGAACACCTTCTGCCTCAATTTGCAGATGCAGAGAACCACTGTCACAGTCCTAGATCCAGTCCATAGGTGAACTTCATCTTGCTAGTTGGGAGAAGTCAGTGAATACATTTCTTTATTCATTTGCTTTATTTGACAATATAGAAAAAGGATTACAATCCTCCTGCAAATTAACCAAAATGATGTGACACTGTTTGCCCTTGCCAGGTCTCAAGAACAATGTGTACAGAGAGTAAGGCTCTGCAGATTATTTTTGCAAGCAGTGTCTGCTGGCAGTGGCCAACTGTCCTCCCTAGATCTTTCAGTAGCTCAGAGGTTTGCATCCACATTCACATCATGACATTGGCAATAACTCCAAATTCTTCAGCAGCCTCGTTTTTCACTATGGACTGTGCTATGCAGAATTTCAGTGACTGTCTACTCAGGCATCATGGCTGAATATATGAGTAGATCTGCTGGAATCGCTGATTTTAGCTCCTACTCAGAGTCTGCACAATCAGTAGCATTGTAGATTTCTTTTCATTCACATTGGTCATTGTCTTCAGCTCATAGGATTCTACTGCAGGCAATAAGTAATTTGCAGAACCAAAACTCACCATTACAACACCCCTCTGCTTCCATGCAATTCCAAGTAGGTACAAAGTACATATACCTAATGACAATATAGAATTTTTGAACAGGATTATCTTGTTGTTGTTGTAAAGTGCCGTCGAGTCGGAGTCGACTCATGGCGACCCTCTGGATAGCTATCCTAAACTGTGTTCGGTCTTCAGTCAGGCGGCTCATTGTTGACAGACTGGTACCCGTAGCTGCTGTTATTGTATCGATCCATCTCATTGCTGGCCTTCCTCTTTTGCGTTGACCTTCTATCTTGCCAAGCATAATGTCTTTCTCTAATGATCTCTCCCTTCGCATGATGTGTCCAAAGTATGAAAGTCAAAGTCTTGTCATCTGAGCTTCTAAAGAAAGCTTAGGTTTGATCTCCTCTAGTACCGACTGGTTTGTTCTTCGGGCAGTCCATGGTATACACAGTATTCGCCGCCTGCACCATAATTCAAAGGCATCAATTTTCTTCCTGTCTATATTTTCACTGTCCAGCTTTCACATCCATATGATGTTATTGAAAATACCATGGCTTGAACAAGTCGAATCTTTGTATGGAGAGAGACATCTCTGCTCTTGAGAATCTTATCTAGGTCTTTCATAGCCATTCTGCCAAGAGCAATGCGTCGTCTGATTTCTTGACTGCTTGTTGCTTTTTTATTGATAGTTGATCCAAGTAGGTTAAAGTTGTTCACAATTTCAATTTCTTCTCCTTCTACGATGAACCTGTTGATTATGCCAATTGTCATGATCTTTGTCTTCTTTACATTAAGGTGCAGGCCCATTTTGAGACTATGTTCTTTGATTGTGAGAAGCAAATGTTTCAGATCATCTTCACTTTCAGCCAGTAATGTGGTATCATCAGCATAGTGAAGGTTGTTGATGAGTCTTCCACCAATCTTCACACCTCTGTTGTCTTCGTACAATCCTGCTTCTCTGATGATTTGTTCTGCATATAAATTAAACAGGTAGGGGGAAAGTATGCAGCCTTGTCTTACACCTTTTCTTATTTTAAACCATTCTGTTTCTCCTTGTTCCTTTCGAACTGTTGCTTTTTGATCAATGTACAGATTGCGCAAGAGAACGATCAGGTGTTCTGGTATACCCATGCTTCTTAATGTGGCCCAGAGTTTCTCATGGTTTACACAGTCAAAAGCCTTGCTATAGTCAATAAAGCACAAATAGATATCCTTTTGGTATTCTTTAGTCTTTTCAAGGATCCATCTCACATCCGCAATGATGTCTCTCGTTCCTCGCCCTTTCCTGAACCCTGCTTGCACTTCAGGTAGTTCTTGTTCCAGGTATGGTTGTAGTCTCTTTTGAATAATCTTCAGTAGAATCTTGCTGGCATGTGGGATCAGAGCGATTGTGCGATAATTTCCACAGTCAGTTGGATCACCTTTCTTTAGTATTGGTATAAACAGAGATCTTTTCCAGTCAGTTGGCCATGATGTTGTCTTCCATATTTCTTGGCAGAGCCTTGTGAGTACGGTAACAGCTGCATCAGATTGCTGCAATACTTCTATGGGAATGCTATCAATGCCTGTTGCTTTGTTCTTTGATAAGGCTTTCAATGCTGCTTCAACTTCTTCTTTCATCACCAATGGTTCCCGATCATAAGGTACAGGTTGAAACGGCTGTTGGTCCACTTGATCTTTATCATATAAAAACTCTGTATATTCCTTCCACCTTTTCTTGATCTTCTCAGCATCATTCTCAGGATTATCTTACCTAAAGCTAATTAATTGCATTACATCTACTGCTAGTACTATACTACCCCAAATTATTTGACTATACGTAGACCAACTTAGTGCTGGTCCTTGTAGCATTCTTCTATCTTGAATAATTACCTACATTCCTTAATTTATTCTGTTTATCTTGTAGGCGGGTTCTTACCTCCAAAGCATCCCTAATAGTTACCAAGATTTCCTGGAGCACATGGGACCCGTACACCAGGGGGAAAAAAAAAAAAAAACTCAGATCACAGTTTCTTATCAGCAAAAAAAACCCCCTCTTTCATTTGTAATAATCTCAACAATAAATGTCCAGGTAAAAGTTCAGTTCAAGGCGGGGTTTGATTGAAAATTTCTGTGGAGATGTGGGTTCTGTTGTGAACACGCAGAAGTAAAGCTAATTGTCCATCAGGATGAAGGAACTCAATAAGTAGCACAAGCACGATGGAGACAAAAAGGAGGAAGCACAGGGAAGCCCATGGAGTAGGATTGACAGCAAACATCTGAGTCATGGAACAGTGAAACCGTTCGCATGGAAAGAAAATTATTCAATCAGGCACAACAGCTAGGGACGGCTTTCTTTCAGATGGCTGACGTGTATCCAGGTGCCTGCATCAGTCAATTGAGCAGTAAAAGGGGAAGTGACAATAGTGAACTGGATACAGACGATCAGCAATTTCTTGGAACGCGATCCGAAGCCCTACAAGGTAAATCACAGAGGCTCTGGTCTAACCTCTCCAGTGTAATTAGCCAAATCAAATAGACAATGTGGGAATCACTTATTCAAAAGTAGCCTTAAAGAGGTAAGCCTAAAGCATGGCTTAGAAAAAGAGCAGAAATAGCGCCTGATGCACTAGCTTCCAGGCAGGACAAAAAATGTATGGATTTGGAAGGAAGAAAAAGGGAGAAAAATGAGAGATAAAAAGGCCTAACATCAAGGATAAAAATTAAATACAACAGCAGTGAAACCCTGATATTCCTGGATACATGATAGCATTAAAACATAATACAGCAGATACCCACCACTCTCCAGAGAGAGAGAGCAGAAGGGGAGAACACACAATACTGTTTGTACTATTCTACATAAATTGCAAACAAGCTTGAACCAGTCCAAAAAATCACACAAAAGTCAGCATTATGCAGTTGCAGTAGGGACGCTGTTGTCTGCAGGCACAGCCAACATCACTGAAGAGCCAGTTCAATTTTTCGTGCTGCATTGGATCTTAAATAACTTCTTATCAGAATGTCTTTCACTCGCTCCACTAATCCAGCTGCCTGAAGTCTACAAGCAGAAAAGAATGTTGTAACCCCCCCCCCCTTCTTCTTGGATTGCTGCTTGCACACAACAGCCAATCCTGCTTCTAAAACAATTGTTAAAAGTACTATTGTGGGAAACAAAAGGTCAACAAGCATAACAGTGTGAATAAACAGTGTCTCTGTCCCACTAATGCAGCACAGAGCTCAACAATGCAAAGTAATTAACTTGAATCTTACAGTTCGGGGAAACAGTCAAATCAGAATTACAGCCAGCCTTGAAATTATCTCTAGCAAAATAAACAGTAGGTCTCTTTTCTGACTTTCAAAGCAGCCGTGAGTTACTATGTGGCTGAAGAAAGGACAGAGCAGTCGTAAATACTAAGGGTTAAAATAAAACATTGTTTGAGAATGTTAAATCCTAAAAATATATAGTTACAGCTCTTCTGTTGTTTCTGTAATTTATGAACAATAATTATGTCCTCTATGAGGTGCTTGCCATAATATATCCCTTTTTTAATTTTTTTTTTTCAATAGCACATGCAGTCAGAACCAAATATATACATATATATTTCAAAGATAAAATCCAAACACGATTAACTTTTTATTCACTCAGGATTTAAATCATTCTCAAGTTGCAATCTGGTAACTACTGGCTCAGGATGCCACATTGTCCTTCAAGGTTCTTAACCTCTACCTTGAAGGTCAAACGAAAAATGGAAGTAGTTTCCTCAATTTTTTCTCTTTCTTGTTTGTATCAGTCAGATTTTAGTAAAGAACTCTAAGCAGTTCTATTCCGGGGACCATAAAAGCTAATTAAGAAGGCATACATTTGGGTGAGTGTTATACAGAGCTAAACCAGGCACATCCAGAAAGTAAACGGCAGCTCTGGTACATACTGCTTTAAAAGCAAAGGAACTATCAGGTTAATTATTTAATTCACTTGTTTGAATGTAGTTGTATCATTCAGCCTCTTCTCTTAAGTAAATAAACTTGCTTGATGTAACTTGGCAAGCAATTCAATTTTGTTTTGTTTTATTTTTCCATTTAAGTTACTAACTTCTATCCTTCTGTCAAACACCTAATTTTACTTAACCTTTGTCACATGACACAAATCCACAGTTTATGAAATATGTAAAGACATCAAAGCATGGGAGATCTTCCCATTCATTCTTAAAAATTATAACTAGCACACATAGAACGGAATCAGGTCCCTCATTTTTTTTTGCTGAACAGTTTTTTATTTTCTTTCTCTGCTGCAGAATTCAGCTGCAGTCATTTCCTTCTGCAATTTGATCTTGAATTTGTAAAGTAATTCATTTATCTACCTATAATCATTTAAAAAGATACCTAGAAAGCTATTAGAATAACGATAACTAAAAGCACTTAAATTCAGAAGAAAATGATAACTAGAAAGTTAATTATGGGGGAATAATACTTCACCGAAAGAGTTCAGAACTTCATCTCCTGTCACACTTTAATTGAAGGAATGCTTTATTTAAACAAACAAGAGAGACTTCTCAATTGGGAGTTTTTCTCTAGGCGATGCGTCCATCCCCAGAAAAAAAAAAATCCCTTGGCAGCCTCTCTCTCTCTCTAACTGAAACAAGCACCCATCTTATCCTGCTGCAAGCAGCCAGCTGTTGCACAGGCAATTAGCTATCTTTCATCAGGCGACTAATAGGGGCAGTTATCCATTAAACACAGCCAGGACACTGGCCAGGTGGCCGGCAATGTTCAAGGAAAACACCACTCACACTCCCGTGGCTTCAGAAATCCAGAATTACAATTGATGTGTACAGTGTTATGTAACAAGACTAGTTCTTTTCAATTGATCTAATTGTCGCCCTCTCTGGTCTGTGAGCATCCCAGATAAGGAGAATTTTCCCATTTTTTCTTATTAGAACGATCTGTTAAAGGCTTCAACAGGGGGTTCTCTCTAATGAGGCAATCTATGGGATTAGGGCTGGACTCATCTCCTTTTCTTACTATCTACCTCTCATTAGATTTGTTATTTTGTTTTTCTTTCTTAAACATTCTTCTTAACTGTCCCTCTTCCTAAAATCTGTAAACCTGGTGTTTTCACTGTTTGGGGACACTTTAATTACAGGCAAGATCCTGTTAATAACTTTGCTTTTACTGATCTGAAAATCAAACCTTTTTATTTGCAGAGGAGTTAGTAAATTCGCTGGTAACTTTGCCTATTTTACTTGTTTTTTTTTCTCTTCGTCCAGGTAGATGGTACACTCTCTGACCCAAAAAAAAAAAAAAATGAGCCAGAGAAAACGCTGGGCAATTTAGAATTTAGGAGTTTTAAAAAGCAAAAAAGAAACTCGGGAGGCCTGTTCAGGTGCCAATTGTAGGCGGGTTCTTACCTACAAAAGCATCCCTAATAGTTACCAAGATTGCCTGGAGCACATGGGACCTGTACACCAGGGGAAAAACCAAAAAAAAAGAACTCAGATCACAGTTTCTTGTCAGCAAAAAAAAACCCCTTTATTTAAACAAGCAAACTCCATAAGCAAAGGAACAAGGTCTGTCTTAGGGATCTGAGGGCGAGCAACATTCTCCCTCCCATCGGGGAAAGAGAAGGCCGCTGCAGCCTCGAGCTCTGTGGCTTGCCTTCTTATATATCCCTCTCTGTAGCAACTCCTGCACTGAGTCGTGTTCCGTGTGCACAATTTTTGCAAAATTGTGCACACAAAAAGTTGTAAAGCCGTCTGCACAATTTTTGAACCTTCTGCAAAAAGTCAGAGTGCTGCTTGCAGACGTTTGCTAAAGCTCTACAGATGGGACCCCCTCCCTCATGATTATGTCTTGGGGTCTGCAGCTGTATTCCAAGGTCTTCCTTATCTGTGCTGTGGAGCACATCTCTCCTGCATTCCTTGGGGCCCACTTATGGCCTTCTATTTCCCGGCACTGATTGCATTCGTTCTTCAGGGCTAGAGAATTTTTCTTTTAATTATTTTTCTGTTAATTATTTTCTGGCCTGGCCTGTATTTGCTTTCTGGGCCTAACACCGCATATTCCTATGCAGAGTAAGGTTACTTCCAGACTGTACTAGGCCACAGACACCTTCTTGTTCCTGGATAGCCCACTTGCTCTGTCTTCTTGTGCCATTCATGCAGGGTGCTCGTGCAAGCCACAGGCGGTAGGATTACAGTCACAGACAGCACATAAGGCAAACCTAAGCAGACCTATTCCTAAAATATCCCAACAATCTACCTAATTAAATGTTAGACCACATGCTAGTAGACACATCTCTCTTGTTAGGTGTGCAATTGCGTATAACACTAATTATGTTTGTAATTTACTCTCCAACAATTTACAAGGTACAGTTAATCCCATTGCTCAAAAGGTAACAAAATATTAAAATAACTGGCAGTTTATAGTAAATAAATTAAACTCATTTCAATTGTTCAGCAAAGCTTCTTAGGAAGTCTCTTATATTAGTTAATGGTTTAATTCACATTACTGACTATAATCAAAGCAAGTATGACATAGGCATCTTAGCTTGCAAAGGAAGGAACATCGTGACTATTATGACACAAAACCAAAGGAAAAGATACTTAAGGGTCATTACATAGACAGTACCAAGAAATGTCCTCAACCAAAGATAATGCATTCATAAGCACAAAATGTTTAAAAATGTAAAATGTAAGCCAACATAAAATGTAAGCCAATTAGAACATCAATTTTCATTGGTAGTAGCTTAATATTTCTCTGTTACACTGTTTTCAGCACAAAAAAAACAGCGCAGTAGTAAAGGATCAATTAATCACTTCCAAAGGGTAAATTTATTTATATCTTGAATCTCCCTCAATCAGTAATACTAATTTGGTTAACCAGTCTTTGTGTTTGAAGTGTTAGGAGGAAATACATTTGCTTTACCTATTTCACTAGCAACAAAACATTTGCTTCACACTTCCAGTTAGTAATGTCAGCTCTGCAGGGGTCATTCCATAACAACTGAAATACACAACATTAGAATTTATGATTGCTCCAATAGACTCTTGCAGGGTAGCTTAAAACAGACTGGGAGAGCTGTCAGCATTGTCTCTGCATACATTGCTACTCTGAAGTCTTTTACATTTTCATGGATGTGGTGTGTACCATGGTAGTCCGGGATTTTCAGTTAATCTACTAACATGGAGAATAAAACATTATAGCACACATTTACAGCCTTGGTTTAATTGCTTAATTTCCTTGTTAGAATGAAGTTGTATTATTCATTATTTGTTTATTTTATTTATTTATTTATTTAACATTTTTTATATACTGCACTATTCATCATCAGTGCGGTTTACATTAAACAACAATATACCTGTCAATACATGACTGATCTAGGTTTACAGATAACAGGGAAGATAAACTGGGTGTGAACTGGGGATAACTATCTACATAATTATATATACATTGAATAGGTTACATCAGGATTTGATATTTGTGACTCATAAAATGTGTTAGCTAAATTCCTAAACTTCATTTGACTTTGACAAGCAATTCAATTGTCTGCAAAGCTGCTAACTTGTAACTGTATTTCCTTTTAATCACCTTCTTAATTTTCTGAAGCTTTTCCATTCCTTAGCATTTTCTTCTTAGTCTTTGTTGTATTATGCAAACCTACACAACTTTTAAGATGTCTAAAAACTCCAAAAACAATTGTACATGGAAGATCTTCCCATTCACTCATGAACAACTTAAAATTAATCATAGATAAAACAGGAAAATATATGCATAACCATTCTTTAGAGGTTCTTATCTGCAGTTATAATGTACTATTTGCAATGAACATCCCAGCATTTGCATTTTACATGTTGAATGAAATTAGTAAACAAATTCTCTTAACCATCTGATTGAGTTATTTGACTGGGTGACGAGAGAATTAGATCAAGGACATGCAATGGATGTGATCTACTTGGATTTCAGCAAAGCCTTTGATACTGTTCCTCATAGGAGGCTAATCAATAAACTCAACAGCTTGGGGGTGGGTCCCAAGATGGTGAACTGGATAAGAACAGACAACAGCAGGTGATGGTAAACGGAACCCATTCGGATGAAAGAAAGGTGATTAGCGATGTGCCCCAGGGTTCAGCCTTGGGAATGGTACTGTTCAACATATTCGTAAGTGATATTGCTGGAAATGACATCAAAATTTGCAGCAGAGTGGACTCCCCTCAGGGAATGGAGAACATAAGGAAAACTCTACAAAAGCTGGAAGAATGGTCTAAGGCTTAGCAGTTAAGATTTATTGTGAAGTGCAGTGTCATGCACTTGGTAAGCAGAAATTCAAGAGAATTGTATGCAATAGGGGGCGAGCGATTGATGTGCATGGACCAGGAGAAAGACCTCGGTGTGATTGTTTCTGATGATCTCAAGGTAGTAAAACAGTGTGACAAGGCGGTGGCAGAAGCCAGAAGGATGCTGGGTTGCATACAGACATGAATTAACAGCAGAAAGGAAGAGGTACTAATGCCACTGTATAAGTCGCTAGTGAGGCCTCACTTGGAATATTGTGTTCAGTTTTGGAGATCGTATCTCGCAAAGGAAATAAAAAGGCTGTAAGTGGTTCAGAGGAAGGCGACCAAATATAAATGCTGGAGGAGAGGAGGGACAGGGGAGATATGATTCAGATCTTTAAATACTGAAAGAGTAGTAATGAACAAACAAACCTCTTCCAAAGACGGGGAAGCTGTACAACTAGAGGGCATAACATGAAGCTGCAAGGGGGTAAACTGAGGGGCAACATCAGGAAATACTTTTTCACTGAAAGGGGCGTGGATGCTTGAAATGCCCTCCCGATGGAAGTGGTGGGGTAAACACAGTGACAGAATTCAAAATTGCATGGGACAGACATAGTGGATCCCTTTATAGCAACAGGATAAAATCAAAATAAGCATAACTATCTCTTATATCTGAACAAATAGGGGTGACCTACACGGAGTGGTGGGTACACCACTAAACAAAGGCATGGGAAGAGGTGACCTGCACGGAGCGGCAAGTATACCTACTCTTGCTGCCTTGCTTGGCAGACTAGATGGACCATGCTGGTCTTTATCTTCCGTCATATACTATGTTATTATGTTACTATGTTACTAATGCTAATACTACATACAACAGTACAACCTCCTTCAGTAGCGGGATCAATCCAAACTGGTTCCTGGTAGGTTCCTGATCGGATCCAGCTAGGCTCCCAAGAGTATCTGGATTTTTTGGAAAACCTTTGACAAAGTCCCTTATAAGAGATTCTTGGTGAAATTAAAAGTAATGGGAAAGGAGTCGGTGTACTATTGTTAAAAAGCAGCGAACCCAGCACAGATCCCTGGGGTACACCACTATTCACCTTTCTCCATTGGGAAAATTGGCCATTTAGCCATACCCTCTGCTTTCTATCTTTTAACAAGTTCCTGATCCACAATAGTATATTGTCTCCTATCCTATGACTTTTTAATTTCTCCAAGAGTCTCTCAAGAGGGACATAGTAACATAGTAAATGACGGCAGATAAAGACCAGTATGGTCCATCTAGTCTGCCCAGTAAGATGGCAAGAGTAGGTGCACCTGCTGCTCTGTGCAGGCCATCCCTCCCCATGTCTTTGTTTAGGTGTGAACCCACCGCTCCGTGTAGAACACCCCTATTTGTTGAGAAATTAGATAGTTAAGTTTATTTTGATTTTATCCTGTTGCTGTAAAGGGATCCACTGTGTCTGCCCCATGCCATTTTGAATGTCAAAGACTTTCTGAAAATGCAGATAAACTACAGTACATCGACTGACCCACCTTTGTCTATCTGCTTATTTACATCTTCAAAAAATAAAAAAAAGATTAGTAAGACAAGACCTTCTCTGTCTAAAGCCATGTTGACTGTCTCCCCATTAAACCATGACTATCTACATGTTCAGAAATTTTGTTTTTATCAAAAAAGCGGAAACAATATCATTCCGACATCTTGAAGCGGTCACTAAACAAGCCCCACGACCTCTTCAATATAGTGAAATCTCTCATTAGAGAACCTCCTGCAGACCAGTCACAGATGCCACACCCCCAGGCATACTCCAACTATTTACAGTCAAAAATGGTCCAGACTACTACATCTGCAACCAACTACCTTCAACCTGAAGTGACCCAGGCTGGTACAACCTCGAACTCCGCGGAAAACAGCTCTCAGCATACCTTGCCCCAACCATCACCACTATACAAATTTGAAAAAATATCACGCAGAGAGATTGAAGACACAATCGCTGCAATCAACCCTACTACCGCACCCAATGACCCATGCCCTGCTTTATGGATAAAGGAGTTACGATGTGACTTAAGCCAATATCTGAGTGAATTAATAAACCAATCTCTTACAACCGGATCGTTTCCACAAAGTCTGAAACAAACATCCATCAGACCACTGCTAAAAAATAACAAGCTGGACCCATCGAAAGTGGAATCATACAGACCAATTTCAAGTATCCCCATGCTTGCCAAAGTAATCGAAAAGTTAGTACAGCGCCAAATCCAACAGCATATTGATACTGAAGCCCCATTGGATCCTTCCCAGCATGGGTTCAGAGAAGCACATGGGGTTGAAACCCTCCTCACCAACCTATTTGACCATCTAGTCTCTGGAACCGACAAAATTCATCAAGGATTCGCCCTCATATTCCTCGACATCGCTGCGGCTTTCGACTCGGTGAGTCACAAGATACTCATACAACGCCTCAGCGAGAAAGGAATTCAGGGAACAGCCCTAAAGTGGTGCAAGTCATACCTGACTAATAGATGGCAACATGTAAGGTCAGGCTCCACAACCTCCGAACCATTTTTACAAAACCAGGGTGTACCACAGGGCTCGTCACTATCTGCATTGATGTTTAACATCTACATGCAGCCCATATGTGCCCTAGCACGTTCATTCAAGGTCAACTGCTTAGCCTACGCAGATGACATCCTCCTATACATCCCATTCAGGACTAACCAACCGGACCTCTCCCCTCTAACAAGATGTTTTGAGGCAGTAGCAGAATGGTTCAGCACACAAAACATGAGAATCAACTACAGTAAAACAGATGTCCTTTTCATCTCAAGGAACCAGGTCTTCACCCCTCCACTCTCTTTAAAAATCGGCAACACAGAACTGAAAACCAAATCCACAATCCGCTACCTTGGCATTACACTGGATCAACACCTGGATCTGAAAACTCACATAAAAAACACAGTAAAAACAGTATACATGAAAATAAAGACCTTAAAACATCTCCGACCGCTACTCGACTTCAGCGACTACCGATCGATCTATCAGGCATTAATATTACCTCATTTCGACTATGCCAACGTAATTCTACACGGTCTCCCTCAAGCAACGCTAGCTCCCCTCCAGCTTGCATTGAACACTGCTGCAAGAGTACTAACAGGGGCTTCACGGAGAGAGCACATAACGCCAGTACTGATGAACCTCCATTGGTTACCTGTTCAAGCAAGAACCCTCCACAAAGTTCTAACCTTAACTTTCAAAGCCTCAAACACTCTGACCCCCACAGCCCTCAGCAAGATGATACATAAAGTACCACAGAACAGAAATAGAAGATCCATAATGCAAAACACCCTAGAGGTCCCAAAAGTAATAACAAAATGCACGAGAACAACAACAAATAGGGCCTTTACGATTTACGCTCCCAGAGCATGGAATGCTCTCCCTACCTATATTCGGAACATCACTTACCTAACCCACTTCAGGAAGGCAATAAAGCAGCACCTGTTCACTACATACTACCCTGAATCTAGCCTTAGTAACCATACATATGGCCCCCCAGACAATCTCTCATTACAAGTAAACAATCAGACTCAGCATGAAAAAGGATAATCAACTGATCGCTCAGAATGTACCCCAGTGGAAATAAAATGTAGATATGTTCTGCCTGAAATCAGGTACCAGTGTGATACAATGTATAGAATTAAGAATGTACATAGCTTCCCCCAGTTACTTCCAAGTTAATCTCCCTGTTTATTGTAAATACAACTCAAAGTTCCTTGCGTTGTATAGTTGATGTTAAATGTAAACCGCTCTGATCTAAAATAGAGCGGTATAGAAGAACTGTTAAATAAATAAAAAATAAATAAATGGTTTCTACCATTTTTCCCGGTACTGTCATCAGACTCACCAGTCTGTAGTTTCCTGGAATACCCCTGGAACTCTTTTTAAAGATTGTCGTTACATTGGCTGTCCTCCAATCTTCAGGTATTACTGATGATTTTAATGATAGTTCACTGGTTAGTAATAGTAGGTCTACAGTCTCATATTTCAGTTCTTTACAGCTGCAGATCAATCATAGAATCAAATTTTTTCCCTTTACATATTCATAAAGACTTACATATCACTTCACATCATTAGATTGCCTTTACTAGTTTACTGTCCATCAAAATCCTTCTTTTCCCATTATTAATATCCCATCTCACTTTTCACAACACTTCTCATCACCCATCAACTACATACATAGACCTTTCTTCATACCATGCTAATGTATCCTTATATGGTAAGGCTTCTAAAACCATCAAACAACTGTTAAACATTTGTACTGCTGTAAGTAAACTGTAGGTAGAAGATATACATTTATATTCTTAACAATAGGCAAAACACAATGAGGTCAATTCCATAGGTGGACGTCCGGGCCATCCAGACATCCAAAATCCAGATGGCTCGGAGAAGCACCCGATTCTGCTCCCACGAGGGCTAGATACCCTGTAGGAGCAGAACTACAGCAAAGATCCTGGTCATCCAGGATGTGCCCCGATTCAGGCACCCCAGATGTCAAGGCACTTCCCCGGCTAGCCCAGCCAGGCTCCTGCATGGAGCCACAGTACCATGGCATCCCGTTGCCATGACAGCACAGCTCCATGCAGGAACTGCGATCCCCGGCAGACCCAAAATGTCCCTTTCCCTGCTGCCTGACCCCCGACTGTGCCCCCTCTGGCTCACCAGATCAGCAGAATGGGGAGAGTCGGTGGGTGGTGGGAGGTAGTGGGGTCGGGGTGGAACAGAGGCAGACCAGCCTAGCAGGACATATAGTACTGACCCGGCGATCGGGCATGGGTATCCCCCGGGGCCAGGGCCGGGTACAGGGGGGTCCCTGCTGCCCGATCCAGGCCTCAGCTGGCCAATTGTGGGTCGGGCATCAGAGAAGAGAGGGATCTAAGTTGCGGGAGTCAGGTGCGCCTGTGGGGAGGTTGCCCGCATGCAAGCAGGGGCACGCCGGGCCATCCTTGGGCCCGATTCTGTGTACCGTGGGAACGTTTTCTTCCCGTGGTCCAGAATCGGGTCCTAACAGGCCTGTCCTGCACGGGGATGTCTGGACAGCCTCGACATTCCCCTTTTGGAATTGGACTCCACATGTTCAGGCTGTATATATTTACACATTATTGACCAGTGGTGATAAGGAAACAGATGTTTAAATACTTAAAGGGTATTAATAAACAAACAACCCTTTTTCAAAGACAGGGAAACTATAGAACCAGAGGACATGGAATGAAGCAGCAAAGAGGTAAATTTTTAAAAGCAACATAAGGAAATACTTGTTTCATGGAAAGTGTGGTGAATTCCTGGAATGTCCTTTTGAAAGAGTTGGTGGGCCAAAAACTGATAGGATTCAAACAGGTATGGAACAGACACAGAGGATCACTACATAGCAAGAGGATGGAATCAGAACAAACATAAATAACTTCTAAATGGAAAGGGATAACCCACCAGGAGCGACATGCACAATTACACAATTATAGCACCTTACTGGGCAGACTAGATGAACCATGTTGGTCTTTATCTGCTGTCACTTTCTATGCTGCTACGTTACTTGCTGAATTCCTATATCAATCTTTTTTCTCTTGACATTAAATTCCTAAATGTAGCTTTTTTGTGTTTAATACTTTGATTTTAAAACATCACGAAAATCACAGCACAAACCACGTTAAAAGCCACACTGTTTGAGTCTTCCATCTGTGGACTCCTTAACTCCTGTAAGCAGGACATACAATGTCATCATTCACCATGTTACAGCTGTCTGCCTATCCCATATCATGTCAGTGGTGCATGACCTTTCTACACATATGTCACATCTGAAGCATTGTTACAGTGTGTGACGGTGGCTCTGAAAGGAAGCAAATGGTTCCATCACATCAGCTGTGATGGAACCATGGATCCTGATGTTCCTCACTCTCTTTTTCATTACTTATGTGTATCTCACCATACTCTAGCCCCCAGTTTTGTGATGTTTTTTTATCTTGATTAGATTGCAAGCTCTGCAAGCAGGGACTGTACCTTACATCTAGATGTACAGTGCTGCATATGCCTTGTACTGCTATACAAATGATTATTATTAGTAGTAATAGTATTGGTGGGTGTGGCCAAGGCAAGCTGCAGAATACAAATGAGAGGGCCAGGACTGTGGGAAGCAGCCACATAGATGGGGTCAAACAGATTTGGGTTGGGTGAGGTTGTTGTCTGGAGCGACCACCTTTATGCATCCCATCACTACATCCACAACAAAGTATACACAACAAAAGCCTACTTTACCAGTGATGTGTGCTGACCCCACCCCAAGGTAGATATAGTGCAGTGGAGGAGTAGCCTAGTGATTAGGGTAATAGCCTGAGATCAGAAATGCCAGGGTTCTAATCCCACTGATACTCCTTGTGGCCTTGGGCAAGTTACTTAACCATCCACTGCCTCAAATACAAACTTAGATTGTAAGCCCTCTGGGGACAGTCAATGCCTTCTCTACTTGAATGTAACTCACCTTGAGCTACTAGTGGAGAGATGTGAGCTAGACTGGCAAATGCTGACATTTCCGTTGGGAATGAGGATAGTGATAAGTCTGGTTTTGTGCAAGGGCATAGGACACAAAGATTTCAGGCAAAGGCAGGTCCTGCTCTCCCAACTCCATAGCAGAAAGACTTGTAAGTAGCCTAGCCATTCCTACAAGGCCCCTTTCAGATGCACCCAGACCACTGCAACCATGCTGTGGGTCACTTCTGCACACACGGTGTTGACTGGTGGTGAGGGTACTATATCATCAGGCTGCCAATGCAGCAGTCCTGCCTCAGAGAACAGGGAAAGCCAAAGTTCATGCCTGCCAGACAAATACCCAGTACCTGGCCTCCCCTTTTTCATGACCCCTGTCAAGGTTGTCCCACATGGGTTTGGGTGATAGATGTTTCTGTCTGCAAACATTGCACCTAGGTGAAGGAGAGGTAGCAAGGCATGCAGGGAGAACATAAGAATATAAGATATGCCATATTGGGTCACACCAAGGTCCATCAAGCTCAGTATCCTGACCACCGTCACCCCACTATGGATTCCCCACTAGCACTGTTTGGACAGCAAGGCCAGTGCAAGAGCATAAAGCGTCCTACAGTAGGAGAATTTTCAGCCTGGTGCCCCTTCACCACCAATACACAAGTAACTTTTGGAAATTAATATGCATAATATTCTGCATTTATACTAGCATTTTACATGGAAAATAGAAATAAATGGAAATTTGAAAGCAGCACACAAAGACACTCTAGTTCAGCCTGAAGTAAAAATCACCTTTTGTGGTGTGTATGTTCATTTACATGCACTGGTTTGATATCAACGAAAACAATTACTGAAAACCCTGCAAAAAACCCAGATGCACTCAGAGCACCGCATATTTGGAGAGTAATTTTATAAAGGATCCCCCCATATGAATATGGCTTTTGTAAAATCACCCTGCTGTGTACATATGAGCTGCTTGAAATAATTTTTGGGGGCATAGTTAGGGCAGAGCAGGGTGTGATGAATTTTCTAAAATAAGAGGTTACATGAGTATACTCCTGCTCTTCAGAGTAGGTATTAAGTGTGTGCATTGGTATTTACGTATTATTGGGGCTGGAGCTGGGAGTCTATTTTATAAAGACACATAGCCTGTGTTGCCTTTATAAAACAGCCTTAAAATAGACACCCTTTGAACATCAGATAGACCTGTTATAAAATCAGGTTCAGATGCTACACTTACCACATGAAAGCAGCATTAACTCCTAGGAATCACATAGCTACAATCCTGTCTATGAACAGACAGAAAAGCAAATGCTAGTAGAGGCCATAGACACCCAATACCACTAATAAACCAGACTGCTAGAGACCACACACTAGCAAAGAGCAGCACCTCAATCATACATTCAGAATACAGACAGAACCTCACCAAACACAGAATAAGAAACTTGAATTGGAAACCACAGGAAGCAGACTCTATATGCAGCAAAATATTAGACAAATAGAAACAAATGTATTTCCTCCTGTGCTGTGCAAAATTCAAAGCAGAGAAGAAAGGCACATTTCCCAAAGCTCACATATTCCAATAAAATGCCTTTTCTACCTTCGCCTGGATATTGTATTTTAGAATTGTGCTGGCTCTGGTCTGCTGGTACTAGTCTCAGTCTTTTAACTCTGTTTTCAATTTCTGTTTTCTTGTCTTCTTCACTTTTTCCCTCCATCTGTCTCTGACATCAGTCTTTCCCTTTCAAATCATGTTCCCCTTCCCTGCTTCTGTCTGCTTATATCTAAAATTTAGCCCTCTTCTCACCCACATACTTCACTTCTGCTTGCCCTAACTCTTTATCTCCTGAGCACTTTCTATCAGCCTCTTTTGTTTACCACCCCCACCCCCTGACTAGCCACCTCATTGCTGGTTCTCTCAAGCCGCATTTCTCAAATAATCCAGGCTCTGACCAGGGCCAGCGTTATCCATGATGCGAACTAGCAGTTGCCTAGAATATCAACATTTCCAAAGCAGCCCATTGCCCTCTCTGCCACCCCTCTCTGGGACCTGCAGTGGTGACAATGCAATTCAGCTCTTACCCAAAGCGTCCACTGCATTGCCGTTGGTGATTGAGCACTTACCCTGACATTTTCCTGACTCTCTCACTGTTGCCTTTGGTTTGAGGGGCATTCCCGTCCAGGTGTCCAGAGGCTGAGGTATGTGGTCATGGAGTGCACCCTGGTCCCAGATGATAGCTGCATCTGTCGCCCCTCCCTTCAGACAACATGGTTCCCACGTCCCAGCATAATTCATGAGCATTGCTAATGGCTGTCATCTGTGGTTGAGCACCATCAGGGCACTGTGTGGCTGCTTTTCTTAGCTTCTGCCCCTGTGTACCAATACTGCCTGTAATCATGTTCACTGCATGTGCTCTGACCTGTGGGTTGGGTCTTTTCGGGGTATAATGCCTGCCTGCACATGTAGCTTGCTTCTCCATAGACAGCGACTATGGCGTCTTTAGACATGCCCATGAGCCACACACATACACTCCAGTGCCCTTACCATGTGTCAGCCATTTCTTGCCAATCTCTTGCCTTCTGTTTCCTTGCAACTGCTCTGCTGGTTTGTGTGCTTACTCTCCCTGATAGGTTCCTATTGTATTTCTGGTTGTCTGTGGCTATATTCATGTCTTTGTTTGCTCTTATTGGCGTTTCTCTTATAGGCCCTTCAACGGTATCTTCCAGGGGGCCCAGCCTATTTTGGCTACCCTTTCACCCAGCCCTGTTTACCTCTCTTCCCTACCTGTAACTATGTGTCCCTCCATGTACTAGGATCATCGTGCATCCTCTCTCAGACCTGTCTTGCTGCAGTGTGTGTGTAGAGAATGAGGGGTTGGAGGTGTGCAAGTGCTCCTCCTGAAGGACCAGGCAGCACAGCATAAGGGTTTTTGTACTCAAAGTTTGACTGCTTGCTTGCCATCCTTTTCTGCTTAGACCATGTTGGTGGAGGCTGCTCGTGCCTACATACAGCTGTCCTATGCACATGCAGTTTATCAGCATCACATGTGCATCTGTATTTCATGCTTGCTTGCATGTCCATATGCTCCATTCTCTATGTATGTATTGCACATGTTATTTTCTACGTACAAGCCCTATGCCAGTGCCATGGAAGCAATGATTTTGGTAGGCTCGTAAATATGCATCCAAAACCCCTATTTTACTGCACACATTTAGGTTTCCATGTCACTGCCGCCATCTGGATGGCCTTTCTAAAATGGGTCTTTTGGTGTTTGGTCTCTGCAAATGTGTGCCTTTGAGTCAGTGCTGACTCTTGGGTTTTCTTGGCAGTGTGACCAGAAAGAGATAGCCAGGCCTTTCTTCTGAGGCAATGGAGGGTTAAATGACTTGCCCAAGGCCACAAGGGGTGCTAGTGGAAATCAAGTACTGGTTTTTTGCTTACCAAGCCAGTGCTTTAACCCACGAGTCTCCAATTCCAGTCCTGGAGGGCCGCAAACCAGTCGGGTTTTCAGAATGTCCCTAATGAATATGCATGAGATATATTTACATGCCTGACCCCCATTGTATTCAAATTTGTCTCATGCATATTCATTAGGTACATCCTGAAAACCTGACTGGTTTGTGGCCCTCCAGGAGCAGAATTGGAGACCCTTGCTCTAACCACCAGGCTACTCCTTCACTCTGTTTGGTCCCTATCCACACAAAGATTTCAGGATGTCAGATGGTCCAAAGGATCCTGGAAAGGGCATCCATTGAAAAATCTGCATATGGTATCTGCAGATGCCTTTACACACATGCTCATGTCCCAGAAAATAGGCTCCATTAGTTCTGCATGGATTGTCTCATTTTATTAGCAAAACTGCAGTTTATATTGCTTGTTTGAATATTTTATAATACACTATAATGACACTTTATAATTTTAAGGAATTTTCATGTAGTTACTATTTCATATGCTTTCAATAAATGATTGGAAAATACCTTTACGTGTATAATCAGTATGTCAAAAGGAGAAGAATTTATAGAAAACAAGTCTAAGTTCTATCACTTTTATATGGCATGGTTTGGATGAAGTAATTTCCAAAGGACTGAGCATATGGAAAATTTTTGAGTGAAAATTCTAAGACTTTAATTATTATAACACCTTTTTTCTTCCCTGATAATGGATTCTATGAGAGGAAAAGAGGTGTTTAAATAATTAAACAGAAGTGGCACTAAAATAAGAAAAGAAAGGAAAATAATTTCCTTCAGTTTTAATTTTGTGGTTGACTGCACAGTAATTTTCTTCCAGCAAGGCTGAGGTGAATTTAGTTTGAAATGATCCCTTAAGGAAAAACTGAAAGAACAGTACCATCAACATGTTTTAGATAATTCTGTTGCCAGCCAAAGCCAAAAATCATGAAGATACCACTTTTCATTTTGATTTTTATTTCAGGGCAGTATTAGGGGTATGAATACTAAGCATCAGTAGTAGCTGCCATGTGGTACCGGAGCCGTGGCCCCATTGAATTCAAAAGGGGCTTTTTATGTTTGGTCTCTGCAAATGTGTGCCTTTGAGTCAGTGTTGACTCCTGGGTTTTCTTGGCAGTGTGACCAGAAATAGATTGCCAGGCTTTTCTTCTGAGGCAATGGAAGGTTAAGTGACTTCAATGGGGCCGCAACTCCAATACCACATGGCAGCCACTACCGCTGCTTAGTAAACATACCCTTTAGTGTTGCGATAGCTGAAAATGCTACCACTCCGAACATCATGCAAGTTCTGACAATCAAAATCAGTTGAACATCTTAAACCCTCATGATAGATTTATTTCAACCCAGCAAATCTGGTTTCTTTCTTATCTGTGATGAAAATGTTTTGAGAGAATTTTTCAGACACTGTCTTCATTGCATGCAAATCTCTCATGTATATACAGGGTGGCCCAAAAAAAGTGAGAACATCTCGTAAATTAAAAGCTTAAATAGTTTACTTGTTTTCCTTTTTTAGCTATATAACGTCTTTATTTCGACAATTTCCGGTCGCCATCTTTGTTTTTTTAATTTGTCAATCGTTTACATCTGTCTTTTTGAATTTTTAAATAACTTATATGCTGCGAGATGTTCTCACTTTTTTTGGGCCACCCTGTATATTGTGGTTATCCTGAAAACCTGACTGGCTGAGTGTGCCCTAAGAACTGGGTTGAGAACCACTGATTTAAAACATGCATACACTGGGAATATAAAAGTTGCGCCTGATAGAGAAAAAAGCTTACTGGTGCTGCTGAACATCAAGCTGGGGTTGGAAGTCCTCCAACAGGAACTGCCTGTGTTGGCCCAGTGACATCAAATAGGACTTACTGTCAGTGTAAAAAGCACACTGATCCGTGGCATGCAGATAAACAGTCACAAAGCATGGCCTAAAGGAGTGTTACCAAATGAGAATACCTCTTTGAAGCCCCTTCAGAGCCACAGGGGAGCTGCAATGGAGTCGGGAGATCATCTCCTCTTTTGATAGTTTTAAGGTACATTTTTTTTATATCTAAGGTGTTTTCAGATATGCACAAGAGGAAGTGCAAGGGCAAGGGCTCTGTGATGGCAGCCCAGGTAAAGCAGAGGTCTATGGAAAGCCAAGTGTTTATTGTAAAAGAGGGAGGACCCTGTACCACTCTTTTGGCTGAGTTAGACTCCAGCTCAGGGGTTTCTCTAAGTTCAGGGGGTTAACCCACCCCTCCACCGCCCATGGCTTTGTTTAGCTCTCCAGGAGGCAGATTTCCTATAATAGGTTCTTCTCCCCTAGATAAGCCAGCTGAGTCTGAGGGACTCAGATAAGCTCTTCAGAGAGCAAAGTAATTCCAATCCCCAAAACTGTCCTTTGCTTGGTTAAGAACATAAGATATGCTATACTGGATCAGACCAAGGGTCCATCAAGCCCAGTATCCTATTTCCTACAGTGGCCATTCTAGGTCTCAAGAACCTGTCGGGTTCCCAAAGGTATACACATTCCATGCTGCTGTCCCAGTGGCAAGCAGTGGATTTCCCCAGTCCTCTTTAATAGTGGTTTATGGGCTTTTCCTCAAGGAACATATCCAAACCTGTTTTTAACTCAGTTACATTACCAGTTTTTTCCTACATCTTCCAGTAATGAATTCCAGAGTTTGATGATGCTCTGGGAGAAAAAAATATTTTCTACGATTAGTCTTAACTGTGCCACATTGTATCTTCATTGCGTGGTTGACCAGGCCAATGCCAATGAAGAACTGGATTCTAGTCAAGAAGATTTCCTTTGAGATATTTGGAATGATGTTTCTAGGACAGAGAACTTCCTGAGGACCTCATTTCCTAGCTGTGTGCATTTTCTAAGCATGCTGAGGATAAATTTCAGACTGTGGATAATAGACTGACCAAACAGGAGTCTCAGATAGGGTTGGTAGGGCCACAGGTTTTAACCATACAGTCAAAATCTGTTTCTGGAATTAAGGACAGTTAATTAGCCACTGGAAGAAACAGGCAAACAAGAATCAATATAAGTTGAAAAATTTACTTTTTTTTTTTTTTACTTTTCCGGTTTTTTATTTGCTTTCTCCTGAGATATTATTATGGAACCAGTTCAAGGAAGTCTTGTACCCTTGCAAATGCAGAAAATATATGTAATTTGTATTAGATTTCATCTAGGGATATATTTACTAAACTGCAGCAGCCTTTTGCAGACATTGCAGTTAAGACCAAAATCTCAATGGTATCTGCAGAAGGCATTCCCAGCTTTCCCCCTGTAGATACTGTGGAGCTTTCAGATTTACCACAGAGATGCACGATAGTTGCATTGGCAGGTACTATGGGAAAAGTTCTTCATGGTAAGATTCTTCATGGTAAGGTAATAGGGAAGAAAGGTAGCGATCAGGTGAATAGAGTTCTCACTAGTCTGTGCCTTGATTGCTACCATGGCCCCCACAACCTCAATCAGGCCCCCCACATCAGAGAATATAGTCAGTGCCTCAGATGTAGAGATCCACAGAGCTGACCATATTAAAAAATCCTGCCTGCCTCCCCCTTCCCCTCACCACCTATCTCCCCTGGACAGCTCATGATCCCCATTGAGAACTGTCCATGAGGAATCAGTGCATTCCTGAGCCATTTCAGCTGTCCTGCCAGGCCAATCATGTAAACGAAGGGCCCCCCTCCCAATCCTTTCTAAAAAAAAAAACCCAGCTAGCCAGTCAGAATTGTGATTCTCTCCTCCCTCCCCACTCTTAAAAAACAACTAGTCCTGGCTAGCCAGTTGGTTTGGAGGGCTCCGGGACACCCCCCCCCCCCATTTATATCATTGGTTCCCTGATGGTTCAGTGGTAAATGAGGACAGGAATGATCCTCCCCACTCTTGCCCCCGTCATCGGGCCTCTCCAAATTGGACACATTCATGAGGTCCTGCCCCTAGCCTGTTTATTGGGATCTAGTAATTAGCAAGTATTCATTTTAGAACTTCTTCCCTATGATTTACCTTCAAATAGCTTTGGTTTTCTTCTGCCTCCTAATTGAAGCGGACTTAGTATTTGGATAATGTGCTTTGTATTTTCTATTTTTCTTTTTTTTTCTTTCCTTGGTTTCTTAATTTGCTCAGGATTCTTTGCTGTATTTTGGAAATTGTAATTTTCAAATTATCAATTAAAAAAACATATGCACATGTGACATGAGCAATTGAAAAAAAGACAGGGAAGGAGAATATTTAAAATCTTAGAAGAGGCATGGGGAGAGGAATAAGACTTTCAGGTTGAAATGTGCAAAATTCCCACTGTATTTTACAAGAGGCTCTAGCAAATGCAGAGCTTCTCGCAAAATATGTGTAAGAATGTACAGATGTTCATATTGATGCCTCACCACCAGGGGGAACAGCAATTTTTAAAAAGCTGCACATAAGATATAAAAGTGTGCAGTTTTACACCAAATGTGCATGGGAACAGATTCTTAAAACCTGTGCTTTCAAAATCAATGCACTCCTGATCCCCTTCTGCCAGTAGCTTAAATTCCTATCCCCTGATCACCCCTGACATCTGATCCCTAGTTACCTCAACATCTGATCCCTCCTCCCAATCCCTACAACATCTCACATTCTGAAACCCCTTGACTTCTATTCCCCTACCTGACCCTTTCAGCATCAAGACACCCCTCTGTATGGTCTTGCCAACCCTGGAATCCAAAATGGCACCTATGACCCCTAGTAGTAATTATATCCCATGCACATTTGGATCATACTGGTCTTTATCTGCCATCATATACTATGTTACTATGTTACTATATGGCACTACTGCTTTGGGTCAAGTTGCTAAATCAGAGAAAAACATCCGAGATATGGTGGTTTATTCTGTTCTCCTGTCTGAAGATCAAAATTTGTCTAATGGAGGACACTGAGAATATGGCAATTGCAAATTTTGTAGTCTGACCATCAGTTGTTTGATGTATCAGTTACATGATGAGCCATGAACTACTAGGGACTTTGGGTAAAACTGCAATTGGTGGGGGCTTTGAAGCAGTTCACTTCATTTCTACAACAGATTGCCATGGTTAAAGTTCATAATTAATGTTGAAATACATAGTACTTGGAATGAGGGGTGCCCCAAGGATCATTTTTGTCACTCTATCTATTTAACATCTATAGAGAATATTTACTAAAGTGCAAGAGGTAGCGCAGGAGAAACGTGCATTTAGCGTGTGTCTATACTGTAGCTGTGGAATAGCATCCATGATACATGCAGGAGACATGATTGAGGAAGAGATGTCCTGCCACACCAGGCACATCATTATCCCAGTAGTTGTGAATGTGCGGCCATAGTGCATACTCACAGTGAGCACGTTCACAATGCACACCCAGAAACTGTAAGCTTCAAATGCATAATTAGAGCAGAAGTGGGCTACAGAACCAGTGCACACAGTCATAAATGTACCACAACCCCATCTATAGGACAGTGGTAACAGGCCAGAGCAGAATAGAGAGGGATGACTGAGAATATGTGCAAATGCCTGGACAGCCTGGAGCAATGGGGCTAGATACAAGAGGGTGAGGCTTGCAAATGAGGAAAGCAAACACATGCAGCAAGTCTGTGCTGTGCCCCGAACTATGGGAGAAAGGGTGCAAACATGGCAACTGAAGGTGTGTGTGTGTGTGGGGGGGGAGGACTTTTATGGGATCAGGCCGGGTGTCCCCTGTGTCCAGGGTGCCTGTTCACTTAGGCTGCAGGGTGGTGGTGCAAATACAATGTAGAATTCAAAATGGCATGGAATAGACACAGTGGATTCCTTTATGGCAAGAGTATAAAATCAACATAAACGTAAATATTTTTTATATTTCAACAAATAAAGGAGGGGGTGACCTGCACGGAGTGGTTGGTACAATCCTAAAGAAGGACATAAAGGGGGGGGGGAGGGGGTGACCTGCATGGAGTAGCAGGTACAACTATTCTGGACATCTTACTGGGCAGACTAGATGAACTATACTGGTCTTTATCTGCTGTCATATACTGTGTTACTATGTTACTATGCAAATTGTGTTTAGCTGCTACAGCTATCAGATCTGGTAGCCTCTCCTATCCCTCCCACCTCCACCGAGAGGACATTCCAAGCATTCACCACCCTTTCAGTGAAAAAGTATTTTCTGATGTTGTGTTTATGTTTACTGCCTTACAGCTTCATTTTATGCCCTCTAGTTTTACTACTTCCCCTTCTTTGTAAAAGGATTTTTTTTGTTCATTTCTAGCCTTTAAGTATTTAAAAGACTGTATCATATCTCCCCTGTCCCTCCTCTCTTCTAGCATATGCATATTTAGGTCTTCAAGTTTCTTCTTATACATCTTCTGGTGCAGGCTTGAAATCATTTTGATGCCTTCCTCTGAACCAGTTCAAGTATTTTTATATCTTTTGTGAGATATGGTCTCCAAAACTGAACACAATACTCCAAGTGAGACCTCACTAATACCTCCTCCTTTCTGCTGCTTATTCCTGTCTGTATGCAACTCAGCATCCTTTTGGCTTTGGATACCACCTTGTCACATTGTTTAGTCACCTTGAGATTCTCAGACAATATCACTCCTGGTCCATATTCACCAATGTCTTGCCCCCTATTGCATACAATTCCTTTGGATTTCTGTATCCCAAGTGCATGATTCTGTACTTCTTCGCATTAAATCTTAACTGCCAAGCATTAGACCATTCTTCCAATGTTAGTTGATCTTTCCTCATGTTGTTCACTCCCTAAGAAGAGTCCACTCTGTTGCAAATTTTTGTGTTATCTGCAAAAAGGCAGACTTTTCCCTTCAATCCTTCAGCAATATCGCTCAAGATACATTGAACAGTATTGATCCTAGGATCCATCCCTTGGGCACACCACTACTCACCTTTCTTTCTTCTGAGTGAGTTTTTATCACCACATTCTGTCATCTGTCAGTCATCTGATGCAGTTCACCACCTTGGAACCCATCCCCAGTTGATTGGTACGCCTCCTATAAGGAACAGTATCAAAGGCTTTGGTGAAATCTAGATAGATCACATCTATATCATGCTCTTGATCTAGTTCTCTGGTCACCCAGTCAAAAAACTCAATCAAATTTGTTTGTAATCATTGTCCTTTGATAAAACCATGTTGCTTCGGATCATGCAACTCATTGGTTTCTAGAAAGTCCACTATTCTTTCAGGAGTGCCTCCATTACTTTTCCTGCCACTGAGGTAAGGCTTAATAGCTTATAGTTTGTTACTTCTTCCCTTTCACCACTTTTGTGAAAAGGTACCACATCAGCCCTTCTCCAGTCCCACGGAACCTCTCCTGTTTCCAAGGATCTATTAAAAACATACTTTAAAGGCCCTGCCTGAATCTTTCTGAACTCTTTCAGTATCCTAGGATGTATCCCATCTAGTCCCATGATCTCCACTCTCAGCTTTGCAAGCTATTCAAAAACATCTAGTCCACTGCAATTCCACTTTCCTTATCTTGTCCCACCCTGCCAGCTCCTCCTTCAGGTGCTTTCCCATTTTACTGAAGTCAGCATTTCTGAAGTCTTGGACTTTGAATTTTCTGTGATTGACTTTGCCTTGGCTCTTACATCAAACCACATCAGGCGATGATCACTGCAGCTCACATGGGCACTTCATCCAGACATTCAACACACTATCTCCATTAGTGACTACTAAATCCAGCATTAAACTTTTCCTGCTCAGTTTCACCAGCATTTTTCTGAGCAATGCTTCTTGGAAGGCATCCATAATTGTTTAACTACTTTCCAGATTTACAGAAAGAATACTTCAATCTATGTCTGGCAGATTAAAGTCATCTGATTTGATCACTTCTTCCTTCATTGATACCTTTGCAATATCAATGATCAAGTATCTATCCATTTCTTCCATTTGAGTTGGAGGCTTGTAGACTATACCAGTATGGATGATAGTGCCATCTCTTCTTTCCAACACAATTCACAGCACTTTTCAGTGGTTTTAATATTGTTTCTGACATATAATATGTTTCTGACATATAGGTTTTAATATTGTTTCTGACATATAGGGCTACTCCTCCTCCTTTTCTGCCTTCAAATATGTGGAGGGGGGAGAAATCAGATGCTCTGGGCAACCTTCCAGCTGGCACCTCTACCGCATGTGGTGCATAGAGTCAAGAATCGCCACCATAGCCCATTCTATAGGGCACCCAATCCTATGGCCTGACATAGGGAAAGCAGTCCATATAGGGCACTTATGCTCCTCTTACTAGGAAGAGCTCATGGAAGTGGCCAAAACCACATGGCCCCAGGCTGAGTACTCCAGCCATCAGAAAACCAAAGACCCACAGGATCTTGGAAGTCCACAAGAGCTCCTCAAATCCATGACCTGTTCTTTCATGCAGGCCAGGCATCATGGCCTTGCTCACAGCTCTACCCCCCTTCAGCATCACTAGTCATCAGTCTTCCCTGCTGGACTCTAGCTAAGGAAATAATTTCAGAGTTGCCAACCTACCCAGTTCTAGAAGTGAGATTTTAAGCCAATCCTGGATTTCTGACAATCTCATTCTGATGCATTATGGGACCTGTAACACTCACTCCAATGGGTAAAATCAGGGACTACAAATACCATACTGCATTACAATGCACATTTAAAACCAGAACTGGCAAAAAACCTCACTACTGAAACTAAGTAACTTGAAAGCTCTGCAATTTAGTGTTTATATTTTATAGTTGGAGTGAGTGAGAAGATTGAGGGGGGAGGGAATGAAAATAACGGAATTTGTATTGAATTATTTGATATATTCCTGATAGTGTATAAGAGGCCCCTAGTTCCTGGGAAATGCAAGGCCATGGGCAGGGTCCAGGCAGTCGCACGTAACTGGGCACGCGGCCCAGTGTGGGGACCCTGTGCACAGCTGTGGCCTAGGACGCCTGGGTGGGAAGAGGAAAATTCAAATTCATTGGCTCCCCGTGAATGTGATTGCGGGGGAACTAATGGGATAAAGGCACAGCGAGTGGGGGGGGGAGGAGTCAGGCCGGCAGCCCTCGCTTCTTCATTCGCAGCGGCGGAGGCTCTGGGTGCCAGCTTCCTGCCCGCCCGCCCTGTAAAAATGGATGGGGGTAAAAGAAAAAAGGGTGTTGCAGCTTTAGGGGGGGGGGGCGGATCCCGGAGGTTTCTGGGATCTGGAGCCTCAGGTTATACTTGGGCGGGGGTGGGGTGCCCCCAACCCGGACAACCCCTGGTCAACTTTTGCTAATTACATGGCGAAGTTGTGGAAAGGGGGTAGGAAGCTTGCCGTGGGCAGATCTTCAGCAGTAGCGGAGGCAAGGTCACTTTGCTAATTGTATGGCTAGTGAGGCATTGCTCCACTAATTGGATTGTAAAAGGTTTATGATTCCAATGTATTGTTAAATTGTTAAAATGTTAATAAAGCTGCAACCAGTTATGTTCCAGGAACATTTGGTGTGGAGTGGTTTGTGGAGGGGGTTGGGGGGGCGAGGGGGGAGAGGTGACGGCGGTTAGTGGGGCCTGAAGCACCGGGTCCGTCTGCCTCGGTTACAACTGTGTTTATATTAATTAATAATAATGATTTGAACTTAACATTTTACACTTATTCACATGGTTGCAGTTCAAAGAGCATGTATCTAGGATTGTAAGGCCTTGCTGCACAGTTCTGAAATTGATTCATCAGTTAAACCCTTTTTGTTGAAGATGAATTTGGCTCACAATCTTGTCCTCTTAATCCAAGAGATCAGGAAAGGTCTTTCCAAAGAAATAAGTCTTAAGATTAACTTTGAACTGTTTATAAGACAATTCATTCTTAATGCAGGGCGGTAAAGAATTCCAGAGTGAAATGTGCCAAGACATAGAAAGCTGAGTATCGAGACACTTCCAATCAGGCTTTTGACTCTGGAGGGATAATCAGTCCATTGGGAGTTTGTGAACATAATGTACATGGAGGAAAGTAGGGTATCAGAAACATAGAAATATAAAGCAGAATACCCATATAATAAGCCTTGTGAACAAGTATCAGTACTGATTTATTTTACCTCTATGAGTTGATTCAGTTTATTTCATATTAGATATTGTTTGAAACAAAGGATTTTGAGTAAAAACCAACATTTGCTCATTTCTTTTTTGTTTCTAGAATCATTTGACAAATTTTTGTTTAAAATATGGTATCACTGCAGAGAGTATTTGATGAGATGCCAATGGGAGAATCTAATGGTTGATAACGCTACTGGCAGTAGAAACTGATTCAAACCAGCAAGTCGTCAAGACTAACAGCACATTCTATATTCAGGTCCTCATTCTGAGTTGTTTTGTTAATGAGGAATTTAATGCAAATGTGAGTGCCATAATTCCACTCTGAAGTAGACCATGAAATGTGATATTGTAGCGGGTTGACCTGGCAGCATTCACCACAACATAGATTTGTTAAGTATCTATGGTGGTTTTTTGAGTGAATTACTGAATTTAAGCAGACATTGCACTATTTTGGAAATTTGTTCTATATATTATGTAAGAAAACTGTTAAATTTGTCTAAGAAGGACTCAGGGGCAGGTTTGGGTAAAATTACTAGTGCAGGACACGGGGAGCTACTACCGCCACCCACTGTGCTGGCAGTACTTTCTCCTTGTCAAGCACCTGCAGTGCAGGCTTTCAAGGCCCAGGCTAGTGCCATTGTGGCGGGAACGCTCATGGGTGGGTAGCACGCTTTAGTAAACATGCCCTTTAATAGAGAACTGATGATTGAAATTCTAATGGATCGGTATGTCCAGTTGACGGAGCAGGAGAAAGGGGAGATTCGAGCGGGCGCTGTAGCACCGGTTGAGGTGGATCCGGAACTACTGGCCCTGGATGTGTCTCTCTCCCCGGAAGATCATGTTCCACCTCCTCGTCTCAGCACTCCAGAGACCCCTCCTGTGCGAGGAAAGGTGGATCTACCGAGAAGTGGTGAACCGGCCTCTCGGGTGCGGGCTCCGCTTGAGGAGAGTCCTGGTATCCAGTCCTCAGTTGTGAGGCCTGTAATGGAGGTCGAAGAAGCAGCAGGTCACCGAGCTGTGGGAGCAGACGTGCAGGAATTCCCTTTGTTGGTGGAATTTTCCAAAGGTACCCTTTTGAAACGCCCGAAGGTGATCTCCCTAGAGTCAATTTGGGAGGCGATTTTGCAGTTATCCTCGGCTATGTGTCAGCATGTGGAATTGGAAACGTCGCGTTTGGAAAGGTTGGAGTCTCTCTCTGGTGGGATGCAGGCTGAACTTGCTGATCTTCGTGGGAAGTTTCAGGCTGGAGAACAGAAAGTGACTCAGGTTTCTGTACTGTCTGACTCTATCATTAAGGATAATACAGCTATGAGAATGAAATTGGAAAATTTGGAAAATGTTGTGAGGGCATCTAATATTCGGTTGTTAAACTTTCCTGTGGTTGTGGGGGTTTCTCCTGTTGAATTGTTTAAACAATATATGCATGAAACCATAGGAGTACCCTCTGATTTAACTCCTCCGGTTGTGAAAGCTTACTTTTTGCCTATTGGTAAAAAGGAGGGTAAAAAACTTGAAGGTTCCTTAGAAATGGATATATTAGATGTATCTGCTTTGTTGCAATCACCTAAAGAGGCAGAATTTAAAGTATCTACTATGTTGGTGACTTTTGCCTTACCATCAGATAGGGATTGGATTCTGAAGTTGTATTTTAAGAAACGCTCTGTGTTGTTTAAGGGTAGAAAGATTGCTATATTCCCTGATGTCTCTAGAGAGACCCAGAAAAGGCGTCAAGCTTTTTTGTTATTAAGACCAGCCATTGTTCAGATGGGTGCCTCATTTCTACTTCTACTTCGTTTCCCCTGTAAATGTATAATTTACTTTAATGAGCATAAGTATTTGTTTTTTCAACCAGAGGAATTATCTGCATTTGTTAGCTCTCATATTGTGATATCATCTTCTCAGTGATTAGTCTCTTTATTGTTAAGATGCTCCGTCGTCCGCCCTCATTTTGGAATTAAATGATTTCTGTTTTCCTATATTAAGAGTGGGAGGACCCACCTGTCCTCTTTATCTCAATACTACCTTTCCCCCAATGATTTGTGGACTACCTATATTCTTGTACGTTTTCTTAGTGGTAATATTGTTAGTTCTTGACTACAATTTTTCTGTACAAGTTGTTATTTCTGTACAAGCGTTTTGCTTGATTAATATTGTAAAATTGCATAAATACAAAATTAAAAAAAAAGAAATTCTAATAAGCTTTTTTTATAATCTCCATTTAGGCTGTGATTTAGGCTCCATTATTACTTTGTTTATACACCATACACATTTGTGTGGTTTACAAAAAATATTCATTCTTATCAAGATAAAACAAAACATTAAACATTTTTAAAAATAAAAAAGAATAAAACAAAGATCAAACTAGCTAACTTAGCCACAACTTGATGATAAACCTGATGATACATTTCACAAAATAAGAATACATCTTTCTTTAAGCATATTGTCGATATGCTTGATTCCCAGAGGGATGGAAGCCAGGGAAGGTCAGATGCAGGCATCCTAGAACACAAGAATGTTTTATTTCTCAATGACGTTTCAAATTATGAAATCGACAATGTGGTCTATGTAATTGTCTGTCCATGTCAGAAACTATATGTTTTTATTTAATGGTATTTATATACTGCCTTATCATTCAATCAAAGCGATTTCCACGGCAAACAATCAAGGGGGCAAATGTTTTCATGTAGTGTACAGAGTGGTGTGTATGTGTTGGCGGGGATGTGATTAGATTTGGTTTATCTACATAGTGCGCTATTATACATCATGAGCTATTATACAGTCTTATATACAGTCTTGGGGGGGTGGGGGGGGGGTTGATGATCTGACTTGTATGCTGGTTCAGGGGGTATGTCCATAGTAATCGATGAACAGGGTTGTCTTCAGCTGTTTTCGGAAGTCCTTCATTTCTGTGGTTAGTCTCAGATCATCTGGGAGGGAGTTAGGGTTGCCAACCGGCCGGTTTTCAGCCGGCCTGGCCGGTTTTTCCATGGCCAGGCCGGCTGCCGGCACAGACGTAAAACCGGCCATTGAAAAGCCGTTTTTTTGCTCTGGCCGCAAGATCAGGAGCGGCCAGAGCAAAAAAACGGCTTTTGTGCAGATGTCCGCGGCGTGAATGCGAACGCGATTCCCCATAGCAGTGCAGCCGCTGCTTCTGCGTTGTACAGAGCAGCGGCTGCAATACACTTACATTGAAAACTAAAGATAAACTGTGTAAGGAGCCCTCCGGTCATCGCAGAGCCCGAGGAAGTGATGTCATGGGGGCGGGCTCCTCACAGGTTGTCTTTCCTTTTCAAATTAACTTTAGCTGCAATAAAGTTAATTTGAAAAGGAAAGACAACCTGTGAGGAGCCCGCCCCCATGACATCACTTCCTCGGGCTCTGCGATGACCGGAGGGCTCCTTACACAGTTTGTCTTTACTTTTCAAAGTAAGTATATTGCAGCCGCTGCTCTGTACAAAGCAGAAGCAGCGGCTTGGGCAGAGGGGGGGGGGGGGTGATGGTGTGAGTGAACCAGCAAGGGGGGGTGGTGGTGTGAGTGAACCAGCAAGGGGGGATGGTGGTGTGAGTGAACCAGCAAGGGGGGGTGGTGGTGGTGTGAGTGAACCAGCAGGGGAGGGGGTGATGGTGTGAGTGAACCAGCAAGGGGGGGGGGGGTGGTGGTGTGAGTGAACCAGCAAGGGGGGTGGGTGATGGTGTGAGTGAACCAGCAAGGGGGGGTGGTGTGAGTGAACCAGCAAGGGGGGTGGTGGTGGTGTGAGTGAACCAGCAGGGGAGGGGGGTTGATGGTGTGAGTGAACCAGCAAGGGGGGATGGTGGTGGTGGTGTGAATGAACCAGCAGTGGAGGGGGGGGGGTTGGTGTGAGTGAACCAGCAGGGGAGGGGGGGTGAGTTAGTGACCCAGCAGGAGGGGTGAGTAAGTGACAGGGGGGTGGGTGAGTGAACCAGCAGTGGAGGGGGGGTGGTGTGAGTGAACCAACAGGGGAGGGGGGTTGGTGTGAACCAGCAGGGGAGAGGGGTTGGTGTGAGTGAACCAGCAGGGGAGGGGGTGAGTGAGTGACAGGGGTGTGGGTGAGTGAACCAGCAGGGGAGGGGGGTGAGTGAGTGAACCAGCATGGGAGGGGGGTGAGTGAGTCAGCAGGGGGGGTTAGTGAGTGAACCAGCACTGAGGGGAGGGGGGGGGTGTGAGAACCAACACTGAGGGGGGGTGTGTGACTGAATCCACGGTTATTTTTTGGGGGTGGGGCTGGGGGCGTGGCAGGGGTGGGACTAGGGGGCGGAGAATGGGTGGAGCATGGCGAGCCACAGGTGTCGGGTTTTTCTCGGTGAAAAAGTTGGCAACCCTAGAGGGAGGTCCATATGGATGGAGCAGCCAGGGAGATTGCTCGTTGTACGGTGTCTTTGCGGGTCTTGGTGAAGTCTTTTGGGGTGTTAACCCGATTGGAGGTGCCTCTTCTTCTTGGCCGTGTGCTTGTGTCAGGTTGTATGAGTGTGTGTAGGCTTATGGCGGAGGAGTGTTGTTTGATCTTGAATATGTTTATGATAGTCTTGTATTTGATGCGTGTGATGATTGGGAGCCAGTGCAGTTCTTTCAGTATGGGTGTGATGTGATCGTGTCTTGTAGTACCGGCTATTATGCGGGCAGCTGTGTTTTGGGCCAGTTGTAGTGGTCTGAGGGTCTGCTTTGGTAGCCCGGTGAATATTGGATTGCAGAAGTCTAGTAGAGGGGTTATCAGCACCTGGCAAACGGTGCAAAAGTGCTCTGGGTCGAGGAGGGGCTTGAGTCTTCTGATGAGTCGCATTCTTAGGTATGCACTTTTGGTTGCTCTGCCTATGTGTGCTTGGAGGTTAAGTTCTTTGTCCAGGATGACTCCGAGGTACTTAACTTCTGATTTTATGGGTATGAGTGCATCTCTTATCTTGATGTCGGGTGGAGGGATAAAGGCCGGGTTTCGCGTGATGATCAGTGCCTCCGTCTTGCTGTAGTTGATTGATAGGTTGTTTTCCTGAAGCCAGTTTGCGATTTGGGTGAGGCAGTTTGTTATGTTGGTGTAGTCCGGGTTGTCGACTGAGATGGGTGTGTAGATCATGATGTCATCTGCGTAGATTGTATAATGTATGTGGTGCTCTTTCATGATGGCACATATTGGCTGGATGTATAGGTTGAATAGGAGAGCTGAAAGGGCCGATCCCTGTGGCACTCCTTGTTTGATTTTTATGGGTCGAGATGTGTTGTGTCCAACTTTGACCTGTATTTGTCTGTCGGTTAGGTATGAATGGAACCAATTCAGGGTGGCACCGTGTAGACCGATGTTCTGCAGTCTATCCAATAGAGTCTTGTGGTTAACTGTGTCAAATGCAGATGAGATGTCAATGAATATCATGAGTATGACTTTCTTGGTATTGTCTATGATGCGGAGGACGCTGTCGAAGAGGTATATCAGAAGAGTTTCTACCCCGTGGTTGGGGCGGAACCCATGTTGATTGTTGTCCAGGGGAGCGTGGTTGTCTATGTGTTCTTGTAGTTGGTGCTGTACAGTTTTTTCGATTATTTTTGCTAAAAGTGGTATGCTGGAGATGGGTCTTTATGCTGTTGGATTGTTCTTGTCAAGTGTGGATTTCTTCGGGATAGGTCTTATTGTTGCGAGCTTCAATTGATTTGGCATGTGCCCTTGGGTTAGGGAGGAGTGTACTATCTTGTGGATGGTTTGGATGAAGTTTGATTTGGTGGCCTTGATCCAGGGCACTGGGCAGGGATCCGTGGGGGCAGTGCTTGTCTTGATTGCTGAGATGATGTGGGAGAGCTGCTCCGTGGATGGGGTGTTGAATGTTCCCCAGGTGTTCAAGGGTGTGATAGTCTTTGGGGTTGGGCTGGGTCTTGTTTGTTCTGCTGAGTGGAACTTTTCTTGGATGTGGTCTGCAAATTTTTGTGGGTCCAGTTGCACTTTGTCTTCGGTATCCTGGTCATTGGTGAGGGCTTTTACGATTTCAAATAGTTCTCTGGGTTTGTTGTTGGAGTTGCGTATGAGGTTTGTATGGTATTCCCTTTTTGTTTGGTTGATGCATTCATTGTATTGTTTTTGCTTTGTTAGGTATAGTTCCTGGTTCTCGGGTGACTTGTTCTGTCTCCATCTCCATTCTATTTTTCTGAGGCTCCTCTTTTCGTTTCTTATAGTTTTAGAGTACCATGGTTTGTGTTGTAGTTTGTTGCAGCGAGGTGTCCTGTGTCTATATTCTGTTGCTTTGGCAGCGTTGTATATGGTGTTGTTCCAGTTGGTGATTAGTGCATCTAGGTCATCTGTTTCATGGTTTAGGTTTTGTATTGTGTCCTGTAGGAACTGGTCTCTGTTGAAGCATTTAAATCTTCTTTGTGTGGGGGTGTTGTCCGGGTATTTGTTTAATATCTCCTAATTAGGTATAATTTTTACTTCAATTAAGTGATGGTCAGACCATGGTACTGGTGTGGTGATGGGTGTTGATATTAGGCCTCTTGAGGTTAGGTAGTTGGGTGCAAAAATAAGGTCTGGTGAGGATCCATGTCTGTGTGTCGGGGTGGTGATTTTTTGCGTGAATTGGAGTGAACTCATTGCTTGGAGAAAAGCTTCTGCATCTTTTTTGTTGGTGGACTTAAGGTTGAAGTCTCCTAGGAGCATTGTGGGTTTGTGGCTGGAGTTCACTGTGCAGACTGTCTCTAGAGTTGATGAAGACAACATGTATTATGCACATATGCATTATGAAACATAGAAGCTGCCTGAGGAGAGGACTCAACAAGCCACTGGTCCAACATTGGATGGATGCACAGCACAAACTTATAGATCTAGCGTTCTTCGTGATTAAAAAGGTCAGAGAGAGTTGGAGGGGGTGGAGATTTGAATATTACATTCTTTTAAGTGTTCCCCCTTCCCCTTTCCCCCTTCTTCCATTTCCTTTCCTTGCCCCTCCTCTTTTCCCCTACCTTCTCCCCCTCTCTTTCACCTCTTCTCCCCCTTCCTTTCCCCTCCAGTCTATTCCACCATGCCCTCCCCTTCCTTGCCTCTTCCCCTTCCCCCTCCCCTTTCCCCATTGCCTTGCTTTCCTTCCCCCTCTCCTCCCCTTATTTCCCCCTCCCCTCCCCTCCCCTCCCCTTTCCTTCCTCTTACCTTCTTTCCCATCCTCCTTATCTCTCTTCCTCCCTTTTCCCCTTCCCCCTTCCTTTTTAGTTTATCTTTTTAACTTCAATATTTTTTATTTCTTTTTTTACACCACTATTTATTTATTTTTTACCTATTTTATTCATTCTACGTTTTTTTAAAGCCACACTAAACCCCTTATCTGCATGTGATCTTGATGCAAAATGTATTTTTACCATGTTTTTATGCACCACATCCTTATGTTTGTTTTTTGAACTTATTATTGTCAATTGATCTTAATTATTTATTAGTCTTTATTCAATATCATAGTTTTTTCTTTATAACCTTTATGTGGTGGCATTATGTTTGTAACAACACACTTTTGTGGGTTCCACAATTTTAATCATTTTTCAATCATTGAAGACAATTTTAGCTTTTTGAGTATTTTGTAATCTTCCATCTCAGGGGTATCTAATTCCTTTAATGGAAAACTTCACCAAGATTCACCCCTTTATTTAGTTATTATTTTAACCTAATTTGTTTTATATAATTATACTTTCTTTACTAATATTAGGTTTATAAAGGTATTTCTATGAGAAGGACAACATTTCATATCCCTTGTGGCTTTAAAAAAAAAGAGTTTGGTCCAATCTCTATTTATCCGTCTCAAATTCAGACACTATGCAGTTAGGGTGATTTTAATTATGGTATATATTTCTCCTTTTGTACATCTGTATAATTCACAGCCATACCGACTATTAATATCTTGTTCTGTGGTGGTTCCTTTTCTTGTCAGGAGTGATAATGTTTTGATAACTATAAAAGGCTCCTTTCCCATGATCCTTTTGATATAATGTTTGCATAATTTATTTCATAGATATTTCTTAAAGTACTATTCTTATTAAACAATTTTTTTAATTATTAATTTTTCTTTAAGCGTGTAGTTTGTTGAATTACTATCTCAAACTTCTCTTTTTTTTAAATCATACAATGTTTTCTATTGATACTCGCCAATTTCCTGTCTATTTTGCTCCAAAAGTAGTCATTTAAAAATGTTGAGATCAGTGATATCAATCCCTTACATTGGATGCCATCATGCTGGAAGATAACGGGGTTTACTTTTCAGGTACTACTGCTACAATAAATTCATTTTTTTTATTGATTCTAGGTGCAAAGTATCCCTTAGACAGTTAGAGATCAGCAGGTGTATTCTCACTATTGGCTACTGTGCAGTTTTACTGATGTTGGCATTTATGTTTTGAGTAAAGCTATGACAATCCTTCCCCAGCAGTTTTAATTCATGATGATTTACCCTCTTTTCATTTATATCCTGATTCTTTAGGAACTATTCTGCTTAATTCACTGTTCAGTGAAAATATTTCTTGATGGGATGTTCCTCGTTAGCTACAAGCCTATTTACAATACATACAGTATCCCCCTGTTTTACTTATGGTCTAAGTAAGTTTTATGTAATCTATCAATGCTCTATCTTATATGCCTATGCATTTCTGATTTTTATTTAAATCCCATTCTTTAAAAAAATATCTTGTTTTAGTTATTAATAAATTAATTTGAACATTTATGTGACATGATAACACTATCCATTTCTTAAATGCATTTTCTGATATGATATAACCATTTCTGTTGTCAGTGTAATTTAAAGGGCTGGTTCACACAAGTTAGAAATCAGAGTGCTGCAGTATTGGGTAATGTCCCCCTGTTGAAGGCACCCATTGTATTGCATTGCTTTGCATTTACTCACCTGCATGAGTTTTATTGGCACGTCCCCTCAAGCTTTATCAGGATTCTGCTCTATCACTTATTCATTCTTAAACATAACCTTAGAAGTTCATGTAATGTTTTTACACTAGATATGTTTGTCTATGGTTCTGTTCTAGCATTATTTTACCTAACATCATTATTATTACTATTTTTTATATTAATGTTATTTATTTGACATATTTGTATTAGTTTGTCTGAATGGCTACCTATGATTTTAAAGTTTTATTAATTTTAACATATAATGTTCTTTAATTTATAAAACATTTTTATTCATGTAATTATATATGTATTTTATAATTATTTATTATAGTGCCAATATACCATTGAAGAAAGCAATGGCTGAAACTTGATTATGTCAGATCTGGCTACACTATACCCCTGAATAAAGAGTTTGAACCATTCTTTGCCGACTTGCTCCTCTTTGTTACCTAATATTCTCAGGCTAGGTACTATGTCACTTCCTGATGCTGACCCTGCTAATGGTAAAACCACAGTGCTGCAGAGGTGTGGACTGTATAGGTTGGTCAGGATTGGGGAGCCTGGAGTTTCCTGGTGTGCAATGGTCAGGCAGTCCAGCTGTTGTGACTACCCAATCATGATGCACTCTAGGACCTGCAGTGAATCTCACACTGTGTACAATGAGAGACTCACAGCAGTACATTTCAGTAGGCACAGCAGTACACTTCAATGGAACCCAGAGAATGCTACATGGGTTGTGAACATCTCATGTTCCAATTAGGGTTTACTTTTGGCATCAGATGTATGATCCAGGCCTCACTTTGCACCAATGGCTTGCACAGAGTGTTAGGCAGGAGATTTCAGATGGGTTGAATAGGGATGTATTTCCTATATCTCCCTGCATTGATTGGTGTGACCCAATATTGGGATCAGGCATGTGGGCAGGATCTGGGGGCTGTTGGGAATCTTAGATCCTTGGTAGGGGATGTCACACCTTGCTGCCTTCCATACATTTGCCCTCTGATGCAATCGGGAATGTGCAGCCATGATAGGCAGGGGGGTCACATGAGGGTGCAGAGGTACCTGGGGAGCAGTGCATTATTGATGATGATAGAAAATGTCATATGAAACCAACACAGTGCAGCTTGCTATCTCAGAGCTGGGACCAACATTGAACCTGTGACCCTGTAGGGTGTGAACATTTCATTCAGTGCTTATGCCAGTGGTGCCATCTGTGGGTGGGCTGATCTGTGCTTGTTGTTTCATGCCACCCTGCCTGCTGCATACATATCTGACTGGGGCATGCATAAGGTTCATTCAAGTTAGCCATGTGCAGCATTTGGGCTGGCAGGTTTACACAAATACTGGCAGATTACATGTGACAGGATCTGCTTACCTACCCTCTTGGAATGATTTGGCAGAGTCAGCAGGTGCAGGGTTTCTAGGTTGCTTAGTTCTAGTTAGGGGCAGGTCACTAAGTCCAGCCTCTGAAGCCAGAGAATCCTGATGCATTCTGGGATCTGGCTGGCACTGTACTCTTAGCTAATGGAGACTGCATACTTCACAGGGCTGCTATTAGATAGGGACTCACTGGGGCTACAGCACACATAATGTGCCAATGGTTTTCTACTCATTGCGTTCATTGGGTGTGATATGCAGGCAGTGCTACCTTTCCGAAATTTTCCTTCCGGTAGTCTATAGAATGTTTTGCATTGAATGCTAGGGGACATATATGGGAATACGAAAAGGCCATGGCAATGGCAGAAGCTCACAAATCATTTTGCGACCTCCAAGCTGTTGATGTACTCAAATCTGTGACCTCAAGATCTCTGATGATTTGATTCTGTGCTGCAGTTTGGAGAGCCATCTGCAAGCATAGGTGGCAGTCACTCTGCCTGGAGGGTAGCTCAGTGTTTGTGTGGCCTGCTTCACAGAATGGAGTTGGATGGGTCAGCTCTGCAGCCTGACAGGATTTCCTGGTTTGGTTTGTTAATTGCAGCTTCAGGAGACTACACGGGGCTGGGCTTTCAGACTTTACAGTTGCCTGTTTTTTTGTTTTTATATAGATTTGACTGTTGGCTGTAGGTTTTTGAGAGTGTTCGGACTGCGTACATTCCTTGCATGACCTTTGGATCGGATGTCTGAGTGTGCCCTCAGTTTATATAAAGTCTACTGGCCAGGGACAATTACATTCCCACCTACCCTACTTCTCACCCCACGGTTGAATTGCCTATATAATCATCATATACATTGACATCTGTCTAATTAGGTGTTATATCCATTTTTTTTCCTTTTCTCCTCCTAGGACTTCTTAGTCATCATGTCATGTATTCAATGCAAAAACTGAGGTGCTTTCATTCTGAGAAGAATCATTTGGAAGCTAAGAGCTTGCCCTATATGCCTCGTTAGCTGCTATGCATAAAGAATTGACTCTATTAAGGGAAGAATTACCTGCAATTAAACACATCTCCTCTAGGGTACAAACAGTACAAAATCAACCACTGTCCCCACAAAAAATCAAACAGCCCAGGAACAAATGGATCCCAGTGAGCTCTGGTAGGTTGCGACCTGTAATGCAAAGACACCGTATACATCAAGAGATATCCCTGCATAATGCCTTCTCTGCCTTGGAAAATAAGAGTGCCCAATCCGTGGAAACTGAAGTGCCCTTAAATGAGAGAATCAATGCCCAATCTACTGATAATGCACCAATTATGAAAAAAAAATCCACAAAATAGAAAACTACTACTACTTGGAGATTCCATCATCAGAGGCACCAACTTGGGAACACAGTTCAAAGGAGAGAAGAAGATCAAATATGTCCCAGCTCTTCAGCCAGCAGGAATATGAGCCAAATTGTTGGTATAGTTAGTGCAGAAAGTGAGCACTCCAAAATTGCTGTTGTCATCCAGTTGGGTATAAATGACCTGGCTAGAAACAGTGCCTCTGCAGTTCAAAGGGACTTCCAGACTCTGGGAGAGAAACTCAAGTTCATTGTTAACACTATAGCATTCTCAGAAGTTCTACCTGTTCTTGATAAGGGGGCAGAAAGGCTGTATCACATAAACATCTTTAATACATGGCTCCAGACCTGATGCATACAAGAAAGATTTAGATATATAGGCGAATGGGGAAACAGATAGATCAACAAGAGACTATACTGTGCATATGGACTACATCTCTCTGTCACAGGGGAAAGGATACTAAGTGAAAAATTCAGGCAGTATGTGGACAGGTATTTAAACTAGGGAAAGAAGGTGACAGATGGAGAAGTACAAGTTCAGGATGTCACTCCCAGCAAAAGCATAATAACATTGGAAACAGCCACACTTTTAAACTACACATCAATGGCAAGTTGGAAGAGGCGTGTAGAACAAACTCCATGCAAAATACAGGCAAGTTAGTCAACAAATTCAGGAAAGCAATGAGCAGAAATGCTCGAAGCCTAGTCAACAAAGTTCCAGACTTGGAAACTGTAATGGTGGAAATGGACTTGGACATTCTGACCATTACAGAAACATGGTTTAACAGGTGTCATGAATGGGATATAGCCATAGCTGGTATAATCTATTTAGAAGAGATAGAGAAGGCAGAAAAGGAGGAGGAGTAGACCTATATGTCAAAAGCAATATTACAGCTACTGAAATGCAGAAGACGTGGGGAAAAGAAGAAGCACTGTGGATTGTGCTGGAAAAAGAAGATGGCAATGTCATCCATACTGGTGTAGTCTACAGGCCTCCAACTCAAACTAAAGAAATGGATAGTGAATTGATTATTGATATTGCAAAGATAGCCATGAAGGGGGACGTGATCATATTGGGGGACTTTAATCTACCCAATGTAGATTGGAATATTCCTTCTGCAAATCTGGAAAGAATTTAAAAAATTGTGAAACCGACCAGGGAAAGTTCTATGCTGGATTTAGTGCTCACCAACAGAGATAGTGTGTCAAATATCCAGGTGGATGCCCATATAAGCAGCAGCGATCTTCACATGGTATGATTTCAGATAAAAGTCAAGGTGGAATCCAATCACAGCAAGCTCAAAGTTCTAGACTTCACAAACATTGACTTCAGTAAAATGTCCAAGTACCTGAAGGAGGAGTTGGCAGGGTGGGAGGGGATAAGGGAAGTGGAATTGCAATGGGCTAAACTAAAGGAGGCAAGCGAATGGACGATGTGGCCTGCACATTTTTGAGAAAAGTGAAAGAGTAAATGCTGCAAAATACATATCCATGCTGAATAGTAAAGTTAAAATACACATGAATGTTTCTGGCACAACTATATTTCAGCAGGACTCGGCACTGTGCCACTCTGCAAAAACAGTCAAAAATAGGAAAGTAAATAAAAACATGAGGAAAAGGAAACATATTTGGTTCTACAAAGAAGTGGCTGCACTAAGAAAGGCAAAAAACACAGCTTTCACAAAATTCAGAAGTTTGCAAGCAGAGGAATACAGAAAGGAATACAGGATCAAACTAAAAGAGACAAAAAAGAGAAATAAGGATAGCAAAATCAAAGGCAGAAGAAAAGATAGCTAAAATTATGAAGTGTGGTGAAAAAAACTTTCTGCAGGTATATTCGGGAGAGGAGGAAAATCAGAGGTGGAATTGCAGGACTCAAAAGTGTTGGGAACTGATTTGTGGAAAGTGACACTGAAAAAGCGAAAATGCTAAACAAATATTTCTGCTCTGTTTTTACTGAAGAAAATCCTAGAGAAGGACAACTGTGATTGACAAATATACAAATGGAAATTGAGTAGATATCACATCATTCACAGAAGATGATTTTTTAGAACAGCTTGTAAAACTGAAAATGGAAAATATTGAAGAGAGCAGGTGAGAGAAGGGAACCTTGAAGAACACCAGATAAGATTGTGTAAGTTTCCGACATGGATGAATTAAATTAAAGATGGAAAGTACATCCATGCAGTACTTGAGATGCTAATGAATAAAAACTATGCTAACAGAGGATGGCGATGAACCAGATTAAGGCCATGGTGAGATTCATAGATACCAGGAGTGTTATATATCCAGCATCAAGATGGTTATCAATGTCACTAAGTGGAGATGTAAGTGACGTTTCAGTGCTAAACCCTGCATGAAAACTGGATTGATAGGGGTGGAGAGTGTTTGTCTTTTCCAAAAAATCATTAACTTGTGTGACAATGTGTTTTTCTATGATTTTGGAAAAGAGCAGATAAGAGATGGGATGACAGTTGCTCAGTTCACTTTGGTCTAAGGAGGGTTTCTTTAGTTTTGGCAGGATCAGTGCATTCTTCCAGCAGTCTGGGACAAAATCAGATTGTAAACTGTAATTGATCATGTAAGGATTGCTTCGGAAAGAACAAGAACAGTGCTTGTTAACCAATTAGATGGAATAGTGTCCAAAAAACATGTGGTGGGCCTAAAAGAATACAGTATTTTCTCCAGTTAGGTTTTAGAAATAGGGTTAAACTCTGTCTAAGACATGTGTTATGTATGGTTGGTGGCATCCTGCTGTGGGTGGTGGGGGGGGGGGGTTGCTATAGCTAATGTGAAGTGGGTGTTACTTTTTTGAGAAAGATACTGCTCATTTAGTTGCTGTATGGGGGGCGCACTTGTGGGTTTTGTGTCGAGAGAAGAAGGTACAGTGGTCATTTGGAAACAATCTCAAAGAGTGTCTTTTTTGATTATGTATCTGATCAATCTATTCAGAATAATATTTCTTAGTCTCGTCTATTTTTGTTTGATAAAAATATTCTAGACTCCTTACTGCTATATGATAATTAACTATTTTTATGATGTCTTCAGTCCCTTTCGGCTTTCCACAGCAGTCTTTTTAAAGTTCTTAAACCTGCATGGTGCCACAGGGAAGGATTTGCTGGGTTTTTTATAAAGATTGTTGTTGTCAAATGTCAGTAGAGAGACGTATATTCCAAATTTCTGCTTGGGCTGTGACAACTTGCAGCTGAAATGGCAGTAACTGTACAATGAAAGTTTGCAGAACAGGAAATCATGAAGTAAGGTAAGTTTCTGTCTCAGTGAGTGCTTGCTTATCTGTTGTCTTTGTTTTTTTTTTATGGTAGACTGGACTAAAAAATGATCAGACCAGCTTAATGGAAATGGAGATATATCATGAAGAGAAAAGGAGCTTGAAATTAGTGTGAAGATGGCATCAGAAGTGTCAACTGCACAGTGTGTGGGGAAGAGAATAGCTTGCTGAAAATGAAGATTTTGCATAAAATCAACGGACTGATGATCTCTGTAGCATATTGTATAGTCTATATGCAGATTAAAGTCTCCTAAAACTATTAGTTTAGGGTAATGAATAGAGACTTCTGAAATGTCAGTGCAGAAACTATCCTAACCTCCATTTTTCAATGTAGGGGGACAGATAGCAAGAGGAAAAATGGAGCTGGATGAGAACCTACTAGTATGAATAAAGATTCAGAGTAATTGAATTTATTGTCAACGATTTCTGTTACTGGTAAAAGGTTTGAGAAAATCACTGCAAAACCTCTTCTTGACTTTCTGAAAAAAAAGGCATGAGCTAAATATAAATCTGTTTCCTCTTTTTCACCTATTTTAATATTTTTTATACTCTTTTGGAGCATGTTTAAGGGCTGAGAATATACTTTTATTCGTGGGCAGATTTTGATTATCACATTTCAATGTACTTTGACCTCTCAGCTGTACAAAAATAGATGTTTATAAATTGAATAAAACTGAATGCAGATAAAACTAATCTGTTAAGGGTGGAGGGTTGAGACAAATACATATCTGATGAGCAATCTTGTTTGGCATGAATTTTTATACCATTAGTAAAGTCTCTTATGGAGATAGGAGTAATACTGGACTCCTATCTTAGTATGGAAGATCATGTGAAGTTCATAGAGATGAAAAGGTGTTAAGTTTTATCTTGTACAGCAGGTTAGCTCTTTTGTTTTCTGAAGAGAATTTAAGGCTGATTTACAAGCTACCATTTTATCTCAGATTATGGGTTTTACAAGTAGACAGATATCTAAACTCCAAGTTCTACAAACCACAGCTGCAGAGCTGATCTTAGATAGTATGGATGGGAAAGGGCTGCTCCATTTGAAAACAATTTACAATGACCATCCAGAGATGAATCCAGTTTAAAATTTCATATCATAAGTATATAAGAACATCAGAGCATAAGGAATTCCTTACTGGGTCAGACCAAGGTCCATCAAGCCTCTTTCCAACAATGGTCAATCCAGTTTCTCAAGTACCTGTCAGGTTCCCAAAGAGGCACCCAGGTTCCACAATGCTTGTCCAAGGGCAAGCAGTGGATTTCCTGTGTCCTCTAATAATGGTTTATGAACCTTTTCTCAAGAAACTTGTCCAAATCTTTTTTAAACCCAGCTACATTAACAGCTTTTACTACATCCTCTGGCAATATTTTCTCTTATTAGTCTTAAATGGGTTACATTGAAGCTTCATTATGTGTCCAATAGTCTTTCTACTTTTTGATGGCATAAACAACCGATCAATGTTTTCCCTTTCCATTCCATTCATTAATTTATAGACTTCTATCATATCTCCCTCAGTCTTCTCTGTTCCAAGTTGAAGAGCCCTAACCTTTTAGGTTTCTCCTCATAGGGATATCCTACTATTTCCTTTACCATTTTTGTCACTCCTTTGTACCTTTTCTAATTCAGCTATATCCTTTTTAAGATATGGCAGCCAGAATTGCACACAATATTCAAGGTTTGGTTATACCATGGAACGATAGATAGGCATTATAATATCCTTTCTTTTATTCTCCATTCCTTTCCTAATGATTCCTAGCATTCTATTTGCTTTTTTGGCTGCCGCTGCAGACTGGGCAGAGGATTTCAACAGATTATCCATGATGACGCCTAAATCTTTTTCCTGAGTAGTGATTTCTAAGAAGATACCTTGCATCGTGTAACCATAGTTTGGGTTGTTCATTCCTAGGTGCATAACTTTGCACTTGTACACATTAATTTCATCTGCCATTTGGACGTCCAGTCTTTCAATTTTTCAAGGTCCTCTTGCAATTTTTCATAATCCTCTTGCATTTTAACAACTTTGAATAATTTTGTGTCATCTGCAAATTTGATCACCTCACTTGGTATTCCTATTTCCAGGTCATTTATGATTATGTTAAAAAGCAGCGGGCACAGTACAGATTGCTAGCGTACTCCACTATTCACCTTTCTCCATTGAGAAAATTGGCCATTTAGCCTACTCTCTGCTTTCTATCTTTTAATCAGTTCCTGATCCACAGTAATACACTGCCTCCTATCCCATAATTTTTTAATTTCACCAAGAGTCTGTCATGAAGGAACTTGTCAAAAACTTTCTGAAAATCCAGATACACTATATCAACTGGCTCACTTTTGTCTACCTCTTTATTCACACCTTCAAAAAAATATAACAGATTAGTAAGACAAGGCTTTCTTTGGCTAAATTCATGTTGACTTTCTCCCATTAAACCATGATTAACTGCATGTTCAGTAATTTTATTGTTTATAATTGTTTCTACCATTTTTCCCAGTACTGACATCAGCTCACCAGTCTATAGTTTGCTGGCTCACCCCAGGAGCCCTTTTAAAAAATTGGAGTTACATTGGCCACTCTCCAATCCTCGGATACTATAGGTGATTTTAATGATAGTTCATTGATAACTAATAGTAGGTCTGCAATCTCATATTTCAGTTCTTTCAACACCCTTGGATCAGAGGCAGCCCAAGGATGATGTTGGGCCATGTTCAGAGACTCATTGCAGGGCCTTATTTGCATATCCACTGGACGTCATTTGCACAAATGCAATGTATTTTATTTTAAAATGCATATGTTGCCCATCTAAAATTTTAGGCAGTTTTTAAAGGAGCCCCTCACAAGCCTCTTTTTTTCTCCTGCCAATGGACCTAGGGGCATGTTTATTAAATATTAATGTGTGTTAATTGCTACTGTGCCAATAGAAATAAATGGTGTTCCTGCATTTAATGCACATTCACATTTGTGAATGTGCATTAACCTTTAGTAAACATGACTCATAATGAGTGGCTGAATATCATTTTCATGGTCAGGGAGGATAAAGAAAGACTACCAGATTTCTACATTACTATACACCTGTGCCAACTGCCAGGTACATTAGGAAGTCCTATAAACTCTGCTCATTTAGAACCCATAGTAAACCAGCTGTATCATAACAGCACTACCAGGACTAATAAAGTACCAAACCCTACCTATAAAAAGACAACACTGCAAATATTAAAGCAATACATCTCAGAGAATACCAATATATCTCCTACTGGGGAAAGAGAACAAGTAGCACTGTCACATAGAAACTACATGAACAGAATACCACAGTTCAGTTACACATGCAGAATAGAGACCCTCACCAAACAAAGAACAAGAGATCACAATTTAGAAATATAAAGATAATAATTAAATTAGGAACCCCAAAAGCCAAACTTCGAATGTACTCCAACACTGCAGAAATAAACCTATAAATTAATTTCATCTTGTACTAAATAAAATGCAAAGATGTTTGCGATGCACATTTCCCAAAGCTAACCTATTCTAGTTAATAAATTCAAAATAAAATAGTTTTTTAGTACCTTCGGTTGTTTGTGCATTTTATTTTTCAGTTGCGATTATCCCAATCACTTTCTTTATGTCTTCTGCTAACTCTCCATTGTCTGCTGTCCATTGGTCCTTTCTTCTCTCTTCTAGTTTTTTCCATTCTCTCTCTACATCTGCTTTAACATACTGATCTTTCCCTTTTTGGTCTTTCCTCCATTTCTTTCTTTATTCCTTTTTCATCCACTCAAATTTTACCCTTCCATCCTTAATTCTCACTTACTCTCACAGTACTTAGCCAATCGTATATTTTTATTCCCTACCACACAAAATATCTTTTTCCCTCTCCATCGTCATTCCCCCAGCCCCATCCCCATCCCCTTCTAGTCCTCCCCCAATATCAGCTCCCTTCTAGTTCCAGCCTCACCCAGCATCTGATGCCTTCTAGTTCCATTCTCACATCACCCTGCATCAATCCATTTCCAGTCCTATCCTAGCTCCCCATCAGACCATTTCAAGTCCTACCCTCCAGCCTATTGACAGCCCTTTCCTAGCCCTCCATCAGTCCATTTCCAGTTCTAGCCCTCCCCATCAGCCATTTCCAGGCCTATCCTAACCCCCCATCAGCCCATTTCCAGTCCAGCCCCCCCCCCCAATCAGCCTATTTTGAGTCCTAGCATCCTCCATCAACCCATTTCCATCCTTAGCCAACCCTCCTGTGAAGGACTCCGTGCCTGCATGACCAGTATAGAGGGAGCCGGGAAACACAAAACACTGACTCACCTCTGCACAGCCATCAGAGTGAAGAGCATCATTTTCCTTCACTCTTGGGACTGTGTTCTCTTGCAGCCTGTTGGCGCATTGATCACTAGGAGATTAAAGTGCATTTCCTGTTTTGTTTGTAACAGGAAATGCCCTTTAACCTCATGGCAATCAGCATGCCAGTGGGCTGCAAGAGAACACAGCTGCCAGAGTGAAGGAAAGCACCACTCTTCACTCCAGCGGCAGTGCAGAGGTGAATTGGGGCTTCAGACCTCCCCGTCTCCATCTGAAGCGTGTCAGGCAGGCAAAGGGCCTCGTACGGGGTGGCCCTGCAAATGGTCAGGAGTTGGAACGCACTCAATCAGACAGCATGTGCGGCATGAAGTAGGCATGGGGCCCCCTGAAGAGCGGAGCCCTGTGCAAACAACATTCTCGCACATGCGTCAAGCTGGCCTTGGACATATATCAGCCGGTCGGGGTGATTTACTTCTCTTCAGTTTATCAAACCATTGTAATATATCCTTCCGGTTTATCAATATTTCTTTCAATTCTTCCGCTATATCACCTTTATATACCAGTTCAGGCATGTGTACCTTCCCTACATCTTCTTCAGTAAAGACCAAAGCAAAGCATTCAGTATCTCTACTATGGATTTGTCCTCTCTTAATGCCTGTTTTATCCCTCTCTCATCCCATGGTCCAACTGACTCTCTCACACATTTTTTGCTATGAATGTACTTGAAAAAGTTGTTATTATGCATTTTTGCTTCCATGGCAGTCTTCTTTTCAAATTCTCTCTTTGTCTGCCTTATCAGTGTCTTGCATCTATCTTGCTTATGCTTATACTGTTTCCAGTGTTAGTCATTAGGCTCCTTTTTCCATTTCCTGAAGAATGCTTTTTTGGCGACAACAGCCTCTCTGACCTCACCTTTAAACCATGATAGCAGTTTTTTGTCCATCTTACTTTTCTTAAAACATGGAATACATCTGGCCTAGGCTTCCAAGATAGTACTTTTAAACAACACCCATGCTTGATGTGAATTTTTAACTTTTGCAGCTGCTCCTTTTAGTTTATTCTTAACTATTTTCCTCATGCTATCATAGTCTCCCTTTTGAAAGATAAAAGGTAGTACTGTGGATTTCCTTGCTGTCTTTCTTCCATTTATCAAATCAAACGTGATCATGCTATGATTGCTATTGCCAAGTAGCCCCAAAGCCCTTATTTCTTGCACCACATTCTGTGTTCCACTAAGGACTAGGTCCAAAATAGGTTTCCCTCTTTTCAGTTCATGGACCAGCTGCTCCAAAAAGCAGTCATTTATTTAATCTAGGAACTTTATCTCTCTAGTGTGTCCTACTGTGACATTGACCAGGTCAGCACTAGGGTAATTTAAAAAAACCTCATTATTACTGTGTTGTAACTTTTGTTAGCTTCCCTGATTTCTTTTAGCATCTCATCATCCATCAGTTCATTCTGGCCACGCAATCGGTTGTACAGCCCCACTGCCATAGCCTTCCGCTTTTTACATGGAACATCTATCCACAGAGATTCTACAGTGTATTTTGTTTCCTGCAAAAGTTTAATCCTATGTGACACATTGCCCTCTGTAATATGGAGTGCAACCCCTCCCCAATTTGATGTACCCTATCATTCTGATATAGTTTGTACCTGGTATCACAGTGTCCCACTGGTTGTCCTCCTTCCACCAAGTCTCTAGAATGCCAATCATATCTAACCTTTCATTTAGTGCTATATATTCTAGCTCTCCCATCTTTATTTTTGGACTTCTAGAATTTGCATACAGGCATTTTAGAGGTTGTATTTTATTCATATTAATCTGCTTATCAGTTGATAGGTGTAATATGGAATATGGGGTGATCTTGAAGGACTGGAAAGGGGGGCTGTTACTTCTGGAGAGAAATCTGAAATTGTGAGTATATACTTCTGGGAATTTTTCTGAAAGGAATTTTTTTTCTTTTAAAGCTAATTAATCTGTGAACCCACTATTTTTTTTGTTAAATCAGTCAGGGCCTAGTAGCAACAGTTTAAGATTCAATTTAAAAACACAGAAGAGAACTTTCTGGTTACCTTTCATACCCAGTAGATAGCTGTAGTTTAAATTTCATAGTCACTCAGGGCCTAGCATCAGCAAAGTACATTTAGTTTCAAATTAAAACACAGAAGAGAGCTTTCTGGTTAAATTTAGAATCCAGCAGAGAGCTTGTAGTTTAAATTTCATAATAGGTTAGAGCCTAGTAGCAGCAAAGAGCTATAATTTAAATCAAATCAGAATATAGTTTTCCTCAGAGCACAGGACAAGGTACTGTGTAGCAGCCCTTTTTTAATAAGTGTTCTATCCCTCCCTCCCTCCCCACACCCACCCTCCCCTGGGAAAATCTCAGCTTTATAGGTACTTGCACAACTTAAAAGACAGGAGGTGCTCTCAGGTGAAGCTCATTACCCAAATCAGTCATACACCAAGGACCTGAGATTAATTAAGCTTCAGGTGAACAAGGTATATTAAACTTCTTAGGTACAGTTTTAGTGGTATAAATATCCATTGCACCCTTTAGTACATATAGAACTTAAAGATCTAAACACAAACTTAAAACTAAGATGCAGACAGCAGTCCAGCAGCGGGATGTGGGCTTTCCAGTCTTTTGCATTGAGTGTCACATGTATGATTTTCTCCCAGCTGGTGAGAGGTCTTACGTGTGCACTAGGTGCAAGGAGCTCTCTGCTCTCAGGGAACGAGTCCGTTCTCTAGAGGCTAGAGTAGCAGACTTGGAAAACATAAGACAGACAGAGAGGTACATAGACAAGACCTACAGGGATATAGTCCTGAAGTCCCACCTCCAGTCTGGCAGCATCCCTGTTGCCATGGAGGAGAGAGGTCACGTGACAGGAGAGCATCACCCTGGTGTGGCAGGAAGTGATCCTGTAACTAGGACCTGTCCTCCAGGTGATGTAAACCCCTCTCACACCGAGGAGGTTTCTCCAGGGCCAAGTGCCCATGCGGGAAGGGTTAGGACAGCAGTTATAGTTGGTGATTCGATCATTAGGCATGTAGATAGCTGGGTGGCTGGTGGACGTGAGGATCGCCTGGTAACATGCCTGCCTGGTGCGAAGGTAGCGGACCTCACACGCCACCTAGATAAGGTCTTAGATAGTGCTGGGGAGGAGTCTGCTGTCTTGGTACATGTTGGTACCAATGACATAGGAAAATGTGGTAGGGAGGTTCTGGAAGCTAAATTTAGGCTTTTAGGTAGGAAGTTGAAATCCAGAACTTCCAGGGTAGCGTTCTCCGAAATGCTTCCCGTTCCACGCGCAGGACCCAATAGGCAGGCAGAGCTCCGGAGTCTCAATGCGTGGATGAGACAATGGTGCAGAGATGAGGGGTTCAGATTTGTTAGGAACTGGGGAACATTCTGGGGAAAGGAGGGGCTCTTCCGAAGGGATGGGCTTCACCTTAACCGGGATGGAACCAGGCTGCTGGCATTAACCTTTAAAAAGGAGATAGAGCAGCTTTTAAACTAGATAATAGGGGAAAGCCGACAGTCGCCCAAGAGCGCATGGTTCGGAAGAATGTATCCTTGAAGGATACTACAAAAAGCAGAGAGGTTCCAAAAAAGAGTAAAGTAGCCCAAATGCCCTCGAGTATGGAGCAGACAGAACTTAAAGATCCCAAATTACCCATGTCTACCAATAGCCAAATTAATATGAATAAAATACAGTCTCTAAAATGCTTGTATGCAAATGCTAGAAGTCTACAAAACAAGATGGGAGAGTTAGAATATATAGCACTAAACGAGAGGTTAGATATGATTGGAATATCAGAGACATGGTGGAAGGAGGACAACCAGTGGGACACTGTGATACCTGGGTACAAACTATATCGAAATGATAGAGCTGATCAAATTGGTGGAGGGGTTGCGCTCTATGTTAGAGAGGGCATTGAGTCAGAAAGGATTAAAGTTTTGCAAGAAACAAAATTTGCTGTAGAATCTCTATGGATTGAAATTCCATGTAAAAAGGGGAAGGCGATGGCAGTGGGGGTGTACTATCATCCGCCTGGCCAGAATGAACAAATGGATGATGAAATGCTCAAAGAAATCAAGGAAGCTAGCAAAAGTTACAGTGCAGTAATAATAATGGGTGATTTCAATTACCCCGGCATCGACTGGGTCAGTGTCACAACAGGACATGCTAGGGAGATAAAGTTCCTAGATGAAATAAATGACTGCTTCTTGGAGCAGCTGGTTCATGAACCGACCAGAGGGGAAGCAATATTAGACCTAGTCCTTAGTGGAACACCAGATGTAGTGCAAGAGATAAGGGTGTTGGGGCCACTTGGCAATAGTGATCATAGCATGATCGCCTTTGATTTAATTAGTGGAGGAGGGATAGTAAGGAAATCCACAGTACTACCCTTTAACTTTCGAAAGGGAGACTATGATAGAATGAGGAAAACAGTTAAGAAAAAACTAAAAGGAGCAGTTGCAAAGGTTTAAAGACGTACATCAAGCTTGGGTGTTGTTGAAAAATACTATCTTGGAAGCCCAGATCAGCTGTATTCCACGCTTTAAGAAAAGTGGAAGGAAGTCCAAAAAATTGCCAGCATGGTTTAAAGCTGAGGTCAGAGAGGCTGTTGTTGCCAAAAAAGCATCTTTCAAGAAATGGAAAAAAGAGCCAAATGATGAAACCTGGAAACAGCACAAGCACTGGCAAGTCAAATGCAAGGCATTGATAAGGCAGGCAAAGAGAGAATTTGAGAAGAAGCTTGCTGCTGAAGCAAAAACACGAAATAAAGACCTTTTCAAGTACATTCGTAGCAAAAAACCCGTGAGAGAGTCAGTTGGTCCATTAGATGATAAAGGGGTTAAAGGAGCACTAAGAGGCGACAAGGCGATAGCGGAGAGACTGAATGAATTCTTTGCTTCGGTCTTTACTGAGGAAAATGTAGGGATGTTACCCACGACTGAAGTGGTATTTAAAGGTGTGGAAGAATTGAAGGAAATATCGATACATCGGGAAGATGTCTTACAACTATTAGATAAACTGAAGAGTAGCAAATCACCTGGGCCGGATGGTATACATCCAAGGGTGTTGAAAGAACTGAAATTTGAGATTGCAGACCTGCTATCAGTAATCTGTGAACTATCATTAAAATCATCTCTAATACCTGAGGATTGGAGGATCGCCAATGTAACACCAATTTTTAAAAAGGGTTCGAGGGGTGATCCGGGAAACTACAGACCGGTGAGCCTGACATCAGTACCGGGAAAAATGGTAGAAACCATCATAAAGAATAAAATTACTCAGCATATAGATAGTCATGACCTAATGGGAGACAGCCAACATGGCTTTAGACAAGGAAGATCTTGTCTTACTAATCTGTTATGTTTTTTTGAAGGAGTGAATAAACAGGTGGACAAAGGTGAGTCGGTTGATATTGTGTATCTGGACTTTCAGAAAGCCTTTGACAAGGTCCCTCATGAGAGACTTTTGGCAAAACTAAAGAGTCATGGGATAGGAGGCAGTGTACTACTGTGGATCAGGAACTGGTTAAAAGATAGAAAGCAGAGGGTAGGGCTAAATGGCCAATTTTCCCAATGGAGAAAGGTGAATAGTGGTGTACCCCAGGGATCTGTGCTGGGTCCGCTGCTTTTTGACATATTCATAAATGACCTGGAAAGTGGAATAACGAGTGAGGTTATCAAATTTGCTGATGACACAAAACTATTTAAAGTTGTTAAAACCCAGGAGGATTGTGGAAAATTGCAAGAGGATCTTGATAAATTGGAAGACTGGGCATCAAAATGGCAGATGAAATTTAATGTGGAGAAGTGCAAGGTTATGCACCTAGGGAAGAACAACCCAAACTATGGTTACACGATGCAAGGTTCCACATTAGGAACCACCACCCAAGAAAAAGATTTAGGCGTCCTTGTGGATACCATGTTAAAACCCTCGGCCCAGTGTGCAGCGGCGGCCAAGAGAGCAAATAGAATGCTAGGTATGATAAGGAAAGGAATGGAAAATAAAACAAAAGATATTATAATGCCTCTGTATCGTTCCATGGTGAGACCGCACCTTGAATATTGTGTGCAATTCTGGTCGCCGTATCTTAAAAAGGATATAGCAATTTTAGAAAAGGTTCAGAGAAGAGCCACCAAAATGGTAAAGGGGATGGAAGGCTACTCCTATGAAGAAAGGCTAAAAAGGTTGGGGCTCTTTAACATGGAAAAGAGACGGCTGAGGGGAGATATGATAGAAGTCTATAAATTAATGAACGGAGTGGAACGGGTAAACGTAGATCGATTGTTTACCTTATCAGAATATAGAAAGACTAGGGGACATGCAATGAAGCTACAGGGTAAACTATTTAAGACTAATAAAAGAAAATATTTTTTCACTCAACGTGTAATCAAACTCTGGAATTTGTTACCGGAGGATGTAGTAAAGGCTGTTAGTGTAGCTGGGTTTAAAAAAGGTTTGGACAAGTTCCTGGAGGAAAGGTCCATAAACCATTATTAAGAAGGGACCCAGGATATCAATGCTTGAACCAATACAAGCATTGTGGAACCTGTGTCCCTTGGGGAAACTGTTAGGTACGTATGACCTAGATTGGCCACTGTTGGAAACAGAATACTGGGCTTGATGGACCTTGGTCTGACCCAGTATGGCATATCTTATGTTCTTATGTTCTTATGTTTCAGCTCTGCACTGAAGGACATCTGGATTGCTTTTATCTTTGTTGGAACCTCTCTGTCAGGATGCTCTAACTTCATGTTTTGCTAGTATCCTTCAAGGATACATCCTTCTAAAGCATGCACACAGGGTGACTGTCTGTTTTCCCCTATTATCTAGTTTAAAAGCTGCTCTATCTCCTTTTTAAAGGTTAATGCCAGCAGCCTGATTCCATCCCAGTTAAGGAGGAGCCCATCCCTTCTGAAGAGCCCCTCCCTTCTCCAGAATGTTGCCCAGTTCCTAACAAATCCAAACCCCTCTTCTCTGCACCATATCCTCATCCACACATTGAGACCCTGAAGGTCTGCCTTCCTTTTGGGTCCTGCAGTGGAATGGGAAACATTTTAGAGAATGTTACTCTGGAAGTTCTGGATTTCAACTTCCTACCTAAAAGTTTAAATTTGGCCTCCAGAACCTCCCTCCCAAACTTTCATATGTCATTGGTGTCAACATGTACCAAAACAGCAGACACCCAGCTATCTATATGCCTAATCATCAAATTGCTAACTATAATGGCTGTCCTAACCCTTCCCTCATGGGCACGTAGCCCTGGTGAGAGCTTGAGAAGATATGTTGGTTGAATTGGATTTGTGAAGCTTACATAAAGGCTGTGGCCATATATTCCACTATACAATTGTTGTTTCATTTAATAAAGTTTTTTTTGGGAGGTTATGAGTTCTCAAGTTAGGACATTTTTTTGCGTTGTTTCAGAAACTAATGCATGTAAAATTAAAAAGCACAGAGAATTTCTCTGCATTGTCTCAGAAGCTTTACTTTATGTGTGTAAAATTGATTTAGTGTGTATTCTTTACAAGCATGACATTTTCTGAACCAAAATCAGAAAGTGAATGCACAACCCTGGTTGAGGTCATTCTGAACCATGAATAGTGGGGATAGACGTCCCGTTGGGACATTCATCCCCACTATTCGGCCCCCTTTGCCATCCCCGACTAACCTCCCCATACGAACAAGATGTTTGTACGGGGAGGCTTAAATGTGGGCAGCAAGGGGTGGTGCAGAGGTGGAGTTAGGGCGGGCAGCGGGCGGTACATGGCCCCATATATGCAGGGCCAATTCTGACATCAGCCCTGTATGTCTGGGTCCGGCAGACTGGACGGAGGATGGGAGGCCTAGCCAAGAAAAAAAGGTGATGTGGGTGCAGGAGATTCCCCGCAGCCTGACCCTGGCCATGAGATCAGGGGGTCGGGCTGCGGGGAAAGAAGACAATCGGTGGTGACAAGAGATCGCAGCTCCTGATTGGAGCCATAGTGTCATGGCAAGCAGACGTCATAGCGCCGCAGCTCCGTTCAGGAGCCTTGACTGAGTTAGCAGAGCAGGGGCCTGTACATGCAGGCCGATGGAAATCGGGTCCCGGCCTGCACACATGGGCCTAGACACAATTCTTATACCGCGGGGACTAGACATGTCCCACAGGATCAGAATTACGTCTACCCCTGTGCATCTGATTCCAATCGTGCGCACAGGAGCCTGGCCGTCCTGTACGGAATGACACCCAGTGTGTTTGCCTACATATTTAGTTGGTATTTCTAATCATTCATACTGATCTTGTCATGGATTCTGGCAGCTCCAACACTCATTTTTAATTAGTCTACTGGGACAATTTAAACATGCACCAGTAGATCATGATTCTGCTCTCTTCATTATTATACATTTATTTTTTTTGGAATCAAGGATTTTCTTTGTTTATCCAATGCCGTCTTTAAGGCTAGTACTATTTTAGCTACCACCATCTACTCAAAGAGAATAGAGGTATACACAGTCATACAGTATATTTTGAATGATTTTTGGAATTTTTGAAATTTTCTTTTTTTTGTGTGTTTTTTTGGGTTCTTTTCACACACTTAGGAACATGTTTACAATACCACAGCTACAGTTAGCTTGGGGTCTGGCACGTGCCAGGTGCACTGAGATCACTGTTGCTTCACGATAAATATGTGGCTGCACTAAGAATCCCATGCTAACTGCTTAGCACAGCTTGAGGAAGAGATTGGGTGGTTCAGGGGCAGAACATGGACATCATTAATGCTTGCTAACTTTTAATACTGCACTTATCATGGGTGCACCTACTGCCACCTCACTGGAGTGGTGCAGAACCCACACTAACTACATGGGGCAATGCCAGGCACACCTCCATTCCTTAGTGCAGGTCTCAATCCACTGCTATACTACATTTTGAGGCTTAAAATATTTATTTATTTAGACAGTTTTGTATACCACCTTATCCTTCAATCAAAGTGGTCACAATTGGGGGATACATTTAACATGAGGGGATATGAGACACTTACAGGGAACATGGGCAATGGAGGGTTAAGTGACTTGCCCAAGACCACAAGGAGCACCTGTGGGACTAGAAACCCCAGTCCTTCCAGCCCAAGGTTGCTGTCCTGTAGTGGGATTTGAACCACTGACCTTCTGGCCTGTGGTACCTTGCCCCAACCACTAGGCCATTCCTCCCTCACTGTCACATTTTAGTAAACATGTCCCTAGGTTTAATACATATTTTTATGTACCTTAACAATTTTTAATCTATGCAAAGAGCCTGATCCGAGAGAGGGACGTCTGGGCAGCCCAGATGTCTCAGAGGAAGATGGGCCCATTAGGGCCAGATTCGGGACCATGTGAACAAAATGTTCCTATGGTACACAGAATCAGGCTCGTGGACAGCTCAGTGTGCCCCTGCTGCCTGTGGGGATGTCCTCCCCACAGGTGCCCCAGACTCCCGTGGCTTAGGGCCCTACTTTCCGGCTGCCCGACCCACAGCTGGCCAGTCAGGGCCTGGATCGGGCGGCAGGGACCCACCTGCACCTGGCCCGCCCCTAGGGGAGGATTCCCAGGCCTGATTGCTGGGTCAGTGCTGATTATTCCACCTTCGAGGTGGAATAATCAGCATGTCCCCTCTGGCCCCACCCTCTCCCGCTCCCCACCGTCTCTCTCCGTCCTGCTGGTCTGGATGTGCGGGGAGAGCCAGAGGGGGGATCAGGCCAAGGTGGCTTGCAGGGCTGCATGCTCCACTGGGACATGTAGCCCCACAACCTGGGTCTCTTCATCGGGCCCAAAGTGTATGCAGATTTTAATACAGGTTAATTGATTTTTAACTAAGATTTTTTTTAGGTGCAGTTATAAATCAAACACATGCTAACCAATGCACATCCCAAAAGGAAAGCCTTCCATGCATCTTTGTCTACAAGAAATGATAACTGAGAAGTAGTGCAGAGTGGCATTGAGCTTTGACAGAGTCAAATAAAAAAAACATGAATTCCTTATGAAAGAGAATGGAGAACCAGTGAAGCATCTCAAGGGTGACAAAGAACCATAGGATGAAACGTTTTCAGAACACTGATACTAATTTCCTGATTAAACTTCCAACAGCACACATATATCATCTACTTTTGGTGGAGTGCATTGGCTACCACTCAACCAGTGACTGCGGCTGAAGGTTTTATGTTTCAGATTTACAATCCAAAAATGAATTGGTCCCATACATCTGGAGGATTGATTGATGTGGCCGGTTTAGTCCTTCATCCAAATTCTGCTGATCAGAGCCCGTTAGCCTTCCTTCAAGTACAAAAGAAAAAATAAGGTTCTTTCAGTGCTCATGTAACACATATAATAATCAGTTCCATGCGTGTGCAGAAGCAAAAGCCTTAGGAACAAGTGTAGAAAATGTCAAGCTTGTATGCTCCGAGGTTTCTTTGATATCAAATAGGTTTTCTATCAGCACCAAGTTTCAGTATGTAATCTGAATGCCTTTGGATAATAACCACATTACATTATTAAGAAGAAGGCAGTTACTGACTCTAGAGAAAGCAGAGTTGCAGAAAAAGGCAAAACAACAATATTTATTTAGCTGTATTTATATCCCACCGGGTCAAAGCGGTCAATTGGGAGATACATTTAACATGAGGGGATGAGAGACACATATGCTAATGCTTACAGGGAACATGGGCAATGGAAGGTTAAGTGGCTTGCCCAAGACCACAAGGAGTGCCTACAGGACTAGAAATCCCAGTCCCTCCGGCCTGAGATTGCTGTCCCCAGGTGGGACTTGAACCCCTGGCCCACCAACCTGAAGTACCTTGTCCTAACCACTAGACCACTCATCCCATAACTGAAAGCATTGGAGTATTAAATATGTACATGTCATTGGTGACATCTTATTTGGAAATTGTACACCGGAAAGGACATAGGGCTTGGTATTCATCAGCACTTAATCAGTTTTCAGCTCCTACTAAACAGATAAGTGCTGCTGACTATGATATTCAGCAACACCATCTGGATAGAGATGATCATTATTACCATTAATTTACCTCAACATTGTTTGGATAGTGTCAAGGTAGGTCCAGAGGTGGAATCAGGGCAGAGGTGGAAATTATCTGGACAGTAACAGCAAAAAATCCATGTCCTAAGCTATTCAGATAAGTTATCTGGATTACAAGGTGAAAATCATTCTTATCCAAGTAGCTCTGGTATCACAATCTAGATCCCAGCGCTAAATATCGGGGGGGGGGGGGGGCATTTAAACGCTGAAGCTGGCATTTTAAAAAATAACGCTGACCGCAGAGTTTGAACATTTTTCTGATAGCTTATGGGTAGCCCAGATAAGGACTACCAAAATGGTGTAACAAAGCCATATGAGACGAAATTTAAGTCCAGCAATATGTATATTCTAGAAGTGTGTGAGAGGGACGGGATAGAGGTATTCAAATGCCTGCAAGACATAAATAGGGCTTCTGATAAAATGCCCTCCTCTTCTCCCTTCCTATGGCTCTGCCAATGCTACTTCCTCTTGCTTACCCTAGCTTTTTCCAGGAAGAACATGGTTCCTCTCCTGTCTTCTGGAACTGCTGATGATGCAGGGAGCAAAGCTAAGGCAAGAAATGATAGGTGCTGGGAGGAGAGGTGAGAAGCAAAAATCCGAGCTAAAGCAGTGAGGACGAGATGAATCCAGACAGAGGCACATTTCAAATGGGACGTCCAAGTGCAATCTGGGACGTCAAAGCCAGAATGTCTGAAAAGAAAGGCAGGCACGTGCAAGTTCAGGCACAATTCCAGAAACGTGGACATGCATGATATACATGTGTATCAAATGTCAATATAGATGTCCCCAGGAGCACATTTCAGAACAACAATGTTCAATAGCATAACAGTTGCTGGGTTGTTGGGATTCAAATCCCAGTGTGGGACTTTGTAATCTAAAGCTAGTCACCTAATTTTCCATCTTCTCTGCACTCTCTGGATGTTTTAAGATGAACCCCCCCCCCCCCCCCCCCTTTCCTGATACCTATTTGTTCCTGGAGCAGGAATAAACATCCACGTGCCTGCAGACAGTTCTGCTGCTTCTGGGACTGAACTCATCCATTGCCCCTCCCCAGACATGCCTCGGCCACACCCCTGTGCCTACTTGAATGTCCTAGTTCTGGAGACGTCTACAAACTGCATATGTGGAATGGTTACGAAAACATGTCTCTGATTTCCATGTCCACATGCATATCTGCAGATGACTAAACCTTTTAGAATGATCCTCATAGAGTCTGATACTGATCTATGCACATCCGGATGTGCAGAAAATGTATGGGCCAGAGATATTTTATTTATTTATTTGTTTGTTTGTTTGTTTGTTTGTTTAACAGTTTTCTATACCGCCTTCTCCATCAATCAAAGTGGTTTACAGAAGTGGAGGAGTGGCCTAGTGGTTGGGGCAGGGTACTCCAGGCCAGAAGGTCGGGGGTTCAAATCCCACTAGAGGACAGCAACCTTGGGCTGGAAGGACTGGGGTTTCTAGTCCCACAGGTGCTCCTTGTGGTCTTGGGCAAGCCACTTAACCCTCCATAGCCCATGTTCCCTGTAAAATAGTTATCTCCAAGTTATAATGCCCTGTTCAATGTAATTTCAGTTTGTTCAATGTAAACCACACTGATGCAGAATAGCATGGTATATAAGAGAATATAAATAAACTCAAATGTAATACATGTCAATATAGGTGGGGTAGGCATCATGAATTGCTTGAACTTGGCTTAACTTATTTACATAGTAACTTATTTACAACCTATCTGCTGAATCAGATATACCCGATTCTGCAAACCCGGGAGCTAAACATTCCCGTGGTTGCAGAATCAGAGCACTTGGATGGGCCGGCATGCATTGCATTCTGGGCCGGCCGATGTCCAATTGCCTGCCTATCTCCCCCGCTCGGTGCTCCTGCCTGTGTCCAGGTGCCATGGTGTCCCATTGTCGTGGTACTGGCACGCACAGCAGGAGCTCACACGGTCCACCAGTAAACAAAGGCACTTTTCCCCGACCCTTAGCAGGGTCAGCTGGGGCCGGGATTGGGCGGCAAGGACCCACTTGTCGCTGCCCAGTAGGTCTGGGGGAGCTGCCTGGCTTGATTGCTCCCCTGGATTGGACTTCTTCCATCTCTAAGGTGGAATAAGTCCCACATACATTTCCCCACCGCCGGACGTACAGAGCCTGATCAGAATAGGCCCTGTATGTCTGGGTTAGTCAGGCCGCCCCTACTCTGTCCACTGTCCGCCTCTGGTCCTCCCCCCCCCATCCCCGTCCAGTGGTCCCCACATAATACTGCTGTACATGCGGGGAGCCGGGGGCTCTGAATAAGGCACAAGTAAATAGTGGTGGTTATAATCCCAAACCGGATGTACATATCCTCTATTCACTGTTAAGAATGACCCCCATAGTGAATGCTCTAAATAGAACTCACACAGACTTTGAAATTCTGAAAATACATTCTGAATTCCATCTGTAAAGAAATAGTAAATAAATCAGTGTACATTAGTTTAATTATGAGCAAAGTCTCAAAGAGCCACATTCCATATGATCCACTCTCTGCCCCACTCATTAAAAGTAGAAGAAAGCAATGATCTGAAGATGCAGTTCTTGTAGAAGCAGTGATCAATGCTAAGTGCCTGTATTTTTCTGATTGAAAAATAAATTTACAACTTCATGGGATCCCAGCTAGTGATCGAAGTTTTCCTTTTTACTTATCATAAACTTTTAAATTTCCAATAAATGAATTCTATGCAAGAGTTTGATCTTTTTGTTTGCGTCTGCATGTCTTGTCACGTGTCCCTATCCCCAGCCACATGTTTAGGGGATTAGGGTTGCCATTTTAGTCCTCTTTAAAGGGTTTGAAAACTAATTCCTTCCGGAGCAGTGCCCTCTGGGAGTTGTAGTTTCCCTCTTAAAAAGGATAGTCGTGGAGACATCGAGTGAAGGCAAACATGGCACAGTTTATTTCCCCAAAATATGCACAAATAAGGTTCAAACGCAAAGTATCTGGATATTTCCTCCAGGACAAAAAGTACAGAAAATATTTACATCCTTAAGCTGAGTAACTTCTGAAAGGCATTAAACAGACGCAGACGTTTCGTCAATCAAAACAGGCAAATTAAAAGTACAGCTTCTTAGGTTCAGCAAAGTAAAGAATGTCTTTCTGCTTCCTTAGTGAGATAATATACAGTGCTGTGCAAGCTTGTCTTACTTAACCTGGTTCCTACCTTAGCAAGATTAAGTTTTCTTGGTAGTGCTTTTTCCCAAAAGCATTTACTCAGGCTGCTACTCCTTAACCAAGGATTCAGTAGCCTCTGCACGACACAAAGAACAGTCCATTGGCAGTTCAGTAATCAAGGGGTCTGGTTCATTATACTCCAATTGCATTTCCTCCTACTCTGGAATTATAATATCCTGCACTGAGCCCTCATGACCTGCCTCTGGTGGAATTCTTGCTGAGGATTCCTGTAACTCCCTCCAGGACTTCTCTACCCGGTAAGGAATATGGAGAACTGTATTACTGGATATCTTTCTTTGGTTCTTTTGCCCCAGTTCCTCTCTGAGGTTTAACCACGGCTCTCTGTTGGAGGCTGGGCTCTTCTGTCTCCTGGTTTGAAACCTAGGCACCCACCTCTGAGTGCTGTGAACCTCTTGGTCAGGAACAGAAGTTTGGAACCTGCCCTGCTCTCTCCGCCTGAGCAGCTCTTGCCTGGTTTCCCTTGTGCCAGACTCTTTCCAGGTCCTTCTTCTTTCCTCTGCTTGGAACTTTCTTTCTGGGAACTTCCAGCTCAATTTCCAGTCCTGCTCTGAGTCCGTCTCTGACTCTGTCTTCCTGGACTCTCTCTTTGAGTGTTTGCTTGCTCTGCTCTTCCCTTCTGAGCAACCTTTTCCTCCTGAGCAGCTCTTCTCCCTTCTGCTTTTCCCTAAGCAGGGTTTATAAAGGTGCTTCCTGGGCAGCGTTTCTCTCTGCCTTAACAGGTGTTCATAATCATGCTCCAAGCCTGCTACTCCATCAGCAGAGCTTAGGTGTGGCAGCCTAGCCTCAGAAACTCTAAGCTTGCTCTGAAGCCTGTGCACTGCTGGAATGTTTTTAAAGGTACAATCACTGATTTTCTCTAACTCTGCAGGCTCACCAGTGCCTTCCTCATCACAGTCTTTAATATGCACTTGCGTTTTTATGATTGATACTATGCTTTAGAATTACTAACTTGCCCCAGGAGCTTGCATTGAAAGTTTTGATTATCTAAGGCAAATAAATTAAACAATTAGAAAAACAGCAACCTGCATTCAGTGGGGCAAAAGAAGAAGTGAGTTAACCTGTTGAGTCAATCTGGAGGTGGAAGGGCACCTGACTTGGCTTTTGTATGCTTTCTGTATAAATTTTACATATCTTTTGTTTTTTTAAAGTTTGTGTTAGACCAATTTTTAAGTGATTTTTAAAGTAAGCATTTTAAAAGCTTCACAAACATTGGAAGTGTTTCAAAAATATAATCCACCTACTCGAAAACATTGATACTAACTGATATTATGTTTTCTTTTAGAATGTTGCTTCCTCTGAAAAATGCTTGTTGTTATGCATTTTTGTAGTCTGTGATTAGGGCTTCTGATTTAATTTTTACAGTCTGATAAATACCCATAAAACACCCCAGTGGAAAAAATGTGAAACAGGTGTTTATTGAATAATCATTGTGAAAACTACAAAACATTGTGAAAACACTGAACATATGTACATCAGAAATGCTATACAGTACTGGATTAGACCAATTCAGTATCCCCTTTGTTTTTGTCTGTTTGTTTGTTTGTTTGCTTTTTTACAGTGGCTATTCCAGGCCAAAAGCTTGGGTGGAGCCATCACTGATCAGTATAGTGGCCAGGTCCACTCAAACTCTGCCCCAGGCCACCTTGGCACTATTTTGATAGTGAAAAGGAAAAGCAAAGGGACACTCCCACAAAAACACAAGCAGAAGAATTAGCTGGGGTATTATAATTACAGAAAGATCCTCTATTATGCCCAACATGGCCATGTTTCGGTGAGACACGCCTGCATCAGGGGCACCTTAATGCAACATAGAATATAATAAACACAAAAACATAGTCGTATTGGTATAAATTTATGCTTAATAAGAATAAGTAAATCATAAAAATATATAATACAAATGTATTCAAAACCATATAAAAATAAAATAATACCAGCCATTTTGGAGCCAGAACATAAAAAGGAAGCATAAAAAATGAATTAACAAATGTAATTCATTGGAACAAAAAATTATATCTTATATTGGTATAGGGTCAGTGACTCATGCAATATATAAAGTGCAAGTGAATGTAATATCAAATAAAAAGCAAATACTAACATATATCAAAATAAAATAAAGGAGTTGTGCAATGCAAGCCTTTGAGACAATGCTGACTTCTAGTGACCCATCAGCCTTCTGGGTTTTCTTGGCATTGTGGTCAGAAGTAGACTGCCAGGCCTTTCTTCTGAAGTCATGGAGGCTAAAGTGACTTGCCCAAGGTTACAAGGAGTACCAGTGGAAATCAAGCCCTGATCTCTAGGTTACCAAGGCACTGCACTAACCATTAGGCTACTCCTCCACTCCAAAGGGGACATGTGAATGTAAAAATACAATGAATTATGTAATGGAATTAGAACAGCAAGGTTTATATAAATACCTAGTACTAGAGGAAATGTCAACAATGCTGCATAAATTACTGAAAGAAAAGATCCGAAAACAATATTACAGGTACTTAAAACTGATATTGAAAAACACTTTAACAGCAACACAGAATAATTTATAAGACTTCAATCAGCTTGCAATTCCTGTACAGGTTTGGAATTGTAAACTGGCATGCTATAAATGGGGAACGAGAGTGTTACAGGGAGGATCGATGTTTAATAAGTGTGCACACTTAACTTTTTTATACCGTCGGTGCTGCGGATTGGAGGGGATGGGACAGGCCCGATTCTGGCAGTTGGAAGACTGCATGGCAGCGATCAGGGCACAGAACTACTGGCAACCTCTGTGGCTACCGAATGCTACCATCCCTCTACATGGAGTTACTGTGGGGTCCCATGGTGCCTGCTTTGGCAGGTACTGTGGAGAGGCCCGCTCACCTCCATGGCATTGCCTGCATTATTAGGCCTCTCAGCAGGTAATGCCGCAATCAGGCCCAATTTTGGCAGCTTGCACGCAAAATCTTTTTCATGCGACGGCTGTCAAGCATGGCCACCCCCACTCCCCACCCTGAACCCGCCCCTAGAGAACTGCACTGCAGGAAAATCAGGTACTGCAGGAAATTGCCTGTGATATCAGATTTTTCTGTGGGTTGGCTGCTACTGCACGGTTAATGCTGGAATAACGCTCCGCAGTAGCAGCTAACACACATTAGTAAACATTCCTCAAAGCGTTGGAAGTATGAAGGTAAATATCTGGAATTAGTCTCCATCCTTACACCTGTACAGGTATTCTGACAAATAGAAAAAGCGAATGAGTGTTGATCAGTATAAGCAAGAAGGAAGCAAAAAAATTTGCAAAATGAGAGAAAAAAAGCTTTTTAAAGGACTGCATTAGTTATAGAGGAAAAACAAGGGGCAAATGCATTAATTCAGGAGATATACGTGGACTATAACTGGTATATGAATGATTAAGGAGAGATAAACCTAAGGATGAGAGATTGATAGTTGCAGAGCAGAACAGTAGAAAACAGACAAGATGACTCACAATGAGCAAAGCAAAATCTGGCAAAAGAGATACATAGTTTCTGTTAAGAAAAACTGGAAATGATTACTCATCTGATACAGCTGGCTAGAAAGTTTTGATGAGAGAATATTTCTATATAGAAAGACATGGGGGTATGTTTATTAAAGTGTGATAGGGTTTTGCGGCTATCACATATTTATCTTTATCTTTATTCGGCTCTTGATATACCGCTTTACAGTAAAAACATCAAAGCAGTTTAAAATACATTAAAAGCAAACTGCCGGAAAAGGAAAAGAACGCCATAATTGAGACAGGAGAGGAGAAAATAGAAGAAGACGAGAAAAAGCTAAGTGAAAAGGACAGAGGAGGCAGGGAGAGGAGAGAGAGACGGGATCCTCATCTGGGTGTAGGGGAGACAGGGAGATCAAAAACAGAACAGAAAAGGTGAGTCTTAAGAAGAGATATGAACCTGCTGAAGGACAGTTCTAGTCTAAGGTCTGGAGTAAGGGAGTTCCAGAGTTTCGGACCGAGAAAGAAGAAAGCTGAGTTTCTGGTGGATTCCAGGTGTGCAAGAGAAGGATGGGGAAGGAACATGTGCTACCGGTTGGGAAGCATGCCCAGCATGATCCCAGCAGATGCAGCACTGATTTGGATCCTAACATGTGCCAGCGGCAACACCGATTCACTTAATGCCACCTGTTGAGGTGGCATTAATTGCACTCACACTACCTGTATCATTGATGTTAAATGCATGCTGTCAGCACCTGTTAATAACCAGGATGTGCTGACATACCCACGCTCTGCCCCTTCCCTGCCTATTTCCTTCCCTGTGCATACTCAGTCCCATGTTAACAGCTAGCGCAGCTTAGTAAGCATGCCTCAGAATAATGTGGCACATCAAATCCATTGGAAAATTTGTAAACACAACACATTGCTGTCCTGCAAAGACACTGAGAGAACTGTGGAGAATGAAAAGGTTATAAACACGTGGGGAGTTTTCATTCCAATCCATAAGAACCTTGATTGCAAGAAAATTGGACATGAAGGTAAGGGGGAAGAACATGAGAGCAACACTGGTAATAGAAGAGTCAGTGCCAAGTGATTATTCAGTGTATCACACGCAGAGAGAGAAGATGCTCAAAGACCAAGAAATACGCTCGGAGGCAGAAGCATATAGAAATATTTGCTATCATGCTGGGTGCAAGAAGCCTGACTAAAAGCAATTTCCAGACACGCTATGATAAGTTGCCTATACATATTATATCCTATGAAGATCAAAAGGAAGCTCTCATTGGCATGGTGGAAGTACGGCAGTGTGTATTAGCCATAAATTTGAGACCAAGATCAGAATGCACATACCCTGGCTTAGGAGTGAGGTTCACATCTGTCGTGACATGTGTAGAACTAACCCGCTAGGAAGTATTATCCTTTAGAGACACAAACAGATGAACTATTCAGCAACCTTGGCATTGCCATCTTATCTTTCTTTACTATTTTATCCACAGTGGAGAATCATTTACAGCCGAGGAAGCGGCACATTTCCCATCCTCCTCTTCACAGCCCTGGCTAGTAGACTAAATCAGAAAAATTGTAAAATAATTATTAGCTGGCACATAATAAAAACAGTAAAAATGTTATTTTCTATAAATGTACTGTGCAGTCTTACTTATTTCTATAGATTTTGTAGTAAGGAAGATCATTTATATGGTATAGAAAAAGTAAAGGGTGCTTTTACTAATGCATGCCATGTAGTCAATGTGAGATTTGGTGCACGTCAACTGTGTGCTTGGATAACAGTTACTATGGGGATATGACATTTAACACACAGTGATTTTTGTGTTAACTGCTAATCGTGTGTTAGGGTACCGAATAGGCAGGTTCGGGGTAGAGAGTGGGCAAGGTGAGCACAATGCAGTTAATAGTAAGACAAAATGCTGCATGATAGTCATTATAAATAATAAAATTCAACATTCTGTCTCCTTCCGATTGTCTTTCAACTTTCTCTGTCCCCAAACCATTCCCCTTTAGACATTTATTGGAAGGCTATTTTATGGTTCATTTATACTTTCTGATGAGTTAGTCTCTTGCTCATTCTATTCTGACCTAAGGAAGGGAGTGTTAGCACCTAAAAAGTAGTAAGAAAATGTATTCATTTGATCCAATAAAAAGCCATCATCTTATATTTTCTTAGTTTTATTATTTACTTCATTATATGGGTGCCCACTTGGGCAGCAGAGATCATCAAATGGTATGGTTTCATATTAGAGCTATAGTAGAGGCCAGACACACAAAATTCAAGCTTCTGGATTTCCAACATGTTGACTTCTGTAAAATGACAAAATACCTGAAAAAGGAGCTGGCAGGATGAGATGAAATAAGGGAAGTGGAAAGCTAGCAGGCCAAACTGAAAGAGCTATAAAAATGGTAACTGATCTTTATGGATGGAAAGTCAATAAAAGCAAGATTGGGATGGAAACCAATATATGTCTCCAAGGAAGTGGCTAAAAAAATAAAAGCAAGCCATGTAGTATTCATGCAATACAGAAGACCCCAAGAAGAGAAACACAGAAAAAAAATACCAAATAAAGCTCAAAGAGACACAGAAAGAAGTCAAAATGGCAAAAACAAGGGCAGAAGAAAAGATGTACAGTGAGGTGACAATACCTTTTGCAAGTGTTGGGAGAGGCTGGGGGAAAGGATGAAGGCCAGAAGTGAAACTGTAAGACTGTAGGATGCTGAGGGCTGCTATGTGGAGTGTGACAAGAAAAAGCAGAACTGCTTATCAAATACTTCTGTTTTATCTTCAAGGAAGAAAATCCTAGAGAAGGATCACAGATAGCTGGCAGATAGATATGGAAATGAGGTACTTATCACACCATTCATGGAAGAAAATGTCTATGAACAGCTTGAAATTGAGCAAAGTCATGTAACTGAATGAGATACATCCCAAGAAAGCAGAGGGTAGGGCTAAATGGACAATTTTCCCAATGGAGAAAGGTGATCTGTACTGGGTTTGCTGCTTTTTGACATATTCAGAAATGACCTGGAAAAGGGAATAATAGCGAGTGAGGTTATCAAATTTGCAGATGACACAAAACTATTTAAAGTTGTTAAAACCCAAGAGGATTGCGGAAAATTGCAAGATCATCTTGATAAATTGGAAGACTGGGCATCAAAATGGTAGATGAAATTTAATGTGGACAAGTGCAAAGTTATGCACTCAGGGAAGAACAACCCAAACTATGGTTACACAATGCAAGGTTCCACATTAGGAACCACCACCCAGGAACAAGATTTAGGCGTCATTGTGGATAACATGTTAAAACCTTTGGCCCAGTGTGCAGTGGCGGCCAAGAGAGCAAATAGAATGCTAGGTATCATAAAAAAAGGAATGGAAAATAAAACAAAATATATTATAATGCCTCTATATCGTTCCATGGTGAGACTGCACCTTGAATATTGTGTGCAATTCTGGTTGCCGTATCTTAAAAAGGATACAGCGCAGTGGTTCTCAACCTGTGGGTTGCGACCCCCACTGGGGTCGCCACAGGATTTAGCGGGGGTCACCTCACTCCACCGTTAAAAAAAAAAATGCACAAGTTGCTGCCGCTGCCGAGTCCGCTTCTTGGCAGCGGCAACTCACCGCCTCCTTCTTCTGAAGCCATGGCTCCCTGTCTCTTAGGGAACCGCGGCTATGCCTGTAAAACCATTGCGGAGCCTTCTTGCCTCTTAACGGGAGGACAATGCTGCACGGAGCCCGTTTCGAGACAGAAAGGCTCCTCAATGGCTTCACAGGCATAGCCGCGGTTCCCTATGAGACAGGGAGATGCGGCTGCAGAAGAAGGATGCAGACATGGGGAGAGGGGAGCAGGGAACCTGCAACGGGGCTGACATGGACAGAGGGGGGGCTGACATGGAGGCAAGGAGGGAGGGGGTTGACATGGACAATGGGGGCTCACATGGAGGGAGGGAGGGGGGCTGACATGGACAGGGGGCTGACATGGAGAGAGGGGGCTGACATGGATGGAGGGAGGGAGCGGAGGGGAGGGCTGACATAGAGTGAGGGAGGGAGGGGGCTGACATTGATGGATGGATGGAGGGAGGGAGGGAGGGGGGGCTGACATGGACAGAGGGGGGGACTGACAGGGAGGGAGGGAGGGAGCGGGGCTGACATGGAGAGAGGGGGGGCTGACATGGATGGAGGTAGGAAGGGAAGGGGAGGGGAGGGCTAACATTGAGGGAGGGAGGGGGCTGACATTGATGGATGGATGGATGGATGGAGGGAGGGAGGGGGCTGATATGGACAGAGGGGGGCTGACATGGAGGGAGGGAGGGAGGGCTGACATGGGCAGAGGGAGGACTCACATGGAGGGATGGATGGAGGGAGGGAGGGGGCTGACATGGACGGGGGGCTGACATGGAGGGAAGGAGGGGGCTGACATGGATGGATGGAGGGAGGGGGGCTGACATGGACAGAGAGGGGGCTGACATGGAGGAAGGGAGGGAGGGAGAGAGGGAAGGGGGCTGACATGGACAAAGGGAAGAGACGAGGGACATACTAGACAGACGGGGGATAAATGCTGGACAGAGGGGAGAGACAGTGCGGGTTAGGATTATAATGGGCAGATGGGGGGGTTAGGACTGGTAATGGGTTGATTAGGGAAGGCTAGGACTGGGAATGGACTGATCAAGGGGGGTTGCAAGTGGTAATGTGCTGATAGGGGGTGGGACTGGTAATGTGCTGATAGGGGGGTAGGACTGGTAATGGACTGATGGGGGACTAGCACTGGAAATGAGCAGATCGGGGAGGTTAGGACTGGAAATGGTCTGATTAGACGAGGCTAGGACTGGTAATGGGCTGATTAAGGGAGCCTAGCACTGGTAATGGGGTTGAGGAGGGACTAGCACTGGAAATGAGCTGATTAGGGGAGGCTAGCACTGGTAATGGGATTGAGAAGGGACTAGCACTGGAAATGAGCTGATTAGGGAAGGCTAGGACTGGTAATGAGCTGATGGAGGGGATAGGACCGGTATTGGGCTGATTAGGGGAGGATAGCACTGGTAAGGGGGTTGAGGGGGGACTAGCACTGGAAGCAAGCTGATTGGGGGGCTTCGACTGGGAATGGGCTGATTGTGGGGATGGGAGGATAGAGCTTCTGGCCCTGGAAGAAACCTGGGGGCTAAGGCTACAAATGGGCTGATACAAGGGGATGGGAGAATGGAACTGGAAGGGAGTGGATCTGAGAGGGGCTGCCATGGTATTTGTACTAGAAGGGACTGGTCAGTGGGGAAGGAGGGGAACTTGAAGGGAATGGATGCCAGTGGCAGTCATGGGAATGCAAGTTGACATTGGAAGGTACTGCGAGTGAGGAATGGAAAGGGGCTGATACTGGGGAGGGTTACTGTAACTGGAAATAGGCTGATGGAAAGAAGTGAAGAAAACAAAAGAAGAGATAAGAAATGGCAGATGGACCATGGACCATTGAAAGAGAGCTAAGAGAAGACAGGAAAGCAGAAGCCTCAGATTGGGACCAGCATGATCAGAGTATAAATTGGTCAGACAACAAAGGTAGAAAAAATAATTTTATTTCATATTAGTGATTTGACTACAAAAGCATCATAATTTTGAAATTATATATTGTTACTTGTTATTGTGATTAATTATTTTGGTTTAAATAAGTAGATTTTATTAATAAAAACATATTGCAAAGGCCTATAATATATTAATAATTCAACAAATGATAACAGTGACAATGCATTAATGGTAAAGGAAGAGAGAGGTATTCGATTTTATCATTGGGGGTCACCACAAGTTGACCAATGGTAAAAGAGGTCACGGTACAAAAAAGGTTGAGAACCACTGATATAGCATTATTAGAAAAGGTTCAGAGAACAGCCACCAAAATGGTAAAGGGGATGGAAGGATACTCCTATGAAGAAAGGCTAAAAAGGTTAGGGCTCTTTAACCTGGAAAAGAGATGGCTGAGGGGAGATATGATAGAAGTCTATAAATTAATGAACGGAGTGGAACGGGTAAATGTAGATCAATTGTTTACATTATCAGAATATAGAAAGACTAGGGGACATGCAATGAAGCTACAGGGTAAACTATTTAAGACAAATAAAATAAAATATTTTTTTCACTCAACGTGTAATCTAACTCTGGAATTTGTTACCGGAAGATGTAGTAAAGGCTATTAGTGTAGCTGTGTTTAAAAAAGGTTTGGAGAAGTTCCTGGAGAAAAAGTCCATAAACCATTATTAAGAAGGGACCCAGGATATCAGTACAAGCATTGTGGAACCTGTGTCTTTTGGGGAAACTGCTAGGTATGTATGACCTAGATTGGCCACTGTTGGAAAAAGGATACTGGGCTTGATGGACCTTGGTCTGACCCAGTATGGCATATTTTATGTTCTTATGTTGTTATGTTCAAAGAAATGTGTAGAGACTTGATTATTGATACTGCAAAGGTAACCATGAAGGGGGAAGTGATCATATTGGGTGACTTTATTCTACCCAATGTGGATTGGAGTAGTCCTTCTACAAATCTGGAAAGAAGTAAAAAAATTGTGGATGTCTTTCAAGATGCTTTGCTAAGACAAATGGTGATGGAACCAACCAGGGAAAGTTTGATGCTGGATTTTATACTCACCAACAAAGATAGCATGTCAAATGTCTGGTTGGGTGCCAATGTGAGCAGCAATGATCATCACACAGTATGGTTTGAGATAAAAATCAAGATAGAGTCCAATCACAGCAAGCAAAAAGTCCTAGACTTCAAAAATGCTGACTTCAGTGAAATGGCCAAGGCTATGGTACCGGATGGGATACATCCCAGGATACTGAAAGAGCTCAGAGAGGTTCTTGCAGGGCCTTTAAAGGATGTTTTAATAGCTTCTTGGAGACAGGAGAAGTTCCAAAGAACTGGAGAGGGGCTGATATGGTACCTCTTCATAAAAGTGGCAATAGGGAAGAAGTGGCAAATCTGCAGGCCAGTAAGCCTTACCTCGGTGGTGGGAAAAGTAATGGAGGCACTCCTGAAAGAGAGAATAGTGGACTTTCTCGAAACCAATAGGTTGTATAATTAAAGGCAACATGGTTTTACCAAAGGACAATCATGCCAAACAAATCTGATTGAGTTCTTTAACTGGATGACCAGAGAACTAAATCAAGGACATGTGATGGATATGATCTATCTAGATTTTAGCAAAACCTTTGATACTGTTCCTCAAAGGACACTTATCAATAAACTGACCAGCTTGGGGATGGGTCCCAAAGTGGTGTACAGGATCAAAAATTGGTTGACTGACAGAAGCTGATAGTAAACAAAACTCAATCGGATGAAAAGAAAGTGATTAGTGGCATGCTTCAGGGATCAATCCTGGGACCAATACTGTTCAATGTGTTTGTGATTGATATTGCTGAAGAACTGAATTAAAGTCTGTCTTTTTACAGATGACATGAAAATTTGCAACAGAATGAACTCCCCTGAGCGAGTGGATAACACGAGGAAAGATCTACAAAAGCTGGAAGAATGGTCCAATGCTTTACAGTTAAGATTTAATGTGAAGAAGTGCAGTGTTATGCACTTGTGATGCAGAAATCCAATGGAATTGTATGCAATAGAGGGTGAAACGTTGGTGTGCATGGGCCAGGAGAAGGACCTTGGAGTGATTGTTTCTGAGGATCTCAAGGTGGCATAACAGTGCGACAGGGCGGTGGCCAAAATCACAATGATGCTGGGTAGCATACAGAGAGGAATTGCCAGCAGAAAGGAGGGGGTACTAATTTCATCATACAAGTCACTTTTGAGGCATCACTTGGAATATTGTGTTCAGTTTTGGAAACCATATCTCACAAAGGATAAAAAAAGACTGGAAATGGTTCAGAGGAAGGTGACCAAAATGATTTGGAGCCTGCACTAGAAAATGTATGAGAAGAGATTTGAAGACAGAAATATGTATACCCTAGAGGAGAGGAGAGACAGGAGAGAGATGATATCGACCTTTAAATACTTGAAGTGTATTAATGAACAACCAAACCTTTTTCAAAGATGGGGAAGCTGTAAAACTAGAGGGCATAACATGAAACTGCAAGTGTGTAAACTGAAAGGCAATGCCAGGAAATACTTTTTCACTGAAAGGGTGGTGGATGCTTGGAATGCCCAGGCGATGGAAGTGGTGGGAGAAAATACAGTGACAGAATTCAAAATAGCATGGGACAGACACAGTGGATCCCTTTATAGCAACAGGATAAAATCAAAATAAACTTAACTTTCTCTTATATCTCAACAAATAGGGGTGACCTGCACAGATCTTATAGTCCACGCCACAGGACTTGATATATACATATTGGGTGGTCGGGGGGGGGGGGGGGTGTTGCTGGGGGATCTTGCCACTGCCACTTTCCTGCTGGGGGAAGTCCATTTGGAAGTCCATCTGACTAACTCTTTTGCCTCTGACCCCGCCATCTCTTCTCAACTCTCAACTCTTTCAAGGTGCTTCCACCTCTGACCCTTCCTTCTCTTTCTGCTCAAACCTTAGCTGACTATTTCCATGACAAAGTCCACAAGATTACATTCCAATTCCCCACAAGATCGGCTTCTTTCCCTCTTCCCCCTCTCTGATACCAACTTTTCCCCTCAATCTCTATTACCCTTTCATCCTTTTCTAAGATCTCCGAAGAGGAAACATCTCATCTTCTTTCCTCCTCTAAACCTACTACCTGTTCCTCTGATCCCATCCTTTGCCATCTCCTTAATTCCATCTCCTCGTTTGTAATCCTTTCCATCTCACATATTCTCAACCTGTCAATTTTCAGTGCCACTTTGCTTGTAGTCTTCAAGCATGCTATGGTCATACATCTCAAGAAGCCTTCATTTGACCCTACTTGTCCTTCTAACTATCAACCTATCTCCCTTCTTCCCTTCATTTTCAATGTTCTTGAACAAGAAGTTCTGCACTGTTGCCTTGTATTTTTCTCCTCTCAAGCCCTCCTAGATCCACTTCAATCTGGCTTTCATCCCTTCCATTCTACTGAAACAGCTCTTGCCAAATTCTCCAGTGACTTGTTTCTGGCCAAATCCAAGGGCCTTTACTCAGTCCTTATTCTTCTTGACTTTTCCACTGCTTTGGACACCACCTTCTCCTCAACACATTGTCCTCACTTGATTTTAGGGGCTCTGTGCTGTCCTGGTTCTCTTCTTATCTCTCATATTGCTCCTTCAGTATTTGTTCTGGTGGTTCCCTTGGTGCTCTCATCTGCTCCCATGGCTTTCAGTATCATTTTTATGCTGATGACTCTCAAATCTATCTATCTATACCTAATATTTCTCTGACACTCCTGGCTCATATCTCTGCTTGCCCATCTGACATCACTGCCGGGATATCTCACTGCCATTTGCAATTAAACATGACCAAAACCAAACTTCTTATTTTTCCCCCTAAACCCTCCTCCCCCCTTCCTCCTTTCTCTATCACTGTTGCTAACACTCATACTTCCTGTTTCCTCAGCCCACTACCTTGGGGTTATTTTTGACTCATCCTTCTCCTTCTCTACACATATCCAGCAGATAGCTAAAACCTATCATTTCTTTCTCTATAACATTAACAAAAATTGCCTCTTCCTTTCTGAACATACTACTAAAAAACGTATCCACTCTTTAGTCATCTCCCGTCTCGAGTATTGTAACCTCCTCCTTGCTGGTCTCCCTCTGTGTCATCTCTCTCCCCTTCAATCTGTTCAGGACTATGTTGTGAGGCTAATCTTACACCAGCCCCAATATACTCATATAACCCCTCTACTCAAATAACTTCATTGACTCCCCTTCTGTTTCTGTATCCAATTCAAACTTCTCTTTCTGATCTATAAATCTATTCATTCTACTGTTACTCACTACCTTTCCTCTCTTCTCTCTACCTACACTCCTCCTCATGAACTCCGCTCTTTTTCTAGCTTACTTCTCTCTTTGCCCTTTTCTTCCACTGCGAACTCCAGACTTCAATCCTTTCACCTTGCTGCTCCTTATGCCTGGAACAAACTACCCAGGTATTTATGTCAGGCTTCATCTCTCCCCTTTTTGAAATCTATGCTAAAGGCTCACCTCTTTGAGGCTGCCTTTGGAACCTGATCCCTTGTTCACCTTGTGTCACCTTAGCTTTCCCTATTTGTACCCTTGTTCTCAACTTTTGTACTATCTTTATTTTTATTTATTTATTTATTTAACTGCATTTATATCCCGCTTTTCACCGGGTCAAAGCGGTGGAACACGTAACATAGGACGGGGTAATTTTTTGGGTGGGGCCATCACCAAGGTCAACAATTAATGAATTTGGGTAGACATAGACATAATTTACTCCTGTTGAAGTTAGGTATTAGGTCATGGTGGTAGAAAGATGTTCACGGAATAGGACTGTCTTCAGCTGTTTCCTAAATGATGTGATGTCAGCGTTGTTCTTGATGTGATTTGGTAGAGAGTTCCAGAGGGATGGAGCATAAAGTTCGAATGCTCTGTTGCAGGTCCGTTGTGTGGCTTTGGTTCTTTTGTGGGGGACAACGATAGAGTTATTGGAGGAATGTCTGGTTGATCTGTTGTGGGATGGTCGAGGCAGTAAGGGGTGTAGTGAGGTGTTCTGTGTGTGGTGGATTGTTTTGTGGATGAGTAAGATAGCTTTGTACTTGATTCTTGCTTGCACTGGAAGGAGGTGAAGGTCTCTTAGGATTGGGGTGATGTGGTCCCGTTTTTTTTTGCATTTTGAATAATCCTTGCTGTAGTGTTCAAGGCTGTTCGGAGGGAGTTGGTGTGCGAGGTAGGAAGTCCATGGTAGATTATGTTGCAGAAGTCCAGGTGAGGGAGTGTCACTGCTTGCATTACTGTCCTGAAGTCGTGATGTTCTAGGAGGGGCCGGAGGCGTTGAATAGTTTTGGCTTTGTGGAATATCATCCCGGCGGTTTTGTTGATTTGTTGTTTGAGGGTAAGAGCTTGGTCAATGATGACGCCTAGATATCTTATTTGAGGCTGGATTTGTATTTGTGTGGTACCCATGTTGAGGTGGGTAGGTGGTTTGAAGTCCGGTTCTTTTGTTACTATTAGGGCTTCGGTTTTCTTTATGTTGATGGATAGATTGTTCTCCTGTAGCCAGTTGGCCACGTCGTTGAAGCAGGCTGATAGTTGTTCATTTTTTGGGTTGGTGGTTGTAATTGGTGCATAGAGCATTATGTCGTCCGCGTAGATGTGGAAGTTGATGTTGTGGGTGCGTATGATTGAGCATAGTGGACGGAGATAGATGTTGAACAACATGGCCGATAGGGTGGATCCTTGGGGTACTCCTTGTAGTTGTTGATAGGGGGACGAAGTTGCAGAGAGGGTGCGGATCCGTTGCTGTCTGTTAGTTAAGTAGGATTTGAACCATTGGAGTACAGTGTCTTTGATTCCAATTGTTTGTAGTCTGTGTATGAGGATTTCGTGTGAGATTGTGTCAAAGGCCGCTGATATGTCTAGGAAGATCAGGATGTATCCCGAATCTTTTTCTTGGGTTCCGATGATGAGTGTGTTCATTAGGATGGTCATGAGGGTCTCAACTCCATGTAGTGGTCGGAAACCGTGTTGCTGTGGGTCGAGTATGTCGTTGGTGTCTAGATGATCTTGAAGCTGGTGTTGGACTATCTTTTCTATTATTTTGGCGGTGAGGGGGAGGCTTGCCACTGGCCTGTAGGAGGTGGGGTCCATGGGGTCCAGGTTGTTCTTCTTTATGGTTGGTCGGATGATTGATGTTTTGAGGGCATCCGGTATGTATCCTTGTTTAAAGGATTCGTTTACGATGTGAGTTAGTGGAGCACTCAGGTCTTCCTTGGTTTTCTTTATCCATTCGGTAGGGCAGGGGTCTAGTGGAGAGGTGGTGGTGTTCAGACAGGAGATGGTGGAGGATATCTCTTCTTTTGAGGTTTCATTGAAGGTATCCCAGTCAGCGTTTATGGTGATTCCGGGGCACGTTTTTGTGGCTGTAGCACAGCGGTAAGGTTGCTGAGGTTGCTGAAATTGTTTGTATTGTCGGGCCAAGAGATCTGAGGGGATATCTGGGGGTTGATCGGACGTGGTTGGTGCCTTTGTCAGTTTTTTGGCAATTTGAAAGAGTTCTCGAGGTTTGTTTGCAGCAGACGTGATGATTTTGGTGTGGTAGTTTCTCTTTGCGTTGTCGGTTTCTGAGTGGTAGGCAGCGAGTTCATATAGGTATTGCTTTTTGTCTTTGTCATTTTTGGTTTTCCTCCATTTTCTTTCTGCTCTTCTAAGTTTTGTTTTCAGTTTCCGGTGGTCAGGGGTGAACCAGCGGGCTTTTGAGGAGATGAGTTTGTTGCTGGTCTTGTTTATATCTGCTTTGGATGCTGTGGAGATTGTGGTGTTCCAGTTGTCCATGAGGTCATCAAGGTTGTTTGAATTCATATGTAGGTTAGGTAGGGTCAGTGTCAGGAAGTCTTCTTTGTTGAATGCTTTGAATCTCCGTGTTTGTTGAGCGTTTCCTCTGTTTGTTTTTGGTTGATATGCATGGGAGAAGTGGATGACGTAGTGGTCTGACCATGGGACTGGTGAGATTGTTGGACTGCTGCATGAGGTGGATGTTTGGGAGTTCAGAAATATGAGGTCCAGTGTGTTTCCTTTTTCGTGTGTTGGTTCGTTTATGATCTGCGATAGGTTCATTGCTGTCATGGCGTTCAGGAATGTTTCCGTTTGCGTGTCTTGGAGGGATGGGAGATTGAAGTCTCCTAGTATAATTGGTTCTTTTGTTGGGTTGATGCTCTCAGAGATCAGGTGCAGTATCTTTGGCAAGTCGGGGTTTGCGGCAGGTGTTCTGTAGATCAGACATATTGTGAGTTTTTTGTTAGTGAGGGTGAGGATGTCTGCTTCGTCAGAGGTTTCGGAGGTGACGGTCCGCAGGTGGAGGTTGTCCTTTGCGATGATGGCTACTCCTCCGCCCTTTGCGTGCGTTCGGGAGCAGTGATGGAAGCTGTATCCGGTTGGAGTTAGTTGGTTCATTATTACTGTGTCCGTTTCTGATAGCCAGGTTTCCGTTATGCATAGGATATCAGTCTTCTCAGATATGATCAGGTCTTGGAGCATGTGGTATTTGTTCCTGGTGGAGCGTGCGTTTATGAGTGTGATGGAGAGGTGCGGGTGGCTGGTGTGTTTGGTGTTTTTGGCTGGCGTGTGCTTTGTGTGTGTTGGGTTGTTCCTGTTGTTGTTGATGTTTGTGGGTTGCAGTTTTGTGGTTTCTGAGTATGGGAGGTCTTTAGTTGCGGTGGGGGTGCTGTGGGGGTGCAGTGTTTGTGTGGAGGATGGTGTGCCAGTCAGTGGGTCTGCGTAGGGAAGATTGTTGAGTGTGTTTGGGTGGGGGTATAGCGTTAGGAGAGGGGTGAGAAAGTAGATGGGGGATAGGAAGGGTGGCATGTTGTGATAGATTACCTGGGGGTTTTCTTGTCGATTTGCTGGAGTTTTTTGTATATCCGGTGATTTGCCTTGTTGAGGTGCTTGTTGCACTGGGTTTCTTCAGTGTCAGAGTTGGTTGTCGGGTGTTGAGGCTGGGAGCAGGGGCCGGTGTGTTCACCTGTGATCCTGGGAGCTCCTGTTTTGTAGATGTAGAGTTTTTGATGTCGCTGACGTCAGTGAGCTCCGATTTGATTAGGGGAGCTCGAGCCTCGTCCGTCGCAGAGGTTTTTCGTGGTATGGGCCACGCTAGTGGCCACCGCCTAAGGGCCACGCCAAAGGGCCCTCTGGCGAGGCCCTCAGGCGCGGGCCCGCCAGGCGCGGGCGCGCCCGTAGGGACGCCGCGTTTTATCTCCCTTTGGGCCTCCTCTCCCACCGCCCGGATTGGGCGAGAGCAGCTCCCACTGTCCCGATTGGACAGGAGCGGAGGTGCTGGTGAGTCGGGTGCAGGCTGTGTGTGCGGCTCCCTCGGGGTAGGGACGCCGCGTTTTATCTCCCTTTGGGCCTCCTCTCCCACCGCCCGGATTGGGCGAGAGCAGCTCCCACTGTCCCGATTGGACAGGAGCGGAGGTGCTGGTGAGTCGGGTGCAGGCTGTGTGTGCGGCTCCCTCGGGGTAGGGACGCCGCGTTTTATCTCCCTTTGGGCCTCCTCTCCCACCGCCCGGATTGGGCGAGAGCAGCTCCCACTGTCCCGATTGGACAGGAGCGGAGGTGCTGGTGAGTCGGGTGCAGGCTGTGTGTGCGGCTCCCTCGGGGTAGGGACGCCGCGTTTTATCTCCCTTTGGGCCTCCTCTCCCACCGCCCGGATTGGGCGAGAGCAGCTCCCACTGTCCCGATTGGACAGGAGCGGAGGTGCTGGTGAGTCGGGTGCAGGCTGTGTGTGCGGCTCCCTCGGGGTAGGGACGCCGCGTTTTATCTCCCTTTGGGCCTCCTCTCCCACCGCCCGGATTGGGCGAGAGCAGCTCCCACTGTCCCGATTGGACAGGAGCGGAGGTGCTGGTGAGTCGGGTGCAGGCTGTGTGTGCGGCTCCCTCGGGGTAGGGACGCCGCGTTTTATCTCCCTTTGGGCCTCCTCTCCCACCGCCCGGATTGGGCGAGAGCAGCTCCCACTGTCCCGATTGGACAGGAGCGGAGGTGCTGGTGAGTCGGGTGCAGGCTGTGTGTGCGGCTCCCTCGGGGTAGGGACGCCGCGTTTTATCTCCCTTTGGGCCTCCTCTCCCACCGCCCGGATTGGGCGAGAGCAGCTCCCACTGTCCCGATTGGACAGGAGCGGAGGTGCTGGTGAGTCGGGTGCAGGCTGTGTGTGCGGCTCCCTCGGGGTAGGGACGCCGCGTTTTATCTTCCTTTGGGCCTCCTATCCCACCGCCCGGATTGGGCGAGAGCAGCTCCCACTGTCCCGATTGGACAGGAGCAGAGGTGCTGGTGAGTCGGGTGCAGGCTGTGTGTGCGGCTCCCTCGGGGTAGGGACGCCGCGTTTTATCTCCCTTTGGGCCTCCTCTCCCACCGCCCGGATTGGGCGAGAGCAGCTCCCACTGTCCCGATTGGACAGGAGCGGAGGTGCTGGTGAGTCGGGTGCAGGCTGTGTGTGCGGCTCCCTCGGGGTAGGGACGCCGCGTTTTATCTCCCTTTGGGCCTCCTCTCCCACCGCCCGGATTGGGCGAGAGCAGCTCCCACTGTCCCGATTGGATAGGAGCGGAGGTGCTGGTGAGTCGGGTGCAGGCTGTGTGTGCGGCTCCCTCGGGGTAGGGACGCCGCGTTTTAGCTCCCTTTGGGCCTCCTCTCCCACCGCCCGGATTGGGCGAGAGCAGCTCCCACTGTCCCGATTGGACAGGAGCGGAGGTGCTGGTGAGTCGGGTGCAGGCTGTGTGTGCGGCTCCCTCGGGGTAGGGACGCCGCGTTTTAGCTCCCTTTGGGCCTCCTCTCCCACCGCCCGGATTGGGCGAGAGCAGCTCCCACTGTCCCGATTGGACAGGAGCGGAGGTGCTGGTGAGTCGGGTGCAGGCTGTGTGTGCGGCTCCCTCGGGGTACTATCTTCATTAGATTGTAAGCTCTAATGAGCAGGGTCCATCTTTTATATGTATCTGTACAGATGCAGGGAGCGTAGACCTGTGTGATAATTGTAAGCCCTGTGCGGTATCTACAGAATAGATGCTGGTCACTCTCTCTGCATTTACAGGATCTGCACCTACCCAACACCATTTTGACATATGCCACACTTTAAGTTCAAATCACTTACCACACTGTAGTAAACAGTCTCCAAAGTTATCCAGAGAGAGCCAAATATCAGTGCTATCTGCATAATTTTGACTCTGCCCCCAGAATTCTTCCTGGCCTCCCTCCTTCTAAAATCATAACTTTTGCATAAAAATTGAGAAATTGACCTGAAAATCTTTAATTGGACACCTCCAAATTAAATCAAAAGAGACTCCAAATCTTTTATAAATCCTCTGTCTCGATTCATAAACACAAAGGCATTATTTGGTTTTCCCAAGATATGTAATTTCTTTGGGTTCCTCTTTCTCAGCATAGAATTGTAATAGTTTTATTTTCCAAAATAAGCCTAGAGCCAGGTTTTGGATAAAATAAGCCCTGGTCCAGAGGATTAGATATTTGCATTAGTAAATGGAATTTGATCCATTTAAACCAAGAAAGCAGCCCTAATTTTACAAATGTCAGCAGTGACAGTAAAATCTCTACATTTTGGGTACTTTTCTGGTTAGATAGACAGATTATGTTTTAAAAATTGAAATGTTAAGCAGATACACAGCAGAATGTCACTACTGTATATGCTCCCCAAAGAAAGAAACAATTTTTGAAATCAATGTAGCATTGGACAGGAAGTCAATAAGGTAATGCATTTGCAAGACCTGTATTTCAGTCAGAAGTCTAGAAACTGAATTCTGTACATGCAGTAACACTACAGGGAAACAGGACTATAAACATACAATCAATGCAGGTTGCAATGCCACCATAAAATGAGCAATGACTTTTTTTCCACAGGGAAAAAGACTGCTTTGTAATGTTAACTTTATAGCAAAAAGGCAAATATAATTAAAGCAAGTCTGAATTGCCTGGAAATTAAACATCAAACATTATTTGATATCATTATTATCTTTAAAAATTTTGTTACAAATGCAATTGCATCCCTTTTTGAATTTAATGTAAAGATTTTAAAAGCATTGAATAATCACATGAAATCAGACGAACCACTATTAGAAATAGGAGTCAATATTCAAAACCACTTTTCCAGAGAAGTGGTGTTAGTCAGGGTTGTCAAGACAGTACCACTGACTATCTCAAAGGAAGCCTCAGAACTATCCAGAAAGTGCTGTGGGGTGATTCATGGGAAGAGCTAGGTCAGAGGAATGAATGATTCAGATAGGGGCAATATTCAGATCATTACCTGGATAACTATCTGCATAATCTTCGGCCAGCAAAAAGTTGATTTTAACTTTACAAATGTCGTCCAAGTGCAATCTGGAACATCCAAGTCAGAACATCAGAAAACAAGGAAGGCATATCTAAGTTCAGGCACTATTTCACTAACGTGGATGTGCCCGATATGCGTTTCTGCAGAGCTGTCTACAGAAACGGCACCGGAATAGTATCCGAGACCAGGGAGATTTAAGTTTCCCAATTACACAAAATATATCATTGCAATTTGTGGAGAGTGCTGGTAAATGCAATGTGTGCCTTCAAGTCAATACTGACTCCTGGTGACCCAGAAGCTCCTGGTTTTCTTGGCAATGTGACAGGAAGTAGATTGCCAGGCCTTTTTTCAGAGGCAATGGAGGGTTAAGTGACTTGCCCAAAGCCGCAAAGAGTGCTAGTGGGACTTGAACTCTTGTCACCAAGACAGTGCTCTAATCATTAGGCTACTCTAAACATGTCTACTGATGGTGGAATACCATCTTCTCTACACCCTACAGATACTTAACAATCCAAACGAGTACTTTCTTGATGCTTTTTTGTGCCCGGGGCAGGTCTAAACTTGGACAAGGTGGCAGACATTCCTGACATTTCTGGAATCGAGTGGGGATGTCTATGTTCATTGCCCTGCCCCACCTCCACTACATTGCCTGTCTAATGGGACATCCCCTTGCTGAGGATGTCTTTAGACATCATTTGTAAAATGGCTCCAGGGATGTCTATGTGATTTAGGCACCCACATGCATGTTTTTTTATGTGCAAATTGCCAATAAGACTTCTAAAATGACCACCATAGTGAACCGAATATTGGCGCTATCCAGATAGTTCCGCCAGTCACTGCATGATTTGAATATTCAGTGCCAGCCACCATCTGAATATCAGTGTCAAATATTCAGATTGGTATTAACCATAACCGACAGCATTTAAAAAAAAAAACCTACTGCGATGACTGAATGACGGTCTCTGTCATTTTAGCAAATATAGAATTGCATGAAGGCTTAAAAAGGTACATGTTATGCTCTCTCCCAACATGGTCTCTTCTACCCTTTCCCATCCATTCTCTCAAAGGTCTTTAATCCCCCCACTCTCACATTCCTCACACCCTACTTCATAAACTCTCTTCCCAATGCACCACTCCACTCCTGCACCCATTTTTTAGTCCATTCACCTACATTCATTCCCTGCATTCTTGAACCTTCCTGACCGTATCCTTCAAAATCCTTGCAAATCCCCTAGGGTCTACAGCCCTAGGTGAACCTTCAGTCATGCCCACTCCCCCACACACATAGATTTTGATAATTAAACTCAACAAACATGATCATCCCAACAATACGCTACCCACAACAATCCTGTAAAAATGCATAATTGGACATTATACTTTAAATATTAAACTTTGCTTTGCAAATATTTCTGTGCCCACTCTCCCTGCAGAATGATTCTTTGAATTTTTTTGTCAGGATCAATTGTATTGCTTTGACTGATGCCCGTCAGAAGCTACTGCTCCTATGTGACCACCTAGCTTTGCCCTGTAGCCCCCACACTGCTCTCTTCCCCTCTTTGTTTCTCTACCTCATGTTCTTTGCCCATAACTCTCGCATCTCCTACTTTACTCCAGAATTTTTTTCAATCTATTCCCTTAGGGGTATGTTTACTAAACCGTCTCAATGTAGCAGCGGCGATGTTATCGTGCGATATGTAACATTATCACACAATATCATCGCGCAATAAAGTCACGTATCATGCGATAACATCTCCGGTGGCGGTAAGGTGTGCAGAGGGAGGAGAAAGGCACCCCAGAGGGTGGAGTAAAGCTCCCCAGGGGCGGAGAGAAGGGGTCAATGGACGGAGAGTGGGCGGGGAGTGGATCCATGCACATTAACGCCGTGAAATAAAGCTCTGAAAATTATCACCAGTGAAAACCTCGTGCTAGGCACATTTGCAGGACAGAGAAACCATTTCAATCAGCAATGTACAGCAAAGGCAGGGAAACCCAGAAAAGTGATAGTAGTGATACATGTGCAGGAAACAAAAAGGCAAATAAACATATAAAATGACCAGAACCACATTTGGAAGGGTCAATGCTCTGTCCCCCTACAAAGTGAATGATCCCACATTGAAATAGCAGTGATCAGGGTTGTTGTCATTTATACTGGGCAGGTTTGTTATGGCTTACACATGTGCAGCAAAAGCAGAGTGGGCACGTAGGAAACAGCAATTGTACTGATGCTGTAAATGGGATACGGGGGGCTGCAGGCGGCACATGCTGTGGTCCAGCTGGGGCACAGTGCTGACTAGGCAGATGCCTATGTGGCACATAGGAATGCCAAAACTGTAAAGCAGCAAGACAGCAAATGACGAGGGTCCAACATGGACACGAGTATGTGTCCAACAGTGTCACAGGGGATATTACCCAGCAGATATCCCCAAGGGCACATAATATTGGCAAGCGGTGCCGGGGGGAAGCACCCATGTCCATGTAGGCATCCCTACCCGACAACCCACACCATAGGCAGCTACCTACCGACACACTGGATGTCCTGGGACTGCGCACCACCAGCACCACCAGCATAAGAGCATATCAGCATAGTGGCGGAGGGGTGCTGGTGGTGGAGGTGGCAGTGGCATCTGCCCACACCAGACCACGGCCAATTCCTGTTTAAGTGGGTGCGTGCACTGCAACAGACAAGATCTGTCTGACGAACAGTCATGGTATCCCCAGGGAATGACCTGCCCCTGTGGCTACAGTTTGGTGCAGTACACACAGCCAGTGTGTTCAGGAGCAGAAAGTCACAAGTTCAAGTCCCAGCTGCGGCTCCTGCCAACCTTGTCCTCATATTTTACCCAGTACTAAACCATGGTAATACAGACGGAACCTTTATTGCAGATAAAATAAATATGCCTGAAACACCTATATTTTACCCTACAGAGCAAAGACACCATAAACATGTGCAGTCCCTAGAGCAGAGTTTCCCAACTTCAGTCCCGGAGGGCCAAACACCATTCAGGTTTAATGCTGTCCCTAATAAATATGCCTGTGCTGCATTTGTATGCACCACCCCATTGTATGCAAATGCACCTCATGCATATTCATTAGGGACAGCATGAAAACCCGATCCATGTTTGGCCCACCAGGACCGGAGTTGGGAACCTCTGCCCTAGAGCAGTGGCCAACAGGGGCAGTAACACCCACACCCACAGGCTCCACTATCCAAAGCCTCATGGAGAGTCAGGCTGTTGGGCCCAGGGCGGAGCAGCATCTCCCAATACTGGCACCTGCATACCTTAGCAATGCCGTCCTAAACTTGGGAACATGTTCCACATATATCTAAAGGTTGCTATGATTCATGTCAGCTAACAAATCCTAAGTTAAACACAATTTGTTGATAGAGATTCGTTATAGCAACCTTTCTGATATCTGTGGAGTGTATTTAAGTTATTGCTCTGACAGTGTTTACCACCCCAGGGAGTGACCCCCAACAATATTGCGTACCATAGCAATGTCCACACTGTGCCCAGGACTGGTGTGGCGGCCAGGGCTGCCACAAACCTCCATATTTGCACAATGCTGGCATAGGTGTGGGAGTGTGTGTATGTCTATCCAGTGTGTTGTGGCTGCCTACACCTTACTGAGCCCACAATGCTTGCACTGTTTCCAGTGTTAGCCTGCCAATGTGCATAATGAGGAGCAAGGTACTGTGGGTATGGCCCGGACAGGTTGGCCTGGACAGGATGCATCTGCACAGGGTATAGGGCAATAGCTGGGACATTGTAGTGCCTGACCATCACCTGCACGGACAGGATGGCTACAGCATGTCATGCTGAGAGGTCACTCTCACCCTGACTGAGCAGTGACCACGGCATGGCTAGGTTCCCCCCATAGTGCTATAGAGTATTTCTTTTCTCAAGTGGTATTTTTGGATTGTCTTTTCTGGGGCCCTATTGCTAACATACCAACTTGGTGTGTGTGTTCACATCCCATTTTTGGGTACACACAGTTCTTCCAGGTACATGCAATATGTACTAGCTAGCAGACTGTCTGCAGTTAGCATATGTATGGCTGGAACACCTTGCAGGCTACAGTGGGTGGAGACTGACTGTGCCCTCTGCTGGTGAATGTCAGATAGTGGTGGGGGGCAGATGAGCTTCTCCAGTGTTCTGCCTTTCTGCCATGGCCTTTTTTGATGTGTACAGATCTGCATTGACTGTGCTGTAGGGTGCCTCTTCCCCAACAGGACTGGGGTTGATGGTCCTCTCTACTGCCACCACTGCAGAGATGTAGAATGTGGATCTGTTGGTGGGAGATCCTGTCCCCCCACGCTGAGCCACAGAGAGTGGGTTGGGTGGTGCTACATAATCCACTTTTGGGTCCAAACACCCACCCCCCCTTCACCTTTAACATGTGACCATGGCACCCACACAGGATATGCATTATTCTGGGTGCATCATAGTCCAGAAGGGATAGACGTGACTGGGAAATAAAGATGGACACAGGTGTATCCTAGGTGTGTCTGCAAGGACTACCTATCACACACTGGCACTGAGGGGATCTGCAGCACAGTCTGTCTCAGCAAAGGCAGGTGCTGTGGATCTGGTGCTGGGTGCCCCACCTCACCTTCAGGTTGAGCACAGGACCCACACAATGTCACGGTCTGTAGCTACTCTGTGCCAGTAACACACATGGCCAATTCCCCCTACCAGGCCTAGGTGCTGTGGGGGTGCATACCCCATTATGTGATCAGCTGCAGACTGCTGATCTGCATGTGCAGTGCATCATGGGTACAGGTGGGTTTATCCTATCCTGGTAACCACAGCAGACAGTTTGTGTGGTGACCTGCAGTCTTTCTGTAGCCAGCCAGCAGTGTGGTCTTAGCCATAGAGATGTAGCCTACTGGTTACTTCAATGAGTGTGGTGGCAGAGGTCATGGGTTAGATCCCACAGTGGTGTTATTCAGGAATGCTGTCTGAGGCTTTTCCTTTTCATTTCAATCAGTGCTGCCAGCAGAAACACCCTCACAGTTCTGTAGCCTAAGGTGCCTCATAGGCGCCCTATAGGGCACATTATAGGGTGCCTTGGTGGATAGGGCACTTTATAATATGACCTATGGGGCACTTTATAGGGCGCCTTATGAGGCACCTTAGGTTACGGCACTGTGAGGGTGTTTTTGCTGGCAGCATTGATTTAAATTAAAAGAATTTGCCTCAGACAGCCTTTTTAGATTACGTCACTGCGGGATTGAGCCCATGACCTCTGCCTCCACAGTCATTGCAGTAACCCATGGGCTACATCGTTATAGCTTCTAACAGTGTGCTGGCATGTACTTAGGGTTAACGCGCGTTAACGTGCCACGGTGCCCACTATCGCGCGATACAGATTTTTGCTACCTTAGGACTGGAACTCCCACTCCTTATATGGCATTTTTCACATTATCACTGCAACTAGCGCCGGTAACATTAAGATGGTTTAGTAAACATACCCTTAATGTAGTCCCTCTTCCCTGCACTTTTATTCTCACAGTCTCTTCCCCTTACTTTCATGGGTTCCAAAGACAGAAATCAATGATAGGTATCACATCAGTGTCAGTGTGTCTATATTCTCTCAGTGTAATACCTGTTTGATCCCTCATGAATTTTTGTTGTTCTCCCAATGTAATGCATACTTATTGATTCTTTCTTTGGTGTCTGTGAAAATAATGCGTGAAATTACCATGAAAGTGTTGATCCTTTCATACAAATTTTTCTCTGGGGTAACCAGTATTAAAAAGCTGCTGAAGAATTATATAGCAATAGAGCTACAATGGGATTATTGTATGCATTTTTTTTTTGGGGGGGGGGAGGGATAGATAAATAAAAATAGCTGCTGGTAGTCTGTGCTTTTTTACAATACTAGAGACACTATAGAACTACCAAAGCAGCTTTTCTCTATTTCGATTGCTGTATCTGTGCCAACATTGTGGCTCAAAATAGATGCTTTCATGAGATGGTCTTTGTCTTCTTACATATGTTATTCTATATAAACGATTGTGCCATTGTTCAGCCACAATAGTTGTTGTTTTGTATTGTGCTTTTTTTTAAAATACTGGCCATGGCATTTAAAAAAACATGCACTCCACAGCTCTGAATATATGTTTCTGGGTCAGCTTAAGGCTCAAGGCGTACCACAACAGGGGTTCAGGAAGCCTGCCTTGCTGACTCCCTCCCAGCCTGCCCTCTGCCGCCATTTGCTTTTGCTTCTGTGGCTTGTGGCTTGAGTATAGCACAGCTGTGGGAACAAAAGCAAATGCTCCTGTGGCTGTATTGCTGCAGGGAGGGGGAAGGTGGAATTGGAAATCATCTGATGCTGGGGCTGTCAGGGGTGGGAAATGGGCTGGGAGAGCTTGAAATGGGCTGATACTAGGACTGGGGGGACTGGGACTTGAAATGGGCTGATACTGGACCTGGGGGAGGGGCTGTGAATGGCAATAGGCTGATACTGGGGCTGGGTGACTGGAAATGGGGCTGGGGGGATAGGAATAGAAATGGGCTGATTCTAGATCTAGGGAGATGGGACTGGAAAAGGCTGGAACTGGAAGAAGGCTGTCGGTGGGGAGCTTGGATTGTAAGGGAGCTAATTCTAGAACTGGGTCCTAGGACTGAAAAGGGGCTATTACTGGCAAATGTTAGGGTCGGGGTAGGAAAAAGAGGGAGGTACTGTGGGAGTGAGAAGGGAGAGGAGGACAGATATTGTGGGGAGTGGGGAAGAAGCAATGTCAACCAGGGGAGGGTTGAGATGGAAGGGCATAAGAACACATGCTGGGGAAGGAGGAAAGGCAAAGTTAATGAATATTTGAGAAAGAAGTAAATGGGTGGGTACAGGGGAAAGGAAGTAGAAGGCAGGAGGCAGGTACTAGAGACATGGGATGTGAGAAAGCAGGGACTCTGATAGGTGAAGACGCTAAGACAGTGTGACAAAACAGAAGAAAAACTCTAAGTTTGGGTACTGGGATTTTAAGTCAAGACTCGGAGCTTGAGGGGATTGTGAGTAGGGTTTTGGAGTTGCTTGGAGGGATAGTGGAGACTAAGAAATTGACCAAAAATTAAGAGGACAATGGGGACAAGCTGATTGGGTGAGGGATATGAGTAGGGGCTGTTAGACCAAATGCAGAAATATGGGGGGGGGGGAGTTTGAAGGAACTGGAGGGTTTGGGGAGGGATGGGACAGTTGAAAAGGGCAGAGTACTATGACAGCTACAGGAAGGGACAGATCTTCCTTGAAGGAGCTGAAATAGGGTAGAAATAGGAGAAGTGAAAGGGAAAATGGAAACTTGGATGGGGTAAGACGTAAGAAAAGGCCTGGAGGTAGAGAGAGAATGAGTGCTTTGGAATGAGCTGAGGCTGATTAAGAGATGAGAAGCAGAGGGTGGTAAATGAAGCTGGGGAGGAGATAAGTACATAGGGAGGAAATGGGGGATAGAAAGTGAGTGAAAGCTGGGGGATAGAATGCTAGCAAAAGAATGAGACAGATGTAGAATTAAAGAACTAGGGAAGTAAGGTTAGGAAATGGAAAGCTGGTAAGTAGGTGAAGGTTGAAAAGAGGAAGACTGAAGATTGAAGGAAGAAAAAAGAAATGGAATGAAATTATAGCTAGATAAAAGGCACATGACAGAATGAGAAGGATCAATGTCAGAGAGGGATGTAGTGAAGGAAAGGACAAAGAAAGGGAATGTGAAGAAACAGAAAATAGAAGTGGATTCTGGAAAAGAACTTAGAAGATAACCAACAAGCGGAAGTAGAAAAGAGAGACTGGGACAAACCCAACTAGAAAAATAAAATGATCAAACAAAAAAGGTATAAAAGAGAGTCTGTTTTTAGAGAATGAAACATGCCAGCATTGAAAATGTGTATTCCTTGCAGTTCATTAAGTGAAAAAATGTATTTCTGTTTCTATTTCTTCCATGTTTCATGGATCAGTGTCTGCTTTTTGGAGTTTTCCATTTCAATTTTTGTCTATATATTTGTTTCAAATATTATAGTTTCTAATTCTTTAATTGGTGATAGTCTGTGTTTTCCATGTGCAGCCGAAATTGATTGAGCTCGGACGAAACCGGGACGCCTCCAGCTCTTCAGCTGCCCAATCAGGCAGCTCGCCATACTTAAAAGGAGCCCGCAAGCAGCCAGAGACTCCTTTCGCTCCCCCGCGTGCTCTCCCAGGAGGGCTTGAGCTCAGACGAAACCGGGACGCCTCCAGCTCTTCAGCTGCCCAATCGGGGCAGCTTGCCATACTTAAAAGGAGCCTGCAAGCAGCCAGAGACTCCTTTCACTCCCCCGTGTGCCCTCCCAGGAGGGATTGAGCTCGGACGAAACCGGGACGCCTCCAGCTCTTCAGCTGCCCAATCGGGGCAGCTCGCCATACTTAAAAGGAGCCCGCAAGCAGCCAGAGACTCCTTTCGCTCCCCCGCGTGCTCTCCCAGGAGGGATTGAGCTCGGACGAAACCGGGATGCCTCCAGCTCTTCAGCTGCCCAATCGGGGCAGCTCACCATACTTAAAAGGAGCCCACAAGCAGCCAGAGACTCCTTTCGCTCCCCCGCGTGCTCTCCCAGGAGGGATTGAGCTCGGACGAAACCGGGACGCCTCCAGCTCTTCAGCTGCTCAATCGGGGCTGCTCGCCATACTTAAAAGGAGCCCGCAAGCAGGCGTGCCCGCGCCTTTGTGGGCCCACGCCTGAGGGCCTCGCCAGAGGGCCCTTTGGCGTGGCCCTTAGGCGGGGACCTCAGTACAGCCCTGGTATGCTGCCGATGAACCTCCTACTCCTCGTCAACACCCCAACCAACATGGACTAAGATACTTGTTGCAGCTTGCAAAATCTCTAACCTCTCTCGCGATTCAGCTGCCTGTCAAAAGCTCTATCAACCAAAGCCACACAAGCCTACAGAAGCAACATAACCTAATTCCTTGCTATGATCCCCATCCAACTCTAAACGTAAGCAACCTTGCTACATTGCATCTGTCTAATACATTGTTGCCTAACATACATTGTTGCCTAATTACATTGTTACTTGTTTCAAAACAAGCTGTAGATCTCTGCATGTTAGATTTTCATAACTTAAACCATAAGACTATAAGCTTATATCTAGTGTTACAAACATATCTAATTCCTTGTTACTTGCATTACTATTATTTACAAATGTACCCAAATATTTAATTCCTGTGTCTACGCTGCTGTTAGTTCACAAGAGTCCCCAAATTCACTGTAATACTTACTCTTGCCTATCATTCCTTTCTCAACAGACGCTATTCCAGCTATAACATTACGCCTGTATTCCATACCCACTTACACTCTATCAAATCCTTTAGTACTACTTACTCCCAACATCTCCCAGAATGGCCCTACCTAGCTCCTACCCATTCACTTTATGGGTTATCCTCTCCTTATTATGCACATCCTTACTCACCTTCCCATACGCACTAACTCTGACTCATAACACCCCCATTCCAATAATCTACTCCCCCAGACACATACACATCCCACCACATTCTCCTTATACCCACCATAACCCCCACCACCGTACCTGTAAACTCAGGCCTATCACTATAAATCCCAACCTTACGCCTAACTCTCCTTCTGACTTACCCCATCCCCCTCTCAAATGCACCCTACTTAATGCTCGCTCAGCTAGGAATAAAATTCCTCTACTTGCTGACCTCATCTCTGATTATGACCTAGATATACTCTGCCTTACAGAAACCTGGTTTCAAGACACTGACCTAGTCCTTATAAACCAATTATGCCCCAAAGCATACTCAATCACTATATGCAACAGAACACATGGCAGAGGAGGAGGTGTAGCCATTATATCTAAATCTATTCTACAACTCTCTATCATTGAATCTACCTCTACCACAGGCATGGACTCTATTACTGTCTCCAACTCTACGCTATCCCTTGTGATGGGGCCCATGTGATAGAGCCCCGGTGAACCCTATTTAGGCAGCTGCCTAGGGTTTTAAGTTTAAATCTGCTTTGCTACTAAAACAGAGTTTTTCAGTTGAGTGGTAGAGTAAATAAATCAGGGCTTTATTCCCTTTCCCGAAACAGATATTCTTAGGAATGCAAACACAACAAACAGCATCAAACAAAACGGTTACAGAGAAAAAAATATCTTCTTTTCCTTTGTTAATGTCACAAGGTTATTTTCTTCAAGGTTAACACAAAGAAATGATGTCATCTGAAAAACATAGCATACAGTCCATGGGAATTGGGTCTGAAGAATAACTGTTATTTTCCCATTGCATTACTTCAGGTTCATTCCCAACACTACCAGAGTCACACTCATTATATGTACTGGCTTCTGACATACTTTCCTGTGGCACACAAATACCTTTTCCTACAAAGTGTTCTTTAAGCCCCAGGCTATGAATGCCTGGTATACGAATGGCTTCTTGCTGGTTTTTCTGTCCCTTCCCACCTAGTGAGAACACTGGATATCTTTCAGCTTTATGGTTATGTCCAGGGCCACGCCCTTTAAGACATATAGAGCTTTTAACCCCTTCTTTGGAAAAACAAGGTTCCCACCTTTCTACCTTGTTCCTGGCTTTTGCTTCTGGGTTGTTGAGGACTTTCTCCCGGGCTCTCCAGCCTCCCTCCGAGCTAGCAAGTTCCTGGTTACCTCTCCAGCTGTTCCTTGCTCTGAAGTCACGCTTAGAATTTCCTTCTACCGGCAAACTTCCTTCAGCATGACCTGTGCTCATTGGCTGTTTGCTCAGTCCTCCTGAGTGGCTGCCCCTCCTCCTGCTCCTGCTGGGACTCTCTCTAGGACTGCTTCCAGGTCTGCCCTCTCCAGGACTTCCTTCTCCCGGTCTGCCCTCTCCAGGACTACCTCCTCCCAGACTGCCTCTTCCTGGTTCTAACCAGGAATTTATATGCTTCCCTTCTCTGCATGTTACGTGAGACTTTGGGCACAGGTGCTCCTGATGAGCCTTTCTGTTTCTCCCTGCGTCACAACTATTACAGTGAAAATACCTTCTAATGTCTTTTGGCTTTTCTTGTGCTGGAGGCATCTGCTGCTCAGCTGTTTCTCCGTGCACTGAGCCTTCCTGTTCAGCCAAATCTGAGGTAAGTTTCTCATTTTCACTAACCTCCATGGGCTCTGTATTATCCACTGTGTCACACCCTGCATCTCTTATATCGAGCACCACAGTCCGACTCATCTGATTTCTCTACGATCTTAGACACAGCCTGCTCCCCCCAACCTGCCTCACGCCCTCTCATTATTTTAGGTGATTTTAACTTACACTCCACATCTCCAATACAATTGTCTACCTTCCTCCAAGCAATGCATGCCCTCCACTTCTCCCAAATCCTGGAACTCCCTACGCACTCCAAAGGAAACACTCTTGACCTGATATTTATCCCACAACAGCTTCTAAACACTGATCAGGTTACACATACTATTCAACCTGTACCCTGGTCTGATCACGCTCTAATCCTCTTCTCCTACCCATACTCCACCCACAGAAACCAGCTTCCCCTCCAGGCTCAACATACCCGTAGATTTAAGCAATTCAATGCAGCCACCTTTCTAGAACAAACAATACCACCTCTTGACCTACTATATGATAAGACCTTGAACCAAGAGTCCCATATCTCTAAATGGAATGAGATTCTATCTGCAGCTTGTGATAAGGAAGCTTATCATAGTTCAGGAGGGAGCTATAATAGAGGTGAATTGGCACTGAACAAGCAACCTGTCTTAGCTGGTAGAAATACTAAAACAGAATGTTTTCATAAAAGACTACCAGTCCCAGAATGCACCAGGTTTCAAACAGCCACTAGAAGAGCTGAAGTGGGGAAATGTGTGTTCAATCAGGAGAGCTATGAGGTAATCCCCAATCACTCATCTCCAAGGGCAGGGCTTGATTCAGCACAGCTGAGCTGTGCTAGGGTGGAGTATCCCTCTAAACAAGTTAAAAGTAAAACATATTCTACACAGAATCAGATGGAGTGGAGGAACTCAAAGCTCAAGGACAGAGAGAGCAAGAAGCAGCAGCAGCGTGGAAGAAAGAAGAGAAAAACATCTTGGAGGTCTAAAGAAGGAGCCCATAGCAGTACGTGTGTTGGGAGTCATTCCAGAGGCAAGCATACTCCTTTGGACCGGAGGAAGCCAGAGGAATGGGGTTACAGAGCCAGGAATCCCCAGACGGCACCTTTGAGGGAGACGGCTGCATTTGGAAGGGGCCCTAAGACCAGTGCAAGAAGGTATGTGAAGAGAGACCCCATGTCCAGGGATCTTGATTGGAAGGCTGGACATAAAAGCTGGGTTACTTACTGGCCAGGATATCTGGAGAGGAAACCTAACAGTAAAGGAAGCTCAGGTATGAACTCTGATATATGCCCTAGCTCTTCATCTGGAAGACAGCAGGGAAACAGATATTATCCTGAGAGTGCTTCATTAAGGAATTCCTCTGAGCCATACCATGATATTGATTCTATGATAGTTGAAGAAGAAGGAGATATTTTAAATGATCAGAATGAATACATGGATTGCTCTCTGTCTAGGCTGATGTGGTAAAATACTTTCACAAATACAACAACCATCAAAAAGGAAATATAACTTGTTCTTTAATCTACCCAGAAAAGTTTACAAGAAAGCTTTAGGGTAGGATTTGAGCCACGTAGAGAAAGTGAACCAGCAAAGGGGTTTGCAGCTGGCTAATTATTAGTAATTAAGCCATGCACAGTTGCACATGAGCTCTGAAAGGAAACTACTGTTTGTGTGTGAAAATACAAGAAAGTTATCCTTGAAAAAGAACAGTTTTTGGTTTCTTTTTGGGTTTTGTTTTTGCTTTTGGAGCACTGCTAAAAGGTATTAGCAGGAGCCCTCAGAAAGACCTTTCTCTTTCCCATCAAGGTCTTTATTGTTTGATTGATTGCTTAAGAAGCTCAGTTGCTGATATCATGATTTGTTTTTCCTAAGTACAATACTGAAAGCAAGTATCCTTTTGTGTTACCAAGTAAATCTGTGTGGGAGAATTAACCCCATAAATAAAATATATTTTTCTTTGCTTACACTCGAGCAACACAACTCATTATTTTGTGAACGGCTGATTCTGGTATGAATGGACTACGACCCCCACAATCCTTTGCAAGTCATAATAGTATTTTGCCTTTGACAAGACTGTGGACATTCACGCCCAGCGCCCCCGTTTACAGTTGGCGTAGTTTTTTGGATTGCTTTTGCGCAAAGGATTTATATGATATAAGGATTACAACTGAAATCTGAAAGAAAAAAAGTTCAAGTTAAAAGCTGGAAAAATGATTTTTCCCTTAACAACACTTTGGAGAAAAAAAAGAGGTGGCTGTTCCAGGAGGAAAAGACCCTGTGTAAGCTGGATTCATCACTGGCATAAGGTAATAAGTACCTGGGCATGTCTAGTGGTGGATGGGAGTAAGGCGCAGGGGTAATTGAAAAAAAAATTAGGAGAAAAACACCTGTTTGGAGGGTGCTGCTCTGTGTTTTTTTTTTCTTTTGTTTTCTTGCAGGGATTCAAGATGGATCCGAGGGAACTGGCCAGCTGGATGGCAGCCCAGTTTAGCAGGCAACAGGAGCTAGCTCAGCAGGCTCAGGACACTGCAATTAAAGCATTAAGGGACCAGCAGAATCCAGTGCTTGATCTAGTGGAAGCCTTAGTTGCTCTTCATAACCAAAGTGGACCGGATGCAAGACCAGCAGTAACAACTGGTATACCACATGTGGACAATGTGGGACTCAATCAGGGAATTGGGGCATTTAGTTTTGGGAAGCTGACTCCAGATGATAATGTTGATGATTTCCTTGAATCTTTTGAGAGAGTGGCACAAGCATTAGCATGGCCAGAGACCCAGTGGGCAGTAAGGCTGGCAGCCTCATTAACTGGAGAGGCGCTTGCAGCTTATAGAGCAAAGCCAGCAGCTCAGGCTTTGAATAATAAAGATGTAAAGGCTGCTATTAGAGATCGCCTAGGGTTGTCTATTTCAGAGTATAGGCGAATGTTTAGAGCTACTGCATTAAGAGTGGGTGAAACACCCAGGGCTCTGAGTCAGAGAATCAGAGGATTGGCTGTAAAATGGTTGGAGCCTGAGGGAAAGACTGTGGAAATGTTATTAGACATTATTATGCTTGAACAATTTATGTCTGCTGTGCCTAAAGATTTGCACACTTTCCTTATACAGCAAAATTGCCAGAATCTTGGAGAGGCAACCATGCTAGCAGAGAGATTCTTGGAAGCCACGCAGGCTTGCCATAGAATGGGTGGCCCTCTAAAGGTTGGTGCTGAGGCAAGCTGTGCTGTATCAGAAAAGAAAATGGTTAAAAATGTTTCTGAGAATAATTGTACTGTGCCAACCCAGATTACACAGTGGAGTAAAAAGAAATGTTTCAAATGTGGAAAATGGGGACATTTGGAAAGGAGATGCCAGATACACACTAGCTTGATGGGTGTTGATTTAAAACAGCCCAAAGAAGGATTCCTTTTGGTGGTTGATGTGCAGGGAATTACCACAAATGCTCTGTTAGACTCTGGGGCAGACCAGAGTATGTTGTCAAAGAGGCTTTGGAAGAGGATAGAGGCCCAAGAAGGATTTGTGCCTAGATCCCCTGAAAGCCAAGTTCACATCAGATGCATTCATGGTGCTGCAACATCATATCCCACCTATAGGCTAATGGTTAAGTGCCTGGGGGAAAAAGAGGAAGTTCTTTTAGCAGTGGTGCCTAGGCTTCCATTTGATTTGGTTCTAGGAAGAGACTGGCCAAGATTTAAGCAGGGTCTAGTGAAAGGACTAGGAAAGAAGGAGGGAGAAGGGATGATGGTAATAGCTCCCGGGCCTTTGTTTGGAAGTCCTCAGTCCCTAGCTAAAAAGATGGTTAAGCTTCCAGAAGGCCAAACTATAAGGAAGGAAATAGATAAGAGGAGGGGCCTTGTATCCACCCGCTCACAGGCTAAGGTAGAGAGCCAGCAGGAGGAGGGGGAGCAGGCAGAGTTATTAGGAGACTTACCCTCTCATGATGATTTAATAACTCCACCATCTGGGAAAGTAAGAAAGTTGAAAGCACAAAAGCATCATGAGAGACTTTGCAGAGCACAGGGTAGAGCTGAGATGTTGGCTGGTCAAAGTTTACCCTGAGTGCCAGCTGAGTTAGTGGCAAAGTTTCCTAACTTTCCACAAGAACAGCGAGCTGATCAAGCTCTCACCCGAGCTTTTAAGTATGCTCAGGTGGTCAGGGAGGAGTTGCCCAGATTCAGACTAGATAATGAAATATTATATAGAGAGAGTCAGGACCCCAGAAATGGGACCATACGTAAACAATTGGTGGTACCCACAACTTTCAAAGGACTAGTACTTAGATTAGCATATGATCATCCAGTTGGAGGTCATAAAGGGATGCAAGGAACGCTGGATCAAATACTTATGCGTTTTTACTGGCCAGGTATTTTCAAAGAAACTGCCCAGTTTTGTGCTGCATGTCCAGCGTGTCAGCGAGTTACAGCGACTCACCCACTGGTGGTGCCTTTGATTCCCATGCCAATTATCACAGACCCAATTGGTCGCATTGCTATGGATATTGTAGGCCCATTAGTCAAAACGCCCCGAGGTTTCCAATACATCCTAGTTATGGTAGATCAGGCAACAAGGTTTCCCTGGGCCATACCATTGAGGAATGTTTCTGCAAAAACAATAGCTTTAGAGCTAGTCAAATTGTTTTGCGAAGTGGGATTCCCAAGAGAGGTGTTGACTGACCGAGGGTCCAATTTTGTATCCAAATATTTGGCCCAGGTCTGGGATGCCTTTGGCATTCATCACGTGAAAACCTCAGCCTACCATCCACAATCAAACGGTTTGGTGGAGAGATTCAACCAAACTCTCAAACAAATGTTGAGAAGGGGGTTAGCAGGAGAGGTAAAAGAATGGGATATGTTATTGCCCTTTGCCTTATATGCCTGCAGGGAAAGAATTCAGGTGTCCCTAGGTGTAACTCCATATGAATTGATGTATGGTAGGGCTCCATGTGGTTTGTTAGATATTTTGAGGGAACAATGGATTGATCCTGAACCAGAAAATCAGGAGGTGCCACAGTTTTTACGTGACTTGAGAGCACGTTTAAAAAGGACCTCGCAGGTTGCTGAGAGAAACCTGCAGGACAGTCAAGTGCGCCAGAAAGGGTGGTATGATAGGAGGGCCAAAAGCCGCCAATTAAGTATTGGTGAAAAGGTTTTGGTTCAAGTAGCAGGTACAGCCCCAAAATTTGAAGTACAGTGGAAAGGGCCATGGAAGGTTGTTAGACAAGTGAGCCCAGTATCTTATGTGGTAGAAAATGCAAGAGGTCGTAGACAGACCTACCACATTAATGTGCTTAAGTCTTGGAAGGAGAGGCCTGTAAATAATAATGACCCTGAAGCCAGCCAAGAAGTAGGTGAGCGTCAAAAAGATAATACTCTCGTAGGTATTACGGACTGCAGAAAAGAAGTTTCACCAGTTGCACCAGTCCGTAATAACTTAAGCAGGGGGGTATGTGAAAAGGAAGCTTATCATAGTTCAGGAGGGAGCTATAATAGCGGTGAATTGGCACTGAACAAGCAACCTGTCTTAGTTGGTAGAAATACTAAAACAGAATGTTTTCATAAAAGACTACCAGTCCCAGAATGCACCAGGTTTCAAACAGCCACTAGAAGAGCTGAAGTGGGGAAACGTGTGTTCAATCAGGAGAGCTATGAGGTAATCCCCAATCACTCATCTCCAAGGGCAGGGCTTGATTCAGCACAGCTGAGCTGTGCTAGGGTGGAGTATCCCTCTAAACAAGTTAAAAGTAAAACATATTCTACACAGAATCAGATGGAGTGGAGGAACTCAGAGCTCAAGGACAGAGAGAGGAAGCAGCAGCCACAACGTGGAAGAAAGAAGAGAAAAACATCTTGGAGGTCTAAAGAAGGAGCCCATAGCAGTACGTGTGTTGGGAGTCATTCCAGAGGCAAGCATACTCCATTGGACTGGAGGAAGCCAGAGGAATGGGGTTACAGAGCCAGGAATCCCCAGACGGCACCTTTGAGGGAGACGGCTGCATTTGGAAGGGGCCCTAAGACCAGTGCAAGAAGGTATGTGAAGAGAGACCCAGTGTCCAGGGATCTTGATTGGAAGGCTGGACATAAAAGCTGGATTACTTACTGGCCAGGATATCTGGAGAGGAAACCTAACAGTAAAGGAAGCTCAGGTATGAACTCTGATCTATGCCCTAGCTCTTCATCTGGAAGACAGCAGGGAAACAGATATTATCCTGAGAGTGCTTCATTAAGGAATTCCTCTGAGCCATACCATGATATTGATTCTATGATAGTTGAAGAAGAAGGAGATATTTTAAATGATCAGAATGAATACATGGATTGCTCTCTGTCTAGGCTGCTGTGGTAAAATACTTTCACAAATACAACAACCATCAAAAAGGAAATATAACTTGTTCTTTAATCTACCCAGAAAAGTTTACAATAAAGCTTTAGGGTAGGATTTGAGCCACGTAGAGAAAGTGAACCAGTAAAGGGGTTTGCAGCTGGCTAATTATTGGTAATTAAGCCATGCACAGTTGCACGTGAGCTCTGAAAGGAAACTACTGTTTGTGTGTGAAAATACAAGAAAGTTATCCTTGAAAAAGAACAGTTTTTGGTTTCTTTTTGGGTTTTGTTTTTGCTTTTGGAGCACTGCTAAAAGGTATTAGCAGGAGCCCTCAGAAAGACCTTTCTCTTTCCCATCAAGGTCTTTATTGTTTGATTGATTGCTTAAGAAGCTCAGTTGCTGATATCATGATTTGTTTTTCCTAAGTACAATACTGAAAGCAAGTATCCTTTTGTGTTACCAAGTAAATCTGTGTGGGAGAATTAACCCCATAAATAAAATATATTTTTCTTTGCTTACACTCGAGCAACACAACTCATTATTTTGTGAATGGCTGATTCTGGCATGAATGGACTACGTCCCCCACAATCCTTTGCAAGTCATAATAGTATTTTGCCTTTGCCAAGACTGTGGACATTCACGCCCAGCGCCCCCGTTTACAAGCTTCACTACTCCCACCGAACCAACATCTACAAAAACACCATAGAAGAGCACCCTGGTTCTCTACAAATCTGAGAAGCCTCAAGAGAGAGCTCAGATGTCTTGAATGTAGATGGAGACGCTCGCAGGACCCTAATGTACTCATTGCATATACAGCTAAACTCCAGACTTACTGCTCTGAAACCCTCAAACATAAAAAAGAATACAATGAAAAGATTATTCAATGTTTACTTAACAAACCTAGGGAGCTGTTCTCTATCACCAAGTCCTTAATTAATGAGCCCTTACATCATGACCAGCCTCCAAAAATAACTGCACAAGCCTTGGCCAACCACTTGATCTCCAAATCCCTCCCTACCCTATCTACAAATAACACCCAATCTTCTGCTGATCATAATTCCCATTCTTTTGCTGACTATTGCACCCAACCACAAGAGCCAAACCCCCCCCCCCCCCCAAAAAAAAAAAACCTCTTGGAGTGATTTTGACTCCCTTTCACTAGAAAATGTGTCTAATGCCATAAAAAATTTAAATGCCTCAACCTCTGCTCTTGACCCTTGCCCTGTCCCCTGGATCAAATCCACTAGAAGTTCTCTCAGCCCATACATTCTGTATATTGTTCAAACATCCCTCCAGTCTGGCTTTGTACCACCTCTTCTTAAGTGTGTCTCTAATTCGCCCTGTCTTAAAAGGTACAAAACTTGACCCAACATCTCCTACTTCTTACAGACCTATCTCCAGTATCCCATTCCTGGTTAAAATAACTGAAAAGCTGGTCCAAACTCAACTTCAGAATTATATTGATGATCACTCCCCCTCGACTTATTCCAACATGGTTTCAAAAAGAACCATGGAGTCGAAACCCTTCTTACCTCCCTCCTCGATTCCTTATACCTCCACACCCAGAATCCTTCTCAAGGATGTCTCCTCATATTCCTTGACTTATCAGCGGCCTTTGACTCCCTCCCTCACCATCACTCCTAAATAGACTCCATGAAATAGGTCTCGGAGGCACAACCCTGAACTGGTTCCGTTCCTACCTAGATAACAGAACCCAACAGGTTTGTATTGGAAACGATACCTCCCACCCATTTATCCTAAAACAAGATGTCCCCCAAGGATTCAGTCTTTCTGCTCTTCTATTTAATATCTTCCTCCAACCTGTCTGTAAGATCTTCCAAAACTACGGCATTCAGTATCAGCTATATGCAGATGACATGATGTGCTTTGCTCCTTTTAACCTTTCTAACCCTAGCTTTTCTAAACTAAGTGAATGACTAACTAGCCTAAAAACCTGGCCCTCCCAGCATAACCTCTTAATCAATAAATCCAAAACCGAGGTCCTCCAGGTATTTTCCAACCCTGCATACACCCCACCTCCCACTCTTACTTTTGGTGATCTCACACTTACTATAAAAAACCAAGTGAAATATCTTGGTATTATCCTGGATCAGAACCTTTCCTTCACTGACCAAATAAAGAGAACCACTAATATAATATACGCAAAGATCCATACCCTCAGGAACCTTAAACCCCTTTTAAGCCCAAATTCCTTCTGTACTGTCTGCCAGGCCCTCACAATCCCTTCCCTTGATTACTGCAATTATATCTATCATGGCCTTCCCAAGAACACTATTCAACCACTTCAAATAGCCCAGAACACAATAGCGCGGCTCATAACTAACAACCCTAGACGTTCCCACATCACTCCTGTCCTCTATAATCTCCACTGGCTCCCCATCCAATATAGAGTTAAATTCAAGGTCCTCACTCTTACACATAAAATCATATCCAATGAGTCTGCTCCATGCCTCTCCCCCCTCCTTCTCTCCTCCAATAACACAAGAACACGCCGCTCTATAACAAAAAACTTACTGACCATCCCTATAAATAAGAGACACTGCAAACAAATCACAAGTAACAGGGCTTTCTCCCTCTATGCTCCATCCTTATGGAATGCCCTTCCTCATGAACTTCGGAACTGTTCGAACCACTCTGAGTTCCGAAAGAAGTTAAAAACTCATCTTTTTCTTGAACATTTCTCCCTTCCACCTTAGCTCATATCCCTTCCACCTTCCTCCCTTCTCCTTCTGCATCACTCAAATCCTTCTATACAACCAAATGACTCATTGTAAACTCATATGTAAATAGTTGATCCTTGATCTCTGTAATTAGTTGTTCTCGTTAACATATGTATCCATTGTTATCTGTTACCTTATATATCCATTGCTATCTTGTTTCATGTAAACAGTTGAAATATACTGCCAAAATTGTTCTATGTAAACCGTCTTGACTTGTAGAAAGACGGTATATAAAAATTGTTAAATAAATAAATAAATAAGGAATTCTGGTTACATGTAGGTTCTCAATAAAAATCTATAGTAATTCAGCTTGTTCTCTTTTCCAGTTGGGTGTTACTAATATTCTAGAATATTTGCAGTGCTGATTTTCCATAGGTAGGGTTGGTGCAATTTGAGTTCTAGATGCTGGTGTCGTGTATCCATTTGCAGGGTTTTCTATTATGATACACAATGTCTAAACAGTGGAGGGAAACTGTGATATTTCACTGATGTGAGACTAGAATTTCAATAGACTTTTTTTTGTATGTTGAATTGAAACATGAAATCCTCTACTTTTGCTCTGCATTGATGAGTCTGGGAGTGTTCCATATGAATGAATAATTATGCCCTAGCAGACTGATAGTACTCAACAAAAATACTAATGCGGTCTCTTACCAGAGCAGCAAATCTGTTGACAACATATATTAAATGCTCCAATATTAAACATAAGAGAATAGGTTACGTTTAGGCAACAAGGTCTCAGACTGAAGTGGGGTTATGGATCCGGTCTCATCATGCCTGATCCTTACACACCCTTTTGCATCAATGACCTTTTAATGTTGCTTTGAAGGTTACTAACCACAGCGTCGAACAAACAAAATCAGTTGTTTACTCTCAAATATAGATAGATTGGTAAAAAAATAAAACTGTGTGTGCTTATCTTGATGAATGTGCGGCGTTATTTTGGACAGTTGAATCTACCTTCAGAATGATTAGATCAAGGTATTGCAGTTATGCATTCTAAAGTGGTTTAAAAGAGTTTGAAACTGGGAGGGATCCAAGATGGTGGATTAATGAGAATTTTATATGGTGGCGTTTTTTTTTCTTCTTCCCGGTTATGGGCAAAAGGAAAGCTAAAGGGCCCAAAAAGCCCTCCTCTGGTCCGGCAGCTCCTCTTGCGTCTGTTTCTCGAGTGGTTGGTCTGCTCGATCCTTTCCTTACGCCATCACAGCAGTCGGTGGAACCGGTGGGAAGGAGTCCCTCTGCTCTCCTGGTGGAGCGGGAAGGCTCGCTGGAGCGTTCGCGCCCGAAGATCTCAGCACCGGAGCAGTGGCGGCCCCTAAGGATCCCCTATTAAGATGAAGCCCAGTGCAGCAGGAGGTTGTGCCTCTCCCCGAAGTGGGAGGGAGTGCCGATAGCGGAGGGCCGGCTGCACGGAAGAGTGGTGAAGCAATTGCATCGGCTTTCCTTTCGTCTTCGGAGGTTCCTGTGTTGCAGAGGCCGGTAACCAGTATGGCAGAAGCCTTCTCGGAGTTTGAGGCATCGGGAGGTGAGCGGTGTGAGTCAGAGGGCAGCTCTGTGCAGGCAACAGTTTTTACGTTTGCATTTGAGAGACCGTCAGTCTTCACTCTTGAGTCTATCTGGTCGGCGATAGTCAAATTAGGAGAACTTTTTGCTCCTCAGATGGGGGCTCTTGCGACCAAATCTCAGGAGTTCGAAGTATCTCTCCAACAACACTCTGAGGAACTTTTAGTTCTACAAACAACAGTGGCAGAGTTGAAGCAGACTGTTTCTGGTTATGAAGAAAGTACTTCTACTTACCAAAAAGATTCGTTGGCTTTGAGAGTACGGATTGAGATGCTGGAGAATGTGACTAGATATTCTAATTTGCGCTTAATTAATTTTCCAAAGTCATCTGGTATATCTGCGAAAGAGATGTTCCGTAAATATTTAGTGGAAGTTTTGGATGTACCGGTGGATTCTCATCCTCCTATGGTTATGCCTTCGATTCTGTCAATCACAACCAGCTACTTACCCGCCTCCTGGAAAAGGGCATTCACAGCCTTGCCTGGGAGTGTTGTAAATCTTACCTAGCTGATCGCTGGCAACAAGTCCGGGTTGGTTCTAAAACTTCGGCACCATTCCACCAACAACAAGGTGTCCCACAAGGTTCCTCCCTATTGGCTCTGCTGTTCAATATCTATATGCAGCCGATATGCAACATCATCCAATCTTTCAATATTTCTACCCTAATCTACGCCAATGATGTTTTGCTATTTACCCCGTTCAAAGTCAAACACCCAGAATTCACCAACCTTGTCAACTGTTTCAACGCAATCACAGACTGGCTAACTACCCAAAACCTCCACATTAATTTCAAGAAAACAGAGGTACTCTTCATATCAAGGAACAAAAGCTTCTCTCCTCCCTCCATCCTAAGAGTAAGAGATGCGGAGTTTCCAAGCCGTAATGCCATACGCTATCTCGGCATTACCCTGGACCAGCATCTCGATTTCAAGGAACACATAAAAAACATCACCAGGTCCATCTACAACAAAATTAGAACACTGAGACATCTCAAACCTATGCTACCTGCTGACGGCTTCCGAACCATCTTCCAGGCCCTCATACTACCACATTTAGATTACGCAAACTTAATCTTGTATGGCCTACCAAAGAGCACTCTCAATCCTCTCCATCAAGCTATGAACGCCGCCGCCCGTGTCCTCTGCGGTCTAGCCAGATCAGACCATATCACCCCAATACTTAAGGATCTCCACTGGTTACCGATATACTCCAGGCTAACATATAAGATTCTTCTAATAACACTCAAGATTATCAACAACATCGCCCCCAATTCTCTCAAGGAACTCATCACACCTACTCCAAAAACCAGATCCAGAAGGACAGCAACAGACAACACTCTGTCTATCCCTAAAGACTCCATAAAGTGCTCACAAACAACCAGGAGAAGAACCTTTGCCCACTACGCACCAAAATGTTGGAACAACCTCCCTCCAGAAATCAGAGTGATCCGAGACCTTCTACAATTCCGGAAAGCAATAAAACACCACCTCTTTCTGCTCCATTTCTCTCAAGCTGCTTCCCCGACTCTAAGAAACCATCCCCCATCCCATACTAGAGCCCCCTACACAACATAACGCTCAAGCCCCAAGCATTCTCTCGCCAGCCTGGAACCTTCTTACGTACTTTCAGATCAAGTATCATCTATTATGCCATATCTTTATGTATATAGTTTCATGTATTCTGCATCTATCCTGAAATATGTCAATATGTAAATAGTTACCCATGTTCTCCAAGTTCTATTCCCTGTTATAATGTAAACTCAATCAGCCTTCTCTGATCTGAGTATTCTTTGTTAAATGTAAACTGCACTGATAACAAATAGTGCGGTATATAAGAATTGTTAAATAAATAAATAAATTACTTACCGCATGGGAGAAAAGTGTCTGGTGGAAATATAGAGGGTCTTGGGCAAATTGATGTATTAGATGTGTCAGCTATTTTGGAAACTTCTTTATCTGAATCTGTTTCTTCTTCTACTTTGATAGCAACTTCTGCTCTTGCTTCCGATAGAGACTGGTTTCTGCGTATGTTCTTTAGGAAACGAACTGTGCCCTTTTGTGGGTTACAGGTTCGGGTGTTTCCTGATATAGCTAAAGAAACTCAGAAACGTAGAAAGGAGTTTCTATTGCTTCGCCCCGGAGTTTTGTTATTGGGGGGTATGTTTTTTCCAAAATTCCCTTGCAAATGTATGATTAAATTGAATGCTCAGTCATATATATTCTTTGAGCCTTCTCAATTGCTTGCCTTTCTGAGCTCCCGTCGCCCTCACGAGACAGTCCTTGGTCCATTGCTATAGAATATACCGTCTGTTGATCTCATTATGTTTTCTTTTCAAATTTACCTTAAATTTATGATGTTAATGGATCTCTTCCACCTTTGTGGGCTATAGTTAGGGGCTGGTGTTTTATTTTCTTCTTATGTTTTACTATTATATTGAATGTTTCAATATTGTTATATTTCCTCCATGCCTGCTATATTTACCATGCAAGTGTTGTATATGCTTGGATTTATTGTAAAATTATAAAGATTAAATAAAAAAAAAAAAGAGTTTGAAACTGACATCGTGCATCTTGAAGTGCTTACTACATAAACCCTCTGAGGAAACTTCGTAAACGGTGAAATGCATTGGCGCTGAAAATTGGCATTGGGGGTTACCTTCATCAAGATAAGCACACACAGTTTTATTTTTTTACCAATCTATCTATATTTGAGAGTAAACAGCCAATTTTGTTTGTTCGAGCATTTGTTGTTTGTTGGAGCGTTTAACATATGTTGTCTATCAGACTGATAGTCAAAGGCAATTAAGCATTCTCTGGCAAATTCATAATTAGCCTAACCATGTTTTTTCCAAAAATATACAGATGATATCTGGGTTTTTAAATTACAAATGTCCAGCTATTATCTATACACTTGTGGGGCATGTTAAGGGAGGAGTGAGGATGGGCTAGAAAATTATTCACATAGTGCCAAGATTCAGCCACTATTCAGGTGTTTAGTTTAGGCCTGCGGAATATCAGGCCTAGCCTAAACAGATAATGCAATGACGATACCATCACTCTCTGTATAGTCAGCGCCACCATCTGTACGGATAGTGCAACAGAATACACAGATTAAGTTAAATAGAAGTGTAGCATTTAACAAGCCAGTGCAATGAAAATGTATCCCTGTTTGCACAGTTTTCAATGCAAGATCAGATCCAAAGGGGGGAGCACAAAAGCAAAAGTTGGCTCAGGATGCTACAACCCCTTCAGCCGGCCCTGATGCGTACAGACCACTGTCTGCAGCTGCCATAACTTAAGCAGCGCTATTTAGATTTTATATGTATATCTGAGTAATTGAATATAGGACTGTTTTTTTGTTTATGTTGTAAATTAAACACTTACATAAGAACATAAGATATGCCATACTGGGTCAGACCAAGGTCCATCAAGCCCAGTATCCTGTTTCCAACAGTGGCCAATCTAGGTCATACGTACCTAGCAATTTCCCCAAAAGACACAGGTTCCACAATGCTTGTACTGGGTCAAGCATTGATATCCTGGGTCCCTTTTTAATAATGGTTTATGGACCTTTCCTCCAGGAACTTGTCCAAACCTTTTTTAAACCCAGCTACACTAACAGCCTTTACTACACCCTTCAGTAACAAATTCCAGAGTTTGATTACACGTTGAGTGAAAAAATATTTACTCTTATTAGTCTTACATAGTTTACCCTGTAGCTTCATTGCATGTCCCCTAGTCTTTCTATATTCTGATAACGTAAACAATCGATCTACGTTTACCCATTCCACTCCATTCATTAATTTATACACCTCTATCATATCTCTTCTCAGCCATCTCTATATGGCTAGCAGTTGAAATATCACCACTATATGTATAGTTATATGAAATGTTCTTCCTCTGTCCTGATACTATCTGGATAGTGCCAGAAAGTTTAGAGGGAAGTTTCAGTGGCATTATCTGTAGCGCACTACTGAAAATTAATGGTCAGGTGAGTTCCACATTTAGGAAGTGATTTTATAAAAGAGGAACCACATGTGGGCCAAGATTAGGCATAAAAACATAACAAATGGCATAAAGGGTTAGACCAAGGTCCATCAAGCCCAGTATCCTGTTTCCATCAGTGGCCAATTCAGGTCACAAGAACCTGACAGGTTCCCAAAAAGTAGATTCCCTGGGTTCTTTTTAATTATGGTTTATGGACCTTTCCTCCAGGAACGTGCCAAACCTCTTTTAAACCCAACTACTGTACAGTACACTAACAGCTTTTACTACATCTTCTGTTAAAGAATTCCAGAGTTTGATTATGCATTGAGTGAAAAACTATTTTCTCTTAAATGGATTACATTGTAACTTCATTGCGTGTACCCTAGCCTTTCTACTATTTGATGGAGTAAACAACTGATCTACGTTTACCCACTCTACTCCATTAGTTAATGTATAGACCACTATCATGTCTCCTCTCAGCTATCTCTTTTCCATGCATATGGTGAGATACGTATTAAATGCTATTATATGTGAGTGGAATATATGTATATATAGACAATGGTACCTATGAGTATGTGCCAGCAAATGGGCTGTGTTTGGGATAGAGAATGGGCATGAACTGGGTGAGTGGGGACGTACACTCATGATTCATTCTATAATAGACATACATGCGTGCGTCATCAAGTGTTGGCACTAATATTTATACCAGCTGTATATAACATTCAGAATAGAAGAAACTATTTTCTTGGACCTGGAGTGTTGGTTGGTGCTTGGTGCTGCTGTTTTGTGTATTAGTGTGTGGTTAGTCCATCTTTCTCCTCAAATAATCGTCTCGTCTGCCCTGATTTACTCTCCTTTATAGTTTTACAGCCTCATTTCTAGCCTCTCGGCTCATTTCACGGCCTCCCTCTCTCCCTCTGTCTCTTTCACAAGCCCTTCTTGGTTTCTAACTCCCTTCTCTACAGCCCCTAGTGCTACTGCTACTACTACTACTTATCATTTATACAGTGCTACAAGGCATGCACAGTGCTGTACAGAGACATGTAAGAGACAGTCCCTACTCATAACAGCTTACCGTCTAATAAAGACTGACAACACAAAAAGTGGGGACAAGGATATATCTAGGGGAATGATAAGGAAATGGTGAGCTACCTGTCTCAGTACTAACTCACTCAGACTCCCAAACTCTATGGGGTATGTTTACTAAACCGCGATAATGTTACCTGCATTAGGTTCCGTGGTAATGGTACAGATGCCCATATAAAGGCATTGGTGTTACATTGTTACAACAAGCCGTATCAGCTAGCGCGCGTTACAAGGCACCTTAGACTAATGCGGGTTACAAGGCGCCTTATAAGGCACCTTACAAGGCACATAGTAAGGTGCCTTCTAAAGTGCCTTGTTAGGTGCCTTCTAAGGTGCCTTATAAGGCGCCTTGTAAGGTGTCTTATAAGGTGCCTAGTAAGGTGTCTTTTAAGGTGCTTTGTAAGCTGACTTATAAGGCACTTTGTAAGGTACCCTATAGGTCTCCTTAGGCTAAGCATCGTATTAGGCACCCCTGGACAAGGCACCTTAGAAGGCACCCTGCATTACGGAACCATAGATTAAGGTGGCCTAACAAGGTTACGGTGTCCTAGGTTAGTGTTCCCTAAGGGCTGCAAGGTGCTTCAGGATGACATGCATGATCTGTGAGGTATAGAGACAGATGTAGCCCTAACACTAGATAGAGCACCGAGGAAAGGCAATGAACAGGTGAGTGAAGGAGGGAGAGCTGGGAGTTGCTGGACCTGCCATATCTGCAGGCATCCCATGTGGCTGCCAGTACTGTTGACAAACATGGTGGGGGCAACTGTACCACAGCACAGGGTGTTGACAATGCAAAGTACTGGAAAGACAGTGGGTGGCAGACGATGGCAATACGTGTCCCCCAGTGGAGGTGGAGGTGGCAGGATACTTACAATGATGGGTGGATAGAGGAGTGGTGGTGGCATGCAGATCAGGCACAGGCGAGGCAAGCATGAAGAGGCACAATTCAGGAAAGGGTAGCAGTGCAGGACATGGGGTGGCAGCCTGCACAGGCAGACAGGACGCTACACAGCTGACAGACGCAGATAGACGGACCAAAGGAAAGTTGGCAACTGTAGCGAGGGTATTTTGGGCTGGCAGCACAGCTCTGCAAAAATGTAACTGTTACAGGCATGCAAACAATTTGAGTTGGACAGGCTTGAAAGGAGGAAACAATGAGGAATTGAACCCATGAACACTGCTGAAAACGGCATTGTACTAACCAGTAGGCTATTCCTCCATGGTGCATCTCACAGCCATGAATGGGTACAGAAGGACTGCAGGTCAATTCACAAGCTGGCTGCTCTGAGTGCCAGGATAGGGTAACCCCACCAGTACCCATGATGCAAAGCACATGCTGAATAGCTCTCTACAGCTGATCACCAAATGGGGTCTGCACCTCTCTGGTACCTCAGCTTGGAAAGATGAACTGACAGTGTGTGATACTGGCACAGAGTAGCTACAGACCATGCCATTATGCAGGTTCTGGGTTTACCCTGAGGGATAGGATGAGTGCCCAGCACTATGTCTGCAGTACATGTGGTGCTAAGAGATAGGTCCTGTTGTATGTCCCCCATTACTTCCAGTATGTGACAGGTGTTCCTTACAGTACATCTGAAGGTGATTTGATGTTCATCTGTATTCTGCAGTCACATGTGGCCCTCTGGGACAAGACACCACCCAGATTAGTGCATACCCAGTGTTAAGGTCTGGCTGACATGGGCACCTGTTATCAGGGCAGAGGGATTTCTAGACTTGCATGAGGTTTGTGTAGCAGTTCCTCTACAGATCAAAGTGGTATGCACTATATACCCTAAAGGGCCCATAATCACCCTTTTGGCAGGTTTGGAACAGGTGCCTGAGCCCTGATGAAGCAACCGCCATGCTGAGTTGGTGGGCCAGAACCATACCTGTGACTGGGGCAGACCAGCAGTAATGCTGGGGTGAGGTCTGGAAAACCTCAACTGGCTCATACCACAATCTACCACTCATCAGCAGATAGTACAGGCAGACTGCACCTGCAGCACCCTACAAGGTGTTTCAACTGCAGACAGTGCACTAGACAATTCATAGTGCATGTTCACAGAGATACTATATGCACCAAGCAGATATTCATGTGATTAGGCTACAACACCAAGAACACACAAACATCACTGGTATCAGATCATGTAAAACGCTATGTGGGAACCTAGACATAACATGGTCACTGCTCGGTCAGAGTGAGAGTGTCCTCCCAGCATGACACCCTGTGGCCACCCTGTCTATGCAGGAGTTGGTTGGGCACTTCAGTGTCCCAGCCATTGCCCCCACAACCTGTGAAGATGCATCCTGGCCAATCCGCCCTGTCTGGGCCATACCCACAATACCTTGCTCCTCATTATGCACATATTCAGGCTAACGCTGGTAACAGTGGGACATTGTGGGCCCAGTGAGGTGTGGGCAGCCACAAAACAATGGATAAACATACACACACACACACACACACACTCCTATTGCAGCATTGTGCAAGGATAGGGATGGTTGGCAACCTGTGTGTCTTTTTGGGAACCTGCTAGGTGCTTGTGACCTCATTTGGCCACTGTTGGTAACAAGATACTGGGCTTGATGGACCTTGGTCTAACCCAGTATATCATATCTTATATTCTTATGTTAAGACTACGGGCTCGATATTGAAATAGGCAAGCTAGGGTGCATAGCCCTGCCTACCAACCTTTAACCCCAGATATACAATGCTGCGGTGATGGCATCAAATATCTGGTTTTGCCACACATGCCTCAGAGCTGCCAATGCTAACCAGGTAGCCCCGATATTGCACCACTACCCAGTTATCTTCCATAGGTAAAACTAGCTCAGCTTTTGATATGCCTAGTTTTACCTGCTGATCGCTAATCAGTATGGACGAACCAAACTCACGGGAAAAAATGTGCTATTTCACGGGAGGTCTTTGAAAATTTGCCATATTTCACGGAAATATCATGATAGTGAAATCGTGAATTTGGTTGGTCCCTAGTAAGTAGGAATCAAAGTGGGATGACTTGCCGTAGTACTAGTAGTAGGAAATAAGCAATGTCAATTGTTACAATGATAATAGAATATTAAATATTAGTAATACTAATTACATTGATTACTATGAGGTGAAGTGAGATACGCAATGAATGACAAAATTTGCTGAGAATAGTGTCCATTGAACTCTAAAAACCTTCACAGATGAAAATAAGGGCACTGATGTTCTCGATAATCGATGATTTCCTTGAATTTCACTGAAGTGCGCATTTTCATGGAAGACGGACGATTTCACTGAAAATGTCATGGCCGTGAAATTGTGAATTTGGTTGGTCCCTACTAATCAGGTAGTCTCCGCTTTCATTCCGCTCGGAACACCCCCAACATATCCCAAAGCTAACCACACTGCATTGGGGTGTGTAGTGGTGATAGAAAGGGATATTCAACGGCACTAGCCATGCAAGTACCATTGAAAAACCCAATTTTAGGCATTTACATGGTTTACTGGGCTGTAAACCATGTAAATTCCTTTTAAATATCGGGCTCTACATGACCGCTTTGAGACAGGGGTCATTGGTAGGGCTGCAAATGACTTAGGGGTATGCTTACTAAACTGCAATAATGTAGCAGCGGCTATGTTAACGCTTGTTAGGTAATGTTAACGTGCGCTATGTAACGTTAACGCGCATTAATGTTACCTAACGAGCGTTAGCGTTCCAGGCCGCGGTAAACACCACAGAGGGTGGAGAGAGGGCAGATAGAAGGGGTCAATGGGCAGGGAGTGAGCGGGGAGAGGCTCCCTGCACACTAACACGCTGAACTGAAGGGCTGAATCCTACCGCAAATGAAAACCTGCCGTTAGATGCACATTTACAGGAGAGAGAAACAATTTCAGTGTCAGCAATGTACAGCATAGACAGGGAGCCCAATGAACATGATAGTAGTGCTCCATTTCAGCAACAGCGTAGTGCCCAACTATGAAAGGCCACTATGACGATGGTGCACATGGGGCTTAGGGGGCTGCAGGCAGGACATGTGGCGGGGACAGCTGGTGCACAGGGTTGACTAGGCTGGCGCCTAGGTGGCACATAGGAACATAGAAACTGGAAATAAGCAAGACAGCAGCTGACAAAGGCCAAAAACAATCCACCTACATCTACCTGGTCCACCCGAGCTAACAGTTGCCAGGGCACTGATCTGACATCCCCTCAGCCAACCCTCCCCCAAGCGGAAGGGACATACTATTGGTAGGGGGTGATGGGAGGGGTGAGGATGCTCGTGTATGCCCCCTGCCCCAGACCCCGCTCCCTAGGCGACCACCTACCCACACAGTGGATGGCCTGGGACTGCGCACTACGAGCATCGACAGCATATGGTCATGTCAGCATGGAAGGGGGGTGTTTGCCCGTGATGGAGGGGGCAGTGGCACCTGCCTGCAGTGGACCTAGGCCATTCCCTGTACCAGTACATGGTGTGCAGTGCAACATAAAAGGTCTGGCTGAGGAAAAGTACAGGTAGCTCCAGGGACTACCATGCATCTGTGGGAACAGTGTGGTGCAGTACACCCAGCCAGTGTGTCCAGAAGCAGAGGGTCACAAGTTCAAGTCCCAGCTGTGGTTCCTGAAGAGCATGTCCCTATACTTTACCCTACAATGCAGATACAACAGCAACATGGGCAAAGACCAAAGCAGCAGCAAACGGGTACAAACACCCACTCACACAGGTTCCACAATCCGAAGATGCATGGAGAGTCAGGTTGTTGGCCCCAGCATTGAGCTGCAGTTATCACCAGAGTACTACTACTACCTCCTGCACAATTTAGCAAGGTGCACATAGTTCCTCTGTGAGCATGTACTATGGACTGGCTAGTGGACTGTCTGCAGTTAGACTGTGCATGGTTGGAACACCTATAGGGTGCTGTCTGCTGGTGACTGGCAGACAGTGGTGTGAGGCAATTGGGGTTTTCCAGAACTAACCCCAGTATTACTGCTGGTCTGCCACTGCCCCAGGCACAGGCATGGCTCTGGCCCACCAACCCAGGAGGGCTCTCTTATACCAGCAGGATGGAGGTTGCTTCACCAGGGCTGGGGCACCTGTCCCTCATCTACAAAAGGGGTGATGTGGGCCCTTTAGGATATATAGTGTATACCACTTTGACCTATAAAGGCACTGCTACACAAACCTCATGCAAGTCTAGAAACCTCTCTGCCCTGATAACAGGTGTCCATATCAGCCAGACCCTAACACAGGGTACACACTAATCTGGGTGGTGTCTGGTCCTAGAAGGCCACATGTGACTGTAAGGTACAGATGAACACCTGTCACACACTGGCAATGAGAGGGACATACAGCAAGACCTATCTCTAGCACCACATGTACTGCGGACCTAGTGCTGGGCACCCATCCTATCCCTCGGGGTGAACACAGAACCTGCACAATAGCATGGTCTGTAGCTACTCTCTGCCAGTATCACACACTGTCAGTTCATCTTTCCAAGCTGAGGTACAAGAGAGGTGCAGACCCCATTTGGTGATCATCTGTAGACAGCTATTCAGCATGTGCATTGCATCATGTGTACTGGTCGGGTTACCCTATCCTGGCACTCAGAGAAGCCAGTTTGTGCAGTGACCTGCAGTCCTTCTGTACCCAGCCATTGCTGTGACATACATGACGGAGGTATAGCCTACTGGTTAATACAATGCCATTCTTGGCAGTGTTTATAGGTTCAATTCCTCATTGTTCCCTCCTCTCATGCCTGTCCTACTCAAATAGTGTGCATGCCTGTAACAGTCATATTTTTGTAAACCTGTGTTGCCAGCTGATAATACCCTCACCACAATTGTCAACATTCCCTCGGTCCGTCTATCTGTATCTGTCAGCTGTGTAGAGTCCTGTCTGCCTGTGCAGGCTGCCACCCCATGTCCTGCACTGCTATTTTTTCCTGTATTGCGCCTCTTCATGCTTGCCTCGTCTGTGCCTGATCTGCATGGCATCACCACTCCTCTGTCCACCCATCATTGTAACTATCCTGACACCTCCGCTTCCACTGGGGGACACGTATTCCCATCGTCTACCACCAACTGTCTTTCCAGTACTTTACAATGCCAACATCCTGTACTGTGGTACAGTTGCCCCCACCATGTTTGTCATCAGTACTGGCAGCCACATGGGATACCCGCTGATATGGCAGGTCCAGCGGCTCCCAGCTCTCCCTTCTTCACTCACCTGTTCATTGCCTTTCCTGAGTGCTCTATCTAGTGTTAGGGCTACTTCTGTCTCTGTTCCTCACAGGTCATGCATGTCATCCTGTAAAATAGTTATCTCCAAGTTATAATGACCTGTTCAATGTAATTTCAGTTTGTTCAATGTAAACTGCACTGATGCAGAATAGCGCGCTATATAAGAGAATGTAAATAAATAAAATAAAAAATCCTGAGGCACCTTGCAACCCTTAGGGCATACAAACCGAGGGCACCGTAACCTTGTTAGGCCACCTTAACCTATGGTTCCATAGCCCAGGGTGCCTTCTACAGTGCCTTGTCCATGTGTGCCTACTATGGCGCTTAGCCTTAGGAGCCCTATAGGCACCTTATAATGCATCTTACAAGGCACCTTAAAAGGCGCCTTGTAATGTGCCATGTAAGGCGCCTTGTAACGCGCGTTAGTCTAAGTTGCCTTGTAACGTGCGTTAGCTGATACGGCTTGCTGTAATGATGCACTGCCCACGCCTTATATGGGCATCTGTACCTTTACCGCGGAACCTGACACGGGTGACATTACCGCAGTTTAGTAAACATACCTCTTAGTGTGCATTTGTTTTGTTTTATTCATTTCTTTTCAGCAATCTTTCTGTTGTTTTCAATTCAATTTGAGGGCCGTTTCATTTTGTTTGGAATCATATTGTTTCAGAAATAACATGTTATTTGCAAACTGAAAAAACAAACAAATTCAGTTTATCTTGGGCATTTTGTTTTGAAAAGAAATGAAACAGATTGTGGTTTCATTTCATGTCTTTTCAAAAGAAATGAATTGTATTTTAATTTCATTTCAAAATGAATGCAAATAGTTAGATATAAGTCTGTGTGACCTTCTAATAGCTTAAAATCCCCCTTGAAATCAGAGGTGGAATAATCTCCAGCAGTGTTTTTTAACCAGGCAGCAAACTGTTGTGTTGCCATGAGCTGAAGAATGTGTCACTGTAATATAGACAACAGTCTCGTGCTTTTTATAAGAGTCTGAGAAGAGCAGGGAAGCAGATCACCTTTTTGAAAATGTCCATCAATGCTTCCCATCACTGCCTACACTGGTGATATCTGTTGCCCCTCCTCTCCCATCAAAGGAAAGCAAAAAGCTCAGAGCCAGTACTTTCAATCTCTGTCACAGTTTTACTCTTCCTTTGGTAATCAGTGTTGCTTCTACAACAATCTTCATTTCAAAGTCTCTTTTTGTCTGCCTTATTAAAGTTTCATTTCTAATTTTTTGCTGCTAATAGTTGTTCTTATTTTATTAATTTTGATCCAGTTTTCATTTTTTGAAAGATGCCATTTTGGTTTAATATCCTCTTTTACCTTACCTTTTTACTATTATGGAAGTGTTTTAGCCTTCTATTGACTTTTTCTAAGGTGTGAAATAAATTTGTTCTGGACTTCTAAGATGGTATTTGTAAACAGTATTAACACTGCATGCAAACTTTTAATCTTTGCAATCTCTCCTTTTAGTTTATTTCCAACTCTTTTATTAATTTTATCCCAGAACATATTTTTAAAGTTAAATGCAACTGTAGTCGTTTTCCTTAATGTCCTCTCTTCAGTGACCAAGGGCCTCATTTACTAAAGTCCTCTGTATGTTAGGGGGCTATTTTGCAAGAGCTGGACATGGGTTGTACAGCTGAGCAGAGCGAGCTTGATATGTTGGAGGCCAGGATGTACAAAGTGGAATCACAGAAGCAGGCAAATCTGTCCATACTGACCGTAAATGGAATTGTGCTAGGAGGAGAGGGAAAGAAATAGAGAAGGAGAATATGAACATGAGAGCACAAGAGAAAGGAGCCTGCCTGCTGTTGTCATCTGTCCAATGAACCTCTATGTCCATGACCTGTAACCCATTGATCCACTCCTGCTGACCCAGCCTTGATAGACATTCCCTTGCCCTACACCCCTACCCTGGCCACAGGCAACTACTTGCCCCCATCCTCCCACTTTGACATCTGGACCTAACCCCAGTGTTTGCACAAGGTAACACCATCAGTTAAAGTGTGTACAGAGCGGTAGTGGGCATCATTGTGCATATGTAGGAGCAGGGGAGGGTATATGAGTATCTGTTAGTTGAGCATCTACATGTGTGTGTGTCCATATTCATCCCTATCAATGCGCACAACACACTGCACTGCATGTTAGTGGTGGTAGCAAATGGTAGTTGATATTAGGGAGAGGGGCAAGTGATGGTGGGCCCCCGTGAGTGTTGGTGCAGGGAGCAGACATGCATCAAGTGAATGGTTGTTTCACTGAAGTCATTGAGGAGGAGCTGCAAAGGGATAGCAGAAGGACACACAGGGGGAACCCATACTATTGAATAGACCAACTGAGAGGCCAATAAATGGGGCTAACAGATGACCAGTGTCTTACGTAATTCCAGTATGACAAAGCCACCATACTGCACCTATGGAAGGAGCTAGATCAAGACCTCAGTACCAGCACACAGCGAGGCTGACCCATACTAGTATTTGTAAAGGTGACCACAACCCTCACAGTTCTGGTGACAGGCAAGTTCTAGGCTCTGCTGGCATCTATGGCAGGCATTAGCTAGTCATCTATGTCACTCTGTCACACATAGTTCCTCGCTGCTTTCCTCCCCAGAATGACACCATACATATGCATTTCAAGCACTGCTGAGCAGCACCAACAAACCATAATGGATTTGTATCAGGTATCAGACTTCTCCATGGTGCTTGGAGTCATTGATTGCAGCCATGTGTTTGGGAAGGAAGCCCACTTCATACCATATCCAAAAGCAACCCTTGTGGCCTAACAGAGTGACCGGAAGTAGACTTGCAGCAAAAGCCTTACTAAATGGGGCCATTGTTTTGTTGCTGGGCAGATTTCAGAGCACAGACTGCTTACAGAGAATTGCAGAAAAACTCCTGGCAATAGGTCACGTACAGGATATACAGAAACAGGAAAAATGCCCACCATACACTAGACAGGGGGAGGGAAAGAGGAGTAGAAACAAAGTAAAGACAAGCTGGGAGGGGATTGATAACACAAATTCTAGTTATTTGTGGAAGTCTGGAAAGTTGGGAACTGCTTGTACAGGAAACAGAGATAGATCAACCAATAACAATATAGTACAGTAAAAAGTTCCAACCACAACTAATAATGTATGTAAGGACAGCACTAGATATTAGATATTATTCGGGGGGGGGGGGGGTGGGAGGGAGACAAACACAATTCATACACAGAGTCTGATTGGTAATTCAGCTTCTGCTGTCTTTGTCTTCCACTCTCTGGCTCAGGCAAACTATATTGTTTAATAAAAATAATGTTCCATTTTGCTTTTTGTCTAAGATTGCAACTGATTGGGCATTTCCTTCTAGGTGTCTGAGTCTGTTTGGAGCAGAGAGAGGTCATTCTTATATCTTTGGGGTATAAAAACAGCAGCCTTAGTCCACCAAAATTCCCAAGACATGTGGCCCTTCAGCCCCCATGTGCTAGGGAAATAACATACAGGAATCAAAGGTGTTATCATTCCATGAACAGAGAGGTGGGGTGCAATGCTGAGGGTAAAATAACCAGGGTGATGCAACAATTCCTTTATCCTATCACAGTTAGGCATTCATTAGTGCTTTTTGCAATGGGGAGATCACAGTCGGCTGGCTCCTAGGTAAGTGTGCACCTCCTTGGGTTATGCATTTCACCATGGCTACAGCTAGTGGCATGCTGAAGGGGCTAGAAATAAGCCACCACAGAAAATGCAGGATGAGAGGTGCTGTGAGGACAAAGTAATGGCTGGGTGGGAGAAAGCAGTGATGTGCAGAGGCCAAATGCTCTGACTTAGGTCCCAATCACCTTCAAATCTCACGCTACAGGTGATCGGGGCTACCCACTAAGGAGCTAGCTACTGACCTCAATAGTCAACACACACAATGGGGTATGTTTACTAAACGGCGCTAACGTCGCATCTGTAATGTTATCATGCGATACGTGATGCTATTGTGCGATATCATGCGAGAACATCATGTATCGTGCGAAAACATCTCCGGCGGCGTTAAGGTGCGCAGAGGGTGGTGTAAGGCTCCACAGAGGGCGGAGTAAGGCTCCCAAGGGGCGGAGATAAGGGGTCAATGGGTGGAGAGTGGGCGGGGAGAGGCTCCATGCACACTAACGCCGTGAAATGAAGGTCTGAAAATTAGCGCCAGTGAAAACCTTGTGCTAGAGGCACATTTGCAGGAGAGAGAAACCATTTAAGTCAGCAATGTACAGCAAAGCCAGAGAGACCAAGAAAAGTGATAGTAGTGATACATGTGCAGCAGCAGCATAGTGGCCAGATACGAAAGGGCATGACGGTGAGACTGCAAATGGGGTACAGGGGGCTGAAGGCGGGACATACAGTGGGGCAGCTGGGACACAGGGTGGACTAGACAGATGCCTAGATGCACATAGGAACACAGAAACTGCAAATCAGCAAGCCAGCAACTGACCAAAGGCAAACATGCCCATGAGTGTGTGTCCAACAGTGTCCCAGGGGACATCACCCAGCAGGTACCCCAAAGGGCACATAACAGTGAGAGGTGGTGCCGGGGGGGGGGGAAGCGTTGATGTCTATTTAGGCACCCCTACCCAGATCCCACACCATAGGCAGCCACCTACCAGCACACTGGATGGCCTGGGACTGCGCACCACCAGCACCACCGGCATAAGGGCATGTCAGCATTGTGACGGAGGGGTGCTGGTGGTGGAGGGGGGCTGTGGCATCTGCCCACAACACACCAAGGCCAAGCCCTGTTCAGGTGGGTGCTGTGCACTGCAACAGACAAGGTCTGTCTGACGAACAGTCATGGTATCCCCAGGGAATGATGTGCCTCTGTGACAACAGCTTGGTGCAGTACACACAGCCAGTATACTCAGGTACAAAAGGCCACAGGTTCAAGTCCCAGCTGTAGCCCCTGCAGACCAGGTCCACACATTTTACCCAGTACTAAACCATGGTAATAAAGATGGAAACTTTATTGCTGTTAAAAGAAACACACCATAAACGCCTAGATTGTACCCTACAGAGCACATACACCATAATCATGTGCAATCTCTAGAGCAACGTTTCCCAACTCCAGTCCTGGAGTGCCAAACGCCATTCAGGTTGTCAGGATGCCCCTAATAAATATGTATGAGATGCTTTTGCATGCACTGCCCCCATTGTATGCAAATGTATCCATGCATATTCATTAGAGACAGCATGAAAACCTGAACCGTGTTTGGCACCAGGACCGGAGTTGGGAACCTCTACCCTAGAGCAGCGGCCAACAGGGGCACAAACACCCACACCCACAGGCTCCACTATCCAGCGGCTCATGGAGAGTCAGGCTGTTGGGCCCCGCGCGGAGCAGCAGCTAGCAATACTAACACTTGCATTCCTTAGCAATGCCGTCTTAAACGTGGTAACACGTTCCACATATATTAAAAGGTTGCTATGAATAATGTCAAATAACAAATCCTAAGTTAAACACAATTTGTTGACAGAGATTCATCATAGCAACCTTTCTGATATCTGTGGAGTGTGTTTCAGGTTATGTTTCTGACAGTGTTTACCCCCCCAGGGAGTGACCCCCAACAATATTGAGTACCATAGCAATGCCTGCACTGTGCCCAGGACTGGTGTGGCGGCCAGGGCTGCCAACCACCTCTATATTTGCACAACGTTGAAATAGGTGTGGGAGTATGCGTATGTCTATCCAGTGTTGTGCGCCTGCCTACACCTTACTGAGCCCACAATGCTTGCACTGTTTCTAGTGTTAGCCTCAAAAAAATATGTTGGTCAAATGTGTAGATTAGACTGACATGTTATTTTTGTAAACAGTCCTCTATTCTACAAATAGGCTATATAACCACCTAATGGTTGTCACTTCTTTTAGCGCAAACATTCCACAAAGTTATATGTAGCTAATGGAGGTCTCAGACTTATGGTACTAACTTCAAAACATGACTTTTTGCAAAGTACCAATGTTGCATCAACGACCTCTTAGTATGATTTATAGCTACTACTTTAAACTGATGTTATCTCTTCTTTGAATTCAAAAATCGCTTATCTTGATTAACTCTTTGCTTATCCAGATTAGCTGAAGTTGTGCCTGACACATCTATCTGGCACCATATCGGCGTTTCACCACCATGAAGGGTTTCCTCAGGGGATTTCTGCTACTGTAGCACTATAACACTTAATCCTCTCAATAATAAACTGTTACCAAACGCAGTGCTGTCGGTTTTCCTGCATCAAAAAAAACGCCGCACATCGATACATTCAAATTGTATCGCTAAAGCTGTTGCCCCCGTTACAGCTTCTGCCTTGGTCCAGACAGAGGTCCTAATGCCAGTTGAAGGACCGGTTCCATGTGCAGGGTGCCTGCATGCTGAAGCTCTGAGGAAACAAGTGGAGGAACTCAGAGAGGAGGTCGTGAGGCTGAGGAGCATTCAAGACAGTGAGAAGTACATTGATGAGATGCTTCTTGCAGCAACCAAGCTCTCCAGCAGAGGAGAAGATGGGTGCCAACAGAATGTCGATGGTTGGACACAAGTCACCAGGGCCTGCAAAATCACCAATCCAACTTCTCCAGTCGTTGAATTGAAGAACCAGTATGCAACCTTGGAAGTGAAAGAGGAGGAAGCATCCCAGGAAAGGGAAGAACCAGAGCTTGGGCACCCCAAAGCTGCAGAATCAGTGACTACAAGGAAGCAAAGGGTAGTGGGGGTTGGTGACTCTCTTCTGAGGGCTACTGAGGTGTCCATCTGCCAACCAGACTTGATGTCCAGTGAAGTGTGTTATCTGCCAGGTGCCAAAATCTGCAATGTTACAGAGAATTTGCTGAGACTCATCAAGTCTACTGACTATTATCCAATGTTGTCCATCCATGTTGGAACAAATGATACTGCTAGGTATCCCTCTGAGTGCATCAAAAGTGACTTCATGACTCCTGGACAGAGGGTGAAGGAGATAGGTGTGCAGGTGATGTTCTCTTTAATCCTCCTGGTTGAGGATAAAGGCTGAGGCAGAGAAGCTAGCATTGTGGAGATGAATGCATAGTTGTGTGGATGGAGCCTTCAAAAGTGTTCTGGTTTCTTTTACCATGAGATGATGTTCCAAGGGCTGCAGAGCAGAGATGGTGTCCATCTGTCCAAGAAGGGTCAAAGTGTCTTCAGCAGCAGACTGTCTAACCTCTGAAGAGGCTTTAAGCTAGATTCATTGAGGATGGGTGAAGAAAGCCCCCAGATAAGTACCCAGGTAAATGAAACATTAAATTCCTCTGTAGAAATGGGTAAAAGAGGCAACATCTGGAAAGTGGTGTGTATAAATGCCCATAGCATGGGAAATAAGATTCCAGATGTTGAGGCTTTAATGGGAGAGGCTGACAGATTTAGTGGCAGAAAGAGAGACATGGTTCACAGACAACTATAAATGGGATGTAATTATACCAGACTATACTTTATTCAGAAAGGACAGGGTAGAAAGAAGGGGAGGAGGAGGAGTGGCACTATATGTAAAAAATAATATTAAAGCTATAGAATTGCAGGGCTTAAAAGGGAGAGAGGAGGAACTAGACTACGGAACATCGGAATAACCGGCACCATCCTAAATTGGTTCAACTCCTACTTAACCGACAGACAGTTCCAAGTCAAAATCGGAACCAAAACATCAAAACCCATGAAGATCAAGCAAGGAGTACCACAAGGATCCGCACTATCCTCACTACTATTCAACTTATACATACAACCGATCTGCGACATCATCTCCACCCACGAAATAAACTATACCATCTACGCAGACGACATCATGATTTACACGGCGATCAACCTCAACAGCCCTGACTACAACAAGATAACAAACTGTCTAGACAAAATATCCACATGGCTTAAACACAACAACCTAGCAATCAACTACAACAAGACAGAAGCACTCATCAGCACACGAAACACCGACTTCAGCCCCCCAACATTCATCACAACCAACAACACGACAATCCCACTAAAGGACGAAGTAAAATACCTCGGAATAACCCTCGACAAAGAGCTGAACCTACAATCACACATCAAAAAAAACGCCAGAAACGCATACTACAAAATGAAAATAATCAGACGCCTCAAGCCTCGACTCTCCTACGAACACTTCCGCACAGTCTGCCAAGCACTCATAATCCCCATACTGGATTTCTGCAACCCGATCTACAACGGAATACCAAAACAATCACTTAAACCACTTCAAATGGCCCAAAACACAGCAGCCAGGATAATTACCGGTGCAACAACCCAAGCACACATCACCCCCATCCTCAAAGACCTCCACTGGCTCCCAATCAGCCACCGCATCAAATACAAGATGATCTTAAACATATTCAGAATCAGACACAAGAGTTCAGCACTCAGCCTCCAAGCCCTCATTCTCCCTAACACCAGCAACAGACCAAGATGAAAAGCCACAACAGACCCACTCAGCACCCCAAACAACTACACAAAAGCATGCAAAGCCCCAACACAAAGGGCACTCTCCTTGGCAGCCCCATCAATATGGAACTCACTTCCTCACGACCTATGATCAACTGAAGATCTGAAGGACTTCCGGAAGCACCTGAAGACTGTACTCTTCACAGAACACTACGGCCCAAATGCTTAACCTGAATCTACAAACCGGATCCAATCTGGACTAATGACAGCTCACGGAAACCACCAAACCTGGACCCAGAAACCCATGTATATACTGTACATAGCGCACACTGTAAATAGCTCACCCAAATCAAAACACTCGCACACACGCACCCACACTGTACATAAAGCTCACCTGACACACAACACTTATACTGATTGCTTGCTGTGCTCACCGCCTTGATTAAAGGATAAGGCGGGATACAAATACCCTTTAAATAAATAAAATAAATAAACTATGGTTTAAACTAGAAAGGGGGAAAGGGAAATCCATTTGTACTGGAATGATATATAGATCCCCCTCACAGGGAGAAAAACTGGATGGAGATTTAATAGAAAACATACACATAATTGTCATGAAAGGAGAAGTGTTTCTGATAGATGATTTCAATATACCAGATGTTGAATGGCATACCCCTGCTACAGTGTTATCTAGAAGTAAAGAGATCATGGATTCTCCACAGGGAGAACTATTCAGGCACCTGGTAACGGAACCCACATGTGAAGGGACCAAACTGATGTGGTTCAGTATTAGGACTAGAGCTGATAAAATCCATTCAAAAGCGAGAGTCAGACTTTAGGAAAACTAACTCTGCCAAGATGGGACAATACCTCAAGATGCCATTATCGGGATGAGAACAGCTGGAGGATGTAGAAAAGCAGTGGGCAAAACTAAAGCAGGATATTTTCAGGGCAACAAACCTTTTTGTTAGAAAAGTAAATAAATATAGAAGGAAAAGGAAGCCGCTATGGTTCTTAAAAGAAGTAGCTGAAAAGGTGAAGAAAAAGGAGGTGATAATACTTCTGTATATGTCTTTGGTGAGACCTCATTTGGAGTATTGTGTGCAATTCTGGAGTGCACACCATCAAAAGGATAACAGGTTGGAGTCAGTGCAGAGAGTGGCTACTAAAATGGTTAATGGTCTTCATTATAGAGCATATAAGGACAGACTTAAGGATCTTAATATGTACACCTTAGAGGAAAGATGGGATAGAGGAGAAATGATAGAGATGTTTAAATACTTCCGTGGCATAAATGCACAGGAGGAGAGTCTCTTTCTATTGAAAGCAAGTTCTGCTACGAGAGGACATAGGAGGAGGGTGAAAGGGGATCAATTCAGTAGTAATATGTGGAAATATTTCTTTATGGAAAGAGTGGTAAATGCATGGAATAGTCTCCCAGTGGAGATGGTAGAGACGAGGACAGTATCTGAATTCAAAAAAGCATAGGACAAACACAGAGGCTCTCTAAATGTCAAAAGGGGACAACGGTAGTTGATGTGGAAAGGCAGACTAGATAGGCCATGAGGTCTTTTTCTGCCATCATTTTTCAATGTTTCTATTATTTTTTTTCTATAATAATAGTTTTAATCAGCAGATTTTTGGAGTAGCAATGGGGACTATGGATGTTCCTTCTATAGACATCCTGTGCCAGATTTTGAGGAATAATTTATTTTTGCTTCTAATTGGTTGTAATATATCTATTTACAGAAAAATATTCTTGGATATCATATACCCCCGAATTGGAAGGGGGAGGCAGAGTAGCAAGATTAAATTATCATGAGCAGTACTGAATTTTCTTCTTGGAAATTATGTCACCAGGAGGATTTAATGGTGCTTTGGAATGGAACTTGCTGCTGTAGGTTGTATCTCTTGAAATCCTCCGGGGGTACATGGTATCAGGAAATGAAAAGACGCCAAGGCCATATTGGGATTAGTAGCCTACAGGAACTCTGGCATGAAGAGACTACATGCTGCCATAAAGGATTACATACTACTGCAATTTAGATAAGTTATATTATTTATGCTATTACAATCCTTATAATAAAATCCTGAAGCAGAACAGACTGAAAATAGTATCTTTAAAAACACAACATCGTGTCGGTTGGCTGAACATTTTTATAACAGTAAGGATGCTTAAATGAATAGCGGATGCATTTGAAACACAGCAGTTTGGATATATATTATATAAGGATGTTTTTCAAGATTTAAGGATTTTAATGATTTATAACAAATAAAACTTAAAGGACCAATTGTAACTGGCCGAATATTTTGCCGGTATGGATTTAAGACTGAGGTCTGACAAAAAACTATTTTTTTCTCTTGTATACAGGTTAAATAGATTTAAGTATTTATTGGTATTACATGCTGTGAGAGGAACTGGTTGGAGTTGGGAGTGGTGCCAGAGGACTGGAGAGAGGCTCATATGGTCCCTTTACACAAAAGCAGAAGAAAGGATGTAGTTGAAATCTACAGGCCAGTTAGTTTAACTTCTATGGTGAGTAAATTATTTGAAATGCCGCTGAAAGAGAAAATAGTGAGGTTTCTGGAGTTCAGCAGATTACAGGATCTGAGGCAGCATGGATTCACCAGTGGCAGGTCTTGTCAGACAAATCTGATTGATTTCTTTGACTGGGTGACAAGGGAGTTGCACTGAGGGAGAGCCCTAGATGTGGTGTATTTAGATTTCAGTAAAGCCTTTGACACCTTTCCTCACAGGCAACTTATAAACAAACTGAGCACCCTAGGGATGGACTCTAAAGTTACTGCTTGGGTTAGAGATTGGTTGAGTGGGAGGTGACAAAGGGTACAGGTAAATGGAGCTACTCTGAGGAGAAGGAAGTTTCCAGTGGTGTGCCCCAGGGATCTGTCCTTGGTCCAATTCTTTTTAACATCTTTGTTAGTGATATAGCAGAAGGGCTATCAGGTAAGGTTTGCCTCTTTGCGGATGTTACCAAAATTTGCAATAGAGTAGGCACCCAAGAAGGTGTACATAACATGAGGAGGGATCTAGCTAAGCTTGAAGAATAGTCTAGAATTTGGCAGCTGGGATTTAATGCTAAAAAATGCAATGTCATGTTTTTGGGCTGCAGCAATCCAAGGGAGCAATATAGTATAGGAGGTGAGTACTTTTGTCCACTAAAGAAGAGCGTGACTTAGGTGTGGTTGTGCCTTATGATCTTAAAGTAGCTAAACAGGTAGAAAACACGACAGCAAAAGCTAGAAGGATGCTTGGGTGCATAGAGAGAGGAATAGTCAGCAGAAAAAAAGGAGGTGATAGTGCCTCTGTATAAGTCTTTGGTACGACCTCATTTGGAGTAGTGTGCAATTCTGGAGACCGCAGCTTCAAAAGGATGAAAACAGGATGGAGTCATTACAGAAGGTGGCTACTAAAATGGTTGGTGGTCTTCATTATAAAGCATATGAGGACAGACTTAAGGATCTTAATATGTACACCTTAGAGGAAAGGCTGGATAGAGGTGATATGATTGAGACGTTTAAATACCTCCATGGCATAAATGCTCAGGGGCAGAGCCTCTTTCAATTGAAAGCAAGTTCTACTATGAAGGGACATGGGATGAGGGTGAAAGGGGATAGATTCAGGAGTGATATGCAGAAATATTTCTTTACGGAAAGAGTGGTGGATCCATGGAATTGTCTGCCAGTGGAGGTAGTAGAGATGAGGACAGTATCTGAATTCAAAAATCATGGGGCAAACACAGAGGATCTCTAAAGGAAAAAAGGGAACTATTGTAGTTGTTGATATGGAAGGACAGACTAGATAGGCCATGTGGTCTTTTTCTGTAGTCATTTTTCTGTTTCTATGTTTCTAAATTTGTTTGAGTATCTTCCGAAAAGTGCCACAAAACTTAGAACAACACAATCTAGTCAATAACCAATCTCTATTACTCTCCCAGAGCAGCCATTTTGACATGTGGGACCTCTGTGCCTCCTCTATTTCCTGGGTAATAAATCTGTCAGTCACTCATGGTTTTGTCATATTTCAAATAAATAAATAAAGATGTCTGCATAGGGGGTTCCGGTGATGTCAGCGCTGTTATGGCCACTTGAAAACGGAGCTCTAGGCGAAGATGAACAATTAAGTACCCATAGAAGGGAAACAGAGAGTAGTATAACATTCTCCCCTGTACCAGAAGATAAGACAAATGGCTGGGAAGGCCGAGATAGCGCAGATGGCTGCAAAGAAAATGGGAGTAGACTTAAAATCCTTCTCCTTTAAAGGCACTGCAGGTACTAAGGGCCACGTGGGGAAAATGGCGGCAAGCAGTGGCGAGCACGGTGGAACAGAAGAGGTTGAAGCTGAGAAAGGCTCGTCGACTGAGATTCAAGCACTCTGGGCAGACTTGAAGGAGTGGTTTGATTCCACCAGACAGGATCTTGGAGCACTAAAGTCGGAGGTGCATGGTTGGCTCCAGGAAATAAAAAGAGATATGGCCTTGTTGGGTGCACGGCTCAAGGAGGCAGAAAACAGAGTGGAAGAACAAGAGGGATGGTGGGCTTCCTGTGAACAATGCCTAGAATCACTAAGTGAGGTACAATATGAACTATGGCAGAAAGTAGAGGACCAGGTCCTGAAGATCAAACATCAGGATAAGAGGCCTACCTGAAAGTGAAGGCTCAGGACTTTTGTAGTGCGGTTCTCAAAGAAGCAGACATGGCAATGGAAGGAGTGTGAAGAGGTTGATGTGGTTCCAAAAGGTTTGGGGTCCGTACCTCAGATGGAGGGAGCAGGAATGTGGAGCTCGGATAGCACCATCAAATGGGGCGGGTGGTGTGAGGCCTCTGGCATGAATTATGAGTAATAAAGGAAGAAGGCCTAGCCTACACATGGGATAGATATGGGGAAAGACAAATGATGAATGTGGTAATATTTTTTGCATTATTGATTGTAAATATAGCTAATCAGTCCTGATGTGTGGCAGACTTTTGGTGAGGATCAGCCAAACTGTTTGTATAACAAGACGATGAGAATGGAATGTGGAATACCAACCCTATTATGTGTGTGAATTTAGAGGTGGGAAGGGGGGGCTGGGGGGAGAGGGGGTTTTGAAGGGGTGAAGAAACATGGCTGTAATATTCTGTTTGTACAAGTTGTGGTTGATTTCATAATAAACAGTAAATGGAAAAAAAAATGCCTGCATATTTATAGTTTTGCATTCTCCAGGAAACATCATTGGGGAAGACCTGGAAGAAATACAATAATTCGATTGATATCCCAATTTTAGAGAAATTGATTCATAAAGAAAAAAGACTTTCAAATGATGAATTCTTCATATATAGTTTTTGAAGGATGCATTTGTGGAGGAGGAAGATTTGGTTTATGCTGATGGATTTGGTTTATGCTGATGGAAATGGGAATCTCAAATATTTGATAGATCTATGGGGTCACTTTGACAGGCATACTTTCCTTGATCTCCTTCCCAAAGTCTCTTATTTATCAAAATTGATAACTTAGTCCAATTTCTGAATGTTGATGTTTTTGGTAAAATGTAAAGAATTCAAAGTCAATCAAATGCTTTCTGCAGAGCCATGTTTTTGCATATATGCCTACCATCAGCAAACAAATTCATGCTCAAATTCTGTCGGGTCTAAGCTTCTTCAATTGTAGTCAGAAAGCTGCATATTCTGCAAACCTTATTTTCTAGCTATGTTATGGCACTGAAATTTTCACTCTGTTCTAGGACTTTAATTAAAATGTTAACATCCTTTATGAAGTTTTGCAATTTATTTTTTTGACTAGCCACCCTTAATTCAAAAAACAAAAAAGCAGTGTAGAAAAGAATAACAGAATAAGCAATGAAGCATATAGGGAAAATTTAGACAAATTGGACCTAAACATTTATCATTAAAATGAATGAAACATGAAACATAAGGAAAGACAAACAATAGTGTAGCTAATACAATTATAAATAACCTGCATCAATGGATTCTGACACAGCAGGAAACAACCACAAAAGGAAACTCAGGATGTGAGCCATGATCCCTGCCCATGTTCCGGTAGATGTTGTTTCTGGGGAGATCAAGTAAAGCTTAGAAAACTCTGGATAAAAAGCCAGGCTTTTAACATGACCCTGAATCGTTGACAATTAGATTCCCCTCTGAATTTTGGGGGCAGTTTGCTGCACAGTAGATGAGCCAGGAATGTGAATAAGGAAACCTGAGTGGTATTAAACTAGGGCCAGATATTCAAAGGCATTTATTCAGTTTGCAGTGGCCATATTGAGCTGCTACCTGGTTAGTAACACATGGCTGAAGTCAGGTGTGGTAAACACTGGCCTAAGTTTCACTGCACAAGCTAACCAGGTAGCAACTGAATATCGCCGCTACCCAGTTAGCTTCACAGCAATCTGGGAAACCTAGATGTTCAATACCGGAGCTTGGATATGGCCCCAGCATCGAATATCTGAGGTTAAAGTTCAGCGCCGGTGGCTAACCGCTGTAGGAGTGCTAGCCATCAGTGCCGATTATAGGGCCCTTAATTTTCAATGGGTAGGGTAATCACAATAAGACATGCTATAAGGACCTTGTAGGATGCAAAGATATGTGTGGTATCAATAAAGAGCCTAAATAATGGGGAAAGCCAAGTTGGAATGTGTCATGTGTCAAAAGGAGTCACTTAAATTGGATTCTGAAAGGGGGGCGGAGCCAGCAACGATACAGAGTGGCTGCGTAGGAGAGTTGCTCCGGTGGCTAGACTAAAATCCTGAGACGTTTCCCTCTTTTTCCATACTTACCGGTACTGATTCTAACAGCTAGCAGTTTTGATAACCGCAGGAGTATGTCTAATAGCAAACCAACGAAGTTGGATTTCGCGTCAAGCCAGACTGGAGGGACGAAACGGAGCAAGTCCGATCCGCTCTCCCCGCAAAAGATGGCGGCCCCAAGGGAGTCGGATGGTACGTTAAAGGAGGTCCTTGGTGAGATCCGGGCGGTAAAGGAGATGGTGGCAGCAAGCGGAGATGTAATAGCCCGAGTGAAAGAAGATTTGCATGACCTGAGGGCGCAAATGGAAAAAATAACCGGCCGCATAGAAAGAATGGACGTCACTCTAGCTGCGCACGAGGTTCATGTTGAGCAGTGTCGGAGGGCCCAGAAGCGAGTGGAGAGAATGGAGGCGACCATTGAGGACCTCAGCAATCGCAGCAGGCGTAACAACATTCGGATTATAGGAATACCAGAGGGAGCAGAGGGTACAGATCTAAATGCTTTTTTATCTCAAGCTATTCCGAAGATGCTGAAGTTGAACCTCACGAGTCCACTTGAATTTGAGAGAGCTCATCGAGTGCTGGCGCACACAGGCCCCCGGAAGCAGCAAACCAGGCCCATCATCTGCTGCATTCTGCGGTTCCAGCAAGTTTCCCAGATCATGGCAGCGGCCCGGGCATTCTCTGATGTGATGTATGAGGGCCGCAAAGTCTCCTTTTTTCCGGATTTTTGCAAAGCGACAATTGAGAAAAGGAAGCAGTTCTTGGCGCTGAGGCCCCGTTTACAGCACCTTCAAGCAAAATACGGGTTGTTCTATCCAGCTCGTTTTAAGATCACCATGGACAATCGTACACGTGCCTTTGAGAGCCCATTGGACGCAGCCGGGTTTATAGAGGAGCAGGAGGCGCTGGCGATGCAATGACTACTTCTTATAAATCTTACTGAGAGCTAGTGTTGTGTTGCAAGGCCTTCCCGGGCTGGCCGAGGCCTCTAACGAAGTCCTATGATGGTAGGAAAAGAGGGGGCAGGCTATGTTCAATGTTGTATTGGGGCTTGCTGTTTAGTTATACCTTCCTGATGTGCATAATTAATAGTAATGTGTACCTGGGGGGTGCAATAGTTGTGGATATTGTGTTGGCTATGGCAGCAACGTTGCGGGGGGGGGGGGGGAATGGGTTTTATTCTATACAATGTATTTTGCTCCTACCTGTGCATCAATATGTAATCATGGGTTTGCTACTGTCAGTTGGGGGAAGAGAGGGGAATGTCTGTTTGCTACTACTTTATTGTACTGCACCTAGCCACTGTGGCCACTTGTCGCATACTGGTTCACCCAAATTTTCGGTACCAGTTGCTCCAAGGGGAAGCACCGGTCGCCTTGTCAGCCCTTCATGGTCAGCCCTGATTGTCAGTCTCCTCATTTAGCGGACACCCAGATGATGCCCATGAGCAAGCTTATCCTCCTAATGGGTAAATGGCCCCCTTAAAGTTGTTGTCCCTAAATGTCAAAGGCATCATTCATCCTGCTAAAAGGAAGAAGATTATAGCGTATGCCTTGAAGCAACGGGCAGATATAGTGATGTTACAAGAGACACATCTTGCTACAAAAGAAGCCTTAAAGTTGGAGCAAGGAAAGTATGTTCTTGCAGCACACGCCCCAGCGTTGGGGAAAAAGAATGGAGTGGCCACATTAGTCCGCAAGTCCATGGGAGCCCTTTTTCAAAAGCTCCGGTCGGACCCGGAGGGGAGATGGGTAGGGGTCCAGATGGCGGTGGATGGTCAAGAGGTGGGGCTCGTGAACGTATATGCCCCTAATTGTGATAGCCCAAGTTTTTTTCATAATATGGCAGAAGTGCTTCAGGAATACACTGATGTGCCTCTCATTCTGGGAGGGGATTTCAATATGGTCCTGGACCAATTAACCGATTGTAAGCCGGCGAGAGGCAACAGGAAGAGCAGAGCACTGGAGGTGTTGACGTCAGTTATTTCTGAGTTCGGGCTGGTGGATATATGGAGACTTCTCCATCCAGTAGATAAGGACTATACTTTTTACTCACACCCTCACGGCTCCTTCTCAAGAATAGATTTTTTTTTAGCCTCTCGAGTGTTAATCCCGAAGATTCTGAACGCTGAGATATTAAGTATGCATATCTCCGACCATGCTGCTATTATTCTGGAAGTGGAAGTGCAGCGGGCTGACGAGCGGAGCTCGGGATGGTTTTTCCCCAGGGCTTTACTGGCTGAAGATGCCTTCAAGGAATATGTGCGACAGGCCATCACGGAGTACTTCGAGGTCAATGATCCAGCAGACACATCAATCTGGGCGTGGTGGGAGGCCTTTAAGGCCTCACTGAGAGCTAAGATTACCAGCTATTCGATTGCGGCTAGGAGACAGAAGGCTGCAGAGCTCCTAACCCTTGATCAGCAAATTCGTGCGGGCGAAAGACTGCTGCAGAAGCAAGAGTCCGCTCAAATAGTGCAGTATCTGCAGAAATTACGTTTCCGCTACAACTCTCTGTTAAGTAGAGAGGTAGCACTGGCAGACTTTGAGATCCAAGCAAGATATTATTCTGAAGCAAATAAAACTGGGAAGCTGTTGGCCACGACATTAAAGCCCAGAAAAGTAAGGTCCCGCATAGCGGTACTTGAGGAGACTAATGGTATGGTCGTAAAGGATAGTCTGGGCATTGTGGAAACTTTTCGTAAGTTTTATGGGACCTTATATACGTCTGAAGTACATTGGTCCGAGGAAGAGGTGGATAGCTTCCTGGAACAAATAGAACATCCTTGTCTGGGGAGAGAGCATCAAGAGGCCCTGGAACGTGAGTTGATACTTAGTGAAGTAAAAGAGGCCTTGAGGAGAATGCCGGCGGGTAAAGCTGCAGGGCCGGACGGTCTTCCAGTAGAATTTTACCAAACCTTCATGGTGGACCTTCTACCACACCTGTTGACCTACTATCACGGCCTGCAGAAACTTGATAGTACTAAAAGTGCCTTTGCGGCGGCCACTATTGTGGTTTTGGAGAAGCCCGGGAAAGATCCGAAGATGGTAGGTAATTACAGGCCTATCTCCCTCCTTAACGCCGACTATAAAATCTACTCCGCCATCTTGGCAAGTCGAGTCAACGCGGTTCTCCACCTGCTCATACATCCTGACCAATGTGGTTTTGTCAGTGGGCGATCGACAGCGGACAACGCGCGGCTACTTTGTGATGTTATGGAGCTTGCAGAAGGATCACGTATGCCATTGATCGGCTTATCGGTCGATGCCGAAAAGGCATTCGACAGGCTGGAGTGGCCTTTTTTGTTTCGGGTACTGGAGTGGTTCGGCTTTCCTGCACAGTTCATTGGCATGGTTCGAGTGTTGTATACCAACCCGTCTGCAAGGATACTCGCCAATCAAGTCCTCTCTGACTCTTTTTCCCTTTATAGAGGGACCCGGCAAGGCTGCCCGCTATCGCCACTGCTGTTTAATCTGGCCCTGGAGCCTCTTGCATTGATGGTGAGACAGGCAGAGGAGGTCCAGGGTGTTGTACTGCAAGATTTACATATTAAACTGTCGGCGTATGCAGACGATTTAGTCTTTTTTCTTCAACCTGCTTCAATTCAACGCTTGCTGCAGTTGATTCATGCTTACTCCTGTTTCGCTGGATATCGGGTGAACTGGGAAAAATCATCGGCTTTCCCTCTAAGCAAGTTTGCCACTGCAGATATGGTACAGCAGTTTGATTTTCGATGGGAGTCTTCACCAATAAGATATCTCGGTGTTCAGTTCCGGGCCCCCTTGGACGAAACTTGTAAAATCAACGCAGATAGGATCAAGGAGATTGCCCGCAGCTTCACTCTGCAATGGTCCCCACTTCGTCTGACGTGGTGGGGAAGGCTGGAGTCTATCAAGATGACCTTAATGCCTAGGATAAACTATATATTAGGTATGATCCCGGTACTATTTCCGCCTGCGGTATACAAAGAGGTAGAGCGCATACTTGTATCCTTTTTGTGGAACGGGAAAACTCCCAGGATTGCTCTCAAGAAACTTAAAGCACACAAGACTGAGGGGGGCGTACACTTTCCTGATTTTCTCTGGTACCACCAGTCTGCTATCCTTCGACAAGGATGTCTCTGGGCCGAGGGATCGTCCTTGGTTCAGCGACCAATGTGGCTTGAACTCGAGGGACGGATGGTTAAGCCGCTCCCCAGCCGCCTACTGATGGGCATGTTGTGTTCCGATGAAGACAAGATCGGAAGAGTCATCACTTCCACACAGAGAGCTTTTCAGAGCCTTCTACAGGTTTTAGGTAAGGAGTTGCCTTTCTCACGGCAACTTCCGTTGTGGCATAATCCTTTACTGAAGATAAATAAGGCTTCCATCACCTGGAATGCGTGGCAGAGGAGAGGAGTCTGGACGATAGGACAGCTGTTGGAATTGGAGCACTGGAAGTCCTTCGGCTCGCTGCAAAAGGAGTTTGGGATTCCGTCTACCTGTTATTATCAATGGATCCAGCTACGGCATTGTCTGTCCCAGGGGCAAGGAGCATCTAAGGCCTACCCTGAAGAATGGATATTGAAAGACATAGCAGAGAGTGTCACTGCCCAGAAAGGTGGTATGTCTAGATTATATGCTCTGTTTAGCTCCCACGGCACGGGCATGGCGACGGGCCCGCAGAAGGTTTGGGAAGAGGAGACTGGGGTTGACTGGACTCAGCCTGCATGGACCCGCTTCTGGGGCCTCAGTGTGCGGATGGCCAGATCTGCTGCGTTAACGCAATCGCTGTTTTTCTTCGCCCATCGGGCGCATATCACTCCAGTGAAACTATCCCGCTGGGGCAAGAACATATCCCCGTATTGCTGGTCCTGCAAGCAAGATCTTGGCTCCTTGCGGCATATGTTCCTTGACTGTCCGTGTCTGCAAGACTTCTGGAATCCAGTTTGGCGTCGCATTCAAAGAGTATTTAACTTCTCAGCACCGTTGTCGTGGAGTATAGTGGGGCTTAGAGATTTGACGAATATCCCTACACTTCCTAAAAAGCAAGTTTTTGGAGTGAACTTTATGCTGGCAGTGGCAATAAAGCAGATCTTATGTGCGTGGAAAGATTCAACAACGCTATCCTGGATGGCCTGGTGGAACCAAGTGTGTACGTACAGTAAATACGAGAGAGCCTCTGACATATTGGTTAAGTCCAGAGGGGGGAAATGCTCTTTGGATAAATGGGCTGCTTTGGATGGTTTTTGTGGGACTGACAGGCGAGACTACTGACTCTCGAGGGGCTGGCAAGTTGGCTGACTGGTGTGGGGAGGAGATGTGGGTGACATTGGTTGTAGTTGTTAATGTAATGGGAGTTATGTTTGTGTATATGTTTAGTTGTTTATATGTTTTAAAATGCAAAATAAAATAATAAAAAAAAAAAAAAATTGGATTCTGAAAGGAATAAGATGAGAAGCCAATGTTTCTTATATAAAAGTGATGTGTTTTAATTTATCTGCCTTGAAATTGCCATATTCTGAATAGTTTGAAATCTCTTAATAGTACGAGGTCTGTCTCAAAAGTAATGAGAATGTTTTAATTTTTTTTTATTGAACATACATGCAATTACAGTTTATCGCCTTCAAAATAGGCTCCTTGTGATCGAATACAGAGATTCCAGTATTGCTGTCACTCTTCATAGCAGTGGAGAAAGTCTTCACTTGATATGTTCTTCAAAGCCCTCGTCGCAGCTGCCTGGACGTTTTCAACTGTTCCAAAATGATGTCTTTTGAGGTGGGTTTTGAGCTTGGGGAATAAAAAATAAATCACACGGAGCCAAGTCAGGGCTGTATAGTGGGTGGTTAAGCATTGTGATATTATTTTGAACCAAACATTCCCTCACAGCGAATGAATAACTTGGCACATTGTCGTAGTGAAGGAACCATGTGTTTGCAATTTCACAGCAGATGCACACAGCTCTATTTCTCAAATGCTCAAGTGCATGTAGGTAAAATGTTTGATTCACACTCTGTCCAGGTGGCACAAATTCCTTGTGAACAACTCCCTTTGAATAAAAAAAAAATGATGAGCATAGATTTCACTCTTGATTTGCTCATTCGGGCCTTCTTTGGTCGAGGTGACTGGGAAGTGTGCCACTCTGAACTCTGTCTTTCGGTTGTGGGATCATACTCGAAAACCCAAGTTTCATCTCCGGTTACTACTCGCTGAAGAAAGTCGAGCTCACTTGTCACACGATCCAAGAGTTCCTGAGAAACCAACACATGATTATCCTTTTGTTCATCGGACAGATTCTTCGGGACCAGTTTTGCACAAATTTTTCTCATGTGCAGATCTTCTGTAATGATTCGGTGAACACCGGTTTTCGGTAGTCCTACCTCCTCTCCGATTAATTGCACATTCAAACATCGGTCCCTATCCAGAACAGCCTTCACACGAGCCACATTGTTCTCAGTTCTTGAAGTTTAAGGATGCCCTGTGCGCTGTTCATCCAAAATGCTCTCCCTTCCGTCCTTGAATGCCTTGTGCCACCTGAAGACTTGGGCTGAAGTCAAAACAGCATCCCCATAAGCTGTCCTCAACAACTGCAAAATTTTGGAACTAGATTTTCTGAGTTTTGCACAGAACTTGATCGCTCAATGCTGCTCCAGACTCCTCTGCATTTTTGCCCGTGACAAGACACAAAAACTACTACGCACTTTGCTAATGTATCGACTGCTACAAAGGAGCAGACTCAACTGAGGAAGGTCAAACTGTATACCTGCGTTACCCCTCCACCTGCCTCGACCCCCACTTTCCTTTCCTGGCCCTTCTGCGCTCTGCAAAAAAATTGTTCTCATTACTTTTGGGACAGATGTCGTATGCAGATATCTGACAGTATGGAGTTACAATAGTTAGTCTGGTCCAGATCTAAAGAATGTAGTAGGACCTATAAGTCTTTATTGTTTAACAAGAATGAAGAAGGAAATTGGTCTCTATGAGCTTGGGTTTTGCATTCCATACATTGTTTTTATGAATTAATATAAGAACAGCTAAATTAGATGAGCTGAGATGTTGAATCATAATGTTTAAAGGAGAACAACAATAACAATACAGCAGTTTTTTCCTAATTTCTGAACTCATTTCATCTGGACCTGATGCTTTAGAAAACTTACAACCTTTAATAACTGTTACATTCTAAAGTCATATTTATGTTATGGTTATAGTTTCTAGGGGGCTTTTAAATGTCCTTTACATTTGGTCTTCACCTAAATATGCGTGAAAGTCTTATAGATGAATTTTTGATAGAGTTGCTTTCTTTCCAGCTCTCAAAAGTAGTTCTTGATACAGTCAGTGATAATGAATTATGCATGTTTTATGCCTCTGAATCAGATGGCCTGCTGTGTGAATGAGTTTTATTGTGCCTTAATGAGCTTAAATTGCTAAATTACAATTCACCATTACTACCTGATTACTCTCAGCAGGCAATACAAACATCTGTGTGAAAGTGAAAAACTACTAAATTCCTTGAAATCTTTGAGCAAAGATGAACAAAAGCCCTTAAGAACATAACATCTGAAGAATTCTTGACCCAGCGTACAAAGGTATCGTAAAATGTTAGTATGCAATCCTCAAAAAGTGATTTGAAAGCTTTCGAGTCATGCCTTACTCTTGATTAGTGAAATGTTTTATGTGAGTCATTTCAGAGTTTATGAAGTAAAGCCATATTAAAATCAACATGATCATGTACATTACCCACCAATTTTATTGTGGTCAACTTTTCAAGCCTTAATACAAGAGAAAGAGGGATTGTTGATTTCTGGGGCAAAACTTTTTAATTCTCTTGGTAGTATCTCCAGTAGGGTGGGTTTTATGCATGTCATGACAGGAATGAGCCTCACTCTTAAGTCAGGATACATAGGATAAAATCTTAGTCTCTCACATTAAATGTTAGTGCACTTCATAATACTTGTATTCTGTCAAAGAGAACTTCCTTCTTGAATTCATAGGGTAGAATACGTACAGGCAACGTATTCGGGTGCACTTGAAAGTTTATCTTAGTCAACCAGCGGCACCTCTCTGTCATGTTTCCTTGGTCATTGATTGCATCTCAAGTTTTTAATGATCTATCTCTGTAGAGAATGATCACTTGCTACTGCTACTTGTAAGTGATATCATTCTGAAAAAGGAGCTGATCCTGCTGAGAAGGTATCTGCACTTGTAAACATTTACCCACTGGGAAATTCTCAAAATGTTGATGAAAAGGAAATTCTCTGGATTAAGCTGATAAAATCTGTGTCTATTTAAAATTCTGTGTTTATCGAGTCAGTTATTGTATAATTTAATAGACAAACTTTCAGTTAAATTAGTCAGTTAGGGCATGGCCGACCCAACCATCAAGCAAACTAGGCGGCCACCTAGGGTGGAAGTTTCCATTTGTGTATCCGTGGGTCGGGGGGGAAAGGGAGGCAAAGAGTAAGTAATTCACAGAGAAACACTGATGATAAAGACTGCGGTATAGAAAATATATTAAATAAATAAAAATAAAATAAATAAACAATAGATCCTGACATCTGGGAAGGGGAGGGGGTGACATATGGCTTAAGGTTTGGCTAGGGTGTTATCACTTTTAACCAACTCTGGAGCCAGCCCTTTGTTAGAGTATAGTTTAGTAGACAAATTTTCAGTTTAATTAAAACAGAGGCCCATTCTTAGTTATGCATCTCTGGGCCGTCCAGACGTTCAGACATTCGGATGGCCTGGAGATGCACCCGATTCTGCTCCCATGGGGACTAGACATCCCCGCAGGAACAGAATCGCAGCATAGTGGCTGGATGTCCGGGATGTGCTCTGATTCAGGCACCCCAGACCTCCAGCCACTTCCCTGGCTAGCTCAGCCAACCTCCTGCATGGAGCAATGGTGGCATGGCGTCCTGTTGCCATGCCACAATGGCTCCATGCAGGAACCGCAATCACTGGCCGAACCTCACAATCTTCTTGCCTCACAGCCCGACCCCTGATCGAGCCTGCCATAGCTAGGGTCAGGCTGCAGTGGACCCCCTGCACTCCTCACCTTGATTTCCAGGCCTGGCTCTGGCATCCCCTGACATCCAGGGGGACTTATTCCATCTTGAAGGTGGAATAAGTCCCCCATTTAAATGGCCAACCCCAGATGTACAGGGCCAACCTCAGAATCGGCCCTGTACATCTGGGATCATGACACTGCCCACTCTGTGCCCTCATTCCTCCCTGGGTTCACCCCTCCTGCCCACAAACAGAGTACCCGCCCAATCGGCTATACATACAGGGAGTTCTGTACCTGACAGTGCGATCCAGGTGTTTAGCGTGTCTGTTATAGCCTAAAAAGCATCTTTCAGAAAATGGATAAAGTAACCAAATGATGAAAACAGGAAACAACATAAGCACTGGCAAGTTAGATGTCAGGCATTGATAAGACAGGCAAAGAGAGAATTTAAACAGAAACTTGCCATTGAAGCAAAACTCATAATAAAACCTTTTTCAGGTATACAGTATACTTAGCAAAAACCTGTGAGGGAGTCAGTTGGACCATTAGATGGTAAAGGGGTATGAGGGGCACTAAGGGAAGACAAGACCATAGTGAAATGACTGAACAAATTCTTTGCTTCATTCTTTACTGAAGAAGATGTAAGGAAGTTACCCATGCCAGAAATGATATTTAAAGGTGATACATCAGAGGAATTGAAGATAATCCTGGAAGATGTAATATAGTAATTAATAAACCATAGCAAATTACCTGGACTGGATGGCATACATCCTAGGGTGCTGAAAAACTCAAAAATGAAATTGAAGACCTACTATTGGTAGTTCATAAACTATTATTCAATTGTCAATGGTATCTGAAGATTGGAGAGTGGCCAGCATAATGCCAATTTTTTAAAAAGGGTTCCAGGGGTTACAGATCTGTGAGCCTAACATCATTGTCAGTCAAAGTGGTGGAAACCGTTATAAAGAAGAAAATTACTGAATATATAGATAGTCATGATTTAATGGGACAAAACCAACATGGATTTATCCAAGGAAAGACTTTCCTCACTAATCTGCTACATTTTTTTGAAGATGTGAATAAACAGATAAAGGTAAGCAGTTGATGTAGTGTATCTGGATTTTCAGAAAACCTATGACACGGGTCCTCATGAGAGATTCTTGAGGAAATTAAAACGTCATGGGATAGGAGGCAGTATACTATTATCGCTTTGAGAAACGGCTCAAAATATGTATTCCATGCTTTAAGAAAAGTTCAAGGAAGGCCAAAAAACTGCCAGCATGGTTTAAAGGTGAGATCAGAGAGTTGTAGCCAAAAAAGCATATTTCAGGAAATGGAAAAAGCATCCAAATGACAAAAATGGGAAACAACATAAGCACTTGCAAGTTAGATGCAAGAAACTGAAAAGGCAGACAAAGAAAGAATTTGAAAAAAAGCTTGTCATGGAAGCAAAAACACACAATAAAAACTTTAAGTATATTTGTAGCAAAAAACCTGTGAGAGAGTTAGTTGGACCATTGGATGATAGAGGGGTAAAAGGGACACTAAGAGGGAGGATAAGACCATAGAGGGAGAGATTGAATGAATTCTTTGCTTAAGTCTTTACTGAAGAAGATGTAGGGAAGTTACTCATGCCTGAAATGGTATTTAAAGGTGATGTATTGGAAGAATTGAATGAAATATTGATAAACCGGGAAGATGTATTACAAGTATTTGGTAAACTTAAGAGTAGTAAATTATCTGGACTGGATGGTATACATCTGAGGGTGTTGAAAGAACTGAAAGATGAGATTTCAGACTTACCATTAGTAATCTGTGAACTATCATTAAAATCATCTGTAATACCTGAAGATTGGAGAATGGCCAATTTAAAGCCAATGCTTAAAAAGGGTTCCAGGGGTGATCCGAGAAAATACAGACTGGTGGGTCTGATGTCAGTACTGGGCAAAATGGTAGAAACCATTATAAAGAATACAATTACTGAATATGTAGATAGTTATGGTTTAATGGGAGAAAGTCAACATGGATTTAGCAAAGGAAAGTCGTCTTATTAATCTGTTATATTTTTTTGAAGATGTGAATAAATAGGTAGACGAAAGTGAGCTAGTTGATATAGTTTAACTAGATTTTCAGAAAGCCTTTGACAAGGTCCCTCATGAGAGACTCTTGGCCAAATTAAAAAGTTATGGGATTGGAGGTAGTGTACTATTGTGAATCAGAAACTGTTTAAAAGATAGAGAGCAGGGCTAAATTGTCAATTTTCTCAATGGAGAAAGGTGAATAGTTGAGTACCCCAGGGATATCTGTTAGACTTGCTGCTTTTTAACATATTCATAAATTACCTAGAAGTGGAATAATAAGTGAAGTGATCACATTTGCAGATGACACAAAATTATTCAAAGTTATTAAAATGCAAGAGGATTGTGAAAAGTTGCAAGAGGACCTTGATAATTTTGAAGACTGGACGTTCAAATGGCAGTTGAAATTTTATGTGGACAAGGGCAAAATTATGCACCTAGGAAAGAAAAACCCAAATTACAGTTACACAATGCAAGGTTCTACATTAGGAACAGCAGGAAAAAAGATTTAGGTGCTATCGTGGATAATATGAAGAAACTCTCTGCCCAGGGTACACCGTCCGGCAGTGTGCATACCAAGAAAGCAAATAGAATGCTAGGAATCATAAGGAAAGGAATGGAGAATAAAGTCAAGGATGTTATAATGCCTCTTTATCTATCCATTCAAGGTGACTGCACCTTGAATATTGTGTGAAATTCTGGTCGCCATATCTTAAAAAGGATTTAAAGGAATTAGAAAAGATAGAAGAGCCACCAAAATGGTATAAGGGATGGAAGGATGCCCTGTGAGGAAAGACTTAAAAGATTTGGGCTCTTCAACTTGGAAAAGAGATGGCTGAGAGGAGATATGATAGAGGTCTATAAATTAATGAATGGAATGGGTTAACATACTGTAGATAAGTTGTTTCTGCCATCAAAAAGTAGAAAGACTAGGGAACATGTAATGAAACTACAACATAACCAATTTAAGACTAATAAGAGAAAATATTTTTTAACTCATTGCGCAATCAAACTCTGGAATTCGTTACCAGAGGAGGTAGTAAATGGTATTAGTGTAGCTGGGTTTAAAAAAAGGATTGGACAAATTCCTGGAGGAAATGTCCATAAACCATTATTAAAGGCGACCCAGGAAATCCACTGCTTGTCCAGGGAAAAGCATTGTGGAACCTGTGTGCCATTTCAGAACCTGCCAGGTATTTGTGATCTGGATTGGTCACTGTTGGAAACAGAAAACTGGGCTTGATGAACCATGGTCTGCTCAGTATGGCATTTCTTATGTTCCTATTGCCACCACCCTGTCTGGAGTATGCCAGCTCTACTTTCCCCTAGTTGTTGTGTCATGGATGGTCTATCTCAAGTTGACACAATTTGTAGGGGATGGACTGCAGTGTACACTAAGTCCTATTAGAATTCCCACCTTACAAACAATGGTATTCTAGTGGCTGCCATTACCCTGTGTTTCCCTGCTTGGAGGTGTTTCATGCTGGAATAAGTGGTGCAGGCGGAAGAAGGCAGCTCTGCTGAAACCGCTACCAGGAACATCCAATCATCATGCCGCTATTGTCATCTCAGAGCTTTAAAAGCAGCCTGGTGAAGGAGGAAGGTGGTGGCTGGCTTTACCCTGGGTTTCCCTGCTGGGAGGTGTTTCATGCAGGAGTAATTGGTGCAGGTGGAAGGATGCAGCTCTGCTGAAGCTGCTACCTGGAACATCCAATCAACATGCTGCTATTGTCATCTTGGGGTTTTAAATGCAGCCTCGTTCCTTGGGTCACGGCACATTCTACCCTTTTGGAGCCCCTTCAGAGCACGGAGGAGCACAGTGAATATTCAGTCCTGGCATGGTCAAGTGGACAAAGAAATTGTTTATCGTGAGTACTGTTAATCCATTTAAAACAGTTAAAACTGTGGGCCAATGGATAGGCATGTTGTCACGTCAGTTAAGGCCCTGTAAGATCAATCGTTACCTCTGTCATATGCTCTGGACTCTTCCCTGAGCTCTCCTTCATTGTTAGGGGTAATATCCCTACCCCGCAGTCCGGCAATGGGGGGTTTGAGCTCTATAGATCCCCCTGTTGATATTGGATGTCCAAGTCAAGCTCAAGGGTCTATTCCTCAAACTCCCCCATCCAGTGCCTGTCAGGATCCAGGGTTGAGGATACCGCTCCCCGGGTAGTACAGGTTCCCATGGTGGGTGAATTTATAGGGTGTATTGCCACTGCTTCAACTACATTGGGACAGATTAAGGATGCTACTTTAAGTGATGTTTGGACATTAGTTTTACATATAGATGGATCTCTTAAGGGAATGATATCTCAGTATGCTGACTTTACAAAAGAATCTGTAGCAAAGCTTGCTCAGCATGATTTTCAGTTGGATGGGTTTGAATCTCGATTACAAAAAGTTAAACAGCAATACTCTGCCATTCAGGGTATAACTAATTTCTTTGTTAATGATTGTCTTTTGCTAGATGGAGAATCTAGAGAATGCCTCTCTAAGGTGAAGAATCTTAGGGGTATGTTTACTAAACCATCTTAATGTTACCAGCGTTAGTTGCAGTCTTACTGTGACGAATGCCATATAAGGTAGTGGGCGTTCCGGTCTTAAGGTAGCGTTATTGCGCGATAGAGGGAGCCGTGGCACGTTAACACGCTTTAGCCTTAATTAGGCACGCTGACCAAAAAATGCAGTAACAGAGATGTAGCACAATGGTTAATACATTGACTGATGAAACAGTGGTCATGAGTTTGATTCCCCAGTGGGCTTAATGAGTAGGGCTGTTTAAGGCATTACCCTTTACTTTAAATCAGTACTGTCTGAGGCATTTTCATTTTTAATTTAAATTAGTGCTGCCAGCAAACACACCCTCACAGTGCCGTAACCTAAGGTGCCACATAAGGCGCCCTATAAGGCACTCCAGAGGGCACATTATAAAGTGCACTGTCTGCCAAGGCACCTTATAATGTTCCCTATAGGGCGCCTTATAAGGCGCTTTGTAGGGTGCCTTTTGAGGCACCTTAAGGTTACAGCACTGTGAGGGTGTTTTTGCGGGCAGCACTAATTTAAATTAAAAATGGAAATGCCTCAGACAGCCCTATCAAATAGCATCACTGCAGGATCAAACCCATGACCTCTGCCTCCACAGTCAGTGAAGTAACCAGTGGGCTATAGCTCTATGGCTACTAACAAGCACCTGGCTGGCTACAGAAGGAATGCAGGTCACCACACAAACTGTCTGCTGTAGTTACCAGGATAGGGTTAACCCACTCGTACCCATGATGCACTGCACATGCAGATCAGCAGTCTACAGATGATCACAAGATGGGGTATGCACACCCACAGCACCTCAACCTGGTAGGTGGAACTGACCATGTGTGTTACTGGCACAGAGTAGCTACAGACCGACACATTGTGGGGGTACTGTGCTCACCCTGAGGGCGAGGTAGGGCTCCCAACACCGGGTCCACAGCACCTGGCTTAGTTGAGATAGGCTATGCTGTAGGTTGCCATCAGTGCCAGTGTGTGATAGGTAGTCCTTGCAGACACACCTAGAATACACCTGTGTCTATCCGTATTTCCCAGTCATGTCTAGCCCTTATGGACTATGATGCACCCAGAATAGTGCATATCCTGTGTGGGTGCCATGGTCACATGATTCAAATGAAGGGGAGTGTTTGGACCCATAGGCAGATTATGTAGCAACACCCAACCCACCCTCTGGGGCTGAGGGTGGGGGACAGGATCTCCCACCAACAGATCCACATTCTACATCCCTGCAATGGTGGCAGTAGAGAGGACCATTAGCTCTAGTCCTGCTGGGGAACAGGCACCCCTACAGGGCAGTCAATGCAGATCTGTACATATCCATAAGACAATGGCAGGCATACAGACAGTAGGCCTGGAAATGCTCAGCTGCCCCCCACCACTATCTGACAGTCTCCAACCCCTGCACCGTATTCCAGCCATACACATACTAACTGCAGACAGTCTGCTAGCTGGTCCATGCTCCTGGAGGGAATGTGAGCACACACACCAAGCAGATAAATCAGTGATTGGGCCACAGAAAAGTGAACCCATAAATATCACTTGAGAGAAATACTATATAGCACTATGGGGGAACCTAACCATGCCGTGGTCACTGCTCAGTCAGGGTGAGAGTGACCTTCCAGCAGGACATGCTGAAGCCACCCTGTCCGTGCAGGTGGTGGCCGGGCACTAGAATGTCCCAGCCATTGTCCTATGCCTTGTGCAGATACATCCTGCCCAGGCCACCCTGTCCGGGCCATACCCACAGTACCTTGCTCCTCATTATGCACATTGGCAGGCTAACACTGGAAACAGTGCAAGCAGTGTGGGCTGAGTAAGGTGTAGGCAGCCACAACACACTGGATAGACAGACACAGACTCCCACACCTATGCCAGCATTGTGCAAATATAGAGGCTTTTGGCAGCCCTGGCCACCACACCAGTCCTGGGCACAGTGCAGGCATGGCTATGGTACGCAATACTGTTGGGGTCCCGGGGTGGTAAACACTGTCAGAAACCAAAACTGAAACACACTCCACAGATATCAGAAAGGTTGCTATGATGCAGCTCTATCAGCAAACTTAGGAATTGTTATCTGCCATTAATCATAGCAACCTTTTCATATATGTGTAATGTTTTCCCAAGTTTAGAGTGGCATTGCTAAGGTATGCAAGTGCTAGTATTGGGAGATATTGCTGCGCGCAGGACCCAACAGCCTGACTCTCCATGAGTCTTTGGATAGTGGAGCTTGTGGGTGTGGGTGTTTATGCCCCTGTTGGGCGCTGCTCTAGGGCAGAGGTTCCCAACTCCGGTCCTGGTGGTCCAAACACTGTTCAGGTTTTCATTCTGTCCCTAATGAATATGCATGAGGTACATTTGCATACAATGGGGGTGGCACATACTAATGCAGCACAGGCATATTTATTAGGGACAGCATGAAACCTGAATGGTGTTTGGCCCTCCAGGATTGCAGCTGGGAAATTCTGCTCTAGTGATTGCACATGTTTATGGTGTCTGTGCTCTGTAGGGTAAAATATAGGTGTTTAAGGCATGTTTATTTTATCTGCAATAAAGGTTCCGTCTTTATTACCGTGGTTTAGTACTGGGTAAAATAGGGGGAAAGGGTTGGCAGGAGCCACAGCTGGGACTTGAACTTGTGACCTTTTGCTTCTGAACACACTGACTGCGTGTACTGCACCACACTGTTGCCACAGGGACAGTTCATTCCCTGGGGATAACATGACTGTTCATCAGACAGACCCTGTCTGTTGCAGTGCACGGCGCCCTCCTAAATGGGGCTAGGCCATGGTCTGATGTGGGCAGATGTCACTGCCCCCTCCACCACCAGCACCCTTCCGCCACCATGCTGCCATGCCATTATGTGGGTAGTGCTGGTGGTGTGCAGTCCCAGGCCATCCAGTTTGCCGGTAGGCAGCTGCCTATGGTGTGGGTTCTCGGGTAGGGGTGCCTACTTGGACATGCGCGCTTCCCCCCCCCCCACACCGCTTGCCAATGTTATGTGCCCTTAGGAGTACCTGCTAGGTAATCTCCCCTGTGACACTGTGGAACACACACTCTTGCCCATGTTGGACCCTCGTCAGTTGCTGTCTTGCTGCTTTACAGTTTCGACATTCCTATGTGCCACCTAGGCATCTGCCTAGCCCGCACTGCGCCCCAGCTAGACCACAGTATGTGCCGCCTGCAGCCCCCTGTATCCCATTTACAGCATCAGTACAGTTGTTGTTTCCTATGTGCTCACTCTGCTGTTGCTGCACATGTGCACGCCATAACAAACCTGCCCAATCTAAACGACAGAAACCCTGATCAGCGCTATTTCAATGTGGGATCATTCACTTTGTAGGGGGACAGAGCATAGACCCTTCCAAACATGATATCTTAATTTATATTCTTTGTCAGTAGTGTTGCTTTATGTTTATCATTAATATCACTATTGGCCAGCTTAGTTATTGGGATTTTAGATGTGGTTCTGGTCCTTTTATATGTTCATTTGCCTCTTTGTTCCCTGCTGATGTATCACAACTATCACTTTTCTAGGTTTCCCTGCCTTTGCTGCACATTGCTGACTGAAATGTTTTCTCTTTCCTGCAAATGTGCCTTAACGCGAGGGTTTCACTGGCGTTAGTGTTCAGACCCGTATTTCATAGCGTTAGTGTGCCTGGAGCCTCTCCCTTCCCACTCTCCGCCCATTGACCCCTTCTCTCCGCCCTCTGGGAAGCCTTACTCCACCCTTCAGACCTGGATTTCACAGCGTTAGTGTGTCTTAATGCTGCCACTGCATTATCGCGCGATAAGTGACGTTATCGCGCGATAAGTGACGTTATCGCGTGATAACGTCACTTATCGCACGATAATACCACTGCTGCGACGTTAAGACGGTTTAGTAAACATACCCCTTAGATCCTTAAATTTTCCTGTAACTAGATATCTTTCCCTGTTAATTTTATTTTTAAGGAAATATTAGGCTTTCAAGATTATGCCACATTATCTCTAAATAACATTTTTTACCTACACAGAGGCACTAGAGTTCTTTGAGAGGGCGGTGAAGATCAAGCCTGTAGTCAGTCAATGGATAGCCTTGATTTGTCAGTATTCTTGGAATCCTGTAAGGATGAGATTCCTACTAGATCAACATCGGTTGTTTCCTCTAATTCTTTATTAGATAAGAATGTGATCTTGAGATTTTATTTTCTGAAGAAAAATCATTTATTCTGTGGGCAAAATATTAGTATACTCCCATACGTTTCCAGGCCTACACAGCTCAGACGTAAGTCCTTTTTTGGGTTTGAAGCCACACATTCTGTCTTTGGGTGCTACTTTCTTTCTTAAGTTCCTGTGTAAGTGCCTGCTGTCATTCGAGAGTACTAATTATGTATTTTTTGAGGTACCTCAACTGCAAGATTTTCTTAACTCACATATTGGAGCATTATATGATTCTATATCATAGTAGTTAGGTTTTGCTGAACTGCTTAGTTTAAATAGGGATTATATATATTCTCATCTCTCATGCACATTCATTTCCTATATTACTATTTGGTAACAACTTTCACCTCAGATGTGGGCTATTTGAATTTGTTTAAATAAGGAGTTTTCCTATTATTCGTATCGGTTCTCTTTTTCCTATTCTGTTTGTCATTATGTAATGATGAAACGTATAAAAAAATGCCATTCTAATTGGAATGAAGATATAAACTAACAAAGGATTAGGCCAGAGCTACTCAATTCCAGTCCTGGAGGTCCATAACCCTGCAGGTTTTTGGGATATCCCTAATGATATGCATGAGATATATATGCATTAGAGATAGCCTGCCAACCTGACTGGTTTTTGGCCCTCTAGGACTGGATTTGGAGACCCCTGCCTTACACCTCTGTCATTTAAGATTGTAAGTGGGCAAGGTGCAGATGTCCAAGACATCAAAAAGGTTAGAATTTGTCACGTTCCTCCTTGCTTCTCACCACCACCAAAATATTGTCTATTAGACAACGTTTTGGTGGTGTTGAGAATCTAGGAGGAATGTGACACATTTTATCTACCCTTTTGATGTCTAGAACATCTGTACCTTGCCCACTCACAATCTTAAATGACAGAGGTGTAAGGCAGGAGTCTCCAAATCCAGCCCTGGAGGGCCACAAACCAGTCAGGTTGGCAGGCTATCTCTAATGCATATATATCTCATGCATATCATTAGGGATATCCCGAAAACCTGCAGGGTTGCAGACCTCCAGGACCGGAATTGAGTAGCTCTGGATTAGGCCATGATGTTACAAAATAATATTACAATGTTTATTTAAATTATAAATGTTCTCTGAATGTGGTAATACCATTTGACTATGTAACAAACCATTAGATCAAAACACTTTTTCTTGGAATAAACATTTTTACTAAACAATAAATCAGTGTTAAGTTTCTCATTGAAATGTGAAATGAAACATTGATTGAGCTCAATTTAAATGACCCCCCTTAGTCCATAAGTACCAGTACTTATCATAGCGTAGTCTTCTTGTTGGGGCCCAGGTATATGCAGGAGCTTCAACAGGTAACCAGAGTTTCTTTCTTGTTTGGACGTCCATCATCTTCTTCTTCTAATAGTTTTTAGTCTGTTCTGTAAATGGCATCAAAACCTATTCCTAGCACCCCCTCCCCCCCCTTTCTCTTAGGGAAATAAAAAAAAATTGCGAGTTCCAAGGTACGGAAACTTGGACCAAAATGTCCACAAATCCCATCTTTCACACATCCACCAGGAAATCTTCACAACTCCCTTCCCTCATACACACTCTTCCAAATTCCTCACTCAACCCTTCTTAGATCTCAATTTCAGCCATAAAATATTCCAAACCATAACATTTCCCTTTTTGTGCTTTACTCTTACCTAATTTTCTCACTTTTCTTACAGTCCTCCTTCACTCAGGCACACCTTCACTTTAATATATTCCCCTACAGCTATACTTAATCTATACTTTTCCTTACCTTCCTATTATCTTATTTCCTTACAATAAGGGAATTCTCCCTCTCTAAATTCTTGCATAAATTTTTATTCCTTGTTCCTTTTAAGGCCAACCCCCCCCCCCCCCCTTCCTCCCAGGTCGTTCCACTACCTCATCTGGACCTTAGGACTTTCCTGTTTTCTCGGACATAACCCATAGGAAATGTTTTAATAATTATTTTTATAATTTTCTAGAGGGTTTGATGCTCTTCTTTTTCAACTAATTCTATCATAATCCTCTTGACAATTCCTCAGACTCTCTTCCTCCTCTCATTTGAATTCTTCAAAATATCCTCATTCAAACCATTCAAACACATTCTTTCCTCATGTATTCTTTCATCAAATCTACTCAAATACCCAAATTTCTTTCTTTCCTGTACATCCCAAGGCCTAGACTACCAGTCAGACAAACAAGTATACACTTTCATCCACTTCCAAGCACCAACTGACTCTCTCTAGTTACAGTCACCGATATTTTATTTCTCTGCACAATGTCTCCATACACCCAGTGACCTCACAAAATATTTCTGTGGGACCTCTACACTAACTACTAAAACCCTCTAATTTGGACCCCCCCCCCATAAATTTTCCCCACCTTTGCAACTCAAATATAAAATTTACACTCTAATTTAGTACATAAGCACATCAGGAGAAATTGAAATAATTGCATCAGCAACTGTAGCATAGTGAAGAGAGCCTCAGTGCAACAGCGGAGGGCCGTACCTAGGCCTGTGCGAGCAGGGCCTGCCGCAAGGGGCGCAAAGGCTTAAGAGGCACATTTCTGCTGTCTGCTGTTGCCTGCCACCGTCACTTTTTCTTCTCTCAGTGGCAGCAGGCAACAGCAGACAGCTGAAATGCGCCCATTAAGCCTTCTCGTGGCATGCTAAGCAGGTCTGGTCCCTCCCTCCTCTGACATCAGAGCAAGGAGGGACAGATCTGCATAGCGTGCTGGTGACTTGCATATCGGGTGCTCCTCTTCTCTCCCGCCGCCATCCAGAAAGTGGCTAGACGGAGATGCGGGGGGAGGGGGGTGCGCACCCGATGTGCAAGTCACACAGGGTACGATTCATGATTCATGCTCGGTATGGCCATGGAACAACGTAACTCAGTAGAATTCTTCCACTTCAGTTATGACACAGATACTTTTTCAATAAATAACCCTAAATTTTAATCAGTATACAACATTTTTAATCACCCAATCATACAAAAAAGGAATTAACTTAACTTGTATATACTTCTGTACTTTTAAAAATGTAAATAAATGCATTAGTTTTCTCAAATACAAATTTGACAAATCATTTATAAACTATTATTTTGAAATCAATTTAAAACTAATTTATCCTTTTTAATAAATTTCTCCCACCTTCCTTAGCCCTTTTATTCCCTTGAAAAACTAATTTTTACTCACATTTTCTGCTATCTTCAAAACACCAGTTTACAGTTAACCAAAAAGTCTTCAGAAAGCTCAGCGGGACTTTTTCTTCACTACCAATACCTACTTGTACTTCCCCCTCCCTTTTCACAGTCCCTTAAAGCACTTTCAAAAGTGAAACCATTTTAACTAATTACTGGCGGCATGGCCCCTTTAAGTCTGGCCCTCCCCCTCTCAGCAAAGGCCTATCACAAACCTTAAGCCTGCCCTCTGGACCAGCCATCATCTAGCTCCCCCCCCCCTCCCCAATCCCTCTTCCCCTCCTCTGAGCCCTTCCCAGAGGCTCTGGAGGCAAATCGGGTCCTCCATCTCCCGGCCCTTTTCTAAGGGCACCGGAGGTAGTCTGCAGCCTTCCCAGCCTATCCTCACTCATCAGGGAAAATCACAGCCCCTCCTTTCCACCTCAAGCCTTGCTTAAGGGCTCCAGGGTGATTTGTGACCCAAATGCCCCATACCTATCGGGACAACTCAATTTCCTCCTTCTGGCTGCAGACCTTGCCTAAGGGCTCCAGAGCAGCTCATGGGCTTAAAATACCCCTCTTTCCCTCAACAGGAGAGCTGCGTATTAGTGTGGCACAATACAATACTTCAAACCTCTTCTGGAGCGATTAGGAACAGCTGTGGCAACATGCGGCTTCCTGATCACAGGCCCGATCACTCTCCAGCCTCCCTCTCAGGCAGCAGATTGGGCTCCGGAATAGGTTTGCCAACTTTTTCACCGAGAAAAACCCGACACCTGTGGCTCGCCATGCTCCACCCATTCCCTTAGGCCCCAGTCCCACCCCTGCCCTGCCCCCAGCCCCACCCACAAAAATTACCGAGGATTCACTAACACCCACCCTCAGTGCTGGTTCACTCCCCCCCCCTCCCCTCAGTGCTGGTTCACTCACTCACCCCCCCTGCTGACTCACTCACCCCCCTCCCCTGCTGGTTCACTTACACCACCCCTCCCCTCCCCTCCCTGCTGGTTCACTCACCCACCCCCCTGTCACTCACTCACCCCCTCCCCTGCTGGTTCACTCACACGAACCCCCCTCCCCTGCTGGTTCACTCACACCACCCCCCCCCTCCACTGCTGGTTCACTCACCCACTCCCCTGTCACTTACTCACCCCTCCTGCTGGGTCACTCACTCACCCCCCTCCCCTGCTGGTTCACTCACACCAACCCCCCCCCCCTCCTGCTGGTTCACTCACACCACCCCTCCCCCTCCACTGCTGGTTCACTTACACCACCTCCCCCCCTCCCCTGCTGGTTCACTCACACCACCCCCCCCCTCCACTGCTGGTTCACTCACACCACCACCAGCCCCCCTGGGTGGTTCAGTCACAACACCCCCCCCCTTGCGGGTTCTCTGACACCATCACCCCCCCCCCTCCCCTGCTGGTTCACTCACTCCAACCCCCCCTCCTGCTGGTTCACTCACACCACCACTCCCTCTCCACTGCTGGTTCACTCACACCACCCCCCCCTCCACTGCTGGTTCACTCAAACCACCCCCCCCCCCTTGCTGGTTCACTCACACCATCACCCCCCCTCCCCTGCTGGTTCACTCACACCACCCCCCCCCTGCTGGTTCACTCACACCACCCCCCCCCCCCCTGCTGGTTCACTCACACCACCACCACCCCCCCCCCTCCCCTGCTGGTTCACTCACACCCCCCCCCCCTGCCCAAGCCACTGCTTCTGCTTTGTACAGAGCAGCGGCTGCAATACACTTACTTTGAAAAGAAAAGACAAACTGTGTGAGGAGCCCTCCGGTCATCGCAGCGCCCGAGGAAGTGATGTCATGGGGCGGGCTCCTCACAGGTTGTCTTTCCTTTTCAAATTAACTTTATTGCAGCTAAAGTTAATTTGAAAAGGAAAGACAACCTGTGAGGAGCCCGCCCCCATGACATCACTTCCTCGGGCTCTGCGATGACCGGAGGGCTCCTCACACAAGTTTATCTTTCATTTTCAATGTAAGTGTATTGCAGCCGCTGCTCTGTACAAAGCAGAAGCAGCGGCTGCACTGCTATGGGGAATCGCGTTCGCGCCGCGGACTTCGGGACAAAAGACGGTTTTTTGCTCTGGCCGCTCCCGATCTTGCGGCCAGAGCAAAAAAACGGCTTTTCAATGGCCGGTTTTACATCTGTGCCGGCAGCCGGCCTGGCCATGGAAAAACCGGCCAGGCCGGCTGAAAACCGGCCGGTTGGCAACCCTACTCCGGAATCAGCTGCAGTACTCACTGCTGACCGGAGTCCTGATCAGCAGACTGCCTCAGCCTCTCCTAAATATTTTTAATTTTAAACCCGGCAGCTATATTTCTCTCACCCGGCTTGGGCCTGGATACTTTTAATTTTAATTTGAAAACTCTGGCTTTACCACCAGAGCTACTCTCCGGGTAAATTTATTTATTTATATTTCTGGTTACATTATGTTCTTATGAATAGTGGATTACCCCAGGAATCTATGCTGGGCCTGCTGCTTTTTAACATGTATAAATGACCTGGAAATGAAAACAATAAGTGAGGTGATCAAATTTGAAAATGGCAGAAAATTATTCAAAGTTGTTAAATCCGAAAAGTATGAGAAAAATTGCTAAAGGACCTTGAGAAATTGAGATACTGGGTATTCAAATGGCAGATGAAATTTAATGTGGAAAACTGCAAAGCAAAGCACTTTGGTAAGAACAACCCAAACTACAGGTGAAGGTGAAAGGGGATAAACTCAGGAGTAATATGCGGAAATATTTCTTTCTCCATGGACCAGCAGGATTGCGTCAGCCACACCTGGTGACGTCCTTCGGGCGGCACCATGCGGAAGTGCTCTCCAGAGCTCAGAGCTTTCTGAGCCTGCCCAGGTAGCCCACCCCACTGGCCCGCCCCTAGTCCAGTCAGTCTTCTTCCTTCCGCCTTGCCAGCAAGATGGACCCTACTCTTCTCTGAACACTACAATCTACAAATTTCAAATCAATGCCTAAACCGGGCCTCAAGAAATGCCAGAGCTGCAGCAAGAAGATGAGCAGCTCTGACCCACACGACCTGTGTAGCCGCTGCCTGGGCACACACCACGTCGAGGATTGCCACCACTGCAACCAGATGACCCCAATGACCTACAAACCCAAAGGTACCTCTGCTGCATCCGCTGCTTCCTCCGAGGCTGCCCTGGCTCAGGATGCACCCGACAGGGCCTCCATCCCCAGCTGCACCTCTCTGATGGCCTATCTTACCCCCAGCTGCACCTCTCTGAAGACCTAACTTACCCCAAGTTCTTATGGAGGGTGGCATCCACTCTGGCCCTGACATCTTCTGAAGCAGTGGAGGAGGAACTGGACCCGGAGGTCCTGAAGTACCTCGCCTCCCCTAAGCCTTCCTTTGCACTACCCATGCATCACAAACTGTGCGACGACTATCTAAAAGTATAGCAGACCCCTTCCTTAGGCCACCCCTTCTCCAGAAGACTGGACTCCAAATACCAGGTCCAACCTACACCAGGGTTCACGGAACCACAACTGGCACACCAATCCATCATCATCTCCTCAGCCCTAAAGAGGATCAAATCCTCACGAACCCACACCAACAACCTGCCTGGTCAGGATCAGAAGCTCCTCGACGACATAGGCATGAAGGTCTTCCAAGGGGCCATGCTTAACACTAGAATCACCACCCATCACTTCCAGCATGTCCTTTTCCAGGACACCTGTGTAGCAAACATCAAAAGCTTGATTACGTCCCTTCCAAAGGAGGCACAAGCGTCGATTTCGAGTTCGCTCACAGACATGTCGGAATGCAACAAGCACCTGGCCAGCACAGCCTTTGAAACTCCTTCGATACGTCTGTGAGGACTGCAGGCACGGCAATCTCCACCAGGCAGTGGGCATGGCTAAGGGCGTCCAGCCTACGCGATGACACCCATGACAGGATTGCCGACGCCCCTTGTTCGGGCGAATCACTCTTCGGGGAAAAGGTCACTGACACGGTAAACAACATGAAGGAACACTCCACTACCCTACAGATGCTGGTAGAGGACGGCTTCAAGTGCCGGAGCAGCCCACAAAAGGGCAACTACCAGCGGAAGACTTACTACAGTTCCAACAACTACGGTTCCAACAGGAGATTCTCTCCCAACCGAAAGTGGCAAGGTTCCAGATACAAAGCCAACTCTTACCAAGGATCCTCCCAAAGCCAGCCCCAGAGGTACCACAAGCAGAAGAAGGGCACCAATGCGCCAACGGACAAAGGAGACTCCTCCTTTTGATAGGTCTATGCAGGCGTCCACCCGGATAGGTGGCCGCCTGTCACAATTTCCAAAGGAGAGGGAGAGGATCTCCTCTGACTGCTGGGTTCTGTGCATCATTCACAAGGGATACCGCTTACGGTTTTTTGCACCACCTTACCAATGCACAAAACCATCCAGCGAAACCTCTCCACACCTACAATGCCCCATGGCAACAGAACTGATACATCTCCTCGCATCCCACGCCATAGAGGAGGTACCACCAGCCAAGATCAACTCTGGATTTTACTCTAGATACTTTCTCATTCCTAACAGGTCAGGCGGGATGTGTCTCATCCTAGATCTACTCAGACTGAACAAATTCATCACCAAGGAAAAGTTCAGGATGTACTCCCTCAACTCCATCCTTCCCCTGATTCAAACCGGAGACTGGTTAGCGTCCCTGGATCTGCAGGAAACCTACACCCACATCCTAATCCACAAGTCGCACAGGAAGTACCTTCGCTTCCACGTGCTGGAGCACCACTACCAATACAGAGTCCTCCCCTTCTGCCTGTCACCAGCACCTCGAGTCTTCACAAAGTGTGTAGCCATTGCTGCAGCGCACTTCCGCAAGCAAAAGATCTCTGTCTTTCCCTACCTTGATGACTAGCTCATCACTGCACCCTCAGCTCTAGAGCTATGAGAATCCCTGGAGAGGGAAACTGCCATGATTTCCTCCCTGGGCTTTGTCATCAACTACGACAAGTCACAACTACAGCCCTCCCAGCGACTGGAATTCATAGAAGCGGTTATCGACACCTGGAAGTCCAAAGACTATCTCCCGGAACACAGGCTGCTTGCTATCACCTCCCTTGCAACCAATTCAGCCACAGCAGAGAATTCCTCCGCACGGTCCTTCCTGCTCTTTTTGGGACACATGGCGGCAACGACTTCAGTGCTGCCTGTCGCGAGGATGAAGATGCGACCACTCCAGTGGCACCTGCGCTCCCACTGGAACCAATACTCCCAACCCCTCTCCACCCATGTCTTGATGGCCCTCCACACCAGAACCCACCTACACTGGTGGACAATCCCATCAAACCTCTCAAAGGGCAAGGACATGCACCAACAAGTGCACCAGGTGATTCTCACCACGGACACATCCAACACCGGTTGGGGCACACATCTCCTGCAATTCAACACCCAAGGGGCATGGTCCCAGAGGGAATGACAGTTGCACATCAAGCTCCTCGAACTGAGGGCCATCAGATACGCTCTTCTGGCTTTCCTCCCTCACCTACAAGGCAAGTCTGTCCTCATTCAGACGGACAACCAAGTGGCCATGTTCTCCATCATCAAACAAGGAGGAACCGGATTTCACCCCCTCAGCAAAGAAGCGCTGATAATATGGTCTCTGGCCTTGGAGAACAACTGCAAACTATGTGCCTCCTACCTGCTGGGAGAAATGAACACCCTTGCAGAAAACTCAGCAGACAGTTACAGCCCCACGAATGGACTCTCCCACGGGAAATTACCGACAACCTCTTCCATCGGTGGGGAACTCCATCCAAAGACCTCTTTGCCACGGAACAGGATGCCAAGTGCCCCCTGTCCTGTTTGAGACACCTGTCAGCCGAGAGACTAGCAGTGGATGCATTTGACGGGTGCTGAGGGGAGTGGTCTCTAGTGTATGCCTTCCCACCGACCCCCCTCATCCCAGCGACACTACAGCGAATTGTCCAAGACAAGGCACGTGCCATCCTAGTGGTTCCCCACTGGCTGCATCAGATGTGGTTCACGCTCCTGCTCTGCCTGGCACATGGGACCCCAATGCCCCTTCCCCTCAGACCAGATCTACTAACACAGAACGCGGGCAGGACGAGACACTCGGACCTCGAAGCCCTCGCTCTCACTGCCTGGAGGTTGAATGGTTGAGCCTCTCCACTCTCCACCTACCAGTTGAAGTGCAGGACGTGGTCCTGGCTGCCAGGAGACCATCCACCAGGAAGTCCTATGGCCTCAAATGAAAAAGATTTAGCATTTGTTGTGAAGCACACAACCTTGATCCTACCACATGTCCAGTCGCCCAAGTCCTCCAATACCTCAACTCGTTGCCAACCTCGATCTCAGGACCCAGTCCATCCGGGTCTACCTCTCAGCAATAGTGGCTTTCCATGATCCGCCAGATGGAGCCAACTCCATCACAGCACTGCCCCTAACCACACATTTCATGAAAGGACTAACTAACCTCAAGCTTCCGGTCAGGCCTCCGGTTCCGCCCTGGGATCTCAATTCTGTCCTGCAGCGGCTAACACGCGAGCCCTTCGAGCCACTCCAGTCAGCAGACATGAAGTTCACGTCCTGGAAAACCCTATTCCTAATTGCCATTACATCCGCTAGAAGGATCAGTGAGCTGCAAGCACTAGTGGCACATCCACAATACACACAGCTGCTCCAAGACCAAGCATCCCTGTGTACAAACCCCAAATTTGTCCCCAAGGTACCGTCAGCATTCCACGTCAACCAATCCATTGAGCTCCCCTCTTTCTTCCCGGAGCCTCACTCATCAACGGAGGAACAACGTCTACACACCTTGGACTGTCTCCGGGCCCTCCGGATTTACCTCCACAGGACACTCCCGGTTCAAGAAAGCGAAGAGCTATTTGTTTCCTTTGACCCAAACAGGCCCGGGAAACCCGTCACAAACAGGACACTATCCCACTGGGTGGCCGCCTATGTCTTCTTTTGCCTTGACATGTCGGGAGACCAGGCGCCACCAAAGATGGGACCGCACCGGTTCAGAGTGTTGGCTACCTCCCTAGCCAACCTGCGCTCCGTTCCACTCGCCGGCATCTGCAAAGCAGCCAGGGGGTCTTCAACGCACATCTTCCAGAAACACTATTGCCTAGACCTCCGATCAAGGGAAGCCTGCGCAGTGGGCATAGCGGTCCTTGCCACCACAGTGGAAGGAGCCAATGCTGCCACCGCAGTGGAAGGAGCCAATGCCACTTCACACCACAGCTCCGTGCTCCATGAAAAGGGCTGACGGCGCTAGGATCTGCCCGCTGAACTGCAACGAGAGGTCACTGCATCATATGGTTGCACTATGTCACTGTCACTATATTGCACGAGGCCGCTATATTGCGGTTTACACCATGTTGTTGCACTATTCCTATATTGCTGTTTTCGCCATGTTGTTGCAATATGCCACTGTTGATATGCTGTTGCACTTTGTTGTTGCACTATTGCTATATTGCCATGTTGTTGCACTATGCAACTGTTGATATGCTGTTGCACTATGTCACTGTTGTTATGGTACGCTATGTCATGGTTGCCATATTGCACTATGTTGCTAGATTGCTGTTCGCACCGATACGCACCTTTGTACTCACTGATTGCACTGTATTAGACTGCACCTGTGTTATACCATTATCATTAAACATTAAGCCCAGACGCTATGAATCAATAGACTTTGTCCTCACGCCTCCCTCCTCCACCTCAGTGTGCAACCGTGTGGCTAGGGAGGCACCAGGTGTGGCTGACGCAATCCTGCTGGTCCTTGGAGAAAGCGAGGTTACTTACTTGTAAAGGGAGTTCTCCATGGACAGCAGGATAAGTCAGCCACACAATCCTGCCCACCTCCCTGGAAGAAGTCAGCTAAAGGAGCTCACCCCTAGCCAGAAAACCTAGCTAGGAACATACTAACCAGACTAGGGGCAGGCCGGTGAGGTGGGCTACCTGGGTGGGCTCAGAAAGCTCTGAGCTCTGAAGAGCACTTCCGCATGGCGCCGCCCAAAGGATGTCACCAGGTGTGGCTGACTTATCCTGCTGTCCACGGAGAACTCCCATTACAGGTAAGTAACCTTGCTTTCCGGAAAGAGTGGTAGATGCATGGAATAGTCTCCTAGTGGAGATAGTAGAGACAAGGACAGTATCTGAATTCAAGAAAGCATGGGACACACACAGAAGATTTCTAAAGGAAAAAAAAAGGACTATAGTATAGTTGATATGGAAGAGCTGGCTAGATAGGCCATATGGTCTTTTTCTGACATCACGTTTCTGTTTCTACAGTTACCTATAAATGATGCAAGCTTCTATATTAGGAATCACTGCTCAGGAAAAGAATCTGGGCATCCTTGTAGATAATACATTGAAATTCTCTGCCCAGTGTGCAGTGGTGGCCAAAAAAAGAAAATAGAAAGCTAGGAATCATAAAGAAAGGAACGAAGAATTAAAACATGGATATTATGATGTCACTGTATCGCTCCATGGTGCGGCTGCACCTTGAATATTGTGTGCAGATCTGATCAATTTATGTAAAAAAGGTAACAGAGTAATTAGAAAGATACAAAGAAAAGTGATGAAAATGAAAAAGTGGATGGAAGGATACACCTATATAGAAAGTCTTAAAAGGTTAGGACTCTTCTGCTTGGAGAGGAAACAGCTGAGTGGAGATATGATAGAGATCTATAAAATGTTGAGTAGAGAGGACTGAATAAATGTAGATTGATTGTTTACTCCTTCATAAAGGAGAAAAAGTAGGGAACACACAATGAAGCTACAAAGTAGTACATTTAAGACTAATCAGAGAAAATATTTTTTCACTGAATATGTAATCAAACGCTGGGATTTGTTGCAGAAGATGAAATAACAACTGTTAGTGTAGCTGGATTTAAAAGAGATTTGGACATGTTCATGGAGGAAAAGTCCATAAGCCATTATTGAAGTGCACTGGGGAAAATACATTGCTTACCTCTGGGATAAATAGCATAGGATCTGGTCCATTGTTAGAAACAGAATATTGGGCTTGATGGACCTTTGGTCTGACTCAATATGGAATATCTTATGTCTTTTAGAAATTATTTAACACCAGGGGTATTCATATTCCAATTGATATAAACCTTGATGCAACAAAAATGTTTTTGAGCATCAAGTTTTATATCAGTTGGAATATGAATACCCCAGGTATTAAACAACTTCTTCATTCTCAGCAATTGTCAGGATCATATTCCATGTGGTCCCTAAGGAGCAGGAGCATAGATATTAAAGATACTCCCAAGGTACCACAAGAGGTGAAGAACAGCATAAAACATAGCTTAAAATCCTAATGCCATTTTGGATGCTTTGGAAGATGAGGCAGGAGTGGAGGAGGACCGCACCTGCATCCATCACACTAGGACCACCAATGAGCCTGGGGATAGGCCCTGGGGGGAAGCAGGTGGGGGATTGGATATTGGGTGAGCGGGCTGGTTTGGAGGTTGACTTGAGAAATGGCTTTTTATTTCCAGGAGAGGGGATTGCTAAAGAGTATGGTTGACTTGGAATAGGTAGGTACAGTACTTGATTTCCTGGAGGGTGCTGAAGAGGGTAGTATACTGTGTGGATTGTGTAAGGGGGAATCAGAGCAGGGTGTCAGTGATTGGGTGGGGGGCTTGTGAACAGGTGCTGTGACACCATGGCCATCATGACCTTTTTGTTTCATAGACAGCGGCCAGTAAGTTGGCTGCACTATCAACAGTTGTGACATGCAGCATGTGGTACCTTCCCATGCATTTGTTGTCACCGGCTGCCATTCTCACTCTTTGCCCCAAACCTTCTTAGTCTCCACTCCACCACACACTAAATAATGTGACATTCTTACTATGCTGGCTGTTTATAGAGTGACAGAAGTGGTTACTGCTGGACAGCAATAATTGTTAGCATAAGATAAAATATGCACTAACCATTAGCATGATTTAGTAAACATACCCTTAAATCCCTTAAGGTGTAGCTCTATTTAAATAGTAATGTTGCTGAGCAACAATAATTCTCTTTTATAAATACTATGTTGTGGCTTATGGTTTAAAATAGTTAAAGCAGTTTATATTTGGTAACAGATGAATAAAGATAGAAAGGGACTACAAAAATTATAGATAGGAAAGGGAATTCAGAGAAGTAATAGAGACATCAACCAGTCCCATCTCTGCCCTAGTCCTAGAAGTCCTTCCAAAAGCTTTGCTCATAAAGATGTGTTTTTAGGCTAGTTTTGAATTTTTTTTTGTAGGATTTTCTTGATGGAGGTCAAGAAAGAGGTAATTTCATAGAATAGAGGCATTTAAAACAGAAAGCAGACTGCCTAATGGTTTCTAGTATCACACACACACACACAAAGAGATAAACAGATGATTTGCAGGAAGAGAGTGTAGCATGTGGGATGTGTATAGAGTAATAAGTGATAGGAAGTAGGTTGGAGGGGGACAGTGTGGAGTTCTTTTTGGACCAGGTTTAGAACTTTAATACACTGGAATATCAGGCACCAATGCTGCTGCATTAGGAGAGAGTGATGTGACTGAATTGTGATCACGGGGAAGGATCTTAATGGCGGTATTTTGGACACTTTGAAGATATTTCAGTTGATAGGCATAAAGATTGGTGTAGATGGCATTGCAGAAATCAAGTCTGGAAATGATGAGAATAAGTATTGAGGTCTTCTGGTTTGCACTATATGAGAAGGATGGATTACACAGAACTGGCAGAAGGCCATGAAGGTACTCATGGAGCTGATCTGTCTATCAAAGGAGAGTTGTGTGTCAAGAGTAACACCCATATAGTTGAATGAGTTGGTAAGTTTGATTGGTGCACCATCAATAAATAGTGAAAATGGTTGGAGAATTTGAACTGGTAGTGAGCCAAGTGGTTGAAGTTTATTTGGTATTTAATATGAACTGATTGCATGTAATCAACAAAGAATAATGATTTCATTAGCAAAGTGTACATTTTAAATATGCATTCCTATTTAAAATTAATGCAGTCGTGACATTTTGTAGTAACTTATTTCAGTGTGCATCAGGTTTACTTGATATGCAAGTCAAAATTATCTTAATCTGCAATATTGCATTCAGTGTGCTTAATACATGCTAATAAAAATTTCCACAGCCTTCATAGTTCATGACTATTGATATTCCTAAACATGTATTTTATTTCTTTTTTTTAACATTTATATTCTGTCTATCACATTTTCTGAGTGGACTACCCTACATCATCAAATAAAAGAGAACTTTAAGCCGGCATCACGAAATACAAACTACAGACCTACAGTACATTTAACCAAAGGCCAGCAGTCCTAAAGTCAAGGATGAGTCTCAAGCTGCAACTCAATAGGTAAGGTGTCTCACAGTAGTAGTGGTGGCGCAATAAAGAAAGCACAGCATCTAATATATTCCAGATGTACTTGCCCAAAAGGTAGAACAAGAAAGAAGCCCTCATCCTGGCACCACAATACATGCATTGCTGATAATGCAAACACTGCAGCTTTTAAACAGCATCACTTCTTTCTTGTATTTGCTCTGCTTCTTGATTGGGAAGCAATGCTGTGATCTGAGACTTGGGGGTATGTTTACTAAACTGTCCTAATGTTTCCAGCGCTAGTTGCAGCGATAATGTGAAGAATGCCATATAAGGAGTGGGCGTTCCAGTCCTAAGGTAGCAAGAATATGTATCACGCAATAGTGAGCGCCTTAGCACGTCAACGCGCGTTAACCCTAAGTACATGCCAGCGCAGTGATAGAAGCTGTAATAATGTAGCCCACTGGTTACTGCAACGACGGTGGAGGCAGAGGTCATGGGTTTCATCCCACAGTAGTGTGATCTAAAAAGACTGTCTGAAGCATTTTCTTTTAATTTAAATCAGTGCTGCCAGCAAAAACACCCTCACAGTGGTGTAACCTAAGGTGCCTCATAAGGCGCCCTATAAGGCGCCCCATAGGTCACATTATAAAGTGCCCTGTCTGCCAAGGCACCCTATAATGTGCCCTATGGAGCGCTGTATAGGGCACCTTATAGGGCGCTTTACAGGGTGCCTTATAGTGCGCCTATGAGGCACCTTAGGCTACAGCACTGTGAGGGTGTTTCTGCTGGCAGCAGTGATTTAAATTAAAATAAAATGCCTCAGACAGCCTTTTTAGATTACACCATCACAGGATTGAACCCATGACCTCTCCCTACAAAGTCATTGAAGCAACCAGTAGGCTACATCTCTATACCTACTACCACACTGCTGGCTGGCTACAGAAAGACTGCAAGTCACCACCCAAACTATCTGCTGTGGTTACCAGGATAGGGTAAAACCCACCCATACCCATGATGCACTGCACATGCAGATCTGCAGTCTACAGCTGATCACATAATGGGGTATGCACCCCCACAGCACCTAGGCCTGGTAGGGGGAACCGACCGTGTGTTTTACTGGCACAGAGTAGCTACAGACCATGACATTGTGCGGGTCCTGAGGCTGAGGTGGGGTACTCAGCACCAGGTCCGCAGCCTGGCTTGGCTGAGATGGGCTGTGCTGAAGGTCCCCATCAGTGTCAGTGTGTGATAGGTAGTCCTTGCAGACACACCTAGGATACACCTCTGTCAATCTGTATTTCCCAGTCACATCTAGCCCTTGTGGACTATGATGCACCCAGAATAGTGCATATCCTGTGTGGGTGCAATGGTCACATGTTATAGGTGAAGGGGGGTGTTTGGACCCAAAAGTGGATTAAGTAGCACCACCCAACCCACCCTCTGTGGCTCAGGGTGGGGGGGGGGGAAGAAAAAGAAGATATTCTTCCGCAAATGGACAACCAGAGGAGAGCAGCGGAAGTAATGACCACAGCCTACCAGGTGATAGATAAAATTCTTTATTAAGGACCCAAAATAAATAATAAAGAATTTTATCTATCACCTGGTAGGCTGTGGTCATTACTTCCATTGCTCTCCTCAGGGTGGGGGGGACAGGATCTCCCACCAAAAGATCCACATTGTACATCTCTTCAATGGTGGCAGTAAAAAGGACCATCAACCCCAGTCCTGCTGGGGAACAGGCACCCTACAGGGCAGTCGATGCAGATCTGTATGTATCACATAAGGCAATGGCAGACAGGTAGAATGCTGGAGAAGCTCAGCTGCCCACCACCACTATCTGACATTCACCAGCAGAGGGCACAGTCAGTCTCCACCCACTGCACCCTGCAAGGTGTTCCAGCCATACACATGCTAACTGCAGACAGTCTGCTAGCTAATACATAGTGCATGTTCCTGGAGGAACTGTGTGCACCTAAAAATGGGATGCGAGCACACACACACCAAGCAGGTATGTCAGTGATTGGGACCCAGAAAAGAGAACCCATAAATATCACTTGAGAGAAATGCTGCATAGCACTATGGGGGAACCCTGTGACACTGTGGCCACCCTGTCCGTACCTGGTGGTGGTCGGGCACTACAATGTCCCAGCCATTGCCCTATACCCTGTGCAGATGCACCCTACCCAGGCCACCCTGTCCGGGCCATACCCACAGTACCTTGCTCCTCATTATGCACATTGGCAGACTAACACTGGAAACAGTGCAAGCAGTGTGGGCTCAGTAAGGTGTGGACAGCCACAACACACTGGATAGACATAAACACACTCCCACACCTATGCCAGCATTGTGCAAATATGGAGGTTTGTGGCAGCCCTGGCTGCCTCACCAGTCCTGGGCACAGTGTGGGCATTGCTATGGTAAGCAATACTGTTGGGGTCACTCCCCGGGGTGGTAAACACTGTCAAAAGCAATAACTGAAACACACTCCACAGATATCAGAAAGGTTGCTATGATGAATCTCTATCAACAAATCGTGTTTAACTTAGGATTTGTTATCTGACATTAATCATAGCAACCTTTTGATGTATGTGGAAAGTGTTCCCAAGTTTAGGACGCATTGCTAAGGTATGCAGGTGCCAGTATTGAGAGATGCTACTCCACGCAGGGCCCAACAGCCTGACTCTCCATGAGGCTTTGGATAGTGGAGCCTGTATGTGTGGGTGGGTGTGCCCCTGTTGGCCACTGCTCTAGGGCAGAGGCTCCCAACTCCAGTCCTGGTGGGCCAAACACTGTTCAGGTTTTCATTCTGTCCCTAATGAATATGCATGAGGTACATTTGCATACAATGGGGCGGTGCATACAAATGCAGCACAGGCATATTTATTAGGGACAGCATGAAACCTGAATGGTGTTTGGTCCTCCAGGACTGGAGTTGGGAAACTCTGCTCTAGGGATTGCACATGTTTATGGTGTCTGTGCTCTGTAGGGTAAAATATAGGCATTTCAGGCATGTTTATTCTATCTGCAATAAAGGTTCCGTCTTTACTACCATGGTTTAGTGCTGGGTAAAATATGGGGACAAGGTTGGCAGGAGCCACAGCTGGGACTTGAACCTGTGACCTTCTGCCCCTGAACACACTGGCTGTGTGTACCGCACCAAGCTGTTGCCATAGGGGGAGGTCATTCCCTGGGGATACCATGACTGTTCGTCAGGCAGAACTTGTCTGTTACAGTGCACAGCACCCACCTAAATGGGGCTTGGCCGTGGTCTGGTGTGCACAGATGCCACTGCCCCCTCTGCCATCAACACCCCTCCGCCACCATGCTGACATGCCCTTATGCCAGTGGTGCTGTTTGGTGCGCAGTCCCAGGCCATCCAGTGTGCTAGTAGGCAGCTGTCTATGGTGTGGGTTGTCAGGTAGAGGTGCCTACATGGACATGCACGCTTCCCCCCGGCACCGCCTGCCAATGTTCTGTGCCCTTGGGGGTATCTGCTGGGTAATATCCCCTGTGAAACTGTGGGACACACACTCATGCCCATGTTGGACCCTCATCAGTTGCTGTCTTGCTGCTTTACAGTTTTGGCATTCCTTTGTGCCACCTAGGCATCTGCCTAGTCTGCACTGTGCCCCATCTGGACCACAGCATAACAAACCTGCTCAATATAAAGGAGAAAACCCTGCTCATCGCTATTTCACTGTGGGATCATTCACTTTTTAGGGGGACAGAACATAGCCCTTTCCAAACATGATATCTTCCTTTTTATGCTTTGTCAGTAGTGTTGCTTTATGTTTATCATTAGTAGCACTATTGGCCAGCTTGATTATCGGGATTTGAAATGTGGTTCTGATCATTTAATATGTTTATTTGCCTTTTGGTTCCTGCACATGTATCATTACTATCACTTTCCTGGGTTTCCCTGGCTTTGCTGTACATTGCTGACTAAAATGGTTTCTCTCTCCTGCAAATGTGCCTCTAGCGCAAGGTTTTCACTGGTGCTAATTTTCAGAGCTTCATTTCACGGCATTAGTGTGAATGGGGCCTCTTCCCGCCTACTCTCCTCCCATTGGCCCCTCATCTCTGCCCCTAGGGAGCCTTACTCCGCCCTCTGGGGAGCCTTCCTCCACCCTCTGCGCACCTTAATGCCACCACAGACATTATCGCGCGATACGTGACTTTCTCCATGGTAAAGTGCCATTATCGCACGAGAACGTCATGTATCCTGCGATAACGTCAACACTGCTACGTTAAGACGCTTTAGTAAACATACCCCTTGGTGTCTGTTGTCTACAGCCTGTAATCATCCACCACCAGATGTAATTCATTTAGCTGTCAAGTCCAAACAGAGTGGGCTATGGTAATCTGGTACTAGAAACAAAAATACTTGCAGCACTTTTGGAAAGTCAGTATAGTTAAGAAAGGATTTTAGTCTTCATAAGAAGCAAACCGCAAAAAAGGAAGACTTTACAACATATATAATCTGTGCAGTCATTGAGAAATACGGGTCTAAGGTGATACCAACTGAGTTGGCTTAACCATTAGGCAAGACTTGCAGGTCACCTAGTTTGGGAGCTTCAGGGTAGGGGTGGGGAGGCAGCAAAGAGCAGATTCAATCAACGCAAAACTGTAAGTCCTGACAGTCATGTAAACATAATAGTCATCAGCATATACTTTAAACTGAAGGGAGGGTGAATAATTTTCAAATAGCCCCTACAGTATATCTCTATATAGAGAAACAGAGAAACATGACGGTAGAAAAAGACCACATGGCCTATCTAGTCTACCCTTTCATATCCACTACAATTTATTCATTTATTTATTTAACCAATTTATATACTCCAATGCTCCCAATAATTTGGATCAATGTGGTTTACAAAATGATACAAAACATAAAAATGCAGTAAAAAAGAAACAATACAATAACATCCACAAAGCAAATAACCATGTTTCAATCGTGTCCTAAATGATACCATAAAGGACACAGATTTCAAAGCCAAAGGCAATTTAGACCAGAGCTCCACAGCTTTATATGGCAAAGTATACATAAAACCTTTCTTACTAATCACCCCCTGACATGAAGGAAACAACATTTGTGCCTCCAGAAGCCATTTGGACCTAACTCCTATCAAAGGTAAAACAAGAAAAGCAAAATGGACAGAGACACTGTCATTAAAAAATCTAAATAATAACACATAAAGCATGAACAATATTCTCTCTGAGACTCGACGCCAATGAAGCTGCCTAAAGAATGGGAAAACAGACGTAAACTTGGGAACCCCAAAAACCATCCTAGCAGCCATATTCTGACATACTTGCAACTTTCAAAGCTGTTGCTCTGAACAATTCAGCAACATCAAATTGCTATAATCCAGAAATGCCAACACTATATTATGTACCAACACCTGAAAATAATCTACCGCAAAATACAGCTGAAGCCTTCTAAGGTGAGACAATTGTTAAAAAGAGCAAGACATAATCGAGCTAACATGCACACCCCATGTTAATTCCTCATCCAACAAAACCCCCAGCACTCATGGGTTCCCTAACAAGATTCAATCAAGTAATCACTGTCAACAAGAATTCTGGAATAGAACTGCCACTATAAAAACAGAGCACCTTGATCTTATCCACATTCAGCTGAAAATGGAAATTAACCACCTATCTGTGCATTAACAATAACACATCATTCATCTGTGAAAAATAATCTAAGCAATTCCTAGGAAATGAAACCAACAAAAAAATATTGTCCACATAAACATAAAACTGCATATCAGCACTAGCCAGAATCCAACATGATACCATCAATACATTAAACAAAACTGGAGACAAAGGTGATCCCTGAGGTACCCCACAATCTAATCTCCAAAAACCAGAGCATTTGTTATTATGTTCCACACAGTATATACGATGGCACAAAAAAACCTTAAACCATTACAAAACACTCCTGATATGCCAAAATAGTCCAAAACAGCCAGTAAGTATATCATGATTGGCTATGTCAAATGCAGCACTTAAATCAAACTGCCACAACGCTATGTCCCTTCCTTTTGCTAAGGCACTATTAATCTCGGAAAGAAGAACACCCGGTATTAATTCCACATTATGCCCTTTCCAAAATCCAAACTGTGAGGAATGTAAACAGTCAAAATCATCTAAATACTGGCTAAATTGTCCATCAACCAAGGCTTCCAGCACCTTCAAAATTAGACAAATACTAGCTATGGGACGAAAATTGGATGCCTCGGTTAAATTACCTTTACCATCTTTCGGAACAGGCGCCAAGACAATCTCTCCAATTTCTTCAGGATAACACTCATCAGCCAGTAATGCAGTAAAAAGTTCATGAAGCCACAATTTAAAGGAGAATGGTGCTAAACAACAAAACCAGTGGACACAAATCAATGTAAGAAAAACAATAGTTCCCTTTTTCCTTTAGAGATCTTCTGAGTCTATCCCATTCTTTTTTGAATTCAGTCTCTACTACTTCCAGTGGAAGACTATTCCATGCATCTATCACTATTTCCGTAAAGAAATATTTCTGCATATTACTCCTGAGTCTATCCGTTTTGACCCTCATCCTATGTCCCCTTGAAGTAGAGCTTGCTTTCAATCAAAAGAGGCTCTCATCTTGTGCATTTATGCCACAGAGGTATTTAAACATCTCTATCATATCTCCTCTATCCCACTTTTCCACTAACATATACATATTAAGATCTTTAAGTCTGTCTCCATATGCTTTATAATGAAGACCACTAACCATTTTAATAGCCATCTTCTGCACTGGCTCCATTCTGTTTATATCCTTTTGAAGGTGTAGTCTCCAGAATTACACACAATACTCCAAATGAGGTTGCACTAGAGACTTATACAGAGGTACTATCACCTCCTTTTTTCTGCCTGCCATTCCTCTCCCTGTTCATCCAAGCATCCTTCTGGCTTTCACCATTACCTTTTTCTATCTGTTCAGCCTCTTTAAGATCATCAGAAGCAATCACGTCCAGGTCCTGCTCTTTTTTCTTGGACAGAAGTACTTTACCCCCTACACTGTACCACTCCCTAGGAGTTTTGCAGTCTAAATACATGACCCTGCATTTTGTAGCATTAAATCTCAGTTACCAAATTCTTGACTATTTTTCAAGCTCAGTTAAATCCCTCCTCATGTTATCTAGTCCTTCCTGAGTGTCTACTTTATTGCAGATTTTACCTGACAGCTTTTCTTCAGTATCTCTAACAAAGATGTTAAAAAGAATCAGACCAAGCATAGATCCCTGTGGCACACCACTGGTAACCTCCCAATCAGTAACTTTAGGGTCAATCCCTAGGGTGCTCAGTTTGTTTTTAAATCACCTGTGAGGAATTCTATCAAAGGCTTTACTGAAATCTAAATACATCACATCTAAAGCCTCTGGTGAATCCATGCTGCATTGGATCCTGCAATCCATCAGACTCCAGAAACCTCACTATTCTCTGTTTTAGGAGCATTTCTAATAATGTACTCACCACAGAGTTTAGATTAACTGGCCGGTAGTTTTCAACACACCTTTGTATAAAGGGACAACATGTGCCTTTCTACAGTCCTCTGGGACAACTCCTGACTCTAAAGAAGTATTGGAAAGTTCAGTCACTGGAGCCGCTAGAATATCCCCAAGTTCCTTCAATATTCTTGGATGTATCCCATCTGGACCCATCGCTTTGTCTACTTCTAGTTTTGCTAGTTCCTCACAAACACAGTCTTCTGAAAATCGTTCAAGATTTCTGTCAGTTCTGTTCCTATTTGTGGGTGTTATCTGAGGTCCTGCTCCTGGCCTTTCATCTGTGAAATCAGAGCAAAAATATTTGTTAAGCAATTAGACTTTATTCTCATCAGCTTCTACATATTCCTCCCCTTCACTCTTCAGTCTGACAATACCATATTTTTCCTTCCTTCTCTCAATAACATATCTGAAAAATGTCTCATCCCCCCATTTTATTGCATGGCTATTTCTTCTTTTTTTTGTATCTTTGCTTTTCTGACTACTTTCCTAGCTTCTCTAAGTTTTTGTAAAAATAGATGACTGTCTTCCTCTCTTTGTGATCTCTTGTATTTTATGAAGGTCTCCCCCTTTTTCTTCACCTTTTCAGCTACTTCTTTTTAGAGCTATAGCAGCCTCCTTTTCCTTTTACATTTACTTACCTTTTTAACAAAAAGATTTTCTGGCCTTAAAATATTGTCTTGCAGTTTTGCCCTTTACTTTTCCACATCCCCCAGCTTTTCCCATCCCACTAATGAAGACTTCAAGTTATCAATGTCCCTGCTTAATAAACATTACTAAGGGGTATGTTTACTAAACTGTCTTAATGTTCCCGGCACTAGTTGCAGCGATACTGTGAAGGATGCCATATAAGGAGTGGGCGTTCCAGTCTTAAGGTAGCAATTGCGGGTTATCGCGCGATAAAGTGTGCCGTGTCCATTATGGCGCGATAGAGGGAGCCGCACACGTTACCGTGTGTTAACCTTAACTTCGCGTGCTGACCTGCAAACACAGCAATAGAGGTGTAGCACACTGGTTAATACAATGACTGATAAAACAGGGGTCATGAGTTCCATCACCCAGTGGGCTTAATGAGTAAGGCTGTCTGAGGCATTACCCTTTACTTTAAATCAGTGCTGTCGAGGCATTTTCTTTTTTAATTTAAATTAGTGCTGCCAGCAAACACATCCTCACAGTGCCGTAACCTAAGGTGCCACAGATCAAACCCATGACCTCTGCCTCCACAGTCAGTGAAGTAACCAGTGGGCTACATCTCTGTAGCTACTAACAAACCCCTGGCTGGCTACAGAAGGACTGCAGGTCACCACGCAAACTGTCTGCTGTGGTTACCCACCCGTACCCATGATGCACTGCACATGCAGATCAGCAGTCTACAGATAATAACAAGATGGGGTATGCACCCCCACAGCACTTCGGCCTGGTAGAGGGAACTGACCGTGTGTGTTACTGGCACAGAGTAGCTACAGACCAACACATTGTGGGGTACTGTGCTCACCCTGAGGGCGAGGTGGGGCGCCCAGCACCAGGTCCGCAGCACCTGACTTAGCTGAGATAGGCTATGCTGCAGGTCGCCATCAGTGCCAGTGTGTAATTAGGTAGTCTTTGCAGACACACCTAAGATACACCTGTGTCCATTTGTATTTCCCTTTCACGTCTAGCCCTTGTGGACTATGATACACCCAGAATAGTGCATATCCTGTGTGGGTGCCATGGTCACATGACTTAAGTGAAGGGGGGTGTTTGGACCCATAGGTGGATTATCTAGCACCACCCAACCCGCCCTCTGGGGCTCAGGGTGAGGGACAGGATCTCCCACCAACAGATCCACATTCTACATCCCTGCAATGGTGGTAGTAGAGGGGACCATCAACCCCAATCCTGCTGGGGAACAGGCAGCCTACAGCGCAATCAATGCAGATCTGTACACATCCATAAGGCAATAGCAGACAGACGTAGGCCTTGAAATGCTCAGCTGCCACTCACCACTATCTGACAGTCTCCAGGCCCTGCATGGTGTTCCAGCCATACACATACTAACTGCAGACAGTCTGCTAGTTAGTCCATAGTGCATGTTCCTGGAGGAGATGTGTGTACCCAAAACCGGGATATGAGCACACACACCAAGCAGATAAGTTAGTGATTGGGCCCCAGAAAAGAGAACCCATAAATATCACTTGAAAAAAAATACTATATAGCACTATGGGGGAACTTAACAATGCCGTGGTCACTGCTCAGTCAGGGTGAGAGTGACCTCCCAGGGGGACATGCTGTGGCCACCCTGTCCATGCAGGTAGTGGCCGGGCACTACAATGTCCCAGACATTGCCCTATGCACTGTACAGATATATCCTGCCCAGGCCACCCTGTCCGGGCCATACCCACAGTACCTTGCTCCTCATTATGCACATTGGCAGGCTAACACTGGAAACAGTGCAAGCAGTGTGGGCTGAGTAAGGTGTAGGCAGCCACAATACACTGGATAGACAGACACACACTCCCACACCTAGGCCAGCATTGTGCAAATATAGAGGCTTTTGGTAGCCCTGGCCACCACACCAGTCCTGGGCACAGTACCGGCATGGCTATGGTACGCAATACTGTTGGGGTCACTCCCTGGGGTGGTAAACACTGTCATAAACACTGAAAGAAACCAAAACTGAAACACACTCCACAGATATCAGAAAGGTTGCTATGATGCAGCTCTATCAGCAAATTGTGCTTAACTTAGGAATTGTTATCTGCCATTAATCATAGTAATCTTTTGATATATGTGTAACGTATTCCCAAGTTTAGGGCGGCATTGCTAAGGTATGCCCAGTGCTAGTATTGGGAGAGGCTGCTGCACACAGGGCCCAACAGCCTGACTCTCCATGAGTCTTTGGATAGTGGAGCCTGTGGGTGTGGGTGTTTATGCCCCTGTTGGCCACTGCTCTAGGGCAGAGGTTCTCAGCTCTGGTCCTGATGTGCCAAACACTGTTCAGGTTTTCATGCTGTCCCTACTGAATATGCATGAGGTACATCTTCATACAATGGGTGCGGCGCATACTAATGCAGCACAGGCATATTTATTAGGGACAGCATGAAACCTGAATGGTGTTTGGTCCTCCAGGACTGCAGTTGGGAAACTCTGCTCTAGGGATTGCACATGTTTATGGTGTCTGTGCTCTGTAGGGTAAAATATAGGAGTTTCAGGCATGTTTATTTTATCTGCAAAAAAGATTCCATCTTTATTACCACAGTTTAGTATTGGGTAAAATATGGGGAAAGGGTTGGCAGGAGCCACAGCTTCTCTGCCCTGGCCTTCACCCTCAACAGGGAGGATTGAAAAGAACACTCTGCGCACCTATCTGCTTCATCCTCTGTCCCAGGGCCATAAAATCACTTTTGACACACTCAGAGGGTTACATAGCAGTATCATTTGTGCCGATATGGATGAGCAAGATCGGATAATAGTCAGTAGACTTGATGAGTCTCAGCAAACTCTCTGTAATATCTCAGATTTTGGCACCTGGCAGACAGCAGACCTCTCTGGATATCAAGTCTGGTTGGCAGATGGATGCTTCAGTACCCCTCAGAAGAAAGTCACCAACCATCATCACCAGTTTTGCTTCCTTGTTTTCAGTGATTCCGTAACACTGGGAGGCTTGAGCTCTGGTTCTTCCCTTTCCTGGGATTCTTTCACCTCCTCCATTTCCAGGGATGCATACTGTTTCTTCAATTCAAGGGCTGGAGGAGTTGAATTGTTGATTCTGCAGGCTCTGATGACTCATATCCAGCTCTCTTCATTCTGTAGCCTCCCATCTTCACCTCTGTTAGAGAGCTTGGATGTTTTAAGAAGCATCTCATCAATGTACTTCTCACTGTCTTGAATGCTTCTCAGTCTTGCCACCTCTTCTCTGAGCTCCTCCACTTGTTTCATGAGGGCTTCAGCTTGCAGGCATCCTGCACATGGAACTGGAGCTTCAACTGTCATCGGGCTCTCTGTCTGGAAAGATGCAGAAGCTGTAACTGGGGCAGCAGCTTTGGTAATACAATTTTTCCCAGGCATCGTTCAGTTGGGGGAGCTTTGGTACCTTGCTTACAATGGAGACCTTGTTAGGAACATATACACACAACAGATATTATAATTTAAAGTAGGATGTTCAATTGTGCATTTTAAAGGATTGTTCTGGAAGGGGTGGTGTTGAAGTAATTATAATTGCTGAGTTTAGTAATCATAGTAATCAAACTCAAATGGGGGGGGGAGCACAAGGCTGAAAATGTGCCTAGGACAGTTAGTACCTTGCAGCAGCCCTGGATAACAAGGCAACAAACATCTGCAGGCAAAACTGATCAGTTTCACTTCTACAGAGAACTGATCAGGCTTGCTGCCATTATGGGAGTGACTGTCTAACAGCACCTCAGGTTTCTTTGGGGTAATTTTTCCAAATGGGTTAGTTTTGCGCATACATCAACAGTCATGAACCTTACTCCTAAGCCAAAGTATGTTGAGTATGATCTCAGTCTGTCAAATTTACACTAATGCTTGGTATAGTACTTGCATCATGCAAGGGGAAAGGTTTAGAGTGTGAAAATAGCTCTGAATATTCTGACAGCTTCCCAGTGGGTGTTTATTTATTTAATTTATTTAACAGGGTTTTTTTTATACCGCTTTATCATTTCAGTCAAAGCGATTTACATTGTAACTTAAACTTGGTAATGTATGAAACAGGGACATTGATAACTTGGCTTTTTCTCAGGCAATGGGGGGTTAAATGATTTGCCTAAGGCCACAAGGAGTGCTAGTGGGAATCGAACCCTGGTCTTAGTCAAGGTTATATCTTGCAAGACAGGGAACTTCTGTTTGCAGGAAGCTGTCCTGATTAAGCATGAACAATATTTTTAGCTTGGATTAACCTGAAGCATGAAGAGGTTCATTCTGTACAGAGAATAGCGGTGATGGACATCCTTTTTGGATGTCCATCACTGCTATTTTCTCCCCTGCCAGCCCCAGCTAATGCTTCCATGTATGAGCAATGCGTTTGAATGGGGAGGCCTAGACAGGGGCAGGAGGGGATGTTTCTGAGACAGATCAAGAGCAGGGCATGGGCGGGCCGCAACCCTGGACATGCAGGACTGATTCTGAGGTCGGCCCTGTGAACATAGAAGGGGGATCATGCCACCGGGCCTAATCAAAAAGGTAGAGGGGTCAAGTAAGTTCCCCACAGCTGGACTCTGGTCATGGGAGGCTGGATCGTGGGTCCAACTGCGGGGAAAGAAGGAAATCAGTGGCGGCTGGCATTTGTGGCTCCTGAATGGAGCTGTGGTGCCATGGTGATGGGACTCCATGGCATTGTGGCTCTATTCAGGAGCCTGACTAAGGTAGCAGGGCATGTGGCTGGGCGTGCAGGCTGATCAGAATTGGGTCCTGGCCCGGCCTGTACTTTCAGGCCATAGACCCGATTCTGATCCCGTAGGATCAGAATCGGGTCTACCTCTGAGCGTCCCGATTCTTATCGGCCACACAGAGGTCTGGACAGGCAGATTATAATGTGCCTCCATGTGTTTAATTCGAACTATAACATGTAGATATAGACAAAGCAAAAGCATGACATGGAGTGATAAGGCAAAAGAATATATAATGTGGCAGTTTTTTTCCTAATAAAAATAGATGCAGTGATTAAGCAAAATAAGGGATTTATGGAAGACTGCTCAGGTTTGTGGGGCCCATGGCTACGTTCCTAAAGCTTTAGCAGACTTTGTTATGGTATAACTCATGAGATATGCCATACTGGGTCAGACCAAGGGACCATCAAGCTCAGTATCCTGTTTCCTACAGTGGCCAATCCAAGTCATAAGTACCTCTCAGGTCCCCAAAAGATACACAGATTCCATGTTGCTTGTCCAATGTGTAAGCAGTAAATTTCGTCAGGAACTCATCCAAACCTCTGGACCTTTCCTGCAGGGACTCATCCAATCCTCTTTTAAACCCAACTACACTAACAGCTTTTACTATATCATCTGGTAACAAATTCCAGTGTTTATGCGTCGAGTGAAAACATATTTTCATCGATTAGCCTTAAATGTGCTACATTATGGTTTCATTGGGGTAGTTTACTAAACCACGGTAACATAGCAGCGGCTATGTTAACGCGCAATAAGTAATGTTAACACGCGCTAACGTTACCAGATGCAACGTTAACGTGCGTTAATGTCTCCAACCGCGGTAAGTCCTGCAGAGGGTGGAGAGAGGGCAGAGAGAAGGGGTCAATTGGCGGGGAATGGGTGGGGAGTGGGCATGGAGAGGCTCCTGCTACACTAACGCGGGGAACTGAAGGACCGAACATTACCGCAAGTGAAAACCTGTCGTTACATACACATTTGCAGGAGAGAGAAACCATTTAAGTGTCAGCAATGTACAGCATAGGCAGGAAGCCCAAAAAAGTGATAGTAGTGCTACATGTGCAGAAACAGCATAGTGCCCAAGTATGAAAGGGCACAATGGTGATGCTCCAAATGGGGCCTAGGGGGCTGCAGGTGGGACATGCAGTGGGATATATGGGATACACAGTGGACTAGGCAGATGCTTAGGTGGCACATAGGAATGCAGAAACTGGAAATCAGCAAGACAGCAACTGACCAAGTTCAAACATGCCAAGGAGTCTGTGTCCCACAGTGTCCCATCCAGGGCACATTACCCAGCAGGTACCCCAAAGGGCACATAATATTGGCAGATGGTGCTGGGGAGAAGTGTGGATTTCTATGTAGGCACCCCTACCCCAGACCCACACCCTAGGCAGCCGCCTACCTGGACAATGGATGGCCTAGGACTGCGCACCACCAGCATACGGGCATGTCATCATGGTGGGGGAGGGGTGCTGGTGGTGGAGGGGGTAGTGGCATCTGCCCACAGCAGACCAAGGCCAAGCCCTTTTCAGGTAGGTGGCATGCAGTGCAACAAACAAGGTCTGTCTGATGAACAGTCATGGTATCCCCAGGGACTGACCTGCCTCTGTGGCAACAGTATAGTTCAGTACACACAGCCAGTGTGTATTGGGGCAGAAGGTCACAGATTCAAGTCCCAGCTGTGACTCCTGCAGACCATGTCCCTACATAGCACATACAACATAAACATGTGCACTCCTGAGAACATCAGCCAAAAAGAGCACAAACACCCACACACACAGGCTCTACTACCCAAAGCCTTATGGAGAGCCAGGCAGTTGGGCCCAGCATGGAGCAGCAGTTACCACCAAAGTACTACTACTAGCACCTGCATACCTTAGCAATGTCTGCACTGTGCTCAGGACTAGTGTGGCAGGCAGGGCTGCCAATCACCCCTATCTTTGCACAATGCTGAAATAGGAGTGGGAGTGTGTTTATGTCTATCCATTGTTTTGTGGCTGCCTACTCCTCACTGGGCCCACAATGTTTACACTGTTTCTAGCGTTAGCCTGCCAATGTGCATAATGAGGAGCAAGGTATTGTGAGTATGGCCCAGACAGGGCGGAATGGGCAGGATGCATGTGCACATGGTGTGGGGCAATGGCTGGCACATTGTAGTGCCCCACCACCATCTGCATGGAAAGGGTGGCCACAGCAGGTCATGTTGGGAGGTCACTCTCACTCTGACTGAGCAATGACCATGGTATGTCTAGGATTCCACATAGTGCTATATAGTGTTTTTCTCACATGATATCTGTATGTTCCCTGTTCTGGGGCCCAATCACTGAGATACCTGCTTGGTGTCTGTGCTTACATCCCACTTCTGGGTGCACATAGTTCTTCTGGCAACATGCATGATGGACTGGCTAGCGGACTGTCTGCAGTTAGCATGTGTATGGTTGGAACACCTTGCAGGGTGCAGCAGGTGCAGACAGACTGTACTCTCTGCTGGTGAATGTCAGATCGTGGTGGGGGGTCAGATGAGCTTTTTCAGGCCTATTGCTTTTCTGCCAGTGCCCTTGTGACAAGTATAGATCTGCATCAGCTGCCCTGGACAGTGCCCTTTCACCAGCAGGACTGGGGTTGCTGGTCCCACAGCCCTTCATCATGTCCCTTTACTGCCTCCATTGCAAAGATGTAGAGTGTGGGTTTGTTTGGGGCAGATCCTGTCTACCACCTTCATCCAGAGAGAGAGGTTTGGTAGGTGGTGCTACATAATCCACATTTGAGTCCAGATACCCCCCCCCCCCTTACTTTTATAACATGTGACCATGGCAACCACACTGGATATGCACTATTCTGGGTGCATTATGATCCACAAGGGCTAGACATGACTAGGGCCTCCAGATGGACACAGGATTATTTTAAGTGTGTCTGAAAGGACTACCTGTCACACACTGGCACTGATGGGGACCTGCAGCAAAACCTATCTCAACCAATTCAGGTACTGCGGACCTGGTGCTGGGCACCCCACCGATCCCTCAGGGTGAGCACAGAACCCGCCCAATGTCATGGTCTGTAGCTACTCTGTGCTAGTAACACACACGATCATTTCCCCCTACCAAGCTGAGGTGCTGTAGAGGTGCATACCCCATCTGGTAATCAGATGTAGACTGCTGTTCTGCATGTACATTGCATCATGGGTACTGGTGGGTTTACCCTATCCTGGTAGCCACAGCAGACATTTTATGCGGTGACCTGCAGTCTTTCTGTAGCCAGTCATTACTTTGATAAAAGACATAGAGGTGTATCCCACTGGTTAATACAATGCCTTCCTAAGCAGTGGTCATGGGTTCAAGTCCTCTTTGTTCTCCCTTTTTTATGCCTGTCCTACACAACTACTTGTCATTCCTGTAACAGTCATATCTCTGCAGATCTGTGCTGCCCAGCACATAATACCCTCATCACAGTTGCCAACCATCCTTCTGTCCGTCTATCTGTGTCTGTCAGCTGTGTAGCGTCCTGTCTTCATGTGCAGCCTGCTACCCCATGTCTGCACTGGTACCCCTTTCTGCATTGTGGCTCTTCATGCTTGTGTCTGCTCTGCATGGCACTGCTACTCCTCTGTCCTCCTATCATTGCAAATATCTTGCCACCTCTACCTCCACTGGAGGACACGTATTCCCATCCTCTTCTACTCACTGTCATTGTAGCACTTTACATTGCCAGCACCCTGTGTATTGGTACAGCTGCCTCCAATATGTTTGTCCATTTTACCGGCTGCCACATCGGCTGCACACAGATTTGGCAGGTCCATCAGCTCCCACCTCTACTTCCTTCCATCACTTGTCCATTGCCTTTCCTTGGTGCTCTGTGCAGTGTTAGGGTTACATCTGTTTTTTGGCCTTACATTTCATGCTTGTCAACTTGGGGCACCTTATTGCCCTTGGGCACCATATCTTAGGTCAACTTAACATCCTTAGGGCACCTTATAAGGCACCTTAGGTTAAGGCACTCTATAAGACACCTTATGGTGCCTTATAGAGTGCCCTAAGGCGCCTCATAAGGCGCCTTATAAGGCACTTGATAAGGCAACCTATAAGGCACCCTATAAGGCACCTTATAAAGCGCCTTGTCAGCCTTGTAATGTGCTTTGTTTGTCAGCTTTAACGTGCAATGTCCCGTTAACGTGCGCTAACTGGCCAAAGCGCCCTTTACCGTGCGCTAAACAGCCATTGCTACCTTGACACCGGTATGCCCACTTCCTTATATGGCATTGCTCACGTTAACGCTGCACTTAACGCCAGTAACATTATGGCGCTTTTGTAAACATACCCCATTGTGTATCTCCTAGCTTTTCTACTTTTTGAAGGAGTAAACAACCCGTCTCCATTTACCTATTCCACTCCATTCATTATTTTATAGATTTCTATCATATCTCCCCTCATCCGTCTCTTTTCCAAGTTAAAGAGCTCTAACTCTGTGTATGCTGTGTTCTCATTTCATCTCTCTTGTTTCTGGGACCAGAGATAGGAAACTAAAGGCCAAGGAAGGATTCCTGTGTTTGTTGCCCCTGGCTAGGAATTTGTTACATGCAACAGCTACCAGCAGAACGTTAGTAAACATGCCCTTAAGGTAGCCTCCTCCACCACAATCTCAACATCTGGAATCTTATTTCTCATTCTATGGGCATTAATAAACACTGCTTTCCAGATGTTTCCCCATTTACTCTTTCTTAAAGAGTTATTTAACTTTTTCTTACCCATCACAATGAATCTAGTTTACAGCACTCTTCATTATGTTAGCCAGTTTGCTGTGGAAAACACTTTGACCCTTATTGAATACCATTTCTGCTCAACAGCCGTTGGAAAATCATCCCATGGCTCAGGAAATGAAAACTCTCAATGACACCGTCCATACAGCCATGAATTCACCTCAGCGTTTCCATTTCGATTTCCATGTAGTATGTAAAATATGCTGCCACACCTCTGTAATCTTCAAGGTATGCAATTCTTTAAGCAGCCTTATTTTTTTTATTTATGAAGTTTCAAAATACAATCAAGAAAGAACTCTCTAGTACAGAAAAAGGATGTGAGACTACATTAGATTACAAAACAGCAAAATGTGAAAAAAAGAAAAAATATATACAGTCAAACCTCGGTTTTCGTTTGCCCCGGTTTTCGTACGTTTCGGTTTTCGACGTCTTTTCTGACTGAGATTTTGTCTCGGTTATCGGATATCGCCTCGGTTTTCGTAAAGAATGTGGAATTAGGTGAGCCAGTGCTGCCAGATCTGAAAACCTATATACAACTCCTGAAGAAGTGTCATGGGATAGAAGGCAATACATACACCCTCGCGCTGGTCTGTATACACTGCCCGCCCAGTCCCGGCAGCACTACCCCCCGGACTCACCGATCGCGTGTTGAGAAGCGAAAGTCAGCTGAGCAACATCCTCGAGCCAGAGTCAGAGATGCAAGGATTGCACAGAGAGGAAGGCCCCGATCTCTCCACCGCCTGCCTGTTCTCTGGAGCGCCCCCTCAGGCTCGGAGGTAGCAGGGTAGCTGTCAATGTAAGCAGGAGATGTTGCATGAATGTGGGAGGCAGTTCTTTCTCTTGCAGGGTACGCTTGCAAATTGCTGTTGAGACGGAGTCAGTGATCAGATTACAGTGCCGTACAGTACAATATCTGTGTGTTTGCTGTCCTGTGGACGATCGGGCAGGTGAGAGAAGTGACAGGAGCTGGGTGTCTGGAACGGATTAATTGAATTTACATTATTTCCTATGGGAAATATTGCTTCAGTTTTCGTACGTTTCGGTTTTAGTCAGACTTGTTAGAACGGATTAATCATGAAAACCGAGGTTTGACTGTATAAAACTCACTTCTACTAGCCAACAAATGTGGAGGTAGTGGCAACTAAGAAATAGAAAATACAGTATCAAAGAATTATAGACAGTATATCAATAGTGATAACCAACCAGGTTAATACTATAAATAGTAGTTAGAGTGGTACAGGAGAGACTAATGGAGTATTAGACATTATCCTAGAACTTAAAAAGGAAGTCATATTCTTTGTTTGGAAAAAAATATAAATAGCAGACCTATTTTTAATCAAACATTTACAAGGAAACTTTAGAGAGAATAGAGGTTCCAGTTGCAAGACACTTGGTCTAAGAAGAAGAAATTCATGTTATCTTTTTTATGTTTCCTTAGTTAAATTCAGTTAAATAGATATAGAGTAATCACAGAAGGGTGTATTTCTTTTCTTGAAATACATCTTTAGAATCTAACTCTGTCTGAAGACAAAGCACAGATAACCATAAAGTAGCACGAACTACTGACTCAAAACAGAACTCTCCAGAAGCCATCTTATTCCTACTACACAAGTAATATGCCTTGGCAATATAGGATATTGACTTATTGGGTATAAGCAGAGCTTCCATCAAATACCTCCTAAACATTTCCTTGGCTGATATTAAACATGATGTAGGAAAATTATTCTCTTTGCTTAAGGCCATGCTATACTCCTGTAGAGATTTTAAATTTGCCACATGATCATTAGTCACTATTTTCATAGAGATGATAGCCTCCTGATTCTCCTTGACAATGGAGGCCTGTAACTTTTAAGCAACAAATGGATATTGTACAGAAAGGGCCATATTGAGTGAAGATATAGAGCCCTAAATCATCCCTAAGTAAACTGCATAGACCTTGGAAGCTGAAACACCAGAGTGACAGAAAAATCAGAGGGTAAACCCAGTCCTTGTTTGGGAGTTCCATCCACCATTCCAGAGAGATCCACTGGTTCTCCCGACACACTAGTCATTGACTTCTCACGGACATTTCTCCAAAATAAACTTGAAAGGAGGGCACCATGCAGTCAACCCTTCTCAAAAAGGACCATCACTACCTCCAACCTCCAACTGCATTACCCCTGAGTTGCCTTCCTGCAGCATCTGCCCACATGGGAGGGGGGAGGGAGAGATGTTTCTCCAGGGAGAGAGATGTCTCACAGTCTGAAGATGGTGCCCGGTTCACTGATCTTGGCATCGAAGTAGATGGACAAATCTCTGGATCTTCAGCCTGTGTAGCTCCATACACTGCAAGGTAATTCATCAGAACCTGGAGTGAGGTTGCTGGGCACTCAAGAGCTTACTCCCGGACTTCCCTTTACATTTTCTCATAAATAAGGCAAGGAGTACCATCGCTAGGCCACATCTTAGCCACTCCCCCTAAGCAGCCTTTTTTATCTTTGTGAAGGCACATTCCATAGAGTGCATCCAGGCCCCTGTGCATCCGATTGGAATGGGACACACAGAGGCAGACCCGATTCTGATCCCTTGGGGGCTAGATGTGCCCCGCGGGATCAGAATCAGATCTTGGCCTGTACATGTAGGACGGGACCCACTTTTGATCGGCCTGCACATACAGACCTCTGCCCGGCTAACTCTGCCAGGCTCCTGAATAGAGCCACGATGCCATGGCATCCCATTACCATGGCACCACGGCTCCATTCAGGAGCCGCAATCCCCAGCCACTGACCACATTTTTTGATATCAAGGTGGAATAAGTCCCCCGTCTAGTTTGCCGACCCTGGATGTACAGGGCCGACCTCAGAATCGGCCCTGTATATCTGGGGTCGAAGGCCACCCAAGACTTGCCCTCTCTCCACCTCCACACCCCCAACTAAGGGGTATGTTTACTAAACAGCGCTAACGTCACACCAGCGATGTTATCACGTGATACGTAATGTTATCGTGCGATACATAATGTTATTGCGTGATATTATCGTGCGATAACGTTACGTTTCTAGCGATAACGTCTCCGGTGGCGTTAAGGCACACAGAGAGTGGAGTAAGTGTCTCCAGAGGGTGGAGAGAAGGGGTCAATGGGTTCGGAGTGGGCAGGGAGAGGCTCCAGGTACACTAACACCGGGATTTTAAGACCAGAACATTACCGTGCTTGAAAACCTGGCATTAGAGGCACGATTGCAGGAAGAAGAAACCATTTCAGTCAGCAATGTACAGCAAAGGCAGGGAAACCAAGAAAAGTGATAGTAGTGATACATGTGCAGCAACAGAATGGTGCCCAAGTACGAAAGGGCACTACGGTGAGTCTGCAAATGGGGTACAGGGGGCTGCAGGCGGGAATGCAGTGTGGCATCTGGGGCACAGGGTGGACTAGGCAGATGCCTAGGTTGAACATAGGAATGCAGAAACTGCAAATCAGCAAGCCAGAAACTGACCAAGGTCAAACATGCCCACGAGTGTGTGTACCACAGTGTCCCAGGGGACAGTACCCAGCAGGTACCCCAAAGGGGTTCTTACAATGGCGTTCCTTTTCCTTTCATGTTTCTTGTAGCACTTTGTTTTTTATTATAAACCACTCAGATGCCTCGATGTTGGGCGGTATATCAAATGACGCAATAAAGATAAAGATTTACACGGGAAACTGCCCTAGTTACCCATGTAAATGCCATATCCAGGATTTTTGAAAGGCACCTTCAAAAATCCTGGATAAATCCCTAAAGCGCCCAGAGACTATGCGGTTAGCATCAGGGTGTATTAGGGGCATTCCAGGGCAGAGCAGAGGTGGAGGAAAGGGCTAACCAGGTAAGCACTGATTTTTGATGCTACCCACTTAGCCCTCTGTGCCTTATTTTATTTTATTTACATTCTCTTATATACCGCACTATTCTGCATCAGTGCAGTTTACATTGAACAAACTGAAATTACATTGAACAGGGCACTATAACTTGGAGATAACTATTTTACAGGGAACATGGGCTATGGAGGGTTAAGTGGCTTGCCCAAGACCACAAGGAGCACCTGTGGGACTAGAAACCCCAGTCCTTCCGGCCCAAGGTTGCTGTCCTCTAGTGGGATTTGAACCCCCAACCTTCTGGCCTGAAGTACCTTGCCCCAACCACTAGGCCACTCCTCCACTACTTAAAGATAGCTGAGATTTTTCCTTGCCTATCTTTAAGATGCAGGGGCTAAACAGGTAGCATCGGAAATTGGTTCTACCTGGCTAGCTCCTGCGGCTTCCGGATTGTGCTGCACGGCCTGGATTTTTCAATGACAGGGCCACATATGACCCCGGCATTTTAAATCCAGGTTAGATGGATGGCAGTTGGGCTATGTGCCAACACGGCGCATAGCACCTCCCAGATGAATATCGGGCCCTTTATCACTAATTTCATGTAGATCACAAGCAGTGTGTTCAATAATGTGGGTGCTTCAACCAGAAAAACAAAAGCTTGAGTATTTGCAGGATCTTACAAGCCTAGTTGTCAAATAAGGGACCATCAATGATGAAAATGCTTGATGACATTCTATGGATATTTTTAAACATTGCTTCTAAGATCTCAAATTTAATTCAAAGCCTGTGAGCCTCTAAAGCAGATCTATAATTCCTGGGGTTACATAATCAAAGTGAAACAAGTTTAGGATTATTCTTGCTGTAGCATTCTGAGCAATTTGAAATGCTTTAAGTATGGATCTTAACCATGTTTAACCCAAGTAGAAGTTAAGTATGAATGGTTGAGTTCCAAGTCCTTTAATACCCCTTTACATAGAGGTTTGCTATATATTTTCTGATATTGTTGAGCTACAGTGTTTTGTGATATCATACAAAGATGAAATGACCAGTCAGGAGGAAGTGTTTTCCTTCTGTTTCTGTGAGATCCATGGTTAAGAAATTTTGAGGGCAATTGTCAAAGCGATTTATATAAGTTTAAAGCAATGCAACAGCTTTAATTGTGTCTGAAAAATGACCTCCCTCAGTCTATGCATTGTTCTACAGTATCCACAGATTTAGCTGCCTTGGGAAGGGGAGATGTTTAAATTAAAAGAGGAAAAACACATTTAGGGAACCTTTTACTAGTGTGCCATTTATTTTTTTTTGCTTCTAATGTGTATTGTGAGTCAGAAATCAATACGTGTTAGGTGCCAGCACACTGCGTTAATTTATAGGGATGGAGCCAGCATGTACCTGACAGTTATCACACAGGCAAGCCCTTTAGTTCATGCTTCAGCCCTTCACAATTATCATGGATGCCACTTACTGAGGTGGCAGTAGGTACACCCATGCTAACTACAACAATGGCGATAAAGCTGCACTGCACCATACCCATGCTAACCACAAGGTGCCCACTCTTTGCCCAGACTCTTCCCCATTGCATTTGGTGTGATTAATGCAAGCTTCATTGCACAGTAATTGTCCTATCTGCATGATAACAACTACCACTGGCACAAGGAAGCAGTTAACATGCGATGAAATGAATATTACCAACATAATGCACCAGTAAAAGAGCCCCATAGATGAGTTTTTCCATGTAAGAAATACTTGCAAACAAAAACATGTGGAAATGTGTCAAGATAAAAAAAGTATCAAGAGATTTTATCCTGGGGCAATTTCTCCAAATGGATTAGTTTTGCGCATATCATGACAGTCATGAACCTCACTTCTAAGCCAGGGTATGTGGAGTATAATCTCAGTTTCTCAAATTTGCTGTTAATGTAAGGCCAGCGACGGCGGAGATGGCCCATTATTGGGCTGATGATGGGGATGGCTCCCAAGGAGGGATTTGTGGCTCGGCAGGGGGGAGGGTGGGGCAAGCCCAGGGTTAAGAGAGGGTGAAGAGGGCACGCTCCTTCTCTTTTCTGGCTGGCAGGCAAGCTTCCCATCCCATCCTGTTACAGCCCCAAGTCCTGCATCCCATCCTGTCATGGCCTCCTCACCTGATCCAGCCACCCACAGTCAAGCCGGCGGCCCGCAGCAGTGTCCCCCTCAGCATCTGACGGCAAGAATAGTGGAGACAGCCAAGCTGGAGAATGACAGGGTGGTACGGCGTGCTGGCCACATGACTCGGAGGTGATACCCCAAAGGGAAGGTCTGCAGTGGTAGCAGAAGCAGCAGAGAGAGAAGGCCACTAGCGGCAGGGCAAGGAAGGCCTCCAGCAGTGTGGCACCAGGACAGTGATGGTGGTCGAGCAGTCCATGGTGGTGTGGAGACCAAGTCAGAATGGGGGCTTCTCCAAGCATAGCCAGAGGAGTGGGCAAGGACAGCTGCTCCAACAATGCAGGAGAGTGGGCCTCGCAATGCAGAGCACATGCAGGGAGACAGAGCCCTGGCCTTAAAGGGCGACAGCCATGGCAGCACATAGGCTACTGCATTCCAATACTGTTGGGCTAATTAACACAGCCAGCACCGAGAAGGTCTTTAAAAACATGACAGCAGGGCGGGCAGGAAAAGAGAACACAAGTCAATGGAAGAAGAAGAGGTCCAGAAAGGACAAAAGTAAAGAGACGACAGGGAAGAAGTGGAGGATGGCAAATGGCCAAAAACAAAGCATGGCCAGAAAGGAGCAGAACCAGATGACTGCAAGAAAGTGATATTGCAGTATTGGAAGGGATTCCACAGCAGAGACAATGGAGGGAGCAAGCGGTCACCGGCCCCCTTTGGTGACAGCAAGGGGGTGCATGATGTTTTGAGCACAGTGAGGGCCCTGACTGCTGTCCACAATGTGGGACACATACAGGCCCTCCTTGGTTCACTGAAAGGAGCACAGGGTCTGTCACAGGAGCAGACAAGGCCTGCAGACCATCCAGTGCTGAGGGACACAGGAATCAACCCTGCATCGACACCCTGGGGATGGGAACAAAGGGGCGAGAACTCTCAGTTAATGGATGTATTATGGATTAATTTGGGGGCGACCCAGGGAGGAGGACCAGGGGAGTGGGGTGGCGGAAGGATTGTGGAAGGATGGGAGAAGAAGGGATGGAGGATTGCCTGGTAGATGAGCAGTTGCTCACTGTTTCTCAGGCAGCAGGTGATAAAGCAGGAAGCGAGAGGGTTACAGCAGTGGAGCAGATATGGGATGGGTGAGGTCCAGGCATGGGGAGGGGGGCAGAGAGGAGCAGACAAGCACGCTACAGCTGCTGCAGCAGTTAGCCCACCTAATAAGTATATATGAATCTGGGCATGGAGCAAACAGCGACAAGCAGCATGGTGCAGGCACTCACGCCACTGGTTGCAGACACAGCCACGGACCGACCTGCAGATTGGGATAGAGGACCCATCGAGGGCTCTCAGTCAGGGTCCCTGGATAAGGGGCTGCAGGAGGTGGTCAGTGGTGCTATGGCAGCCTCTGGGGAGGGCGATGGGCAGCTGGTGTATGAGGCTATGCTGGCAGATTACACCTGCCTTACTAGCGTGCTCGACAGCCACATGCCTTTAGCGCAGAAAGACAAAATCTGGAAAGGTGAATACATAGACATATTCACCCTGCTGGTGCAGCAGAGCAAAATCAATTGCCTATATAATTGCAAACTGGTCAGCCGGAAGGCAGATAACATACCAAGGACAATAATGAATTGCTGCGTGGCCTTCTGAATCTTGGCCAATGTAGTGGGTGAGAAGTACCCAGAGCAGTGCAGGGGCCTGCTCAAGTACAAGACTGCATCTGCGAGGCATACAAGGTGTATGGGGGGATTGTGTGGCTTGAATACGATGAGCAATTCCGCAGGAACACAGTGGGGGACAAAGGGCTTAGATGGGATATGAAGGACATAGACGTATGGCTGATGATGCAGAGCCAAAGGGGGGGCCAAAGAGGCATTAACTCTCTACCTCAATGGGCGAGTAGGAGCACTGGGTCGCAGCAGCCCTTTTGGGGCAAACCTGGGCCCAGTGGCTGGGAGGGCCATGGAGCACCCTTACTGGCGCAGAACACCTTAAAAGTGGTCTGCAGATTGTTCAAAGTTGGTTCCTATTGATTTGATAGCATATGCAAGTATAAGCAAGCTTGCACGATATGCGGAGAGTTGCATCTGCAGATCAGATGTGGCAAAAGACCGAGAGGTGAGCCACCATGGGCACGCTAACCTCTGAGTTTTTTTCCAGGGCGCCCCCGCTAGTCAACATTGAGGCACTGCGGCCAAGCCTGATAGTCTATGATGCGTGGAAATTGGATTGATTTGTTGAAGGTTTTTCAGTTGTTTTTTTTATTCCCTATAAGGGCCCCCAGATCCTCGGGTAGCAGGTAATTTGAAGTCAGCAGTGCAGAATAAGGCGGAAGTGCAATGGAAAATTGCTGAGGAGCTGAGGCTCAGCAGGGTAGCAGGCCCCTTCGGCAACAGGCCTCTGCAGGATCTCATAGTATCGCCACTGGGCCTGGTGCCAAAGAAAAAAATACAGGTGAGTACCAGCTCATACACCATCTGTCTTAGCCAGATGGGGAGTAAGTAAACAATCATTTGGAGCAGGTGGTATGCTCAGTCAAATACGCATCCATCAACCAGGCGCTAAACCTGCTTAAGATGTACAGAAGAGGGGCTTGGTTGGCGAAGACGGATGTGGAAGCAGCATTCCATCTATTACCGATTCATCCATTGGCTTTTCACTTGTTCAGTTTTCACTTCAGGGGTTACTACTACTTTGACAAATGCCTTCCAATGGATTGCTCGGTGTCCTGTGCATTCTTCAAGGAATTCAGCTCGGCTCTACAGTGGATAGTGGAGGGAGCAAGAGCAAAATCATTCACTACCACGACGACTTCCTGTTGGTTGATAGTGAGACTGCTGGCATTAACCTTTAAAAAGGAGATAGAGAAGCTTTTAAACTAGAAAATAGGGGAAAGCCGACAGTTGCCCAAGAGCGGATGGTTCGGAAGAAGGTATCCTTGAAGGATACTACCAAAAGCAGTGAGGTTCCAAAAAAGTGGAGTGGAGGAGTAGCCTAGTGGTTGGGGCAAGGTACTTCAGGCCGGAAGGTCGGGGGTTCAAATCCCACTAGAGGACAGCAACCTTGGGCTGGAAGGACTGGGGTTTCTAGTCCCACAGGTGCTCCTTGTGGTCTTGGGCAAGCCACTTAACCCTCCATAGCCCATGTTCCCTGTAAAATAGTTCTCTGTGTGCTGTGCTTTCCTGTCTAATCAATGTGTTTATACCTCAAAAATTTCCTGTCATGATTTGACAATTTCCAATCTGTTATCAAAAACCGCTGCTGATCGCTGGAAGTAGCGGTATACAAATGTATACTAAATAAATAAAAGAGTATAGTAGCCCAAATGCCCTTGAGTACAGTGCAGACAAAGCATAAGGATTCCAAATTATCCATGCCTACCAATAGCCAGATTAATATTAATAAAATACAATCTCTAAAATGCTTGTATGCAAATGCTAGAAGTCTAAACAATAAGATGGGAGAGTTAGAATATATAACACTAAATGAGAGGTTAGATATGATTGCAATCTCAGAGACATGGTGGAAGGAGGATAACCAGTGGGACACTGTGATACCTGGATACAAACTATATTGTAATGATAGAACTGATCAAATTGGTGGAGGTGTTGCGCTCTATGTTAGAGAGGGCATTGAGTCAGAAAGGATTAAAGTTTTGCAGGAAACAAAATTTGTTGTAGAATCTCTATGGATTGAAATTCCATGTATGAAGGGGAAGGTGATGGCAGTGGGGGTGTACTATTGACCGCCTAGCCAGAATGAACAAATAGATGATGAAATGCTCAAAGAAATCAAGGAAGCTAACAAAAGTCACATCAGAGTAGTAATAAGGGTGATTTCAATTACCCCGGTATCGACTGGGTCAGTGTCACGGCAGGACATGCTAGGGAGATAAAGTTTCTAGATGAAATAAATGACTGCTTCTTGGAGTAGCTGGTTCATGAACCAACCAGAGGGGAAGCCATACTGGAACTAGTCCTTAGTGGAACACCAGATCTGGTGCAAGAAATAAGGGTGTTGGGACCACTTGGCAATAGTGATCATAGCATGATTGTGTTTGATTTAATTAGTGGAGGAGGGATAGTAAAGAAATCCACAGTACTACCTTTTAACTTTCGAAAGGGAGACTATGATAAAATGAGGAATATAGTTAAGAAAAAACTAAAAGGAGCAGTTGCAAAGGTTAAAGACTTACAGCAAGCTTGGGTGTTATTTAAAAATACTATCCTCGAAGCCCAGACCAGCTGTATTCCATGCATTAAGAAAAGTGGAAGAAAGTCCAAAAAACTGCCAGCATGGTTTAAAGGTGAGGTCAGAGAGGCTGTTGCTGACAAAAAAGCATCTTTCAGGAAATGGAAAAAAGAGCCAAACGACGAAAAATGGAAACAGCACAAGCACTGGCAAGTTAAATGCAAGGCATTGATAAGGCAGGCAAAGCGAGAATTTGAGAAGGAACTTGCTACGGAAGCAAAAACACGAAATAAAGACTTTTTCAAGTACATTCGTAGCAAAAGGCCTGTGAGAGAGTCAATTGGACCGTTAGATGATAGAGGGGTAAAAGGGGCAGAAAGAGGAGACAAGGCTATAGCGGAGAGACTGAATGAATTCTTTGCTTCGGTCTTTACTGAGGAAGATGTAGGGATGTTACCCAAGACTGAAGTGGTATTTAAAGGTGATACTGCAGAGGAATTGAGAGAAATATCACTACACCGGGAAGATGTATTACAACTATTTGATAAACTGAATAGTAGCAAATCACCTGGACCGGATGGTATACATCCAAGAGTGTTGAAAGAATGGAAATATGAGATTGCAGACCTGCTATTGGTAATCTGTGAATTTTCATTAAAATCATCTGTAATACCTGAAGATTGGAGGGTCGCCAATGTAACGCCAATTTTTAAAAAGGGTTCCATGGATGACCCGGGAAATTACAGACCGGTGAGCCTGACGTCAGTACCATGGAAAATGGTGGAAACCATCATAAAGAACAAAATTACAGAGCATGTAGATAGTCATGGCCTAATGGGAGACAGCCAACATGGCTTCAGACAAGGAAGATCTTGTCTTACTAATCTGATATGTTTTTTTGAAGGTGTGAATAAACAGGTAGACAAAGGTGAGTCGGTTGATATAGTGTATCTGGACTTTCAGAAAGCCTTTGACAAGGTCCCTCATCAGAGACTTTTGGCAAAACTAAAAAGTCATGGGATAGGAGGCAGTGTACTATTGTGGACCAGGAACTGGTTAAAAGATAGAAAGCAGAGGGTAGGGCTAATTGGCCAATATTCCCAATGGAAAAAGGTGAATAGTGGAGTACCCCAGGGATCTGTACTGGGTCCGCTACTTTTTGACATATTCATAAATGACTTAGAAAAGGGAATAACTAGTGAGGTTATCACATTTGCAGACGATACAAAACTGTTTAAAGTTGTTAAAACCCAAGGACTGTGGAAAACTGCAGGAGGATCTTGATAAATTGGAAGACTGGGCATCCAAATGGCAGATGAAATTTAATGTGGACAAGTGCAAAGTTATGCACCTAGGAAAGAACAACCCACACTATGGTTACACGATGAAAGGTTCCACATTGGGAATCACCACCCAGGAAAAAGATTTAGGAGTCATCGTGGATAACATGTTAAAACCCTCCGCCCAGTGTGCAGCGGCAGCCAAGAAAGCAAATAGAATGCTAGGTATCATAAGAAAAGGAATGGAAAACAAAACAAAGGATATTATAATGCCTCTGTATCGTTCCATGGTACGACCGCACCTTGAATATTGTGTGCAATTCTGGTCGCTGTATCTGAAAAAGGATATAGTGTTATTAGAAAAAGTACAGAGAAGAGCCACCAAAATGGTAAAGGGGATGGAAGGCTACTCCTATGAAGAGAGGCTACAAAAGTTAGGGCTCTTCAACCTGGAAAAGAGACGGCTGAGGGGAGATATGATAGAGGTCTATAAATTAATGAATGGAGTGGAACGGGTAAACGTAGATCAATTGTTTACGCTATCAGAATATAGAAAGACTAGGGGACATGTAATGAAGCTACAGGATAAACTATTTAAGACATATAAGAGAAAATATTTTTTCACTCAACGTGTAATCAAACTCTGGAATTTGTTACCGGAGGATGTAGTAAGAGCTGTTAGTGTAGCTGGGTTTAAAAAAGGTTTGGATAAGTTCCTGGAGGAAAGGTCCATAAACCATTATTAAAAAGGGACCCAGGATAATCAATGCTTGACCCAGTACAAGCATTGTGGAGCCTGTGTCTTTTGGGAATACTGCTAGGTACGTATGACCTAGATTGGCCACTGTTGGAAACAGGATACTGGGTTTGATGGACCTCGGTCTGATCCAGTATGGCATATCTTATGTTCTTATGAGCAGCCCTGCGTGAACTACTTGAACGTTTTTCAGCATAAGATGGCAGAGCTTGGGGATCTGCTAGCAGAGAAGAAGATGGAGGGTCTGTCGCAGTGCCTGTCCTTCTTGGGGATCGAGATTGACACCATGGAGATGGTGACCCACCTGCCCGAAAAGAAGCTGGTGGCCCTGTGGGAGGTGGTGCACATCATCACAATGTCCAGAAAGGTCACGCTCACGCAGATAGAGTCCCTGATTGGGCACTTGAACTTTGCTTGCAGAGCGATGCTGATGGGAATGGCCTTTGCACATCGCTTAGCAGACTCCACCAGAGGTGTCCGTAGGGGGCACTGTTCCCTCTAAGCTGTGTGCGTGTGCGCACGCACACACCTCGTAGAGCGAGCGCACATACTTTACAACAGAGTGCACAAAAATTACGGTTCTGATTTTGATAGAAAACAATACATACGTCTTAAAATTTTAAAGTTGTGATTGTAATTACTAGAAATTTTCCGCTTTATTTAATAATTGTCTATTTTCATTTAATTTGATTAAAATCAATGTAGTGTACATACTGTATTCTGACATATAGTCCAATTTTAAACTATATAGCTCAGAGTGTCGTTATGTGGCACACAAAAATTTAACCTTCCTTCAAAAGCTGCACAGCTGATATTTTATGCGCACACAGCTTACAGAAAATTAGAGGGAACATTGGTAGGGGGCACCACTTCATCAGGGTGGGCGTGGCCATCCAGCAGGATATGGTTGTCTGGCGGGAATTCCTTGCAAAGTACAATCACAAATCCCAATGTGGTCACTTTTTCAGAGCAGTATATTCTGTCAATCAATTTTGTGACTCTCTGACGCGTTCATCAAGATGAAATGTAATTCAGACAATAGGCATGATACTTATACTAGATAAGCAACAGGTCTCAGACTTTCTCCGGGCAGTAACATTACTCAGTAAATTTATTCAGAAAACTGATTACAGTAACATTACTCAGTAATGTTACTGTAATCAGTTTTCTGAATAAATTTATTTATTTATTTATTATTTATTTATTTATCTATATTTTTCTATACCGCCCCTTCCAGCGATCAAGGGCGGTTTACAAGAAACATTTTAACAATTGTACACAGGTGTATACATTTACATTGAACAATCGGATTCAACTATTTACAATGAACGGTTAGGTTTAACTATTTACATTGAACAAAACTTCAACTTCATGATATATTAATAATACAAACAACCATTAAATTATTTACATTGGATATTTACAGTGGTTGTGTGTTGTGTATATTTTGGAATTTATTTCCTTTTATGACGTAAATCGGGGGTGTGTGTGGGGTGTCAGACAGGGGGGGGGGAGTTATTTAGTTTTGAGTAAGGGGGTTCGTAAGTGTAATACCATGGTTATGGAGGTGTTTTGGGGGAATATGGGGTTTCAAAGTGTTCAGTAAAGAGGTAAGTTTTTAGCTCTTTCCTGAACTGATAGAGGTCATTTATGATGCGAAGGTCTATTGGGAGGTCATTCCAGAGCGTAGGGGCAGTGAATGTGAATGCTCTGGAGCTAGTGGTTTTCTTTGTCTTCCTGAAGGCTTTTGGTGTGATAAGAGAGTGGGCTTCGTTTTGTCTGTGTGATCTAGTTTTGTTTGGTGATTGCAGTAGTGTGGATAGGTGTGAGGGGGCTATGTCTTTTATGAGTTTAAAGGTTGTTAGGATAGTTTTGTATCTGATTCGGCTATTGATTGGGAGCCAGTGTATTTCTAGCAGTATTGGGGTTACGTGGTCTGTTAGAAGTGCTTTAGCTATTACTTTTGCACAGATGTTCTGAACTCTTTGAAGAAGGTATGTGTTTTTTTGAGGGAGGCCTATTAATAGACTGTTGCAGTAGTCAAAGTGGGGGGTGATTAGTGTATTTACTACAGATCTAAAATCTTGAGTTTCTAGGAGTGGCCTTAGGTGCTGAATAGTTTTTAGTTTGTAGTAGATGGTTTTTACGGTTTGTTTTATGTGTGGTAGCATGGTGAGTGTGTGATCTATTATCACACCTAAATATTTTACTTCTTTTCTAACAGGTATGGATGTTCTGTTAATTGTGATTGTTTCTGGGAAGGTGTTCTCTGTGGTTGATGACCTTGTTACGAACATTGCTTCCGTTTTTTTGAGGTTGATGCTGAGGTAGTTAGATTCTAACCAGGAGGAGGTCTCAGTCATACATTCTGATAGTGTGTCATATGAGGGGTTTTTAGCGGTTATAGGGATAGCGAGCATGATGTCGTTGGCGTATATAAAGTGATTAATCCTGTGTTTTTTAAATATGTTTGTTATTGGTTGTAGATACAGGTTAAATAGGAGGGCGGAGAGGGCTAATCCTTGGGGTATTCCTTGGCCTTGGGGGAATGGCTCTGATGCTTCTTGGTCAATTTGTACGCGTATTAATCTGTTTGAGATGTAGGACTTGAACCAATCAAGGACAGTCCCGCCTATTCCTAAGCTTTGTAGTCTGTTGATCAGTGTGGAGTGGTTAATGTTGTCAAAGGCGGCAGAAATATCTATGAATAGAAGTAGGAAGCCTTGGTTGTTGTCATCTGTACCTCTGATGAGGAAATCCATTAGGGTGATTAATAGAGTTTCTACTCCATGGAATGGGCAGAACCCAAATTGGTATGAGTCAAGTGGTTTATGTTCATCAATGTGTTCTTGTAACTGTATTTGAATTGTTTTTTCTATTATTTTAGCTATAAATGGGATGCTGGCTATGGGTCTGTATGAGTTCGGGTCTTTTGGGTCAAGCTTGTTGTTCTTTATTATTGGTCTAAGTGTTGTGAGTTTTAAGGCATCGGGCATTATGCCTTGTGAAAGGGATTGGTTCACTATGTGTTGTAGATTTTCCGCCCGTTCCTACTTTGCACATTTACTCCATGATACAGGGCATGGGTCAAGTGGGGAGGTTGTTGTGTTGATCATTGTTACGATTTTAAGGAGTTCTTTTTGGTCTATTATGTGGAAGTTTGTCCATTCGTTTATGAGTTTAGTGCTTGTAAATATTGGTGTCAGAGTAGTGGTTTTGTTTTTTAGTTTCGCTGCAAAATGTGTTACTAGTGTTTATACATTTATTGCTGGTTGTTTAGGCTCAGTGTTATTAGTTTTAGTTAGTGTTTTTACTATCGCAAATAGTTCTCTCGGGCGGTTGATGGCTGAGTTTAGTACTTTAGAGAGGTAGTCTCTTTTTGATTTGTTGATTGCATTTTTGTATCCAGTAAGTAGTAACATGTATTGGGATTTGTTTTCATCCGATTTTGTTTTCCTCCATCTCTTTTCTTGTTTCCTTAGTTGCTTTTTTAGTTTTGCTAGCTCTTTCGTGAACCACTTTTCCATCTTTTTTGTTTGTCTATGTAAGACTTGTGTGGGGACAGCTGCATTTTGAATGGTTGAATTCCAATGTGTTATGGTTGAATTGATGTCTGATGAGTTTGTGTTGAGTTTGGGTAATATTTCGTTGAGGAATGTATTCTTGTTAAAGTGTGCGAATCGTGAGGTATGTGGAGATGTGCTTGTAGTGTTTTTTGGAGCTTGTATTGGTAGGTAAGTTGTAATAAGGTGGTGGTCGGACCATGGTACTTCGGTTATGGTTGGAGTGGTGTGTGGCTGGTGACTGTAGAGCATAGAGGGAAGGAAGATTAGGTCAAGTATGTTACCTTTATTGTGTGGGGGCTTGTATTATCTGTGTATATCCCATTTGAGTCATAGCTTCTATGAAGTTATTCGATTGTGAGTTGGTCAGCGATGGAAGGTTCAGGTCACCAAGGAGTATGAGTGGTTTGCTTTGAGATGCTGAGTATGCAAGTACAAGGATAGGGGTGAGGTATTTTAGATCGGATGATGGGGGTCGGTAGATGAGGGCGAGGGCAAGGGTTCTATTTTCTATATTGACAATGTCCATTCCGTCTATATTGTCTAAGTTTGTTAGGGTGAATTTTAGGTCTTTTTTGGTGAGTATTAAAGCGCCTCCTCCTCTTTTTATATTCCGATGACAGTTGAATATGTCATATTGATGTGTGGCTAACTGGTTTAGTAGTATGGTGTCTGTGGGTGAGAGCCATGTTTCAGTGATGCAGATGATATCTGGGGTTGTGTCCTTTACTATGTCATTGATTATTGGTATTTTATTTCGTATAGAACGGATGTTTATTAGGATGATTTGTAGGTTAGAGTTTGTGTTATTGGCTTGTTCATTTATTGTACTATAGGGTTGGTGTTTTATTTGTATGAGTCTGTGAAGGCGTTTGTCTGAGTCGTTGCGCGAATGATGATAGTGGGGGTTTGAGTATGTATCACTGTGTGTTGGGTTCTGATACTGGTTATAGGTGGTTGGGATGTTATTATAAGGATTCCGGTAGTGATTGTGGATGATGGGGATGTTATTGTAAGGGCTTTGGTTGGTATTGTGTGTATATATGTGTTGGGTTAGGAGTGTTGTCAGCGAATCCCTCCTGGGAGAGCTGTGCCACTGAAGAGGGAAGTCTGCTGGCGATTCTGCTCTTTTATGGCCGCAGAGGGCTGCCCCGATTGGGCTGGTGAGGCGGCTGGAGGCGAAGCACAAGAACGCTGCAGCAAAATGTCCATATGCAAAATATCCATATTGCATCAATGACCTTCCTACTGTTGCTTAATAATAGTTAACTTAAGGTGTAATTCAAAATGCTTAACTTCAATTGTAAAGAACTTATAATAGAATTAAAGCAGTGCTTAGCTTTCAATCTGTTCCCCAACGCCAAACTTTCGCGCTGCCTCTGCATTTCACTGTGGCTCAGTTTCCTCAGGGGATTTGGTTTTTGAAAGCACTTTTATTCAGCTGATCGCCTGTTTGAAGACAACCTGCAGTGTTTTTATTTCGAGCCCACCGAAAGCCGCATCCTCCAAGCATATGAGAGAGCTTGGACCAGGCTCTGGAACTTCGCTGAGCACCATGGATTCAGCCTACTACACTGAGTAATGCTGGGCCAGTTAGTGGAGTTCATAACATGTCAGTGGGAGGAGGGGACCTCAGTGAGACATGCCAGGCTGCTGCTGGACAGTGACATTCTTTCTGAAGCTTGGGTGTGAAATAACATGATGAAGGATTTTGTAGTAAGGAAGGTCATGAAGGGCTGGTCCAGGAAAAGACCCCCCCCCCCTCCGGATGGGTGCTGACCCATTACCCTGCATATTCTGAGAGCAATTATAGTGAGGGCAACGGAGGTAGTGAGGAATGAGTTTGAAGTGAGCCTGCTTAGGGTGACCCTGCTGATTATGTTCTTTGGCACCTTCAGGATGAGAGATGCTATTCCCAGGTCCAGATTGGACACCGAAGAATGACATGGGAAATGGGGACATTGTGGTGGATGGCAATCAGATCGGTCTGAGGCTGGGGAAGTCTAAGAATAATCAGAGCCGCAAGGGTAGAACGGTATGGCTCCATGCCACTGGAATCAATCACGTCCAGTAAGGGCAATGAAGGAGTACCTGCAGGTGTGGCCAGGGTGGGGAGACACTGTTGTGACCCTGGGATCGCTCTTGCCTGTTGCAGTACCAGTTGAAGGTCATGCGGCACTAGTTGCTGGAAAGAGTTGGGTTTAGCACAGCGGACATGACCCTCCATTCATTTAGGATAGGCACGGCCACCACGGTGCATAGGTTGCAGTTTGGGGAAGAGCATATCCAAAGAATCGGGAGATGGGCATCTAATAGGTCCAGGCTATATATCTAATAAAGGGGGCCCCCTTCCCCCGTTATTAACACACTTTCTTATTTTATCCCAGCAGGTATGGAGAGGAGGATTGTCTGGATAGCGGGTCATTCATAGATCTTTCGGGCCCGGAGAAGAGAAATGGGCATCCATTTTTGCAGGCATCTTGGTTTTTCTCCTGGCACTGTGAGCATACAGTGACTGGGCAAGCATGGAATGTGGTGTGAAAAGCTGTGGCTGGCACTCATGAACGAGCGGAAGGCAAGCCAGCACTTAGGTGGCAACAACTTGGTATTTACCAAAGGCATCAACTTGATCATTAAAATAAAGAGAAACCTGGCTTGGATCCATGCTGGCATGGGAGCAGGCATCATCTGATCTCAAATACTGCTCAAGCTGATGTGAAACGGTGTCATCTGGCTAGAGGGAATTGACAGGAGTCGAAAGAAGATCAACTCCAAAGTTGGGAAGTTTGTGAGGTCACTAGGGGGAGGAGGGGGTGGATATTCTGGCAGGGGCCACAGCAGTGTATAGTGGGGATAGGGTGCACTTGAACAGTATTGGTTTAGATCTGTTCATTGAAGGTTTGTGGAGGGCAGTCAGCTCGGTTCTCACTATGGGAGAGTCAGGCTGCTGCCCTCCTAGTGGTGAGACATCACCGATGTAAGGGAGTACCACAGTATGGGGAGGGTCCTGGTACTGGATCAAGGTGCCTAAACCCAAGATTAGGAAGTCAGGCACCAGAGAGAGGGGTGCCTGTGCTCGGTGCAAGGGTTCAGTGCAACCATACAGTAAGCCCAGGTGCAGACAAACAGCAGTCAGCGGTGGGGGAAGGCACCCACAGGTCACAGAGCAGATCCTTGGGGCCAGGATGCTGACAACAGTGTTATGTTACTTCTCTGCCGGGGCTCTTGGACAGTAGTCTGGGGAATTGTTGTTACTATTTAATGCTGGGTATTTTAATTAGTGTAAGGAGTGGAGGAGTAGCCTAGTGGTTGGGGCAAAGTACTTCAGGCCGGAAGATCGGGGGTTCAAATCCCACTAGAGGATAGCAACCTTGGGCTGGAAGGACTGGGGTTTCTAGTCCCACAGGTGCTCCTTGTGGTCTTGGGCAAGCCACTTAACCCTCCATAGCCCATGTTCCCTGTAAAATAGTTATCTCCAAGTTATAATGCCCTGTTCAATGTAATTTCAGTTTGTTCAATGTAAACCGCACTGATGCAGAATAGCGCAGTATATAAGAGAATATAAATAAAATAAATAAATAAATAAATAAATAATTGCTGGGTTTGTTGCATTGACACTGTTGTAACTGCACAATGGTTGGAAGCTGTGGCCTGTTATTCCCTCAATAAAGTTGTTTATGCTGAAAGGCTGAGCTTTGTGATCTGGGATGGTGGGAGGGGGAAGGGAAGGGTAGAGGAGCTAGGGCAGAGCTAGGGATGGGGCAGGAGTCCAGAGGATATCCAGCATGTCTTGGGTTATGCTCAGTGTAGTACGTGCATCGTGCCAAAGAGAGCTTCCTTCTGGAGTTCATAAGATATAACAGGTATGGGTAAGTTGTCAAGAAGTGCTTGGAAATTCTTTATCAAGCCTGTGGCTCCCAATGCAATGGGACGTATTTCTGTATCTTTCTGACACATTTTCTTGGTCTCTAACTGCATTTGTTGGTACTTCAGGATCTTCTGCCTCTCCACACGATTCACAGAATAATAATTTGGAACCGACACCTCTATTATCAATACCATTCTGGTGTTTTTCTCCTTTACCACTATGTCAGACTTCCTCACATCCAGTTTCTTATCCATCAAAATAGGAATCTCCCAAGTAATCATAACCTCTTCATTTGTCCTAGTGTGGACAGTTGGATGATTCTCCTTCATGATGATCTGACTATAATTTCTTCCTTTTGTATCTAACAGATTACTATGGAGAATGCTGGATTGTGTCTATTTTCATTAATTATGCTATAGAAAGTAGAATATTTATTTATTTAACAGCTTTTTTTTTATACCACTATATCTATGAGTCATAGCGGTTTACAAGCAACCCAATGGCGTAAGGTCACAAAGAACTGAACAACAAGTGATATATAAGGATCAAAATTTACAGGATATGATTAATTTAACAAGTAACATATATACAGTAGGGGTGCATTGGGAAGCAGTGAGTGGTGGCATGGTGGGGAACAGTCATAGAGGGGTTTTATAAGGACATGGTGTTACAATAATCTCGGTGGTGTTTCGGTGTTGGATCTGTAATATTCATGATTTTTCTCTTCCCTCTCTAATATTTTTATTTATTTAGTATACATTTATTTAGTATACATTTATATACCACTACTTCCAGCGATCAGCAGCAGTTTTGATTACAGATTGGAAATTGTGAAATCATGACAGGAAATTTTTGAGGTATAAACACATTGATTAGACAGGAAAGCACAGCACACAGAGAACTATTTTACAGGGAACATGGGCTATGGAGGGTTAAGTGGCTTGCCCAAGACCACAAGGAGCACCTGTGGGACTAGAAACCCCAGTCCTTCCGGCCCAAGGTTGCTGTCCTCTAGTGGGATTTGAACCCCCGACCTTCCGGCCTGAAGTACCTTGCCCCAACCACTAGGCCACTCCTCCACTATTAATTACAATTAATATTGTAATTTCCCCAAACTTCCTGAGGGCCCTCTAGCAAGTCAAGTTGTTAGGATATCTACAATGAATATGTGTGAGATAGACTTTCAAGCACTGTCTATATTATATGTATATATATCTCATGCATTTTCATTGGGGTCCCCCAGGACAACTTTGGGATCCACTGCTTTAAATTCTGGATTGTATGTGGAAGACATGGCAACTTATTTTCCTTTTTTTTTATTGCATGACTCCTGATTGAACTAAGTCTTCTGAAGATAATGTATAGTACTTTTATTTTGTTGTAACAATCTATAAATATAAACATAAAAAATTATAGAATATATAAAGACAAGCTATATATCAGCTTGCTGCTTCCTTGAATATAATTTACCATCTAGTATCAAGATCAGTCTAACACAGGCAATAAAAACATATCTTTAGCAAATTACCTTCCTACCAAGCATGCCCAACTGCTCAAAATATCTAAAAAGGAAGAGATTTACAACCAATAATTTTTATGGCCTTCTTACCAGATAAAGTTAAAAGTTTCCATTTTAGAGCTTTCTTGTAAAAAGAACAATTACTTAAGTTGAATTGTGAAGGCATAGCACATTTATGTTAGGTTACAGAGAGAAAAATGACTATCTACATTAATTTAGATTAAGGTATAGTTATGAATGCTAAAATAGGAACAAAATAAAAAAGAGGCCTACTTACTGAAAGCATACTAGAAATATTTTATCATGTGTGAATAGAATAGCCGTTATTGACCTATGGACCCATGCAATTGACTTTAATATGCACATTAATGGCCTTTTGTGCACACTAGAAAGAGCATGCTAAGTAGTAAGGGCATAACATTCATGTAGAGACGATCCCACAGTACCTTCATGTGTAAGTGATAAAATTCTCTCTTACCCATATGCAATTGAGGAATCATCAGAAATTAGAATTTACTCACGCCATGGAAAACATTGTGATATGATCTCCATACCTGCTATTTATCCTGGCATTGCCAAGAAAACCCAGAGGCAGCTGGGTCACCAGGAGTCAGCACTGACTTGACGGCACTAAAAAAAAAAAGCCATAATATGCTACAGCTACTATGAAAAAGTATAGTCATTCCAAAGAAGGGTAGATGCTGTGTGTCGCTTATCCTCTGGACACCTTTCCTTATGGAAGGCATGCAAGGGCTGTAGTATGAAGAGGAAGCCATATCATATGTCCTGAAGGGCAGGGGGAAGACACACTTCAAGGCCGTACATAGGTGGAATACTTCAGGCTCATACTCCCTCTCTTCTCCCTCTCTTTATTTTCATTCACAATAGGTCAGGTTTTGGTTGTATGTATAAAAATAGGAGTCCATTTTCAACCAGCACAGTCACCATATTAAGCTAGAGCTCAACTTTTATACAAAAAATAAGTGGAACTGTGAAGCCAGGGGAGGGGATGGGAGGGGCAGGGGTAGGAGCAACAGGAGAAGAGGGACTAATATAAGGAGCACAGTGATTATTTTCTGCTCTGCTCCATGCTCACTCTCTCTCCTTCTCCTCCCTATAGATGGCCTGCAATGGAGGGGCTGGAGCAGAACACTCCTGCTGCTCTGGAGTCTAAAAAGATCTCCCCACATTTTCCTTCCCAAATCTGTGTTCTCATAGTCCTGTATGATATCATCCAGTGCCATTCCTAACCCCTTTTTCTACCCAGGGCGGCGCCCTCAATGCCATTGAACATCCCCTTCTAAATCCCTTACATACCACGATGCTATCCGGTTAGAATCGGGGCATGTCGGGAGTGTTCCGGGGCAGAGTGGAGGCGGCAACAAGCAATAACCAGGCAGCAGCGATATTGCATGCTGCCCAGTTATACAATCTGCGCCAAAAAGATAGGTGAGGAAAACCCTTGCCTATTTTTCGGTGCAGGAGCTAACTAGGCAGCATGCAGTTTCACTGCTGCCCGGTTAGCTACTGTGGCTTTTGGTGTGTATGGCGATCCCCGGATATTCAATGCCAGGGCTACATATGACCCCGACATTGAATATTTGGGGTTAAGGGTCAGGGGGCAGGGCTATGCGCCATAGTGGCACATAGCCTGCCCACAAAGTGACTTCCACTTGCAATCTGGGATGTCAAAGCTAGAACATCTGGAAAAAAAAGCATGCACTTGCATATTCAGGCTCGATTTCAGAAACGTGGATGTGAATGATATGGATGTCTCTAGAGATGTCTACATAGACATCCTCAGAACATGGATATCTAGAAGCATAATGGTTAAAGAAGTGGATTAGGAGCAGGGTGGCCAGGGCTAAATCCCAGTGTGGGTCTTCGTGATCTTAGACTAGTTACTTAACTTATCTCTCTCCAAAACAAGCACTTTCCTGATGCCTGTTTGTACCTTTTGAATGTCTCTGTTCTTTCTGAAATCAAATGGAGTTGTGTAAGTCCATAGCACCTTCCCTGACATGCTTCCATCATGCCTATTTGGATGTCCCTGCACCAGAGACATCTATAAACATCAATTGTGGAATGTCTTTGGAGACATCTCTGTGATTTCATCATCTTCAGACATCCTAAATGACGACTAAGAAGTACATTTCACAGTCCAATGTCCAAGTGCAATCTGAGTTGTCAAAGCCAGAACGGCTGAAAAAAAGGTAGGCATGTGCAAGTTCAGGCATGATGTTGGAAACATGGACATCTAGTAGTCATCTTCAGGCTAGCATTTCAGAATCAAGATGTCTAATAGCATAATGATTAGTGTAGTGGCTTAAGAGCAGGATGGCCATGGTTCATATCCCAGTGTGGGCCTTTTTCACCAAGGCTAGTCACTTAATTCTCCATCTTCACTACACTCTGGATGTTGTAAGGTGAAAACAATCTATCTTACAAAACCTAAATGCAATGGCAACTAAATACAATGCATGTGTGTGGTGTTCTTTCTATGCATGAAGTATCACCTGCATTATCGAGCGTAACCTGGAGTAGTTTTGCCTGCATAACCAAGTAAAACCTGATGCAGGGCCAAATGGGTGACTGGCCCGAAACATGGCATGTCGTCGTTTGTTTTTGCTGACGGCTAACAGCATATTGGTTTGGCATTCTTTTGACAAGATAAGTCATAATTGCAGAAGGCGAACAGGACACTTGATATGGCAAGATAAATTATAATTTTTAATATGCACAGTGTTTGGTAGGAATTATTTATAACAAAAATTAAAAGGAGCCTCCACAGAGTGAGGTGAGCATTGTTTCCTGCCCCTCAGTTGACTGAGGCTCCAACAAAAGTAAAACAAAAGTTAATTTAGTGTCTCCACCCAGCCAAAATACATTATCGGAACCTTTAAACAGTTTTGAGTTTTGTTAAGGTGAAAACAAACAGTTTCCTGATGCCTATTAGTGCCTGTAGACCTCTCTGATATTTCTGAGATTGAATGGGGACATGTAAGTCCATTGCTCCTCCCCAGACATACCTCTGTCACACACCCTTGCCCTCTTAGATGTCCCTACGCCGGAGACCTCTGCAAACATCATTTGTGGAATGGCTACAGAGACAACTCTGTGAGTTTGACTCTTTTAACTCTTTTAAAATGGGACCCCCGTTGTTTCTTAATCTCATTTTTATAAGATAAAATCTTTCTACTGGGTTGAAAAAAGAATATTCTTTTTATCAGTGCATTATAGTTAAATAAATATGACATTGCTGCATTTCATCTAAAATAGAGAACATCCTATTTGTGACAGGCATAATTACTTTAGAAAAGGGAAAAAAGTGCCACATTTGAATTAAAATGATAGTGAAACCTTTCTAAGTTTTCTAAACTATCTTTTTTATTATTCAAAATACTTTTACATTAGCTAAGAGCCTTTACAAATGAGCAACAGTTGAGTGATTCTTTAGAGTTTCAATTGCTGTTTTTCTCTCCTCTGGCACTCAGATTAGATCTAGATAGCAAGCTGTGGAAAAAATATGTCAAAGCTGCTGGATTCCTCTCATTCATGCGCATTCTTCCAGCAGCACAACTGTGTTTTCTCTGCTGCTTCAGAGTTTGACATATGCCTTGATAGTAGATGAACTGTCTGGGCTGACTCCCAACTCCCCTCCCCCCATAACAATTCATTGGAGGGTAGATAAATATTCAACTCAGCATGAGAAATCGTATGTTCTAACATATGATATAAGATATTTATTGAGTTTCTCAATACCCAAACATATCTCTGGATTGTGGGTGAACCATCTCTGTCCCTTTCATCTGCTACGTTTGCTGTATAATACATCAGCCTCTCCAGTTACACAAAAGAATCATGTCGATTTTAAGTTAGCAAATGAACAAAGTTTTACAGACCTGTTGTACTGAATAAATCTACTTTAAGATATGTATTTTACAATTGATATGGGATGGAAATATTTATTCTACCTTATCAAAATCTGCATCTTATTGCTAGGGGACAAGACCATGAGACCAGCACCATTTTGAAAGGTGCTGGAGAAGGGAGGGAAGAGCATTGGGAACCACTCCTGCCCCTGCTTCTGCTAGACCACCATGGAATTAAATGTAAGGTTTCTGGGGGGATCTAGGTAGGGTTGGGGATGCCTTAGGGCCTTGTCAACTGCCTAGCTGAGATTTAGGTGTTTGGGGGGATAGGGGGGGGGGACTTGCCTAACTAACTAGCTGGGCTTGGGTGTTGAAGGGGTTCACAACTGACTAGTCAGGAGAATTGATGCTAGTCGGGGTGGGGGGGCCTGATACCCCCCTGGACATTTTCCCAAAAGGGTTTGAGAACTGTCGGGGGGGGGAGGGGGGAGTGCTGAAGGAGAGGGCCGGCCAGATTACTGATGTCAGTGCCATGGATCACTAGATCTGCAGCACTGGCAACTGTGAGGCAGGGAAGGATCCCGAGGGGAGGGATTGGGGTCTTCCTCTTTGCTTCTGCCTGGGATCCTGCAATACCTTCATTGGCAAGTAGTGCAGGAGTATCCACGTAAACTGCCAATGCAGGGACCGTGGGCCGCTGCGGTAAGTGCTAGCCCTGCATGGTATCTGTAGGGCTGGTGCTGGCCACTCCCCCTACAGATACTGTCCAGGTTTTGCAGCTACCAGACCACATTTTCACACATGCTGTGCAGTTTTTTTGTAGATGATCTGGAGTTATTTATTTCCAAAGCTCTATTTTTCCAGAACAATTTTGTGTAATAAAATGCTTTTATGATATCTGGAAAACTTATGGCTTTGAAAATGTGCTAAAGCAACATTCTTTAAAGGAAAATTGAGCAAAATTGAAATTATGTCTCTGATGGATGACTGTGATTTTGAAGAACCTTGAGCAGGAAGTTGTGTATTCATACTAAGAGTAAGAACATACTGGATAAGACCAAAGGTCCACTTTAATAATGGGTAATAGACATTTCCCCCAGGAACTTGTAAACCCAGCTACACTTTCAGTTTGTTCTACATCACCCAGCAATTAATTCCAGATTACACGGAGAGAATAAAAAATGTATCTGATTAGTCTTAAATGTGATACATTGCATTTCTCCTAATCTTTCTACTTCTTGAAGGAGTAAACAACCAATATGCATTTACCTGTTGCATTCCACTCATTATATTATAGACCTCTCTCATATCTCCCCTCAGCTGTCCCTTTTCTAAAGTGAAGAGCTCTAACCCTTTAAGCCTTTCTTAGTAGGGATATAATTCCCCTTTATCATTTTGGTCACTCTTCTCTGAACCTTTTCTAATTCTGCTATATCTTTTTTAAGATATGGAAACCAGAATTGCACACAATATTCAAGGTGTGGTTGCATCATGGAACTATACAGAGCATTATAATACCTTAGGTTTTATTCTCCTTTCCTTATGATTCCTAGCATTCTATTTGCTTACTTAGCCACAGATGAACACTGGGCAGAGGGTTTCAATGTGTTATCCATGATGATGCCCAGAACCTTTTCCTGGGTAGTGATTCCTAATGTGGAACCTTGCATCGTGTAAGTGTAGTTTTGGTTGTTCTTCTCTAAGTGCATAACTTTGCACTTCTCCACATTAAATTTAATCTGCCATTTGGATGTCTATGCTCCTAATTTCTCAAGATCCTTTGGCAATGTTTCACAATCCTCTTGTGTTAATAACTGAATAATTTTGTGTCATCTGCAGATTTGATCATCTCACTCCTTCTCATTCCCAGGTCATTTATGAATATGTTAAAAAGCTGTGGGCTTAGCACAGATCCCTCCATTGAGAAAATTCACCTTTTAGCATTACTCTGTTTTCTAGATTTTATTCCCAATCCACAATAGTACACAATCCAGTACAAATCACTGAGAGAAAATTATCAGCAAATAATATTACAGGAGCTTAAAACTAATACTGGGAAGTGCTTTAACATCACAGAATAAGATACAAGCTATTAATCAGCCTGCAATTCCCATACTTTCATACAGCTTTCGAATTGTAAATTTGCTTCTTAAAAATTAGCTGGATGTGCAAAGATGAAAACTTCTCCATATCTACAAGGTTATTTATAAGAATGAGTGTATATGCTGAGACTATACATTTCTTGAGTCAAGTGAGGACTGAGCCTCATAGAAATAGATTTTGACCCTTATTTTGAAGTATGCCCATGTCTAAATAGTGGCTTTTAAAAGTGCAGATCGGTATACGTGCAAGTAGTGATTTTAAAAAGCTGCTGTTACACGTGGTGATCCATACCACGTATAGATTTCAAGAGGTGTGATTAGGACTTGAAGTAGGAATGGTTTGGGTGGACTTAAAAATCAACATGTATTCCCCATTTTAGAAGGGAAATATACATTGTGATGAAGCAGACGCCAGTAAACCCATGGAGGTAGAAGAAAACACTGATTTCTTTAAAGGAAATGATATACATAAAGTGCAGTTAGTGAGAAGTGCAGCTAGAGGGAGCATGCACGGAAATTCAGAAGGTAGGCTGACACGTCCAGGTTGGGATGATGCAAGAACTAATTCAAAGCATAATCAGATACACCTGTTCAGAGGGACAGAATCCTTACCTAAGAAATAGCTTTATAAGCAAAGCATAGACAAGCCAGAGGAGAGAGGAGCGGCACGAGCTGCAGCAGCTGCTGATAGAGAAGAAACAGAAAGGAGACGGCTCCAAAGAGAGGAGAAAAGGCAGTTGAACTTGCAGCCCTTACAGGAAAGGAACAAGTTCCAGGAGAACCAATTTCAGGCTGGGAAGCTCCAGAAGGAAGTCTTCAGGAAGGACAGAAGGAGAATCGGGAGAGTGCCTGGTAGGGAGAATACCAGAGACACAGACCCAAGAGTTCAGAGGTACCTTCATGCTTCTTCCCCTGTATGTGAGCCACAAGGAGTTCAGAGGTGGGTGAACCAGACTCAGCCCAGGAGTCTAAGAGACACAGATCTGAACCAGGAACTGAGGCCAGGTCACAGAAAGGCCTGGAAGCCAGGGAGCCGTAAGAGCATCCAAGGCAGCTGGAGAAAGGTTTGGGAACCTATAGAAAGAGTGCTTACTAAAAGTCCTGTTGCATATTTGCCATACCAGGTACAGCCAGGCTGGAGAGCCTTAGGAAGAAGTTCTGAAGTAAAACCAGGAATATATGGGGAAAGCTCAGAGGCCACAGAAATCTCAGCAGAACAAGAGGCTATGCAGATAGACCCTGCTGAACCTGACCCTTTGCTAACTGAATGCCCTATGGACTGTACGTTTTGTTGTACTGGGAGTTTAGAATCCTTGAGAGAAATATAGCATGCAGGATATACTTTTGAAACACAGTTTTGTTTGACAAGTTGAAAGAAGAAGCATTGCTTTTGTTTATATAACCTGTTTTGTTTGAACCCTGCATAACTAACAAGACTGTGAAGCATATCCAAGTTTTTGACCTATATAAATACCTTATGTGAAAATCCTGAACAAGGTGGAAATCCTGTTGTCTTCGTTTGAACCTTTTGTGCATTAAGGGAATAAAACCCTATACTTTACCATTCACATGGCTTACACAACTATTCATTTTGAAGAAAGGGACTACTAGTACCAGCATGCATCTGGGCTAACAAAGGTTTCTACCTTCAATACAACAATAATGTCCACCCTGACCTTTAAGCATATATATATTTGTGCTTTATCGACTATAGCAAGGCTTTTGACACTGTAAACCATGAGAAACTCTGGGCCACGTTAAGAAGCATGGGTATACCAGAACACCTGATCGTTCTCTTGCGCAATCTGTACATTGATCAAGAAGCAACAGTTCGAACGGAACAAGAAGAAACAGAATGGTTTAAAATAAGCAAAGGTGTAAGACAAGGCTGCATACTTTCCCCCTACCTGTTTAATTTATATGCAGAACAAATCATCAGAGAAGCAGGACTGTATGAAGACCACAGAGGTGTGAAGATTGGTGGAAGACTCATCAACAACCTTCGCTATGCTGATGATACCACATTACTGGCTGAAAGTGAAGATGATCTGAAACATTTGCTTCTCACAATCAAAGAACATAGTCTCAAAATGGGCCTGCACCTTAATGTAAAGAAGACAAAGATCATGACAACTGGCATAATCAACAGGTTCATCGTTGAAGGAGAAGAAATTGAAATCGTGAACAACTTTAACCTACTTGGATCAACTATCAATAAAGAAGCAACAAGCAGTCAAGAAATCAGACGACGCATTGCTCTTGGCAGAATGGCTATGAAAGACCTAGATAAGATTCTCAAGAGCAAAGATGTCTCTCTCCATACAAAGATTCGACTTGTTCAAGCCATGGTATTTTCAATAACATCATATGGATGTGAAAGCTGGACAGTGAAAAAGACAGACAGGAAGAAAATTGATGCCTTTGAATTATGGTGCTGGCGGCGAATACTGCGTATACCATGGACTGCCCGAAGAACAAACCAGTCGGTACTAGAGGAGATCAAACCTAAGCTTTCTTTAGAAGCTCAGATGACAAGACTTCGACTTTCATACTTCGGACACATCATGCGAAGAGAGAGATCATTAGAGAAAGACATCATGCTTGGCAAGATAGAAGGTCAACGCAAAAGAGGAAGGCCAGCAATGAGATGGATCGCTACAATAACAGCAGCTACGGGTACCAGTCTGTCAACAATGAGCCGCCTGACTGAAGACCGAACACAATTTAGGATAGCTATCCAGAGGGTCGCCATGAGTCGACTCCGACTCGACGGCACTTAACAACAACAACAAAGGGATGGGGTTGTGACAACATATTCATTAAAAATTCAAAATGTCAACTTTTATACCTGCTCCAAGGCACATATTAGTATCATCTTGAAGAGTCAAGTGCAAAACCCGAGGCCAACACCTCATCCTGACCCCTCCCCCCCCACCTACTCATCATTGCCGGCCTAATACCCCCAACAATCATCATTCTTTCCAGACAAACTCCAACAGCAATCCCCCAACACCTATCAAACAGGCAGCACCCTGATAATTCTCAAAGACAATCCCCAACACTCCTTACCCCACTCTCAGCTCTTACTGGGGTGGGGGGGGGGGCTCCCTGGTTTCTACTGGAGAGCAGAAATGATTCCCAGTTATTCCTGTCCCAGAGTCCTGGGTTTAAATGGCACTCATGATCCCTACTGGTAGTCTCACAGTACTACTGCTAGAGGTCAAGCTGCCTTATTTGGCAGTTTGAGATCATACTCCATCTAAGAGGCTTAGTAGTGAGGTTCATTACTTTCATGGCATGTGCAAAATTATCCCAATTTGACAGTAAGCATTGTTGAACAGGCACTGTCTCTTACATGTCTCTGTATAGCACTGCATACGTCTTGTTGCACTATACAGATGATCAGCAGTAGCAGTAGAGTAGATATTACTCCCAGTTGAGTATTTGCAAAATGCTACATTAGCATTTCCCATTTGACCCCACTAATAATTTGGTATTCAGGGTACACACAATAATATGCATGAAATATACAAGTATATATATATATTCTGTATGTTCATTGTGAACATCCTGATAACCTAACTGGAGGTAGACTCAGTAGAAGAAACAGAAAACAGAGGAGAAAGTGACCTCCGCCAACAAGAAAGCCAAAGGAAGGAGCGGAGAGGGACCATAGTCAAAGCAAAAAGTCTTCTATTAACACAAAAAGTGCGCTAATAAAATACCCTTTTTGTGTGGCTGTAATCTCTCTCCGCTCCTTCCATTGGTGGTAGAATCAGTAGGACAGGTTTGGGAATGACTTTCCTATTTATTAGAGCACCAGTGAAGAAACTGGTAGTAGATAGTCATATTTATACTGCACAGAATATACAGCAGCTTTATGGAAAAGTGGAATTATCACCCAAAGCATAAAATAATTTAAATGCCTGACGTGACCCTCAACAAAATTCCTAAACCAATAACCTCTAGCCTTTATAAAGCTCTCATTTATTAATGGATTTCCAAATTAGCTGAAATGTAAAATGAACTACCAAAGGTCTAAGAATAACTTGAACCCCCCCCCCCCCCCGAAAAGATCTTTCAAGAACTCACGTGTGAAATCATCCTTGCTGGAAAGTTTTAAAATGTGATCCTGGAAGAACACTTGTATGGGTGTTTGAAAATCATTGAATTGTGTACAAACAAGAGTACAGTAAAGGAAACTGTATCCACTCTCCTCCAACCTGCAGAATAAATTAACAGCATTTGCATGAACCACATTACCCCTTTTTCATATGCAAAGGAACCATGTATAGCTCAAGACTGCAGTATAGGATACGGAAGTACTTCCAGATTGTGGGTCAAACGAAGTCACAAAATCATCAAAGCAGTGTTGAGAGTTTATCCAGGTGATTTTTTTTTTTAAATCATGTACAAAGCCACTTCTGAGGCAGTCCCAAGTCTGGACTATGAGAGCAGATGGCACTAGTGAAAGCAACAAGCAAGAAAAGCAAGGCAGTAAAAATGCCACAAGCACAAGGTTGGGCAAATATGTAAAAGATATAGATAAGGAACAGTGCATATGTAGCAAAGTTTTTAATAAACATCTTGCTTTAAAATATATTTTGTTTCATCACTAGATAAAAAAGAAATAACAGACACAAGATAATAGAAAATACAGCTTCTAAAATTAATCTAAAATGGCCTTGTTTCAACAAATTGCCTGCTACAGGAGATTATTAATCAACTAGGGAAAACATACAGAAGAATGGCTTTGAATGCTTTCTAATCTAGATTTACAGAGAGTGTATATGTAGATGCTGGGGAAGGAAACATAGAGGGAATGAGTTTGGTAAATATAGGATATGTATAGAGAGATAAAGGGGTTTTGTGTGTGTGAGGGTACATTAGGGGTTTGAGAGGTGTGCATGTGTATAGAGGTAAGTGGTACAGACCTCCCCCAATCTTCAGCTTTTAAGAATTTTATTATACTCCTTTTGGGTCAAACCCCCTTTTATATATTTTCTTATTGTTCTTCACATTTTGATGTCTATAGTGTTTACATCTTTCTCAGTGTTTTGAAAATCAAGGAAAACTTATTCTTCTTTAAGAGTGCACATTTTACTGTTAGTCCCAACTTTTTAAAATATTGTCTAATGTATTTTTTAGAAGTTGTGTTTTTCATTTTTTTTCTTTTATCTTAGGGGCATGTTTAGTAAGCAGTATTAACTGTGAATGCGGACTTGAGCGTGAGCTATCCAGTATGCACCGATCCATGATAACAGCACAGGCGCTAAACAGACAGCACAGAGTTATTTCCATGCAATCTGCTTAGTGCACCACAAGGCAAGACAGGGGCAGAGAGTGAGCAGGTTGGCCTGTAGCAGCTAGCGTGTGGGATATTGCCTTGTGCTAGTTCTCACAACGACTGATAGCATAACTGCATTTAATGCCAGGTCAAGAGGTGGCATTAAGTTTAGCAATGCTACTGGCAGACCGAAAGTGCAGCCAATGCCCATAGAAAAAAAACCATGATTGTGCCACATAAGTGCCCCCTTCTCCTCCAAAGACCCTAAACCCTTGCTGATCAACTTCTCACTGATTAGGCCCCTCCCATGCACACAACTCCCTCTCCATGTCCATCAAATTCACCTTTCAGAACCACCTCCCCTAGAGGCAATCCGAAAATGGCCACCATCTCCCAAGATTACCCTGACCCTCCCCTCCTGATCAGGCCCTCTCCCCCATGCATTTACCCCAGCTGTCCCCTCACTGTCTCAAATCCCCCCCCCCAACTGGAGGCTCCCTGGTGGTGCAAGTGGTGAATGGGGCAGAAGCAGTCCCCTTCCACTCCTGCCCCAGCTCTGGCAGTGTTCCAAATGGTGCTGACCCCTAGTTGTAGTACGAGACTATGATCAATTTACAAACACAAGTCCAACATCCGCACATATGCATATACGTGTATTTGTTATTAGTATTAATGTTTATTTTTGATATGGTAAAATAATAATGTTTAAAAATGTTTCTGGAAGATATTTTATAGTTTGTTTATTTTTTTTCTACACATTTTTTAATGCTTTCTGCTTTGTGGCATTTTTAGCATCATCATTCATTTCCTATATTTGTTATTTTAAAGAAGTGGAATAGATTTTTTTAAGTACTTTAGGCCCGATATTCAAAGCCTTAGGCATTTGCTACACGTGTAAAAGTTGGCCTTACCCGTGTAAAACTGCCATAACTGTGCAAACCAGATATTCAACATGGTGGCTTGAATCTTGAGGCCCTGCTACCCACACAGCACCAGGCGCCGAAGCCCAGGGTGGAATGGGGGCATGTTGCTGTGAAATCCACATAAAGTGGATTTCCAAAACCCATGTGCACCTACATTGGACATCAATAACCACATGACCTTAAACAATGGCTCCCGGCGCATACGACCGCTGATAGTGAGCGGCAAACCAGTGTAGTGGTGGAACAGTGCACAGTAGAACGAGGGGTGTGTGAACAGGCCTGTACCCAAACCATGCAAGCATAAAGCGACACCGGATAGGTAGAGACGCCATGCGGGCCATGCACATGGTGATCCAGAGGTGGAGATGCGCTTGCCGTGCCTGGGCAAAGTGGAAGAGTCGACAGACAGTGCATACCCAGCAGCAGGCAGTGGCCCAGCACCTGAGACACAGGTACTGTGCCCCATGTGTACACAGGCCCAGGGTGAGCTACCTGTAACTGACAGAGGAGGAGGTTTACCAGAGATACAAGCTGGATGGGGTAACGATAACCGAGCTGTGCAGCATACTCAGTGTGGACCTGGAGCACTCCACATCCAGAAACCAGGACCTGCCGGTGGCCATGATGGTAAACACTGCTCAGGCAGCTTGCAGCATGTGATAGAGGTGACTGTTGGAATCACGCAGCCCACTGCCGACCATTGCATTGGAACATTCACCAGGGCCCTGCTGTGGAGGATGTGCCACCTCATAGCCCTCCCCAGGACACAGAAGAAGTGACAGGAGACCATGCAGGTGTTCTACAGTGTTGCTGGTTTCCCATCTGTGTTTGGATATATAGACTGCACCCACATTGCACTGTGGGCACCATGGCTTGAGCAGAGGGTCTTCTGGAACAGGCATGGGAGCACATTGATGAACATACAGGTCATTGTGGATGTCAACATGGACTTAATTGATGTGTGCCTGCTACCCAGGGTCCTGCCATGATGTATTTGTCCTCGCCCAGTCCAGCCTGGGACAGGCAGCAGTCGGGGGTCAGCTCAGGGATGCATGGCTGCTAGGTGAGTGAGCACATGTGTGAGCCCCAGGACAGACCCAGAATGGACAACTGCTGCAGTACACCTCATGTGTATTTTATGTATTGCAACACGTGAGCACCACTGCATGGTGTCCATAGCAGCCCATAGACTATACCCAATGCACATACTCATAGCTCATATTGCCCCCACAGGTGACCGAGGATACCACCTGAGAACCTGGCTGCTGACCTCAGTGTGCAACCCCATGAACCAGCAGGAGGAGTGGTACAATAGTGCCCATCAGAAGACACGGGTGTGCGTGGAGCGTGCAATTGGGGTGCTAAAGAGCTGCTTCCAGTGCCTCGATAGGAGCGGTGGGCAACTCTTCTACAGCCCAGAGTGGGTATGCCAGATATTCGCTGCATGCTTCATACTCCACAACCTGGCACGGATGTGTGGAGTGATGGACCCAGAGCCAACAGTTGTGGAGGAGTGAGAGGCCACAGATGTAGCAGATGGTGATGGTGCAGTGTCTGGGAGCCAGAAATAGGCCAAGGCACTGACCCACCATGCGTGGGTGTTAAGTGACAGCTTCTGGGTGACTGTCCACACAAGCACTAGGGTTGGACGCACACAATCACAAATAATGTGCTCAGTACCACTCAATGTGTGCAGAGTGCTACAATAAAGTGCCTATTATTACCCAATGTATACAGAGTGTTCTTTATTTCTCCCCACATGATCCCCTGCCTCAGGGCTCCCCGCTGGCCAGGGGCACTTGCTAACATGTGCACTGCGATGCAGTGGAGCATTGTCGGAGGATGTGCAGGCAATGTCACTACACTGCCCAGCAGGATAGGCTGAAGGACATGGATCAGAGCTAGCAGGTGGCTGTGCTGTTGTGCTGGCAGCCCCAGCACTCACCCCCTGTGCCTGCATGAGGCCCACCAAACTGCACAGGGAGCCAGCAATAGATGCCTGGTAAGCTGCCATCTCTCATCAGCCACAGGTGCCTCTCCATGTGGCGCTCCACACGCAATCTAAGGTCCCTCTAGTCCTCACGCTTGGCCTCCCTAGCCTGTTCTGCAACCTGCAAGTCCTGCCAGATACCCTGCAGCTCGGATAGTATGCCCTCTGTGCCTGCCACCAGGTGCATACTCTCCTGTAGTAGCTCCTGGTCCAGATCATCACCTCCTGCACCCATTGGCTCCTCCTGGATTGTGAACTGTAACTCAGCAAGTGTTGCATTATCTACGACCAGCTCCCTGACACTGGTCTGCCTCACTGCCCTGGGTGGCAATCCCGACAGATCCTCTGCATTGGCTATCATACTAGGCTGCTCTGCTGCACTGGCAGGTACACTAGCAATGAAGGTTGTGCTGCACCCTGACTAGGCACTGGCATCCTCCATGGTGGGCATTGAGGCTCCCCCTGATGCATTGGTCCCAGGCTGGGAAGGAGGTGTCCCTGGCAGGTCTGTGGGAGAGCAAAGGTGGCAGAGATTAGTAACATAGCATGCTGACTCAGCCTCTGGGGTGTCATCCGGTCCACTACAGAACCAGCAGGTGGTGCACAGCCCACACTGTACCCAACCCATGCAGCACCCAAGGACCGACAGACAGACAAGCCTGGGCTGGGTGGACGGAGGCATGGTGGGGAAACATATATAGCTGTCACAGTCACACCCAGGTTATGGAGCATCCCTACGCACCCTCCTGTGTACCTGCAGTGGAGCTGTTGAAGCCCACAACCCCTGAGATGGTGACCTCCTCCACATACTGTATCACCTGCTCCTCAAGTGGAGCGAGGCTGTGCTGCTGTGCAGGCAGCAGCCTGCTATTGCTGGTCCTCTTCTCCTTCGCTGCCTGACAGACCATGTGCCAATTCTTCTTGAGGTCCTACATGTCCGGGTTGTGGTGGTGTACCGCATTGACCCTGCTCACGATGTCACACCACATTGCCTGCTGGGTACTGGCATCATCAGCAGCAAAGAGGGAGGTGTGCTGCTGCAGGATGAGCCCCAGGGCCATAGCAGTGTCAGATGGTGTAAAGGTCACCTTCATGTGCTTTGCTGCTGCCAGTGCCTTGTCAGTCATTGTGAAGCAGCAATGCGCTAAGACAGCGTTTGCCTATCTGCATGGGTCTTCTTATGCATACAGAGGTAGAGAACGCAGCGGGGCCATGCCCTACCCAAAGGCATAACTGGTACCCACATAGGCCCCTCAGCACAGAAGTTTCAAATATCTGCATGACAGCTTGCCATTGTAGGATGCCATACCTGCACAGCACTGAGGGCCGCACCAATGGCCGCACCAATGGAATGCCCAGACTGTGCTACCTGTGTAGGTTGCATAACACAATGTGCCTTCACTGGACAGGGGGCATCCTGTGTGTGCAGCACTGCTGGGCCACACCAATGGTGCCACAGCTGTGTTGTGCAGGTATGGCATGGGTCGCTACCTGTGCAGACGGTCGTACCCACAGAAGCACTACCCATGCAGTGCTCTTCCCATTACTGCTCGGGTATTGGCCCTCTGCCATACCCATGCAGGACATGTTTTCCCACACCCCATGCCCATAGATACCCGGACCCCCTCCCCTGGTCTCCCTCCCCTGGTCCCCCCTCCACTGGTCCCCCGCACCACCCACACAGACACGATGCCCTGCCTCCACAAAATGGATGACACAGCATTTGCAAACATTAACCATTTATTAGACACATATTCCAAACATATTTACAACGCTGCCAACAGTGGCAGACAATGTGCATATGTACATTTGCTGCCTCTCCAGCCCAGAGCATACCTCCCAGGGGAACTCCCTATGGTGCAAGGGAACCTTGTTTGTGCTCTGACACTTCTGCAGTAAGTGAGGGCATCATGGTGCATGGTGATGGTCTGTGCTGCAGACCTCACCTCCTCCCTGGGTGGCCAGAGTCCAGTCATTCAATGGATGAAGGGGTGGTGGCACAGAGGGGCCAGATGTGGCATGGCTGGAGTACACCCATGGGTGCTGGGGTGACTGTGGGGGACCCCAGCTGTAGGAGGTAGACCACGGCCCTGCTGTGTGTCACACCTGGCCCATGCTGAGCCATGAGGCAGGCACATGGCCCCTTGGTGTTGTAGTGGGTGGGCATGCCCATGGACTGTGGGGGTCAGACAGGGAAGTGCTCCTCCACCTCTGGGTTCCCCACTGGTTGCCTGCTAGTGGTGCTCTGTGTCATATCACTGTACCTGGGTTGCTTAGTGGGTGGTTCCCACATCCCCCTGCTACTCCCCTGCTCCCTTCTCCTCTGTCTACTCTTCCTCACCACCCTGTCCCTGGCCCTCCCATTCCTCCTCCTCTTCCTCCCAGCCCTGCCCATGGCCCTTAGATCCCTCTTCCTCTAACTCCTCATCCTCCCCGCCCTGCCCCTAGCGCTCAGATCCCTCCTCCCCGACTCCTCATCCTTCCCACCCTGACCCTAGCCCTCAGATCCCTCCACCTCTGATTCCACCTCCTCCCACTGTGCCATGGCCCCCTCACAGCCCTCCTACTCTGATGTGGTGTCCTCTGGTGTGGTGTCACTGGACAATGTTGTCTCTTCCTCATCCCCATCACTGCTGGTGGTTCTGCTGCTGCTCTGCTCAGGTGGTGCAGCCCCGCTGCTCCTTGGTGGATGGTGTGGTGTGCCAGCAGTGTCCTGAGCACCCCTGGAGCCATCTGTGTGGAAAGAGGAGGGGGCTACTGGTCTGCACAGGCATGGCCCTGGGGTGGGACTGGCACACCCCTGGGGGGCCGACAAATTGCTTGACCCACCTTCAGCTCACAGGGGCCTGCCTCCCCCAGAGTGCACACTGCATGCCCTCCCCTTTTCCCACATCCCGTGAGAGAGGGAGCAGGCATTAGGCAGAAGCATGGCTGCAGGCTTAAGTGCTGTTGGTTTGGTTGTGGATCAGGTACACACCTATTAGGATGGAGCCATGGTGCACCTGGCTGTATTAAGGATGGCAGACTCAAGTGGTAAGTGCTATACGTTTGTGAGAAGAGACACAGGCAGTGTCAAGAGCAGAGAAACTGGCATGGGGAGCCCTAGAGAAGTTTCCTGATGTTGAAAAAAGGTGAGGAGCGGGTCTGCAATGGTCATAGAATATGATGAACAAGAAAAAATGCTTATTTTTTAGTGCTATGAAGTTAAGACCAAGTCCTAGTGATCCTTTGCATAGTTGTCCATATTGTAGTTATCCCCTTGTTGTTTTTTTTAGCAAGGTGAGATCAGAAGTAAATTGCCAGATAAAATATACACATTGTGTATATTTTATTTCATTCATTAATATATGTATTCAAGAAAATCATAAATAAATAAATAAATAAAAAAGAAGTAAATTGCCAGACCTTCCTTCAATGCAGTAAACCTACAGCATCTCGTATTACAATATGGTCTCTCATCCAAGTACTAACCAGGCCCAACTCTGTTTAGTTTCCAAGATCATGTTCACTCAGGGTGTCTTGGCTGTAGTGTGGAAAAGATGCACTGGTGCAGAAATTAGCACTCTGGTTCCTAAATGGAAGGATTCCCCTTCCAGCAGGTGAATAAACAGGAAGACAAAGGTGAGTCAGATAATACAGTGTATCTGGACTTTCAGAAAGCCTTTGATAAGGTCCCTCATCAGAGACGTTTGGCAAAACTAAAAAGTCATGGGATAGGAGGCAGTGTACTATTGTGGATCAGGAACTGGTTAAAAGATAGAAAGCAGAGGGTAGGGCTAAATGGCCAATTTTCCCAGTGGAAAAAGGTGAATAGTGGAGTACTGCAGGGATCTGTGCTGGATCCACTGCATTTTTTATTATTATTTTTATTAAATTTGTAATACTACATACTACATATACACATACATCAATATAGTATAAGGATCCATAAAAAAACAAACAAGAAAACAGGAAAAGAGGAAAACTCAACTCACATAACACTTATCCTCTTATACCTACAATCCTATTCCTACACCCCCCCTCTCCTCCCTCCCTAGGTCAGACCATCTCAATTTCCACACACCACTGGGCCGCATTTAGACTCAGGCTATACCTGAGGAGCATTTCGCCTCTGACGCAAAATCATCTAGATATCTCCATTTGTTGCTCCGGAGACACCTTCCCATTATGACAATCATACCCAAATGAGTTGACGCCAGCTCATGTATTTTTTTCATATTTTGCGTATAAACACACCAAATTCCACCAATGATACCCATCCAATTTAGAGAGGTCCTTCCAGGATATCACAATTAGCTTTAAGGCAACAGCCATCATAAAATTAAATAGGAAGATCTTCTCCTTGGGAATATCCATTCCACCCTCCGATGAGCGGAGAATGACTATTTTCCATGTCAGAGGGGCCTGAAACTGTAGGACAATTTGGATCTTATTCCATACCTGCCACCAAAATCTCTGAACATAAGGGCATTCATAAAGCATATGTTTCAACATGCCAAGGTCTCCTAGGCAGGACCAACATTTATTACCAGTCCTGGAGTCCCATTTCGTGATTCTAACCGGCGTAAAATATGCCCTATGCGTTAGAAAGAATAATGAATGGGTTATAGCTGCTGCTTTGGAAACTTTATTTACCTGCCTCCAGATTTGATGCCAGGATTGTGCAGAGATAGTGGAGCCCAGATCTGATTCCCATGCTTTCCCTAACCCCAACAAATGGGGTACAGATCCATCTCTTATTGCCGCATGCAATTTAGAAGCGGTACCTTTCAAACTGTGACATATCTCCACCATTTTCATCAAGACCCACTCATCATTCCAGTTATGAGGGTCTCCTATGCTTCGGGCAATACAATGTTTAAGCTGGGTCCATTGGTAACACCAGTTCACTGGCAATGCAAACTCCTGTTGCAAATCCTCATAAGATTTCCACATATTTCACTGAATTACCTGACTAACAGTCCATACGCCTTTCTCTTGCCAATTCTCCTTGCGACTGTCTTATGACCGATCCTGAATTTTGGATTGTACCAGAGCGGAAGTAAGGATGAGCAGTTCTCCTCTTTCCCTAAAATACCCCCTAGGGTAATAAAATCCTCTTGAGTAACCTGAATGATTTTAACACTTTTAAAGGAGTCTGTGAACCTCATCCCTATCCACATCGACAAAGGAATTGGAGCAACAAACCTTGCCTCCAGTTCCAGCCATACTTGCCTCTGTCCTCACCTTGCTTTAACAAGAAGGTCATATGATACCACTGGAAGTCTGGGAAATGGATTCCGCTCTTAAGTTTATTAGCCTTTAATTTGGTATTCGCTATCCTGGGGGTCTTACCCTGCCATAAAAATTCCACTAACAATCGTTCCAGTTTCTTATACAAATTATTGGGTTGAGCTACTAGGAGCATTTCCAAAATGTAATTTACCTTGGGCACCAACACCATTTTTATGGAGTCTAGCCTACCCCACCATGACAAGTGAAGATGTGACCATCTCAAGGTAAAGGAGTGGGTCATTTCAATCAGCTCATTCACATTTGTCTGTATTGTCTCTTCCAAGGTAAAGGCAAACTTCACCCCTAAATATTTTATAGCTTTGGTCTCCCATTGAAAGGGGAATTGAGAAAGCATAGAAGAAAAGGTCATTCTGTTCATCGGGAATGCAACCGATTTACTCTAATTTATCTTATATCCTGACCTAGAGGAATATAAGCCCATTATCCTCAGTATCTCCCCAACTGAATGGGGCTGAACAAATAGGAGGAGATCATCAGCATATGCTGATAATTTAATTTGCATATCTCCTATGGGAATTCCTTGGATCTTATCCGAGTGCCTAATCAGCAGAGCTAGTGGCTCTAATACAATATTGAACAGAAGGGGGGAGAGAGGGCAACCCTGCCTTTTCCCCCTATTTAACAAAAAGGGATCAGAGAGCAACCCGTTTGCTAAAATACGAGCAGACGGTTTAGCATACAATATATGGATTAAATAAACAAACTCTTCCCCAAAGCCAAACCAGGCCAGGACTTGGTCCAAAAAGGCCCATTCTAGCCGATCAAAGGCCTTTTCTGCATCGACCGATAGTCCAACCACCGGAAAGGGCAGATGCTCAGAAACTATCAGAAGGTTCATAAAAAGGCAAGCATTATCCGCGGAAGACCGCCCAGTCATAAAACCACATTGGCCTGGATGGATGATAAGGGGGATTACTTTTTCTAGTCTGCACGTCAAGACAGCTGCAAACAGTTTATAATCTGCATTTAATAGGGATATAGGTCAATAGTTCTCCTCTTTCTGGGGGTCCCTACCAGGTTTTTCCAGAACTACAATTGTCGCTTCACTAAAAGAATCAGTAGTAGGGGCTTGCTTGCGTAACAACTGGAAGTATTGCTTCAACAAGGGAAGGAGGTCTTCAGCAAAGACTTGATAGAACTCAGATGGGACTCCATTCGGTCTGGCTGGTTTCCCCCTAGCCTGCCCCCGTAGGGCTTCTCTAATCTCTTCTAAAGTGATAGGGCTCTCCAATCCCTCTCTCTGTGAGGGGGATATAGAAGGGTGAGGCAACTGACCAAAAAGTTATTGAAAAGCATCAGGATCAACTTTCGACTCAGAGGAATACAACTGTGAATAGAATAATTTGAATGCCTCGGCTATTTCCTCTGGCCTTGTAATCAAAGCCTGCTTACCATCCCGAAGGGCTTCAATTCTTCTTTTTGGCGGTCTCGGTCTTAGAGTACGTGCAAGTTGGGAGCCTGCCTTGTTATACTCACTATAATATTTTCTCTGTTGGCTTAGCGACAGCTTTGCAGCTTCTGTACTAATGATGCTATTGTATTGGTATCTCAATTTCTGCAAACGGATAAGAATCCCTAGATCCGTTCTATTCCTCAGTATTCTCTCGCAAGCTCGGATTTGGTTTTCCAACTCCTCTAGGGCCGCTTTCCTTTGTCAATTTAACTTAATTTTATAACTCATACACTCAGAACGCATGCATGCCTTGAAAGCTTCCCACCAAATCCATCCGGCAGTATCCTCTGGGTGGTTTGTCTCAAAGTAACCCTTGATTGCCGCCTTGATGGTCTCATAAAACCTGGATCTTCAAGCAACTCTCTTGGGAAAAACCAAGTAGGACTCCACGGATTTGAGTCTTCTACCTGTAGGGTAAAGGTCACAGCAGCGTGATCTGATATATGAGTTCCACATATATCAGCATGCGTGACCAAAGGCACCAGGGATTTTGATACTAAAAAGAATGTAACCCATCTGTCCCATGGCCTTGTCCACTTTCAATTTTGCAAGCTGTTCTAACACATCATCTTCTATGAATGATGTGGTATGTACTCCATTCCCATTTGTATATTTGTTGATTACAGGTGGTCCTTCTCCAGGATTTTCTTTAGTAAAAACAGATCAGAAGTATTTGTTTAGCATTTTTGCTTTTTCAATGTCACTTTCCACAAATTCATTCTGGCACTTTTGAGTCCTGCAATTCCACCTCTAATTTTCCTCCTCTCTCAAATATACCTGAAACAAGTCTTGTCACCACTTCACATCTTTAGCCATCTTTAGCCATCTTTTCTTCTGCCTTGGATTTTGCTATCCTTATTTCTCTTTTTGTCTCTTTTAGTTTGATCCTATATTCTTTTCTGAGTACCTCGATTTGCAAACTTCTGAATTTTGTGAAAGCTGTGTTTTTTGCCTTTATTTGTGCAGCCACTTCTTTGGAGAAATAAATAGGTTTCCTTTTCCTGTTGCTTGTATTTACTTTCCTTATAAATGTAGCTGTTGCTCCTTTTATTGCCTCCTTTAGTTTAGTGCACTGCAATTCCACTTCCCTTATCCCCTCCCACCCTGCCAACTCCTCCTTCAGGCACTTGGCCATTTTACTGAAGTCATTGTTTTTGAAGTCTAGGACTTTGAGCTTGCTGTGATTGGACTCCGCCTTGGCCTTTATCTCAAACCACACCGTGTGATGATTGCTGCTGCTCACATGTGCACCCACCTGGATATTTGCCACAAAAGAGCAATTATTCACGTAGATAAGAGACCCAGTCCAAAACGTGATTAATGTAGAAAAGACAAAGAGGTATGTTTACTAAAACCCCGGTAGAGTGCGGGCCGCGGTAGAGTGCGGATGCCATATAAGGAGTGGGCGTTCCGTCCTGAAAAAGAAAAGCCGGAATTTAAATATGCGCTAAGGTGCGCAGTGCCCTTGTGCGCCCTGCACCTTAGCGCATCAGATGGCTGCGCAGGAGGCATATGTGGTACGCTGATGGACAATCAGAAAAGCAGAGCCACAGCACAATGGTTAAGGCACCTACCAATGGTGCAGGGATCAGGGGTTCGATCCCCACAGAGTCCAATAAAGACAGCTGGCTGAGGTGTTAATTTAGGAGGCATTGAAATAATGGGCAGCAAGCTAATGTTTTTGGAGGCATATTAATACTGGGCGGCATAAGGTGGCGCGCTGATGTGCAATCACAGGAACAGAACCACAGCACAATGGTTAAGACACTGACAAATGGTGCAGGAATCAGGAATTCAATTGCCCCATGAACAAGGCTGGTTGAGGCATAGCATATTATGGGGAAGATTGCTTTAGGAGGCATTTTGGTCATATTTTAATTACCACTACTAGCAAACGCACTCCCAAAGCGTGTTAACATCAGGTGCCCTATAAGGCACATTTTAAAGTGCACTGTCAGCCAAGGCACCCTAAAATGTTGCTTATAGGGCGCTTTAGAGGGTGCCGTATGAGGTACCGCAAGATCAGTGTACTGTTTTTTATGGCAGCACAGTGCAGTTTAAGGAATGAAAAGCATACGTAGGTGCGCTGACAGGCAAGGAGGAGCAGAAGTGGAGCACAATGGTTAAGGCACTGACTGCTGATAAAGGGGTCATGAGTTTGCTCCCCAGTGTGCCTAATACGTAAGGCTGGCTGTGGCATCAGCTTTGCATTGTACATATTTTGTCCTGCAGCACTTTATATTTATGTTATTAATTGCTGCCAGCAAACACGGCCTCACGTGCCGTAATTGAAGGTGCCGTATAAGGCACCCTAAAATGTCCCCTATAGGGCACCCTATAGGTTGCGTCACAGGAGAATGTATAGTGCACCTTATATGGACGGGCACCATAAGGTGCCCTATAGGGCACCCTATAAAGCACCCTCAGAGGCACCTTATGGGTACAGTACGCTGAGGGTGTTTCTGCTGGCAACAAAATATGTACATTAAAAAAAGATAATGCATTGGACAACCCTATCAAATAACCCCACTGGGGGTTTGAAACCATGACCTCTGGCTTCAGAGGCAGTGCAGTAACCATTGGGCTACAGCTCTATAACTGCTAGCAAGCCCCTGGCTGGCTGCAGAGAGCATGCACGTCACCACACAGACAGTCTGCTGTGGTCACCAGGATAGGGTTAGCCTACCCATACCCATGATGCACTGCACATGCAAATCAGCTGTCCACAGATTAACACAAGATGAGCAATGCACCCCCACAGCACCTCGGCCCGGTAGAGGGAAGTGACCATCTGCACCCACACACCACCTCGGCCTGGTAGGGGGTACTGACCGTGTGTTTTACTGGCACAGAGTAGCTACACACCGTCACATTGTGCGGGTACTGTGCTCACCCTGAGGGTGCAATGAGGCGCCCAGGACCAGGTCCACAACACCTTCCATGTCTGAGATGGGTAGTTTCTGCACAAACACCTTGGATATCTCTGTCTGTTTCAGTGAGGTGTAGACCCTATGGACCCCTAGGTGGGCCATGCACTAACACACCACCACCACCCCCCCCCCCCCCCAGAGCCAAGGTTGGCAAGCAGGGTCTCCCATCAATAGATCCACATTCTACCTCCCTGCCAAGGTGATAGTAGAGGGGACCATCAACCTGGGTCCTGCTGAGGAACAGACACCCCACAGGGCAGTCAATGCAGCTCTATACACATCCATACCACAACAGCAGACAGACATTAGGCCTGGATATGGTGAGCTGCACCCCACCACTATCTGATATTCTCCTGCAGCAAGTCATCAGACACTGTACCCCACAAGCTGCTCCAGCAAGACACATACCAGCTGCAAACAGTGTGCTAGTTAGTCCACAGTGCATGTTCTCAGTGGAGATGCATGCACCCACAACTGGGATGTCAGCATACACAGCAAGCAGTTACATCAGTGACTGGGGCCCCAAACAGAAACCCATATCTATCACATGAGAGAAATACTATATAGCACTATGGGGGCACCTAGCCATGCTGTGGTCACTGCACAGTCAGGGTGAGAGTGATCTCTCAGCAGGACATACTGAGGTCACCCTGCCTGTGTAGGTGGTGGCCGGGCACTAATATGTCCCAGTCAGTGCCCTATGCCCTGTGCAGATGCACCCTGTCCAGGCCACCCTGTCCGGCCTATACCCATGGTACTTTGCTCCTCATTATGCACATTGGCAGCCCAATACTGGCAACATTGCTGGCAGTGTGGGCTGAGGAAGGTGTTTGCAGCCACCACACACTGGATAGGCAGACAGCCACCCCCACACCTATGCCAGCATTGTGCTACTATAGAGGAGTCCAGCAGCCATACCCACCACACCAGTCCTGGGCACAGTACAGGCATGGATATGGTACGCACTACTATTGGGGGTCACTCCCCAGGGTGATAAACACTGTCAGAGACCAGACCTGCAGCGCACACCGCAAACATCACAATGATTGTTATGGTGGAGATCAATGAGCAACATGTGCTTAACGTAGGAATTGATATCTGCCAGTTATCATGGGCAACGTTTGATAGCTGTGTACCATATACCCAGGTGTAGGGTGGCAGTGCTAAGGTATGCAACTGCTAGTATTGGGGGATACAGGCAGGGCCCAATGTCCTTCCTCTCTAGGAGGCATTGGCCAATGGGGCCTGGGGGGGTGGGGGGGGGTGTCTGGCCTTGTTGGCTGCTGCTTTACGGCAGAGTGTCCCAACTCCAGTCCTGGTGTTCCAACCACTGTTCGGGTTTTCATGCTGTCCCTCAGAAATATGCATGAGCTACATCAGCATACCATGGGGGTGGTGCATAGATATGCAGCACATGCATCTTTAGCAGAGGCAGCATGGATCCTGAATGGTGTGGGGCCCTCCAGGACTTCATTTGGGAGACTCTGCTCTGGGTTATGCGGCTGTTTATGGTGTCTGTGTTTGGTGTGGTAAAATATAGGCGTGTGAACCATGCATATGTTCTCAGCAATAAAGGTTTCTCCTTACTATCACGGTTTAGTTGTAGGAAAAATATGTGGACTGGATTGGCAGTAGCCCCAGCTGGGCTTTGAACCTGTGACCTTCTGTTCCTGCACACGCTGTCTGTGTGCACTGCACCACCATGTTGCCATAGATATGCTGTGTTCCCTGGGGAGTCCATGACTGTACATCCGACAGAGCCTGTCTGTTATGGTGGACGGTGCCAGCCTGCACAGGCCTAGGCCACTGTCTGCTGTGGTTTGCAGCCACTGCCCCCTCCACCACCTGTACCCTTCCGCCAACATGCAGACATGTCCCTATCTGGGAAAAAAATATGACCTGATTGAGTTGTGGCACTCCAGGACTGAATTTGGGGGACTCGGCTGTCGGTAATGGCCATTGTTATGGTTTGTGTGCGGTGTAGGGTAAAATATAGGTGTTGGAACCATGCTTATGTTCTCTGCCATACAGGGGTGTCTGTACTATCACTGTTTAGTGGTGGGTAATACTATGGGGACTGGGTTGGTAGGAGCCCCAGCTGGGGCTTGAACCTGTGACCCTCTGGTCCTACAGGCACTGGCTGTGTCTGCTGCACCACACTGTGGCCACAGAGACAGTACAGTCTCTGGAGATAGGAAACCTGGCCGCACGAGTCAGACACCCTGCTCTGCACAATTTTACTGTGGGCTCGTTTACCTTGTATGGGGACAGGGGTGCAATTAAACCTCAAAAATGACCTCCAAAAAAATGGGAAAAAACCAAAATCAAGCTGAGCAACAGTGATATCAATGGGCAACATGAAAAACACTCCCAGGAAAGCTCCATTAAAATGCAGTGATTTTTGAACGAGTCTAAGGAACGTAGACCCTTCCAAAAATCATTTCTTTTTTTTGGAGTTTCCTGGGAGTGTTTTTTATGGTTGCCCATTAATATCACTGTTTCCCAGCTGGATTATAATTTATTTGAAATTTTTTGTGGTCATTTTCAGGTTTTATTTGCTGTTTTGTTCTGTGCACATGTATCACACTGCTCACGTTTTTCAGGTTTCCCCGGTTTTGCTGTACATTGCTGACGGAAATGTTTTCCCTTCCCTTTAAATCGGCTCTAACGCAAGGGTTTCACTCGCGGTATTTTTAATGCCGAATTCAGCCCCGCTGCTGTGCGGGGAGCCTCTCCCCTCCCACTCTCCACCCATTGACCCTGTCCCCCCGCCCCTCGGGAGCCTTCCTCCGCCCTCCGTAAGCGTTTCCCTGCCTCTATCGCACATCAGCGCCCCGCACACGTGCGCCGGCCCGTTAATTTGACGCACACGTGTGCACGGCGCTTATGAGCACTTAAGTGCATTATTAGCATCCGCTCTTGTGCGCCGCGCACGTGTGCACGGTTTAGTAAACATACCCCAAAGCTTTTATTTATTGAGCCATTACCACCCGACACAGGCCGTGTTTCGTTACCCTTCGTCAGGGGTTGATCTGGTAAAGGAACTAAAAACATAAAAACATACACATATATTATAAAATACATTATTAAAAATAAAACCGTGATAAGAACAGATGACTAGAACACGTATAAATAAAAGAAAAATAAATAAATACTGCATATAAATGTGTCACTTAAATAAATATAGCTAAAAAATATATATATAAACGTGTCTCATAAATGAATTTCATATCCATAATAAAATTACCATAAGAAAGAAACATATTAAATAATTATAAACAGTAAAAGAATTAAAAAATTAAAAAAGGATGTGACAAATAAACATATATAGGGGTATGTTTACTAAACCGTCTTAACGTGCGCTCTCCCACGTTATCGCACGATAAGGCACCATTATCGCACGATAAGGCGCCTTATCGCGTTAATGCGCGCTAAGGCGCAAACGAGCGCTGAAGGCAGAGAAAGGCTCCCAGAGGGCGGAGGAAGGCTCCCCAGGGGCGGAGAGAGAGGGTCAATGGGCGGAGAGTGGGAGGGGAGAGGCTCCCTGCACACTAACGCTGTGAAATCCGAGGCTGAAAACTAACGCCAGTGAAACCCTGGTGTTAGAGCTGATTTAAAGGGAAAAGAAACCATTTCCGTCAGCAATGTACAGCAAAACCAGGGAAACCTACAAAAAGTGATAAGTGTGATACACGTGAACGGAACAAAAGGGCAAAGAAACAGTGAAAATGACCAGAAGAAAATGTAAAAAAAACATAACCAAGCTGGGCAATAGTGATATCAATGGGAAACATCAAAAAACACGCCCAAGAAAGCTCCAAAAAAAAGATATGAATTTTGGAAGGGTCTATGCTCTGTCCCCATACAAGGTGAATGAGCCCACAGTGAAATTGCGCTGATCAGGGATTTCCGCTCCATTGGACAGGTTTCCTATGGTGTGCACATGTTCCACAACAGCAGGGCGGGCATGTCAGAATGGGCAACTGGACAGATGCTGGAAAAGGGGACACAGAGGGCTGCAGGCGGCACCTGCTGTGATGCAGGTGGGGCACAGTGCGGACTAGGGTAATGCTTAGCTGGCCCATAGGAATGCTTAAACAGTAGAGCAGCCAGACAGCAACTGCTGAGGGCCCAACATGGGCAAGAGTGTGCTTCCCATGGTGTCACAGGGAATAGTACCCAGCAGGTACCCCCAATGGCACGGAACATTGGCAGGCGGTGCTGGGGGAAAGTGTGGACAGCTATGCAGGCACCCCTACCCCAGAACCCGCACCATAGGCAGCCGCCTACCCGCACACTGGATGGCCTGAGACTGCGCAGCACCAGCACCACCAGCAGAAGGGCATGTCAGTATGGTGGCAGAGGGGTATTGGTGGTGGAGGGGGCAGTGGCAGCTGCCCAGAGCAGACCATGGCCTAGCCCTGTTTAGGTGGGTGCCGTGCACTGCAACAGACAGGCTCTGTCTGACAAACAGTCATGGTATCTCCAGGGAATGCACTACCTCTGTGGCAACACAGTGGTGCAGTGAACACAGCCAATGTAAGCAGACGGTCACAGGTTCAAGTCCCCGCTGTGGTTCCTGCCTACCCAATCCCCATATTTTACCCACTACTAAAATGTGCTAATACAGACAGAACCTTTATTGCAGATAACAGAAACATGTCCAATAAACCTACATTTTATCCTACAGAGCACAGACACCATAAACATGCACATTATCAATTTAAAATACCTAAAATGTGCGATCATGTAATTGCGTCATATAAATTGTGAGACAGCATAGATACACTTTTAGATACCCCCCATTTTATAACTCTGCAACTGTTTATTTAAAAAGATGTAAGTACATCTGTCTAAAACAGAAAATGAATAAATAAATAAATAAATATATAACAATACTTAATTCCATGGGCATCGTACTGTTAATGTGTAAACATCCAGGATACTAACTATCCATTTAAAATGTAAAATGTAAATGAAAAAGTGCAGAGAACAATGCAAATGTACCCAAATGGATGATGGCATCAGTTTTGAAGTGCTCACTTTCTGCATTAAATCTGCCAGCAAGTTGCTTTGTATTCTTGCTGGCTTAAGAGCCTGGGAGGCATTTGACCCTCTTCTTCCCTTTGAACTGTGTTCCCAAGTTGGTGCCTCTGATGATGGAATCTCCAAGTAGCAATAGTTTCCTCTTTTGTGTCAGTTTCTTCATATTTAGAGCATTATCAGCAGATTGGACATTAACTTTCTTGTTTAAGGGCATTTCAATTTCCACTAATTGGGCACTCAAATTTCCCAAGGCAGAGAAGGCGTTATGCAGGGATATCTCTTGATGGCAACAGTGTCTCCGTGTTACAGGTCACAGCCTACCAGAGCCCACTGTGATCCATTTGATCCTGGGCTGCTTGATTCTTTGTGGGAGGGGTGGTAGATTTGTTTCAGTGTGTACCCTAGAGCAGTGTTTCCCAACCCAGTCCTATGGGGCACACCGGCCAGTCAGGTTTTCGGGATATCCCTAATGACTATGCATGAGATATATATGCATTAGAGATATCCTGCCAACCTGACTGGTTTGTGGCCCTCCAGGGCTGGATTTGGAGACCCCTGCCTAACACCTCTGTCATCTAAGATTGTGAGTGGGCAAGGTGCAGATGTCCAAGACATCAAAAAGGTATATAGAATGTGTCACATTCCTCCTCACTTCTCACCACCACCAAAATATTGTCTATTAGACAACTTTTTGGTGGTGGTGAGAATCGAGGAGGAATGTGTCACATTCTATATACCCTTTCGATGTCTAGGACATCTGCACCTTGCCCACTCACAATCTTAAATGACAGAGGTGTAAGGCAGGGGTCTCCAAATCCAGCCCTGGAGGGCCACAAACCAGTCAGGTTGGCAGGATATCTCTAATGCATATATATCTCATGCATAGTCATTAGGGATATCCCGAAAACCTGACTGGCCGGTGTGCCCCATAGGACTGGGTTGGGAAACACTGCCCTAGAGGAGGTGTATTTAATTGCAGCTAATTCTTCCCTTAATAGAATCAATTCTTTATGCATGGCAGATAACTTGAGACATATAAGACAAGTTCTTAGACTCCAAACGAGTCTTCTTAGAATGAAGGCACCACAACTATTGCATTGAATACACGACATGCTGATTAAGATGATTATAAAACAGCTTGAGGACAAGGAGAAAAGGTGGATGTTGCACCAAATTGGAATGCAGCTGTCAATTTATATGATGACTATATAGGTAATGCAACCCTGGGTGGGTGGGGTGAGGGGTAGGGTGGGCAGGTATTTAAGTGACCTTGATCAGTAGTCCTTCTTTGAACTTAGGGTACAGTCAAATCTTAAGAGAATATAAACAGGTAATAAATAGGCAGAGAAAATGTATATCAAAACCAGCCAAAATAGTAAATTCAGAAACGTAGCTTTGCAATGCAGGATCAGCATTCTTGCTCAGGTAGCAGAGAGATTGATTGAATTAAATTTAAAGTGTACAAGCTTAAAGTTATTCACTTAGGAAAGACCTACTATTAGTAATCTGTGAACTATCATTAAAATCATCTGTAGTACCTGAAGAGTCGAGAATGGCCAGTGCAATGCCAATATTTAAAAAGGGTTCCAGTGGTGATCCAACAAATTACAGACCCGTGAGTCTGACATCAGTAACAGGCAAAATATTAGAAACTGTCATAAAGAATAAAATTACTGGTCATTTATATAATCATGGTTTAATGGTAGAAAGCCAACATGGATTTAGCCAAGGAAAGTCTTGTCTAACCAATCTGTAATATTTTTTTTAAAGGTGTGAATAAACAGCTGGACAAGAGGTACGCCTGTTGTTATAGTGTATCTTGATTATCAGAAAGCTTTTGACAAGGTCCCTCATGAAAGACTCTTGGAAAAATTAAAACTTCATGAGGGACCTTGTCAAAAGCTTTCTGATAATCAAGATACACTATAACAACAGGCGTACCTCTTGTCCAGCTGTTTATTCACACCTTTAAAAAAAATATTACAGATTGGTTAGACAAGACTTTCCTTGGCTAAATCCATGTTGGCTTTCTACCATTAAACCATGATTATATAAATGACCAGTAATTTTATTCTTTATGACAGTTTCTAATATTTTGCCTGTTACTGATGTCAGACTCACGGGTCTGTAATTTGTTGGATCACCACTGGAACCCTTTTTAAATATTGGCATTGCACTGGCCATTCTCGACTCTTCAGGTACTACAGATGATTTTAATGATAGTTCACAGATTACTAATAGTAGGTCTTTCCTAAGTGAATAACTTTAAGCACTGGTGCAGAAATTAGCACTCTGGTTCCTAAATGGAAGGATTCCCCTTCCAGCAGGTGAATAAACAGGAAGACAAAGGTGAGTCAGATAATACAGTGTATCTGGACTTTCAGAAAGCCTTTGATAAGGTCCCTCATCAGAGACGTTTGGCAAAACTAAAAAGTCATGGGATAGGAGGCAGTGTACTATTGTGGATCAGGAACTGATTAAAAGATAGAAAGCAGAGAGTAGGGCTAAATGGACAATTTTCTCAATGGAAAAAAGTAAATAGTAGAGTTCAGCAAGGATCTGTGCTGGGCCCACTGCTTTTTAACATATTCAGAAATGACCTGGAAATGTGAATGAGTGAGGTAATACGATTTGCAGTTGAAAGTTGTTAAAACCCAAGGGAGTATGAAAAATTGCAAAGGGGCCTTGATAAATTGGAAGACTGGACATCTAAATGGGAGATGAAATTTAATGTGGACAAGTGCAAAGTTATACATCCAGGAAAGAACAACCCAAACTAGTTACATGAAGCAAGGCACCATCTTAGAAACCACCACCCAGTAAAAAGATTTAGGCGCCATCATGAATAATATGTTGAAACCCTCTGCCCAGTGTACAGCAGCGGCCAAGAAAGCAAATAAGGGAGGGAATAGAGAATAAAACCAAAGATATTATAATGCCTCTGTATCATTCCATGGTGCGACCACACCTTGAATACTGTGTGCAGTTCTGATCGCCAAATCTTAAAAAGGATATAGCAGAATTAGAAAAGGTACAGAGAAGAGCCACCAAAATGGTAAAGAGGATGGACGGATGAGGGAGATATGATAGAGGTCTATAAATTAATGAATGGAATGGAATGGAATGGGTTAATGTTGATCGGTTGTTTATGCCATCAAAAAGTAGAAAGGCTAGAGGACACGCAATGAAGCTACAATGTAACCCATTTAAGACTAATAAGAGAAAATAGTTTTTTTATCAACGTGTAATCAAACTCTGGAATTCATTACTGGAGGGTGTATTAAAAGTTGTTCATGTAGCTGGGTTCAGAAATGTTTTGGACAAGTTCCTGGAGGAAAGGTCAATAAAATATTATTATAGATCCAGGAAATCCACTGCTTACCCCAGGATGAGCATTGTGGAACCTGTGTGCCTTTGTGGGAACCTGCCAGGTGCATCAGCTTCTTGCCTTAAGATCTCAAGTTTAGGTATTATGAGCTTTGTTTATTCTAAATTATCCATGTAATTGTAAAATAAGCTGTCCTTCAAATATGTCTGTATTTTTGAAGCTGAGCAGTCAAGGCTTTTTTATAAGAAAAAGTTGGTGAACGTAGTGTGGTTTCTAAAGATTAGAATGCTTACAGTCTGGAATCTGATGATGGTTGTTGGTAATTCTGCTAATGGATATTTGATGGCATATTGACTTTTGGATCCCTCCTATGAGGTCGCAGACTTAATAATCTATTTGCATTCTCTGTTAAATTTTTACTAACGTGTATATTTACAGAACACGCTATCTGGGCAATGTGGGGTTAATGAATATTTTTCGTGCTGTACTAAAAAGCAGTGTGGTGCCCAGTGTTCCAAAACCTGTGCTGCTCAGGTAGCACATATATGGGTGGGATCTGGGCAGGGGGTGGGCATTTCCACCATGGTGCCACTAGCGTGGGCCATTTAAGCCTGCACTGCCGGAGCTTGAAGGGGAGAAACTACAGCGAGCTATGCTAAATCCATGTGGATGGCTGTCCCCACCTCCCCGCATCTATCATAGTGCCCCACCCTAGTAATGCAGCTCAAACCCACATTACTAGCGCGGGGTTGGTAAACATGTCCCCTGAAGTTTAGTGCACTTTAGTAAATATGCCTCATACTTATCCTACAAAAATAAAATGGCCATAATAAGGTGAGTTCCACATCTTTTCAACTGAGGCACTGTTCCAGGATTCATAAGGACTAGAAGCCAATGCCACTACTAGTGTCGTTTGGTGCTTTAGCTGAATCCTCTCTGCACTGGAAGCCAGATCTTACTAAACAAACTAAAATAAATACATCCATTAGGCAGTACAATGAATGTCTGAAAATAAAAGGGTGATATGATTAGCAAACTCCTGTATATCCAGATACTGTTTTTCATTGCAAACAAAGGGAAGGAGGTAGCCAATGACATTTAAATTAACTTTTTAGTGAGAAACCAGGGCACCAATCTGGACTTCCCCTATTTCACTGATGTCACCAGTTCAAGTCAATGAGCTAGGATATGTTTCAGACAAGAGTTTAATAGATAATGTAACCTAAGGGTTAAATGTATGAATTTAAATTTGGAAATAATAGAGTATTTAAGTTAGATAAACTGAGTAAGATTATAGATTTTGGACTATTTTGGAAAGTCTTTAATGTGTAAAACTTCCAAGCTAAGGTTTTGCCATTCACTTTAATGGGAACATACAGTTGAAAAGAAAACAGATTTTTGCAGAATTCAGAACATGTTTTAATGCCTCATTTGCATATTCCTAAAGCATGCCTGTGATTGGTTAGCGGCTCTGGAATGCAAATAGGTGATGTTAGAAGAGTCACCGTAACCTTGACAACAACTGGAATGTAAATAGGTGATGTCAGAAGAGTCACCGTAACCTTGACAACAGGAAAAATATAGTTGAAAAAGAGCTTGGACAGTGAAAGAAAGCAGAAGTGTGTTGTGCTGTGTCTGGAAAAAGGTACTATTTTTGCTAGTAAAAAGGTACCAATATGTGAGAAATTGTTTTTGAGAGTGGAATTGTTGTTAGGACTATATGAAAATTAGGCTTATAAATGATAACACTGATTTTGTGTGGTACTGGACAGTACTGATTGAGAAGTATTGACATGTAGTGAAGCAAGTGACATTGGTTGAAGATTCCATGAGAGCTCTCTAAAAGAAAGAGACTGAGAGGAAGTGGAAGTGTCATTTGAGGAGTGCTTTGCTATTAAATAGCCTATAGTATGTTGTGCCTGAAACCTTAAAGTGAAAGGATACTTGCACAGTAAGTGACTGACGTCATTGATGATGAGAAATATGCCTGAAGCCATAAAATGAGATTGATGAATGAGTGCATTGTCTTGGGAAGTGAATTCTTAAATGAAGCTCTGTTAGTAGTTAGGGAAAACAGTAAAGAATAGGCTTCATTATTTAGGGACATTAATTATACTTTGGGGTATATTTACTAAACCGTCCTAACGTGCGCTCTGCGATGTTATCGCGTGATAAGGTACCTTATCGCGCAATTATGGCGCTTTTTAAGGCGCACAGGTACCATATCGCACGATAAAGCGCGCTGCGGCGCAATTGAGCGCTGAAGGCAGGGAAAGGCTCCCGGAAGGCGGAGGAAGGCTCCCCAGGGGCGGAGAGAAGGGGTCAAGGGGTGGAGAGTGGGAGGGGAGAGGTTCCCCGAACACTAACGATGTGAAATCCGAGGCCAAAACTAACGCCAGTGAAAACCTTGCGTTAGAGCTGATTTAAAGGGAAAAGAAACCATTTCTGTCAGCAATGTACAGCAAAACCAGGGAAACCTACAAAAAGTGATAAGTGTGATACATGTGCACGGAACAAAAGTGCAAATAAACAGTGAAAATGACCCCAACAAAATAAAAAAAAAAACATAACCAAGCTGGGCAATAGTGATATTAATGGGAAACATCAAAAAGCACTCCCGAGAAAGTTCCAAAAAAAAGATATGAATTTTCAAAGGGTCTACGCTCCGTCCCCATACAAGGTGACTGATCCCACAGTGCAATTGCACTCATCAGGGTTTCCCTCTTCATTGGACAGGTTACCTATGGCATGCACATGACCCGCAACAGAAGGGTGGGCATGTCGGACAGATGCTGAAAAAGGGGACACAGAGGGTTGCAGGCGGCACATGCTGTGGTGCAGCTGGGCCACAGTGCAGACTAGGGTGATGCCTAGGTGTCCCATACGAATGCTGAAACAGTAGAGCAGCCAGACAGCAACTGATGAGGGCCCAACATGGGCATGAGTGTGTTTCCCAGAGTGTCACAGGGGATAGTACCCAGCAGGTACCCCCAAGGGTACAGAACATTTGCAGGCGGTGCTGGGGGGAAGCATGGACATCTATGCAGGCACCCCTACCCCAGAACCCGCACCATAGGCATCCGCCTACCCGCACACTGGATGGCCTGAGACTGTGCACCACCAGCACCACCAGCAGAAGGGCATGTCAGCATGGTGACAGAGGGGTACTGGTGATGGAGGGGGCAGTGGCTGCTGCCCACAGCAGACCATGGCCCAGCCCTGTTTAGGTGGGTGCCGTGCACTGCAACAGACAAGCTCTGTCTGACAAACAGTCATGGTATCTCCAGGGAATGCATTGTTTCTGTGGCAGCATGGTGGTGCAGGGCACACAGCCAGTGTGTTCAAGAACAGAAGGTCACAGGTTCAAGTCCCAGCTGTGGTTCCTGCCAACCCAATCCCCATTTTTTACCCACTACTAAAACGTGCTAATACAGACAGAACCTTTATTGCAGATGACATAAACATGCCCAAAACACCTACATTTTACCCTACAGAGCACAGACACCATAAACGGGCGCATTACCTAGAGCAGAGTCTCCCAAATGTAGTCCTGGAGGGCCAAACACCATTCAGGTTCCATGCTGCCTCTAATAAAGATGCCTGTGCTGCATATCTATGCACCCCCCCCCCCCCATGGTATGCAGATGTATCTCATGCATATTCATGAGGGACAGCATGAAAACCCGAACAGTGTTTGGCACACCAGGACTGGAGTTGCGAACCTCTGCCGTAAAGCAGCAGCCAACAGGGGCAGACACACCCACACCCACAGGCTCCATTAGCCAATGCCTCCTGGAGAGGCAGGACATTGGGCCCTGCGTGCATCTCCCAATACTAGCACTTGCATACCTTAGCAGTGCCACCCTAAACCTGGGAATATGGTACACATCTATCAAAAGGTTGCTATGATTACTGGCAGATAGCAATTCCTACGTTAAGCACAGTTTGCTGATTGAGCTCCATCATAGCAACCTTTCTGATGTCTGTGGAGTGTGCTTCAGGTCTGGTCTCTGACAGTGTTTACCACCCTGGGGAGTGACCCCCAACAGTATTGCATACCATATCCATGCCTACACTGTGCCGAGGACTGGTGTGGTGGCCAGGGCTGCTAAACACCTCTATAGTAGCACAATGCTGGCATAGGTGTGGGAGTGTGTGTCTGTCTATCCAGTGTGTGGTGGCTGCAAACACCCTCCACAGCCCACACTGCCAGCACTGTTGCCAGTATTGGCCTGCCAGTGTGCATAATGAAGAGCAAGGTACCATGGGTATAGCCCGGACAGGGTGGCCTGGCCAGGATGCATCTGCACAGGGCATAGGGCACTGGCTGGAACATTGTAGTGCCCGGCCACCACCTGCACAGACAGGGTGGCCACAGCATGTTCTGCTGGGAGATCACTCTCACCCTGACTGAGCAGTGACCACGGCATGGCTAGGTTCCCCCATCGTGCTATGTAGTATTTTTCTCATGTGATGTTTATGGGTTCCTTTTTGGGGCCCAGTCACTGATTTATCTGCTTGGTGTGTATGCTGACATCCCAGTTCTGGGTACATGCATTTCCACCAGGAACATGCACTATGGACTAGCTAGCTGGTATGTGTCTTGATGGAACACCTTGCAGGGTGCAGTGGCTGAAGGCTTGCTGCAGGAGAATATCAGATAGTGGTGGGGTGCATCTTAGCACATCCAGGCCTAATGTCTGTCTGCTATTGCTTTATGGATGTGTACAGAGCTGCATTGACTGCCCTGTAGGGTGTCTGTTCCCCAGCAGGATTGGAGTTGATGGTCCCCTCTAGTATCCCCATTGCTGGGAGGTAGAATGTGGATCTGTTGGTGGGAGACCCTGTTTACCACCCTCAGCCCCGGAGGAGGGTGGTGGTACATAATCCTCCTATGGGTCCATAAGGGCTAAACCTGACTGAGAAATACAGACATATCCAAGGTGTGTCCTCAGAAACTACCTATCTCACACATTAGCACTACTGGGGACCTGCATCATGGTCTATCTCTGCTATGGACCTGGTGCTGGGCGCCCCACCTCACCCTCAGGGTGAGTGCAGTACCTGCACAATGTGACGGTGTGTAGCTACTCTGTGCCAGTACCACACACGGTCAGTTCCCCCTACCAGGCCGAGGTGCTGTGGGGGTGCATACCCCATCTTGTGATCATCTGTAGACTTCTGATTTGCATGTGCAGTGCATCATGGGTATGGGTGGGTTAACCCTATCCTGGTGACCACAGCAGACTATTTGTGTGGTGACGTGCAGTCCTTCTGCAGCCAGCCAGGGGTTTGTTAGCAGCTGTGGCCCACTGGTTATTTCACTGCTTGTGGAGCTGGAGGTCATGGGTTCAAACCCACAGTGGGGTTATTTGATAGGGCTGTCCAAAGCATTGTCTTTTTTTTAATGTACATTAGTGCTGCCAGCAAAACACCCTCAGGGTACTGTAACCATAAGGTGCCTCAGAAAGTGCCCTATAAGGCGCCTTATAGAGCACCCTATAAAGCTCCTTCTGAGGCACCTTATGGTTACAGTCCGTATAAGGTGCCTTATAAGGTGTCCTATGGAGCGCCTTATAGGGTGCCCTATAGGGGACATTATAGGGTGCCGTGGCGGACAGTGCACTTTATATTGTGCCCTATGGAGTGCCTTATAGGGTGCCTTCTGTGGCACCTTAGGTTGCGGCACGTGAGGGTGTGTTTGCTGGCAGCAATAATTAAAATACACATAAAATGCCTCAGGAAACAATACTTACATGTCAAAGCTGATGCCTCAGCCAGCCTTATGCATTAGGCACACTGGGGGATCGAATTCATGACCCCTGTATCATCAGTCAGTGTATTAACCATTGTACTACACCTCTGTTTCTGTGTTTGTATGTCTGGGCGCCTACTTAAGATTACCGCATGTTAATGCGCTTAGCAGAACTTAGCCCGTTAATGTGCGCAGCAGCGCACGTTATCACGCGATAATCCCGTTTTGCTACTTTAAGACTGAAACGCCCACTCCTTTTATGGCAGCCTGCACACTATCGCCGGGCACACATTAAGACGGTTTAGTAAACATACCCCTAAGGGGGACAGTTTTCAAAGCATTTTAGTAGGTTATCAGACCTGTTAATCTCTGGTCATCATAATACTGAGTGACTCTAACCAATTAATGCCACTGAGTCTCCTCACAGACTGCCCAACAAACGCCTGGTGAAAACAGGGGCAGTCTGTGGATGGAGTGGGGGCGGTGTTAGCTGCTATCCAGTTAGCAGCAATATTCAACCGCTAAGCAGATAACTTCAGCTGTTAAAGTTAGGACAGGTGAACGGCTGTGCTAACCTTGCCCAGTTAGCACTATCCAGTAGTGTCTGAATATCGCCACTAACCTCTTAACTGCTGGATATTCAGCAGTCAAAACTAGATATGTACTGCCACTGATTATCTGGTTTTACTTAAAGTGGCGGTGGCTAGGTGCTTTACTGTATTTATTCTGGTTGCCGCTGCTGAATATGCCCCCTAAGTGTATAGTAAATTCCTTATGTGTAAATACAGCTACAAATTAATACATGCATAATACATTTGCATATGCAAAAATGCTGTAGTGTGCATAGTAGGTGTGTTTTCAGTTAAAATGAAGAGGTTTTTGGCCTTGTTCATGCCTAGGGTTGCCAACTGGCCGGTTTTCAGCCGGCCTGGCCGGTTTTTCCATGGCCAGGCCGGCTGCTGGCGCAGAGGCAAAACCGGCCCTTGAAAAGCCGGTTTTTTTGCTCTGGCCGCAAGATCGGGAGCGGCCAGAGCAATCAAACCGGCTTTTCTCCCAACCCAGAGGGCTTCAGAGGGAGCTGGTAAGCCCGCGCGAGGCCCCGGCTCCCTCTGAACAGCTGCCAGCGTGAAGAGCCTTTTCCTTCACGCTGGCGGCTGTTCCTGTGAAGCCGCGATTGGTGGGAAAGGTTAAAGGCAATGCCCTTTAACCTTTCCCAGCATTCGCGGCTTCACAGGAACAGCCGCCAGCGTGAAGGAAAAGGCTCTTCACGCTGGCAGCTGTTCAGAGGGAGCCGGGGCCTCGCGTGGGCTTCCCCGGCTCCCTCTAAAGCCTCAGACAGCCGCGGTTTTGGGGGGGGGGAGGCCAAGGACTGCCTGGGCTGTGATGGGGGGAGGGGGCCTGGACTGGAAAAGGGCTAGGAGGGGGAATTTGACTGGAAAAGGGTTGTGATGGGGGGGGGGGGACCTGGACCGGAAAAGGGCTATGGGGGGGGGGGCCTTGGACTGGAAAGAAATGGGCTGTGATGGGAGGGGACCTGGACTGTAAAAGGGCTATGGGGGGGGGGGACATGGACTGGAAATGAGTTTTGATGGGGAGGGGGACCTGGACTGGAAAAGGGCTGGGGGGGGGGGACATGGACTGGAAATGGGTTTTGATGGGGAGGGGGACCTGGACTGGAAAAGGGCTGGGGGGGGGGACATGGACTGGAAATGGGTTTTGATGGGGAGGGGGACCTGGACTGGAAAAGGGCTATGGGGGGGGGAACATGGACTGGAAATGGGTTGTGATGGGGAGGGGGACATGGACTGGAAAAAGGCTCTGGGGGGGGGACTTGGACTGGAAATGGGCTATGGTGGAGGGAGGGGGGAACTTGGACTGGAAATAGGCTGTGATTAGGGGGGCTAGGACTGCAAATGGACTGTGATGGTGGGGGGGGTAGGACTGCAAATGGGCTGTGATGGTGAGGGGGGACTCGGATTGCAAATGGGATGGGATGGGGGGGCCTAGGACTGGAAATAGGCTGTGATGGGGGGGGGCTAGGACTGGAAATGGTCTGTGATGTGAGGGCTAGCACTGGAAATGGGCTGATGAAGAGCTGGAATAGGACTGGAAATGGGCTGATGTGGGGCATGGGAGAATGGGATTAGAAGGGAGTGGATGCTGGGTGGGTCTAGAACTATAAGGGAACTGATTTTGGGGGAGGACTAGAATAGATGGGGAATGAGAATGGAGAGGGGAAAAAATATTTTGTGTGGAAGAAAAGTCTATGATGGGCTGGGTATTGGGAGAGTGAGGGGCTTGAGAATGGAAGGGTGAAATTTAAATGGATGATAAAGGAATAAGGAAAGAATTGGGGGAAAGAGCAAAAGGGAAACAATCAGTATGTTAAAGCAGAAATAGAGAGAGAATGGAAAACATCTAAAAGAGAAGAAAGGACAAATGGATAGCTCGCAGAAGACACGAAGAAACCAGAAGAAAGTGACTGGAGCAATTGCAACTGAAAATAAAACGCCCAAACAGAAGGTAGAAAAATACTTTTTATTTTGAATTTATTAGCTGGAATATGTTTGGTCTGGGAAGTGTGTATTGCTAACATCTTTGCGTTTTTGTTTAGTGCAAGAGGAAATTACTTTATAGTTTTATTTCTCCAGTGTTGTACATTTCATGTTTGGATTTTGGGATTCCCAGTTTAATTATTATATGACCAAGGAAGTTAGCCTACACGTATCCTCGGTAATTTTTGTGGGTGGGGCTGGGGGCGGGGCAGGGGTGGGACTAGGGGCGGAGAATGGGTGGAGCATGGCGAGCCACAGGTGTCGGGTTTTTCTCGGTGAAAAAGTTGGTAACCCTATTCATGCCTAATATTTTCTTATTCTCTTTCTATTTTTTATTGTTGTCCTTCACTTTCCCTTCTGATATTAACTATTTCCAGTCGTATTCCCTACCTCAAAGAACTACAAACCTTAAGATGACACTATGCAGAATATTATATAAAACACTCCTCATCACTTTCAAGGCCATTAATAAAATATCCCCTGCATTATCCCCTGCATCGATCTCAAATCTCCTCACCCATGCACCAAACAATAGATCCAGGAGACTAGTAGCCGAAAACACACTAGTTACTCCTAGTAATTCCACAAAATGGACGCAACTAACTACTAACAGAGCTTTTGTGTCTTTTGCTCCCAAATGCTGGAACAAATTCCCCCCCAGCATCAGATCCATCAAGGACATCATACAATTTAGAAAGGCCATTAAGCACTATCTATTCACTTTGCACTTCAACCTACCTTACCTACCTTAGCATTACCTTCCGCCTGACCACCTTAATTGCCTCTCACATAGCTATAACCCAGAACAGATGTAATTGAACTGCAGAAAGTGCTGCTTCTCTGTAAATATCAGGTCAATATGTTACCTGTTTTAATGTATATAGTTTTCCCCGGTTCATACCCAGTTTATATTCCCTGTTATCTGTAAACCTATGTCAGCTTTATCCTGTCTAGGTAATATCTTGTTTAATGTGAACCACACTGATGATGAATAGTGTGGTATATAAAAACTGTTAAATAAATAACACCATGCAATCATCAAAAAAAAAACAAACGTATGAAATGAGAACAAAAAGGGGGACCTGCAAGGGCTATGACTCCACACCAGCTCCTCACCATGTGGTAATGTGATGGTTTGACTACCTACCCCTTAATTTGCACCATATCATGCTTTAGAGATGTAAGTATTTAGGGGTTTCCACTTGAGGAGGGTGGAAGGCATAAGAGTTGTGCTGTAATGTGGCATTTGTTCATATTTGCAGCATAAGCACTAACGGTTCCACCATTCGTGCCAGCTAAGTTCTGCAGTATGTTTCCAGTTTGCAATAACGAGATGCAGAGCCACTCCCATCATGAAGTCAAATAAAAAATGACAATCTCTCTGTAACGACGAGATGCCAATTGTTAAATGAAAAACGACCACAGACCAGGAGATAGTGGCCCTGAATCCCAAGATGTCTTGGATTCTGTTCCAAATTGAAATCCAATAAGACTGAATATTAGGGCAGTCATATACCACATGTCTTAAATTCAGGGGCGGCCCAAGGGGGGTACGGGGCCATGTGCGGAGACTTGGTGTAGGGCCTCATTTGCATAAAGGACCTCATTTGCATAAATATTTGCACAATGTTACCATACACTAACTTTTAGTAAACATGTCTCTTAATGAGTGTATGGATAAAGAAAGACTAAAAGATTTCTACATTAATATAATCCAGTGCCAATCGCCAGGCACATTAGGAACTACTACAAACACTGCCCATTTAGAACCCATAGCAAACCTGCCGTATCATAACAGCACTACCAGGACTCACAAAGCACCATACTCTACCTATCAAAAGGCAACACTGCAAATATTAAACCAATACATTTCAGAGAATAACAATACATGATCTACTTGGGAAAGAGAACAAGTGGCAATGTCAAATAGGAATTACATAAACAGAATACCTCAGCTCAGTTACACATGCAGAACATAGACCATCACCAAACAAGGAATCACAATTTAGAAACAAGACGACAAGAATTAAACTGGGAACCCCAAAAACTAAACTTGGAATGTACAACAACACTGTAGAAATAAAAGTAGAAATTAATTTCCTCTTGTACTAAACAAAGCGCAGACGTTAATGATGCACATTTCCTAGCGTTGACATACTCCAGTTAATAAATTCAAAATAAAGAGATATTTTTCTAACTTTTCTGCATTTTTCTGTTGCAATTGCTCCAGCCACTTTCTTCTGGTTTCTTTGTGTCTTCTGCTAGCTCTCCATCATCTGCTGTCCATTTGTCCTTTCTTTCTTCTAGTTTTTCTCCATTCTCTCTCTACATCTGCTTTAATATACTGTACTAATCTTTCTCCTTTTGCTCTTTCCTCATTCCTACTCATCCACTCAAATTTTACCCCTCCATCCTCAATCCCCACTTACTCTCCCAATACCCGGCCAATTGTAGATTTTTCTTCCCTCCCACACAAAATATTTTTCCCCTCTCTATTTCACTCTCCCAGCCCCATCCCATTCTAATCCTCCCCAAACATCAGCTCCCTTCTAGTTCCAGCCCCACCCAGCATCCACTCCCTTCTAGTCCCCGCATCAGCCCATTTCCAGTCCTAGCTCTCCCATCAATTTCCAGTCCTATCCGAGTCCCTCCATCAGCTCATTTCCAATCCCAGCCCCCCATCAGCCCATTTCTAGTCCTTTCCTAGTCCCACCATCAGCCCATGTCAAATCCTAGCTCCCCTCCACTCAACCCATTTCCAATCCAAGACCCCATGAGCCTACTTCCAGTTCTAGCCCCTCCATGAGTCCATTTGAATCCAAGCCCCCACCACAGCCCATTTCCAATCTTAGAACTCCCCAACAGCCCATTTCCAGTCCTAACCTAGCCCCTCCATCAGCCCATTTCCTGTCAGAGCTCCCCCATTCAGCCCATTTCCAGTCCTAGCTCCCTCCCCTCACAGCCCATTTCCATTCCAAGCCCCTACCCATCAGCTATTTGCAGTTCAAGCCCCACTTCCACTCAGCCCATTTCCAGTCCTATCAACCCCCCCAGCCCATTACCAGTCCTAGCCCCCCATAACCCATTACCAGTCTTAACGCCACCATTAGCCCACTTCCAGTCCTAGCCCCCATCACCCCATTTTCAGTCTTAGCCCCCCATAGCACATTACCAGTCCTAACCCCCCCATCAGCCCATAGCCCATTACCAGCCCTAACTCCCCTCCCCCCATCAGCCCAGGGAAAAAGAAAAGCCTGCCTGCTGCTGCTGCCACTGCCGCCATGGCAACAGCAGAATCAAGTGTCCTGCGCCCCCCCCCCCCCGCCTGCCCAACAGAGCCCTCCCTGAATCAGTCCCCTCAGTGCCGGCTTTCAGAGCCGCGAAGGGAGAGTTTCTCTCTTATGGCTCTGTTAAGCCCGCCAGTGCTGATGGGAAACAGGCATTTACTGTTTCCCATTAGCCCCGGAGGGCTTAACAGAGCCACGAGAAAGGGAAACTCTCCCTTCGTGGCTCTGAAAGCCAGCGCCAAGGGGACTGATTCAGGGAGGGCTCTGTCGGGCAGATGCGGGACACTTGATTCTGCCGCTGCCACGGCAGCAGTGGCAGCAGCAGCAGCCAGTTTTTTTTTTTAAATTTACCTGGGCTATTAATGCAGAATGTTGATTGAGCGGGGCCTCCTGAAACACGGGGCCCTATGCAAACAACATTCTTGCTTAATGGACAGGCCGGCCCTGATTAAATTGCCAACATCTCTCTGATAAGACCAACATTCATTTCCACCCTTTTTATCCCACTTAGCAACCTTTATCGGGGTAAAATGAGCTGTGTGTGCAAAAAAATATAAAGCTTGTAAAATAGAGGCAAACTGAGATACTCTATTTGTCTTGCTCCAGAATTTCACCCATGATTCTGGAGAAGGAGCCTCCCCTGTGTCATGTTCCCATATCCGCTGAACACCAATGGACTGTGGGGTGTAGTTCTGAACAACCAATTTATAATAGTAAGAAGCCACCCCAGGAGCCATTTGGGCTGAACCAATAATGTTCAGCAACCCCCATTCTTCAGGTAAAGATTTAATATCAATAGGGGATTTCTCTTTACAATGTCTCAGCTGAATCCACTGGAAGTATAAGAATTTAGGCAAGTCAAACTCCTGCTGTAGACAAGCAAAAGGCTTCCCCTTGCCATCTAATATCATTTGTAATATGGCCCAAATACCCCTACTGAGCCATTGTTGCCATGCAAATGGACTTTGTTGAATTTTTAAGAAAGGACTGTGTCAGATGGGGATTAGTTTTGATAAGCATTCCTCTTTAGGAATTGCCTTCACTGCTGCTGGAAGGCCCTTTGAGTGTCTACTATTACCCTGTGAGTCTTCAACCACTCAGAAGACCCCATGCCAGGGAGGAGATTTAAGGGGAGCAGAGCACTTAATCTCTCTTCCAAGTCAAGCCATACTGGGCGTATTCCCCCAGCCCCCTCCACTCATTTTGAACCTTGCTTTAGTAGAAAAGCACAATGGTAGGCCTGAAAATCAGGAAAGTTCACACCCCCTTCCTCTTTTTTAGACTTAAGCTTCCTAAGAGCAATTCTAGTCGGCTTATTTTTCCATAAAAATTGGACAAGAGTCCTTTCAACTTGACGATAATGTTACTTGTAAGAAAGACTTGTAAGAAAGACTGGTAAGAAAGACTGGTAACATAGTTCGCTTTAGGAGTGATAGTCATTTTTATTGCTTCAAGACTGCGACCACTTCACAGTTATGTTACGATCCGTAGAAAGGAGCTCCCCTTCACTGAACAGTAAAGTTTCACTAAGTGGATAGCAATAGTGGACTCCCAAGTATTTCACAATTTTAGGCTCCCACACAAAGGGAAAATCTTCCAGATCTGCCCTACAAACCCTTGAATTTAAAGGGAACTCTACAGACTTTGACCAATTGATCTTATAACCTGCTAATCCTGAATATTGATCTATTACCTCTAGAATAGCCGGTATAGAGCTGGGCATGGTAAACAGCAGTAAATCATCAGCGCATGCAGAAGGTTTAATTTCCAAGTCAGCTATAGACACACCTTTAACCGCAAGGCTTTGTCTTAACAATAGGGCCAAAGGTCCCAAGGCCAGATTGAAAAGGATGGATGAAAGGGGGCAACTCTGATGGGTGCCACGCCCCAAAAGAAAATCTTTAGACTGGGTCGCATTCACAGAGACATTAGCACTTGGTCTCGCATACATTAGTTTGATCACGTTACAGAAACCCTCACCAAACCCGAACCACTTCAGAACAGCAAACAAGAAAGGCCACTCCAGTTGATCAAATGCTTTTTTCCGTGTCTAGCAATAATCCCACAAGTGGGCCCTCTATTCTTTCTGCAACTTCCAAAACATGACACAACACTCTAGCATTATTGGCTGTGGAGTGTCCCTCAGTGAAGCCACATTGGTCCGGATGTATCAAAGAAGGGATCAATTTGGAGAGATGACCAGCCAAAATGGCTGCAAAAATTTTATAATCTGCATTTGGTAAAGAAATTGGGCGGTAGTTACTAACCAACTGAGGATCCCTCCCAGGTTTTTCAAGAACCACAATATTTGCAGAGGCAAACGCTCCAGTCTGGGCCTCCACTTCCAAAAGAAGCCTGTGATACTGTAGAAGATATGGGCCTAAGATTTTGGAATAGGTTTTATAAAATTCAACCAGAAGGCCATCTGGGCCAGTGGCCTTGCCCACTTGCATAGAATTAATAGCCTGGATAATTTCCATGACCGTAATCTGTTTATCTAGTCCTGCCGCTATATCCTGATCTAACACCGGCCTCTGTGTATTGGCCAGTGATCTATCAAAATCCTCCTCAGAGAAGTCTATCTCTGGGGAGCATAACTGAGCATAAAATTGGTGAAAGGCCTCTGTGGTATCAGAGTCCTTGACAATCAATTGTTGCACCTGAGGATCTCTCAAAGCAGCGATGTGAGAAGCTTCCTTATGGCCTTTTAACAAGTTAGCTAGTAACCATCCGGCCCTGTTACCTTTTAAGTAATACTGCCCTTTCTGCGCTTGAATATTCTGTGATGCCTCAATGGTCAAAATCGAGTTATATCTAAATCTAAGACGCTGTAACTGTATCAGAATATTAGGATCAGTTTTCTGACCTATGAGGCGTTCTCCCGCTTTAATCTGCTAGTCTAAAACTTCAAGTTCTGCTTTAAGCTGCTTGGCCTGTTAAATAGCAAAACTGGTAATGGTGGCCCACATATTAGCTTTAAATCCTTCCCACCACGCCCAACCCGAGGTATCCTGAGGTAGATTAAACTGAAAATACTCCTCTATAGTCAGCAGGATAGTTTCCTGGAACTCCTGGCTGCCAAGAAGAGTTCTATCAAAGTGCCAGCTTGAATGAGATGGGCTGCTCATTGAGTCAAATAGGGCGAATGAGATTGCAGAATGATCAAAGATATAAGCCACATGTATATTGGATTCACTAATTCTAGAGCATAGTCCTTTGGAGACTAGGAAATAGTCTATGCGTGTTACTGAGTTATGAGGGGGAGAGAAGAAAGTGTATTCTTTGTCCATAGGGTATTGCAACCACCATATGTCTATCAGCCCCAATTCTTGCATTAGAGACAAAAGAACAGGGTGAGCTTTGGGGACCTTATTAGTTCTCACTGGACTCCTCTCTAACAAGGGGTCAAGTACGAGGTTGAAGTCTCCCCCCACAATAGTTGGATAGCTGGACATCTCTTGTGCCAAGGCCGCAATGGAGCTAAAGAAGGAAGGGCAATCTATATTAGGAGCATATATATTAATTAAGGCCAGTTCTGTAGATCCTCTTTTAAGGACAACCATTGCCCACCGCCCTTCTGTATCAGATCTAGTTTGTACGTATTACAATGGTGGATAGAGATTTCCTTACTAGGATGGCTACCTCATTTGTTTGTTTTTTGATTGGCAGCAGAAAAAGCCACTAGTGAAAAGGGTTTTATATCTAATTTTAATGACTCCTTCACATTCAAATGTGTCTCTTGTAACAGTAGGATGTCAGCACTTTCCTTGCGTCCATATAAAATATCTTTTTCCTCTTTATGGAATTGTTAATGCCCTTAACATTCATTGAGACTATCTTAAAGGAAGACATATTGACAATATAGTAAAAAATGACAGTCAACTGTTGCAGAAACATACCAAGTTGTAACATATGATTTTACATTGTTGATCCACACCTTAAAAGTCCTCACAATGATAGCTGCACTTATAGCCCAAGAAAAAACATACAAAAGGAAAAGCCACTGTTTAGCCATTGCCCCTGTGGAAAATCGCTCAAAATAAAAACACCAAGTTCTAAATAACAAAGCCACCAAAACCCTGGGGATGATAACAGCTCAAAAGTTAGTGGGTGAGCCCAAAGGGACAAGACAGGCATGGAGGGAAAAATAATTAGATTACTTCCACTCCTCTGCCGCTTAAATCAACTTAAACCACACACTATCCATTCCAGAAACAGGAAATAGCATCCCCAAACCTTGAGCATCAAACGTTCTAGCACAACTGCCCCCACCAAAACAATTTATGTTCACAAAGGCCTCGTGTATGTAGGCAAGGGCCGCCCCACTCCTCCAAGACCCGCTGCCCTCCCAACCACAACAGACATCACAAACAACATAAAACACAAAAGAAGAGAGAAAGAAACAAAGAGTAAGACATTATTGACCAGGGCAATATCCTGGAGTTCCTCCAAGAGAGTCACATTGAATGGCACATCGAATGTCAACTCTGCATGATTGAATGTCAACTCTGTATGGATGAATCACTACGTCATGACCTCAGATCAGTCAAAACACCCAAATAAGACAGCATTGAAAAACTTTTACAAGCCACTGATTGCAAGGTGAGCTTTCACCACATTGACACCAACTCCCTGTCCCCCAAGAATGCGTGCAACTCCCCTGGATCATCAAAAGTTCTAGTCTGGTTGTGCAGTGTGACTGTAATGCGAGCGGGGTAGAGTAACCTGAAACGGGCCTGAAGCTGCAATAAGCGTGGTAGTAGCACCAAAAAACTCTTTCTCCGATCTACCGTCACCTTCGCGAGGTCAGGGAAGAATAAGAGTTTGTGCCCCTGATATTCCAAGGGAGAGTGTGCTCTGGCTGCTTCCATTATTTGTGTTACTTGTTGAAAGCGAAAAACTTTGAGGATGATTGAACGTGGATGCTTGCCCACAACTACGGACTGAGTAGGAACTCGATGGGCGCAGTCGATCTCAAAGGGAATGGCGAACTTCACCTTCAACACACCCGGGATCATTAACTGCAAAAACGCTCTCATGTCAGAACCCTCGGCTCCCTCTGGAACTCCCAAAATTCTTATGTGTTCCGTCGAGCACAATTGTTACCATCTTCCAACTCTCTTTGCGGTAACCGTATCAACTTTGCTTGCTTCTCAATGGCACTGAGCCACTCCCCATGCATTGCCACCACGATCTCCACCTTCTCCAATCTGACCGTAATTAACTCCAAAGGCGCTGATGTCCTCCTGCATTGTGCACAATGAGTCCCCATTAGCTTTGACCAAGTCCTTATCAGCACGAATCTCAGCCAGAAGTTCCTGCAAGGCCTCAGGGCAATCCCTGATGACCGCCATCTTGTGAGGTGAGAGAGGCTCCGTTTTGGTTTTCTTTGCGCTGGCATTTTGAGGTATTTGGTAATCCAGCTGCATAGGCTTGGGGCCAGACATCTCCAAGATCGAATGATATCAGAGTAGGTAGGAACTACTTAATTAAAGACTGCAGAAGTCAGGATTCTTGACTATTGCCCTCCGGAGCACAGCTCTTACACGACCATCTTGCCCGATGCTAGGTTCCACCCCCCCACACACAATATTTCTATAAAAGGAAAAGTGTTACTGATATGTAGATGAGTTTGATATGCCAGATGTTGATTGTCAGATCTCTGCTGCAGTGACATTCAGATGTTAGGAGATCCTGGATCCTCTACTGGAAGAACTATTCCAGAAACTGGTAACAGAACCCGCATGGGAGTGAGGCATACTGGATCTGGTGATTATGACTGTGGAAAGTGGTTCTGAAGTTATAGAGGGTGATCATCTCTCATCCAGTCATCACCAAATTATGTGTTTCAGTATTAGGACAAGGGTGGAGATAGTTCATTTAAAAGTGAGGGACCTAGACTTTAGGAAAACTAACTTTGTCAAGATATTAGAATACCTCAAGGAGTCATTAGGTGGATGGAAACAGCTGGGAAACCTAGAAAAGCAGTGGGCAAAGCTGAATGGGGATATTTTATGGGCAACAAACCTTTTTATTAGTAAAGTAAATAAATGTAAAAGGAAAAGGAGGCCACGGTGGTTCTTGAAAGAAGTAGTTGAAAAGCAAAGGAAAAAGAGGGTGGCCTTCATAAAACACAAGATATCACAGAAAGAGGAAAACAAGCAACAACATTTGGAATAACTAGTCAGGAAAGTAGTCAGGAAAGCAAAGATGCAAATGGAATTAAAAATAGCCAATTAGTAAAATGAGGATGCCAGATATTTTTAGATATCTTAATGGCAGGATAAAGTGCAAAAAATGGTATTGTCAAGCACAAGTGTGAAGGGGGAGGAACATGTAGAAGCTGATGAGGATACAGTAGAATTACCAAACAAATATTTCTGTTCTGTATTCACAGATAAAGGACTGGGAGTGGGTCCTCAGAAAATACACACAAATAGAAACACAAGTGAGGCAGGAAAAGTCAAGCACAAGCTGCAATATTACGAGGAACCTGATAGGGGGAGCAAGAGGGACCTCCGAGGAACTGAGGAACCACACCTCCTAGGTCATGAGGTAATGCCAGCCAGCTTCCAATCAAGGAAGAGAGGAGTACCTCTTAAAGAGAGTCTGGAAGACTGGAGGGCAGAACAGGCAGGACGGCCAGGGGAAGGAGGACTGCCAGGAGAACCAGCAGAACCAGCAGGATGGGCAGGACATCCAAATGAATGGGCAGGATATCCAGAAGAAGCAGTAACCCCTGGACAAGGGTTTCGCAGGAGGCAGCAGCAGCCGCAGTGGCTTGAGGAAAGAAGCAACCCTGGAGAAGGTGGGATAGCTCCATTCAGAGTGGGTGCTTTTCGTACAGAAAGGCAAAGGCGTGGCTGTGACTGCGGTCTAAAGCCAACAGAAGGACGGTTGGAGAACTTAAGGCCTATTGCTGCCTGGATGTCTGTTACTGAACATGGCCAAAACTTAGATCCTTATCTTTCCCTCTAAATCCACCTCCACCCCTTCCTCCCTTCTCTATTTCTGTGGATAACACTACACGCCTCCCTGTTTCCTCGCTTGCAACCTTGGGGTCATCTTGACTCTACTCTCTTTTTCTCTGCACGCATCAAACAGATAGCTAAAACCTGTCACTCTTTCTCTATAACACTGACAAAATTCATCCCTTCCTTTCTACACACACTACTAAGACACTTATCCACTCTTTAATCACTTCCCATCTAGACTATTATAAACTCCTTCTTGCTGGTCTCCCTCTAAATCATCTCTCTCCCCTTCAATCTGTTCAAAACTCAGCTGCACAGCTAATTTTCCACCAGACTCGATATGCTCATATAACCCCTCTTCTCAAGTCATTTCACTGGCTCCCTATCATTTCTACATCCAGTTCAAACTTTTCCTACTGAACTATAAGTTCACACATTCTACTGCTCCTCATTACCTTCCTCTCTTATCTCTCCATTCATCACTCCTCAGGAGCTCCACTCTTCTGGCAGATCCCTTCTATATGCGCCCTTATTTTCTACTGCCAATGCCAGAATTCAGTCTACCTTGCTGCTCCTTATGTCTGGAACAAACTACTTGAGTCTGTGTGCTAGGCTTCAACTCTGACCCTTTTCAAATCCAGGCTGAAAACTCATCTCTTTGAGGCCGCTTTTGAATCCTGATTCGCTTAATCTCCTGTGTGTTTCCTTGCCACTCCCCTAGTTATATCTTTGTCTTCAGCTGTTGTGTTGTCTGTCTTGACTAGATTGTAAGCTCTAATGATTAGGGACTGTATTTTACATGTGTTTGTACAGCACTGCATATGCCTTGTAGTGCTGTATAAATGATAAGAAGTAGTAGTAGGTTGTTCACATGATTCACAGATGAATCACTTGGAACTGAGACCTCTATTATCAATGCTGTTCTGGTCTTTTTTTCCTTTACCACTATGTCAGGTTTCCTTGCATCCAGCTTCTTATCCATTTGAATAGGAATGTCCAAAGTTATTATAACTTTTTCATTCTCCATAATTCTCTTACAATCATAATCCCAGAGCTTTTCAGATACAGCAATGCTGTTAGTGTTTACAAAGTTTCCTGTGGATGAGGCGTGCCATAAGATTTTCTGCCATCTGAGCTTTGCAACTAGTTAAGAGATGAGTAGGCATTTCCAACTTCTGCTTACAGAATCTGCAGATATCTGTTTTACCAGTTTTCTCCACTATTCTGGGCTGCAGCTATCAATCTCTCATTCTTAGGTTTCAATTTGCCTCTCCCTAACCATTCACGTGTCTGATCTTGATCAACAAATAGTTCCTAGAGTAACACTTTCTATTTCCCACTGTATCTATGCATTTTCCACTTGTTTTTCCTTGTCTGCTAATCTAATTTTTTAAGACTTTTTGTTCTGCTTGCCTCCTACCCTATGTGTTGATGAATTCTCACCCTTCCCTTCTATACTTATGAATGCTTGTCCAAGTTTAATGATGGAGAGTGATTCTGGATGTTTATTTTCATATTTCAGCACTTTTTGCATATTTGAATCCAATGATGCTACTGTATTAAGTAAGCCTCAAGACCTATGATAGTAGCTGTGTATGTATAATCAATTGCTATGAGGCTCAGTCCTCCTTCAATTCTAGGGATATGCACAGTCTCAGCACACACTGGTTCTTATAAATTACCTCATGGGCATGGAAGAGTTTTCTTTTTCATACATCCAGTTTTTCATGATCTTTAAGAAGCCAATCTACAGTTCCAAAGAGAGTACAGGAATTGCCAATTGATTGATGGCTTATATCTTATTCCATGATGTTAAAGCACATTTAAGTAATACTTTAAATCTCCTGTAATATTCTTTGCTGATCTTTTTTCTCAGTAAGTTTTGCTTGATTGTTGCTCTTTCGTCTATTCCTAGCTATTATATAAGCCTTTCTGTTCACAAATCCTCTGTCATGGAGATGTTTTCAGTTTTGCTCAATTTTCTTGTCAAGGTCAAACATCATTTGAGAAGTTTTTCTGCTGTTGGTCACTGGAACTGTAGCCCACTAGGTCCTGATCTAGTAACCAGTAGGGTGAGTATTTATTTATTTAATGGTATTTATATACCGCCTTATCATTCAATCAAAGCGGTTTCCACGGCAAACAATCAAGGGGGCAAATGTTTTCATGCAGTGTACAGAGTGGTGTGTATGCGTTGGCGGGGATGTGATTAGATTTGGTTTATCTACATAGTGCGCTATTATACATCATGAGCTATTATACAGTCTTATATACAGTCTTGGGGTGGAGGGGGGGTTGATGATCTGTCTTGTATGCTGGTTCAGGGGGTATGTCCATAGTAATCGGTGAACAGGGTTGTCTTCAGCTGTTTTTGGAAGTCCTTGATTTCTGTGGTTAGTCTCAGATCATCTGGGAGGGAGTTCCATATGGATGGAGCAGCCAGAGAGATTGCTCGTTGTGCGGTGTCTTTGCGGGTCTTGGTGAAGTCTTTTGGGGTGTTAACCCGATTGGAGGTGCCTCTTCTTCTTGGCCGTGTGCTTGTGTCGGGTTGTATGAGTGTGTGTAGGCTTATGGCGGAGGAGTGTTGTTTGATCTTGAATATGTTTATGATAGTCTTGTATTTGATGCGTGAGATGATTGGGAGCCAGTGCAGTTCTTTCAGTATGGGTATGATGTGATCGTGTCTTGTAGTACCGGCTATTATGTGGGCAGCTGTGTTTTGGGCCAGTTGTAGTGGTCTGAGGGTCTGCTATGGTAGCCCGGTGAATATTGGATTGCAGAAGTCTAGTAGAGGGGTTATCAGCGCCTGGCAAACGGTGCGAAAGTGCTCTGGGTCGAGGAAGGGCTTGAGTCTTCTGATGAGTCGCATTCTTAGGTATGCACTTTTGGTTGCTCTGCCTATGTGTGCTTGGAGGTTAAGTTCTTTGTCCAGGATGACTCCGAGGTACTTAACTTCTGATTTTATGGGTATGAGTGCCTCTCTTATCTTGATGTCGGGTGGGGGGATAAAGGCCGGGTTTCACATGATGATCAGTGCCTCCGTCTTGCTGTAGTTGATTGATAGGTTGTTTTCCTGAAGCCAGTTTGCCATTTGGGTGAAGCAGTTTGTTATGTTGGTGTAGTTTGGGTTGTCGAATGAGATGGGTGTATAGATCATGATGTCATCTGCGTAGATTGTATAATGTATGTGGTGCTCTTTCATGATGGAACATATTGGCTGGATGTATAAGTTGAATAGGAGAGCTGAAAGGGCCGATCCCTGTGGCACTCCTTGTTTGACCTTTATGGGTAGAGATGTGTTGTGTCCTACTTTGACCTGTATTTGTCTGTCGGTTAGGTATGAATGGAACCAATTCAGGGTGGCACCGTAGGGTCCTTTCTTTATTTGACCCCCCTGATGGCATAGAGTTATCTTTTCTTACTATGGATAGTGATGGGGTGACCTGATACTTCACTCCAGGGAGTAAGTGCAGGGCTGGTCCATGAACTAGGTAGGCTAGGAATCTGCCTAGGGTGGCAGACCTAAGTGGGTGGTACCCACAGCAGACCATGTGCTCTGGCACTCATGGCCTCCTACTTCTGATCCCCCTCCGACAGAAAGTTGCATCATAGAGGGAGTCAAAAGCAGCACAAAGCTTCCACTTTTAAACTGTCACTGAGTCAGAATCAGTGGCAGCACAAAGCCGCCTCTTGCTGCTGCCGCCAAGCTGAGCTGTCTACCTCACCCCCAAAGATGGTATTGGTAGTGGCGGCAGTAGGGGGGAAGGTGGCTCAGCAGCATGACTTGGGAGCAGCACAGCTGAAGCCTCTGCCTGGGCCAGCAGAATCTCTTGGGCCGGCCCTGCTTAGGTGGGGGATTTGAACACAGATCCACTATTCCACAGACAATTGGCATCTCCATTGCTGCTACACAGCTTGTCCTTTATGGAAAACCTCCTGCTTGTTCACTTGAGGCACATAGTACTAGGACGATGTCCAGAAACTCTTCATTTTTACGTTTCCCACCCTCTATGCACATTTGCAATCGGTGACATGCCTTCTCTATCCATTTACCTAGCAGCCAGCTTCCAGTGATCTCCCTTCTGGTAAACCTCTCACATATACCAGAGCATGTGAGGATTTAGATATCATAGCAGGATCCTGGGAAGCATGGGAAGATATCTGTGATTTTGTCCTGGACATTGCAGACTACCTTCATGCCTTCCTATTGCATTAGATGGATTCTCTCCCTCATGAGGACCTGAGGGCCACATGTGTACAGACTATGGCCTCCAAACAGCCAGGAAGTGTGCCACATCATGGAACTGCAGCATAGTTTGATGCTTCTATAGCATAGAGGAGGGGAAGACTATGGGCTATGTTTACTAAATCGCGTTAATGCAGTTCGCGGTAGGAGCCGCGGTAGTGAAAGAAACCCCAAATAAGGACATGGGCGGTACATCGTTACCACTACCGCGCGTTAGCAAAATTAACGAGCGCTACCGCGCGTTAATCATAAGAAGACGTACAGACACAAAGCACTGAAACAGAGCTGTAGCACAATGGTTACGGTACTGACCGCTGTTACAGGCAGCATGGGTTCGAGCCCCCAGTGTGCCTAACACAGAAGGCTATCTCAGGCATCACCCTGTACATTACAGAAGGAAAGAGGAGGCATGCTTTTCGTTACGCTGAGTATTGGTGTCAGAAAAACACCCTCGGAATGTGCCTAGCCACGTACGTTGGTACGTGCGTAGCGACGCGCGTGGGTACGTGTTTGCTTACGTGCGTGGGTACGTGTGTTTTTACCAGTGTGGGCATCTTATATGACAGACGTTGTAGGGCGTCCTGCACCTATGCATTATGCTAACAGATGTACGTGTGATGGCCTATGGCTTATCAGAGCCTGTGAGCAGGTGCTGGTGTTTCACAGGGTTGGATTGGGCCAGTCACACCCATGATGCACTGCACATGCAAAGCAGCTGTCCACAGATACACACCATGGGGAATGCACCCCCACAGCACCTCGGCCTGGTAGGGGGTACCGACTGTGTGTTGTACTGGCACAGAGCAGCTACACACCGTCACATTGTGCGGGTACTGTGCTCACCCTGAGGGTGCAGTGAGGCGCCCAGCACTAGGTCCACAGCACCGGCCATGGCGCAGGTCCAAAGCAGTGTTACTGTGTGAGATAGGTAGTTTCTGCAGGAACACCTTGGACATCTCTGTCTGTTTCAGTCAGGTACAGCCCCCATGCACCACCACCACCACACCCCTCCCCCAGGGCTGAGGGAGGCAAACAGGGTCTCCTATCAAAAGATCCACAGTCTACCGTGCTGCAACGGTGGCAGTAGAGGGGAACATGAACCCCAGTCCTGCTGGGGAACAGACACCCCACAGGGCAGTCAATGCAGCTGTGTACACAGCCATAACACAATAGCAGACAGACATTAGGCCTGGATATGGTATGCTGCACCCCACCACTATCTGATATTCCCCTGGTGCAAGCCATCAGCCACTGCACCCTGCAAGCCACTCCATCACAACACCTACCAGCTGCAAACAGTCTGCTAGTGCCCAGTGGAGATGCCTGCACCCAGAACTGGGATGTCAGCATACACAGCAGGCAGATACATCAGTGACTGGGCCCCAGAAGGAAACCCATATGTATCACATGAGAGAAATACTAGATAGCACTATGGGAGTGCCTAGCCATGCTGTGGTCACTGCACAGTCAGGGTGAGAGTGATCTCTCAGCAGGATATACTGAGGTCACCCTGTCTGTGTAGTTGGTGGCCGGGCACTACAATGTGCCTGTCACTGCCCTATGCCCTGTGCAGATGCACCCTGGCCAGGCCACCCTGTCCGGCCTATACCCATGGTACCTTGCTCCTCATTATGCACATTGGCAGCCCAATACTGGCAACAGTGCTGGCAGTGTGGGCTGTTGAAGGTGTTTGCAGCCACCACACACTGGATAGACAGACAGCCACCCCCACACCTATGCCAGCATTGTGCTACTATAGAGGTGGTCAGCAGCCATACCACCACACCAGTCCTGGGCATAGTACAGGCATGGATATGGTACACAGGACTGTTGGGGGGTCACTCCCCAGGGTTGTGAACACTGTCAGAGACCAGACCTGCAGCACACACCGCAGACATCAGAATGATTGTTATGGTGGAGCTCAATGAGCAAAATGTGCTTAACGTAGGAATTGATATCTGCCAGTTATCAGAGGAAACGTTTGATAGCTGTGTACCATATACCCAGGTGTAGGGTGGCATTGCTAAGGTATGCAACTGCTAGTATTGGGAGATACAGGCAGGGCCCAATGTCTTGCCTCTCCAGCTGGCATTGGCCAATGGGGCCTGTGGGTGGGTGTGTGGCCCTGTTGGCTGCTGCTTTACGGCAGAGTTCCCCAACTCCAGTCCTGGTGTTCCACACACTGTTCGGGTTTTCATGCTGTCTCTCATAAATATGCATGTGCTACATCTGCATACCATGGGGGTGGTGCATAGCTATGCAGCACAGGCATCTTTATTAGAGGCAGCATGACACCGGAATGTTGTGGGGCCCTCCAGGACTGCATTTGCGGGACTCTGCTATAGGTAATGTGCCTGTTTCTGGTGTCTGTGTTTGGTGTGGTAAAATATAGGCCATATGTATGGTCTCTGCACTACAGGAGTGTCTTTACTATCACTGTTTAGTGGTGGGTAGAACTATGGGGACTGGGTTGGCAGGAGCCCCAACTGGGATTTGAACCTGTGACCCTCTGGTCTTACAGGCACTGGCTGTGTCTGTTGCACCACACTGTGGCCACAGAGATTGTGCAGTCCCTGGAGTTAGTTAAACCGGCCTGACGAGTCAGAAACCCTGCTCTGCAACAGGTTTACTGTGGCCTCATTTACCTTGTATGCAGACAAAGGTGCACATAAACCGCATAAATGACCTCACAAAAGGGGCACACACCCATAACCAAGCTGGGCAACAATGATATCATTGGGAAACATTACACCACACACCCAGGACAGCTCCTTTACAATGTAATGCTCTTTGCGAGGGTCTGCGGAGCGTAGACTCTTCCACACATCATTTCCTTTTATTTTGGTGCTTTCCAGGGAGTGTTGTTCCTTGTTGCCCATTGCTATCACTGTTGCCCAGCTGAATTCTGCTTTTTAAAATGTTTATTGTGGTCATTTTTAACGTTTTATGTGATATTTTCTTCTGTGCACATGTATCACACTGCTCACGTTTTGTGGGTTTTCCCGGTTTTCTGTACATTGCTGACGTAAATGGTTTCTCTTCCCTTTACATGCCTTTAACGACAGGTTTTCATTTGCGTTGGAGGTGAGCTCTGACACTCCGCGCGTTAGTATGAGGGGAGCCTCTCTCCGCCCACTCTCCGCCCATTGACCCCTTCTCTCCGCCCACTCTCCACCTTCTGCGCTGTTTTAACGCGCCGCAGAGCTTTACGATCGTTAACTACGGTTACCGCGCGTAGTATGACGTTAACGGTCGTTAGCGCGTCGGTACGCGCGTTATACGGCACTTACGGTTGTTAACATCATACTACGCGCGTTATTCACGTTTAGTAAACATAGCCCTATGAGTCAGGTATGCAGGTTAGAAAGGCTGCTAGAAATTGGGATATGCTCAGTGACACAGTTAATTGACTGAAGTCTGCAATGGTAGCCAGCATGGATTGGAAGCTACCCATAGCCAGCAATGCTAGGGCTGTGGTGATCTTTAGGAGCATTGGCATGGGCTGGCTCTTCTGTGTGGCTAAGAAGAGGAGACGTTCTAGCTCCTAACGTGGATGGTGATTGACAGCTTTGTCTAATCTGAACTGAATCAAACACTGCTCATCAGTGAGATCCAGATATTGTATCCTGGCCCTATACCCTATCTGATATGGGTATCCTCTTCTCTCCTTCTTTTACTCCCTGTGAAACTCTTCCTGCAGGACAAGTGCAAACCAAGCAGAGATAGCATCCATGTCATATACTCACCATCAACACCCTTTTATATACCACCACCCAACAACATTGTGAACCTAAACCCAACACTTCTTTCTCCATACACCAACACCCAGTGCACTCTGCTCATGAGAGCACTGACATACAATGGGACACAGGCATACACAAACACAATAGTCCATTCACACACCACCTCTCCTCCACACCAGGACACATGGGCATGCAGAGAGGCTAGAGCTGTGTGAGAGCACGGGGGGGGGGGGGGACATAGACACCGGGGAGAAATGGTATTTGGGGTTGGGGAGGGGGCTGCTGCTTTGCTAATGAGCAGCAGTTGGATTGGGAGGCAGGGTGGGGAAAAATTTATTTATTTAGACAGTTTTGTATACCACCTTATCCTTCAATCAAAGCGGTCACAACACAATTGGGGGATACATTTAACATGCAGGGATATGAGACACATACACTAATACTTACAGGGAACATGGGCAATGGAGGGTTAAGTGACTTGCCCAAGATCACAAGGAGCATCTGTGGGACTAGAAACCCCAGTCCTTCTGGCCTAAGGTTGCTGTCCTCTAGTGGGATTTGAACCCCTGACCTTCTGGCCTGAAGTACCTTGCCCCAACCACTAGGCTACTCCTAGCGGACATGCAGAAAGGAATGATACAGATGGTACTTGGTGAGTACGGATGACAGGCAAGGTCTCTACAGAGCAAGCCCCTTTGATCCCATGCTGAAACCGTGGTCAGCATGGGCAGCAAAGTCCTATAAATATTTGTGATTAATAGCAGGTGTAGAGGGGCATGTTTGGATACCATACCCAGCATGTCCAAATGGCTATGCAAAATATGGAACACAAGGAGTGAGATGCAATGAAGTGGTCACAAATGCTTTATTAAGTGTAAAGCCCCTTCATGTTTCAGCAAACGCTTTCCTCAGTGGGGTGAGCTTAAAAAGTTTAAAACATAAAAAATATAATAATTAATAATATGAAACAAATGCATATCAACCATAGTAAAACTAACATAAAAAATATTACTATTATAAAAGGCTAACTGATCATCATAAAAGATCATAATACACATAAAAAGGGGGAGAAGGAAGGGGAGGGGGAGGGGGAAGGGGGAAAGGAGAGGGGAGAGGAAAGGGAAGTCCCCCTTTGAAACTTTCACAGATGGGCATGGCCACGGTGGAGAAGTGCAGAACTGCCCATTTCAAAAATCAGTTTCTATATGTCCCTGCCTTTGCAATGTCCTTCTCAGCTATTTGCGATGTCCATCTGCCAAATATCTTCTTATTTCCTAGACATTGCATACTACCTCCATGTTTATAGAGCAGAATGCCTTCCTATCTTCTTCTATGCTTCTTTAGAGTCGGGAGTGGTTCCAGAGGAATGGAGCAAGACACAAAAGCAGAAGAAAGGATGAGGTTGAGAACTACAGGCTAGTTAGTTTGACCTCTGTGGTGAGTAAACTAATAGAAACACTGCTAAAACAGAGAATAGTGAGGTTTCTAGAGCCAGTAGATTGCAGGATCTGAGACTACATAGGTTTATTAGAAGCAGGTTTTGTTAGACAAATCTGATTGATTTCTTTGTCTGAGTGACCAGAGAGTTGGATGGAGGGAGAGCCCTAAATGTGGTGTACTTAGATTTCAGTAAAGGCTTTGACACCATTCCTCACAGGTGACTTATAAATAAATTGAGCACCCTAGGAATGGATCCTAAAGTGACTGAGTAGGTTAGAAATTGGTTGCGTGGGAGGCAAAAACAGATACAGGTAAATTAAACTCTGAGGAGAAGGATGTTACGAGTCCATGAAAGAAGAGCGGAACCTAGGCATTATTGTTTCGGAAGATCTTAAAGTGGCTAAGAAGGTAGAAAAGACAATGTTGAAAGCTAGAAGGATGCTTGGGTGCATAGGGAGAGGAATGGCCAGCAGAAAAAGGGAGGTGATAGTTCCTCTGTATAAGTCTTTGATGAGACCTTATTTGGAGTATTGTATGCATTTCTGGAGACAACACTTTATTGTTTATTGTTTATTAACATTTGATATACCGCCCCCCATTGCATCAGGGCGGTTTACAATAATAAATAAAGAGTAAATTAGAAAAGGAAAAGAAGTTACAATAAACTAAAGAAAAGGAAAGAAAAGAAAAAAGAAAAAGAAAGTAGAAACGGTTGAATAACATAAGAAACGAAAGATATTAAGGATCAGGGAGGAAGGTTAAAAGCAGAAGAGAAGAGGTGAGTTTTAAGGAGAGAGCGGAATTTAGAATAAGACTCTTCTAGTCAGAGGGTGGTAGGTAGGGAGTTCCACAGGGAAGGACCAAGGTAGAAAAACGCTGACTGTCTGGTGGATTGAAGGTGAGCCTGTGAGGGAGAGGGAAGGTGCAGACGATTAACATGGACAGACCAGAGACTACGGGTGGGAGTATGAAAAGTTAATAGATCGGACAGATATTGAGGTCTATGGAGATAAATAGCCTGGTGTACCAAGATAAGAATTTTGAATTGAATACGGAAATTTAATGGTAACCAATGGAGATGTTGTAAGATTGGAGTGATGTGATCACGGGAAGAAGCATGTAGGATCATCCGAGCTGCAGTGTTTTGCAATAACTGTAGCTGACGACGTTGATATTGAGGGATGCCGGTATATATGGAATTGCTAAAATCTAATCTGGTGATGATCAGAGAAAGGAGGAGAGTAGTGAGGGCCTAAGAGGATAAAAATGGCCTGATGGCACAAATATGCCTGAGACAGAAGAAAGAACGTTGAGAGACCCGGGAGATGTGATCATTGAAGGTGAGGTTGCTGTCAAAGTATGCCTAAATAGCGAAGCTTAGAGACTAAGGAAATTGGGGTGCCTGAAAAGAAAGGAACAAGTGGCGGAGTGGCAGAACTATGGGAGAACCAGATAGCTGAGGTCTTAGAAATATTGAGGATGAGACAGTTTGAAGAAAGCCATGAGGAGACCAGGGATAAACAGTTATTGAGAGGAGTGATGTCTGGGTGGGAAGAAGACGTATGATACATAAGGAAAATATCATCAGCATAATAATATCCTGAAATGTCTGATTGTTGAATCAGCAATGCTAATGGGGCCAAAAATATGTTGAACAGTAGGGGGGCCAGTATCGAGCACAGTGGGACACCGCAAGTGAGAGGGAAATTATCTGTGGTAGAGGAGACAGAAGTGACAGCAAACGACCAGGAGTATAGGAAAGAGTGGAACCAATGGTACATGGTTCCCCGAAGACCTGCATCCCATAATCTGGAGAGCAGAAGAGCATGATCTACTAAGTCAAAGGTGGCCGAAAGATCTAGAGATACCGCCACCGTGATATCACCACGATCATGGGAGGAGTGAATTTCGTTCATAACACCAGCGATAGTGGTTTCAATGCTATGACCAGGCCGAAAGCCAGATTGCCGGGGGTGAATAAAGTGTGTTGAGTCAAGATGATGGGAAAGTTGGGAGAAGACAGTTTTTTCTAAGAGTTTAGAAGCGTATGGAAGATTAGATACAGGTCGGTAATTTGCTGGTATAGATGAGTCTAGGGAGGGATTCTTTAAGAGGGGGCGGACCAGGGCAGACTTCCATGATTGAGGAAAGGATCCAGATGAAAGACTGGAATTAATGATAGTAAGAAGTGGCAGAAATAGATCAGGGAAAGGTTCAGAGAGCCAGGTGGACGGTATGGGATCTAGTGGGCAAGTGGTTTTGCGAGTTGTGGACAGAAGCTTGATAAGTTCCGAAGATGTAATGGAAGAAAAATTGGCCCAGGAGTGTGACAACAGAAGAGACGGTGGGGGTGAGATAGGGAGAAGTGGTGGTAGAGCTTGAGGACAGGAGGGAAGAGATGAACGCAGGTCGTGGACTTTAGAGGAAAAGAAAGAAGCCAGTCTGGTAGGACTGGGGGCTAACGCGGAAATAGAGGGCTCATGCATGGAGCATGACTGAAGTCGAGAGAGGGATTTTAGGGTAACGAAGAGATACCGGGATCTATTAGGGGCCGAGGCAATTGATTTGGAATAGAAGAAGTATTTGGCTTGATGAATATTGGAACGATATTGTGCATGACAGGCTTTAAAGTGTTGATAAGAAGCTGAAGATCGAGCTTTCCTTCAAAGGTCTTCAGCTCTCCGTAAGTGGGAGCATTGTAATCGCAGTCCTGCGTGAAACCAAGGATGTCGACCAGTGCGATGAGGGTAATGGGGTCGTAAAGGTACAACCTGGTCCAGTGCATGAGATAGTTCTGTATTCCAGAAGATAACCTGGGATGATGGTGACAGGGAAGAGAAGTCAGAGGGAAGAGGGTGGAGAGCAGTAGAAAAGTTCTGTAATGTTGCTGGGTTAATACGGCAGGAAAAATGAGGTGGTAATGGGGGGAGGGAGGTTGGGAGGGGGAGATACAGATTGGAGGGAAAAGGTGAGACAAGAGTGATCTGACCAGGGAACAGACTTGTGAGTAAATGATGAGATCTGAATTGGGAGGTTTGTCGGGGAGATGACCAAATCTAAGGTGTGGCCAGCTACGTGAGTAGGAAAGTTAACATGCTGAATCAGAGAGAGATCTCGAAGGAGCGTGATGAATGAGATGTCTCTGGATGAGGTAAGTGAATCAAAATGTACATTAAAATCCCAAAGTAAAATAAGCTGAGGGAATTGTAGGGTTAGGTCAGAAATAGAGGAGAGGAGGGTATCCCAAAGATAGGGAGAGGATGAAGGGGCAGAGTAGATTACTAGAAACTGGAGAGCTGGATTGGCATTCAGCTGGAGGAGAAGAGACTCTGGATAGCATAAGGAAGGGGAGGAAATTTGAATGATCGGGACAGAGGAGCGATATATAATCACGACTCCGCCACCAGTCCGGCCAATACGTGGGATGGATAGAGCCTCATAGCTCGGGGGAGGCATTGCGCAAGGAGAGGATCTTCTCCCTCCTTAAGCCACGTCTCTAACAGAAACAACATATCAAAAGATTCCTGTTCAATAAGGTCACAGAGAAGATAGTCTTAGACCGAAGAGACCGCAATTAAACAGGCCTAATTGTAGGGAATTTGGTGCAGTTAATGAAGTTACTGCAGAGGGACCAGGCATGAGATCTGGAGAAGGTGCACTGGTAGAAAAGTTTGGAAAAGAGGCTCGTAGACAAACCTGTGAAAGTACAGTAGTTCGATGGGAAGGAAAGAAAGGCTTAAGGGGACGGTGGCCCCAGATCACAGGAATGGCGGTCATGGAAAGCCACAGAAGGACAATAAAGTATAGATAAAATAGATACCTGAAGCTGAACCTGGAATTCTTCCGGAAAACTGGATTAGCCACGTGCGTATTTGTGATAGGAAGTGGCTGTGTGCAACTAACAGGACAGAAGTACAGATGCTGTTTTAGTTTGTCGCAAGGTCCTCCCCCGTGCTCCTTGTGCACACTCCTTAGGTGCAAGCCCACACCGCGTGCTGCCGCGGCGATGAACGCCACCAGTGTGCAGACTAAATAGGGCTGTGCGGTGTTGATGTCACCTGTGGAGGTTAGGTTGCACTCTTGGTGGATCCCGTCACTACTGGGAGAGCCCAGGGAGGTGGATGGGGTAAACGGCAACCTGCAGAGGTTAGGTTGCATGCTCGGTGGATCCCGGCACTACTGGGAGAGCCCCGGGAGGTGGATGGGGTAAACAGCAACCTACGGAGGTTAGGTTGTGCTCTCGATGGATCTCATCACTACTGGAAGAGCCCAGGGAGGTGGATGGGGTAAACGGCAACCTGCGGAGGTTAGGTTGTGCTCTCAGTGGATCCCGTCACTACTGGGAGAGCCCAGGGAGGTGGATGGGGTAAACGACAACCTGCGGAGGTTAGGTTGCGCTCTCAGTGGATCCCGTCACTACTGGGAGAGCCCAGGGAGGTGGATGGGGTAAACGGCAACCTGCGGAGGTTAGGTTGCGCTCTCGGTGGATCCTGTCACTACTGGGAGAGTCCAAGGAAGTGGATGGGGTAAACGGCAACCTGCGGAGTTTAGGTTGCGCTTTTGGTGGATCCCGTCACTACTGGGAGAGCTCAGGGAGGTGGATGGGGTAAACGGCAACAGGTTTATATCTTTCAAAAGGATATAAACAGGATGGAGTTTGGTGTAGAGGGTTGCTACAAAAATGGTCAGTGGTCTTCATTATAAACCATATGGGGACAGTCTTAAAGATCTCAATATGTATACTTTAGAGGAAAGGTGGGATAGAGGAGATACGATAGAGATGTTTAAATACCTCCGTGGCATAAATGCACAGAAGAGCCTCTTTCAATTGAAATTAAGCTATGCAACTAGAAGACATAGGATGAGGGTGAAAGAGAATAGACTCAGAAGTAATATGTCAAAAAAGTTCTTTATGGAAAGAATGATAAATGGGTGGAATAGTCTCCCAGTGGAGGTAGTAGAGACGAGGACAGTATCTAAATTTAAGAAAGTATGGGACAAACACAGAAGATCTCTAAAAGAAAAAAGTGACTGTAGTAGTAGATATGTAAGGGCAGATTAAATAGGCCATATGATCTTTTTCTGCCATCATATTTCTCTGTTTCTATCTCTTTTAGAACAACTCCCTTTATTTATTTAACAGTTTTTTATACCACTTTATCATTTCAATCAAAGTAGTTTACATTGTAACTTAAACTTGGTAAACATGGATATTGATAACTTGGATTTTTCTGAGCAACAGAGGGTTAAGCGACTTGCCCAAGGCCACAAGGAGTGCTAGTGGGAATCAAACCCTGGTCTCTTGGTTCCCAAGCCAGAGCTCTAACCACTAGGCAACTCCTCCACTTATGTTTGCAGTGATAATAATAATAATAATAATAATAATATTGCTAACAGGTGTTTTTTTAAATATGTAATTTACTGTGATTTAGTATCTACTTGTATAGTAATGATTCTACAGTATTGATGCACGATTGCACAGCTATATTCCCCAGTGTTTGCATCAAATAACTATTCTGTACTACATGTACTACATATTTGACCTCATAATGAAAAGAGAAAAAAAGGAATTCTCCTTAGGTTTATCTCTAGTCAAGAGGTGCACATCCATAGATTTTGGTGATTCAAGGAGTTTTAGATAGTAAATAAAAGCATAAGAATATAAAAACTTTGAAAATGACAGTGGATAAATACTATTCAGCCTATCCAGTCTGCCCATCTGTATCAACTACAAAGCTCTACAATCCTTTCCTTCCAATGAAAGTGCCTTTGTGCCTGTGCCCAAACTTACTGAATTTATATACAGTCCTTGTCTCACCACGTCCTCTGGGAGACTATTCCACACACCCACCACCTTTCCATAAAGAATCCTATGCTCCTTCGTTTCAGAGCTTCCTTTCAATTGAAAGAGGCCCACCTTCTGTGCATTTATGCAATGGAGGTATTTAAATGTCTCTGTCTTATGATCTGTCTTCCTCCTCTCTTCCAAAGTACACATAATTGAGGTATTTAAGATTGTCCACGTATGCTGAATGACAAAGATCACTTACTATTTTAGTAGCCATCCTCTGGACTGACTCCATCCTGTTTATATCTTTTCGAAGATGTGGTCTCTGGAATTGTATGCAGTACTCCAAATGACTTCTCCCCAAAAGACTTAAATACAGGCATTATAACCTCCTTTTTCCTGTCTGCTATTCCTTTCCTATGCAGCCAAGCATTTTTCTGGCTTTTGCCATCACTTTTTCTACCAATTAGCCACATTATGATCAAAAGATATGAGCACCCCTGAGTCCTGCTCTTCTTTCATGCTCAGAAGCACTTTTCCCTCACTACTGTATTGCTCCCTTGGGTTTTTAAAGTTCAAATGCATGACCCTACAATTTTAGCCTTAAAACTTAGCTGCCACATTCTAGACAATTCTTCAGGCTTTACTAGATCTCTCTTCATATTGCCCATACCTTCCAGGGTTTTTATACTATTGGAGATTTGGGTGGTATTTGTAAAGAAGCAAAGCTTTCCAGACAGCCCTTCTTCAGTAGCACTTACACAAATATTAAAAAGAGCCAGACCAAAGCCAAATCCCTGAAGCACACTACTGGTAATGACTTTATCCTCAGAGTGAGATCTATTTACCACTACCCTTTCTTGTCTCCTATTCAACTAGTTTCTAACCCAATAGTCACTTTAGGCTCATCCAAGGGTGAGCAGTTTATTTATAGGTTACCTGTGTGGAACCATATCAAAAGCTTTGCTGAAATCTAAGTATATCACATCTAGCGCTCTCTCTCAATCTAAGTCAGTGGTTACCCAATGAAAGAAACCGTTCAGACTTGTCTGACAAAGCCTACCTCTAGTAAAGCCATGTTGCCTTGGATACAGCAATCCACTGAATTTCAAAAACTGTCCTACGCTCTGTTTTATCTTTGTTTCCATTAATTTACTCACCACTGAATACAGACTATTTGGTCTATAGTTTCCAACCACTTCCTTACTTCTGCTTTTGTGGAGAGGGACCACATCCATTCTTCTCCAGTCCTCAGCAGCCATTCCTTACTCTAAAGAAGTATTGAAATGGTAATATATCAGTCACCAGAATTTGCCTATGTTCTGTCAAGTCCTTCAAATGTATCCCATCTGGCCCCATCACTTACTTATATTTTAGCTAGCTCCTCATGGACACAGTCTTCTACAAATTGTTTGAGATCTATGACATTTCCATTCCTATTTATGATTGTTTTCTTTGGTCCTACTCCCAGTCCTTTATCTATGAACACAGAACAAAAATATTGGCTAAGTAAGGATTTAAAATTGCAGAGATTGGATATATGTTATTTTGAGGGGGTTGAAGCATTGATGGTGGGGTCTGCAGTGGATAAGAACTTTGTTGTTTTATTAGTTTATTTTCCTCCAGGTAGATCCGATAATGTTCATGAGAAATTTTTAGAATAGTTGTTTAATTTATCTATACAATATAGGGTTCATTCCGTTCCAAACGTAGATCCCCTCTGTATGTCTGGTCTGAACCGGACGTATAGAGAGGATCACAATTCTGATCCCGTGGGTACATCTAGCCCCACAGGATCAGAATCGCGATCAGTCATGTACGTGCAGGCTGGGATTGCGATTCAGCCCGGCCTGCATGTACATGAACTGCCCGATTCAGTCAGGGCTTTTAAAAGGAGCAGTGGCACCATGATGTCCGGTTGCCATGGCACCATGGTTCCATTTAAAAGCAGCGATGCTGGTCACTGGATAAAAGTGTTTATTCCCCACAGCCCCACCCCCGATCTCGGGCTGCAGGGAATATTCTCCGGCCCTCCAGCCTTTCTGCCCTATCCGCGTCCCGGCAGTACAAAAAAAAAACCATCCAAGGAAGTTATTCAAACTCGGAGGTGGAATAACTTCCCCGCACATGTCGCCGGCACTGGATGTACAGGGCCAACATTAGAATCATCCCTGTATGTACAGGGCCGGTGACCGCACAGACTCCGCACAGACTCTGCCCCTGAGCCTCCCCTTCCCCGCTCCCGTCTAACTTTCCCGCACAATCGGCGGGGAAGTTAGACGTGGTTGGAGAAGGCACCAATAGCAGGGATGGACATCCCATTGGAATGTCCATATCCGCTATTCATGGCACAGTATTGGGCCCATAAGAATATGTTGGTTATTGGAAATTGTAATTATCATATGGATCAGGTTGATAATCCTTTTATGCAGGAATTTAATACTTTTATCAACTAGTTGGGTTGGGACCTTTTAATTGAATTCTCTACTCATATACCCCTCAAACCCTCACTTGGTTTGCAGCTTGTCGTGCTGTGAGGGCTTGTGTGCATCAGTGATGTTGAGGGCTAAGCTATCAGTAACTTAACTACTGACAGGGTCTCCCAAGATGGACAGGTCTCAGCTGAGGTGCCAGATCAAGACTAACCACCTATATGGGCAGCAGCAGAATGGGACAGTGGTAGCAGTAGCAGTGGAGGATCACATTTCTGTGACAATGGCAACAACACTAGAATTAGTGTTCAACTGTGTGGAAGAAAGGCTTGGCAATCTACTTTCTTATCTTGCCACAAAAACCCAATAGATAGTCACAACAAAACAAATTGCACTATAATGCTTGAAGATGAGACCCCCAGGTTTGAAGGCACTCAACTTGCTATTGGGGAGGAGCTGAAGACTTTTCAGAGTAAAGGCCCCATGTATGATATGGTTGGATCAAAGCCTTTGGGACAATGCAATCACTGAATGCTTAATTTCTATTCATCTACTAGGAATGCCCATCAATACAATTATACTTCCAGTATATGCCCCAACAACAGCTACAGAAGAGGATGAAGTCCATGAGTTCTACGAACAAGTGCAAGCTGATTGACAGAACGTGCAAACAGGATATCCTGCTAGTCATGGGTGACTGGAATGCAAAAGTTGGAAACAAAGAAGAAGGCAAAGTGGTTGGAAAGTATGGACTTAGCAACAGAAATGAAGCTGAAGAAAGACTGATAGAATTCTGAAAGACCAACGATCTATTCATCTCAAACACCATTTTCCAGTAACACAAGCGGTGACTGTACACATGGACTTCATCCTAAGGAATGTACAAAAATCTAATTGACTACATCTGTGGAAGTCAACAATTGAAAAACTCTATAACATCAACAAAGACAAAACCTGGAGCTGACTGTGGTATAGATCACAAACTACTAGTATGCAAACTCAAGCTAAATTTGAAAAAGAGCAAGTCACTCATGAATGTAGCAAAATATGACCACTGGAATTTAAAGACTGCCTGAAAAATATATTTGCTGCTTTAGATACAAAAGACAGAGTTCCAGAAGAGTTATGGGATGACATCAAGAAGGTTGTGTTGGAAGAAACTGAGAAGTCTGTATAAAAGGTGAAAAAGCAAAAACAGCCAAAATGGATGACCGAAGAAATTCTGAAAATTGCCCAGAAACACAGAGAAGCTAAAGCCAGAAGAAAAAGAGAGGCAGTCTCAGAACTCAACAGAGATTTCTAACATGCAGCAAGACAAGATAAGAAGTACTACAATGATGCATGCAAGGAAATAGAAGCAGAAACTATTTGGCTTTCCTAAAGCTGTGAGAATTAAAGAAAAAATTCCAGCCTAAAACTGGAAAGTTACAAGATGTTCAAGAATCCATGTAGAATGATGCCAAGAAGATCAAGAAAAGATGGAAAGAATATGCAGAGTCATTATATGATAAAGATCAAGTGGACCAACAGTCGTTTCAACCTGTACCTTATGATCTGGAACCATTGGTGATGAAAGAAGAAGTCGAAGTAGCATTGAAAGCCTTATCAAAGAACAAAGCACCAGACATTGATGGCATTCCCATTGAAGTATTACAGCAATCTGATGCAGCTGTTACCATACTTACAAGGCTCTGCTAGGAAATTTGGAAGACAACATCATGGTAAATTGACTGGAAATAACCTATGTCTATACCAATTCTGAAGAAAGGTGACCCGACTGACTGTGAAAATTATCGTACAATCACTCTGATCCCACATACCAGCAAGATTCTACTGAAGATTATTCAACAGAGACTGCAAGCATACCTGGAATGAGAACTACCTGAAGTGCAAGCAGGGTTCAGAAAAGGGCAAGGAGCGAGGGACATCATCGTGGATGTGAGATGGATCCTTGAAAAGACTAACAAACACCAAAAGGATATCTATATGTGTTTTATTGACTACAGCAAGGCTTTTGACTGTGTAAACCATGTAAAACTCTGGTCCACATTAAGAAGCATGGGTATACCAGAACACCTGATTGTTCTCTTGCACAACCTTTTCAGTGATCAAGAAGCAATAGTTTGTTCAGAAGAAGGAGAAACAGAATGGTTTAAAATCAGCAAAGGTGTACAGCAAGGCTGCATACTTTCCCCCTACCTGTTTAATTTATATGCAGAACAAATCATCCAAGAAGCAGGTCTGTATGAAGACAACCAAAGTTTGAAGATTGGTTGAAGACTCATCAATAACCTTCGCTATGCTGATGATACCAAATTACTGGCTGAAAGTGAAGACGATCTGAAATATTTGCTTCTCAAGATCAGGGAACATAGTCTTAAAATGGGCTTGCACCTTAATGAAAAGAAGACAAAGATCCTGACAATGGCAAAATAAATAAGCTCATCGTTGATGGAGAAAAAATCAAAATAGTGGACCACTTTAACCTACTTGGATCAGCTATCAATAAAGCAACAAGAAGCAGTCAATACATCTGATGACACAGTGCTCTTGACAGAATGTCTATGAAGGAACTAGACAAGATTCTCAAGAGCAGAGATGTCTCTCTTCATACAAAGATTCAACTCTTTCAAGCTATGGTATTTTCAATAAAATCATATGGATGCAAAATGTGGACAGTGAAAAATATAGGAAGAAAATTGATGCCTTTGAATTATGGTGCTGGTGATGAATACTGTGTATATCATGGACTGCCCATGATATACAAGAACAAACCAGTTAGTACTAGAGGAGATTATACCTCAGTTTTCTTTAGAAGCTCAGATGACCAAGACTTCAACTTTCATACTTTGTACCCATCATGCGAAGAGAGAGATCATTAGAGAAAGACACCATGCTTGGCAAGGTAAAAGCTCAGTGCAAAGGAGGAAGGCCAGCAATGAGATAGATTGATATAATAACAGCAGCTATGGCTGCTACTCTTTCAACAATGAGACGCCTGACTAAAGGCTGAATGCAGTTTAGGACAGCTATCCAGAGGGTCGCTTTGAGTCAACACCGACTCAATGCACTTTAACAACAACAACAACAACTCATATAAAAGGTCATATGTTGGATGTTGTCATGACCTCTAATCAGTTTAGACAATTGTTGAAGGTAACAAGCATATTGAGCTTGTTAATCTCTTGGTCAGATCATTATTTCATTTCCTTTAATATTGAAGGTGATATGAAGCATGTCGTTGGGGAGGAGGAAATTTTAGTAGTAAGACCAATTAAGGAATTGAATGCGGATGATTTCCAGAATTACTTGAAGCAAGGATTAGTGCTGCAGGAGGATAGTAGTTTAAAGCAGAAGTTAGACAATTGGAATGAAGTACTAACTAATATATTGGAAGCTGTAGCTCCTGAAGTTCGAAAAAAAGATGGGGAGAGGTAGGAAATTAACCTTTCCTTTTTCTGAAGAAGCTAAACAGTTAAGACTAGAGGTTCAGAGATTAGAAAGGAAATGACAAAAAATAAATAAATAAAAGGAGGACACAAAAAGTCGTGGAAAGATAAATTTAAGAACTGTAAGCAGGTATTACAACAATTGAAGAGAGATTATTTTACCAAATTGATTTTGGAGGTGAAAGATGGAAATAGAGAAGTGTTTTCTATTGTTAGAGAATTATCCTGTGAAAACCTACAAGATAAAGTGACTCCGAAGTTGACAAGTAAAGAATTAGCCCAGTTTTTTGTGGATAAAATTGAGAATATTCAAAAAGATTTTTTGACAGTGCCAGTTTCCGACGTGGAGAAAGTGTTTAGGGAAGAGTAGGCAAATTTTTTGGAGTTTTTTGTTCCTGTACATGATGGAAGTTATTTAGGCAGTTGATAGGCAGTTTATGGGAGGTGTTGTGTGATTGAACAATGCCCAGCACAGCTTTTGAGAACATTACTGGGAAGTTGTTGGGTTTTTTGTATCTCTGGGCAATAATAGCTCAATCTCTGCAGGAAGGTATATTTCCATCAAAACTGAAACAGGCCTTGATTTGGTCTGTGCTAAAAAAACATTCTTTGCCAATAGATGACGTGAAACGCTATAGGCCAGTGTTTATTTTGCCTTATGTTGCAAAGATGATGGAACCCATAGTGATCTCTCAATTGCAAGGGTATATGGAAGAGATTAGAGGGTTTGATGAATGCTAATCATGATTTAGGACCACTTTTAGTACTGAAAGTGTCATAGTGGCTTTGCTGGATGAGATGGAGAGATTCTGGAGGCTGTGGTGTTTTGGTCTTGTTAGACCTTTCATCAGTCTTTCCCCTCTGCCCTCCATTATTGTGACTTTTTTTTCCTTGGATTCCTTCCCTTCCTCTTGGAAGCAGGCTGCCATTCTCCCCATTCTCAAACTTGGGAGGTGGGCCCCCCTTAGCTATTTCTTTGCTGTCCTTTCTGTCCAAGGTTACAGAGTGCTTGGTCACTCAGCAACTACAAACTTTCCTTCTTCAGACTGGTGCTCTTCACCCCACCCAGACAGGTTTCCGCCCGAAGGTTTCCACACAGCATTCTTTTGTGAGGTTTTCCTTACTGCAGCCTTTGTCTTGGTAAATCACTCCTCTCTTAGCTTCACTCTGTCAGTGTCTCTGGTCCAGCACTGCAATGGTTCTATTCCTACTTACAGGATCATACTTTCAGGGTTTCCCAGTGTTCACAATGTTCTGCTCCTTTGCCCTTGCACTGTGGTGTCTCTTGGGAGTCGGTTTTGGGGCCTGTCCTTTTTAATATCTTTCTCATCCCCTTAGCTTCTCTAATTCAGTCTTTGGATATCACTTTTTTCTTCTATGCTGATGACATTCATCTCCTTTTTCATTTACCTGCCTGCTCTAGTGCCACTGTCTCTTACGTTTCTGCTGAGCTCACTCAGATTGCTGACTGGCCTGTTAGTATATATATAAAAACCACTCTGATACACATAAATAATAAACCATACTTCTTTAGAGAACCATAATGACTTCCTTTTCCACTTACTTTAGTTTACTTACCTGACAAAATGTATTTTGTTCTTGCCCTTAAAACATCTCCTTTCCTATTCAGTTAACAACTCCTTGAGATATTCCTCTATTTGGTGGTACCTGTTTGAGGTACCAGGTATTTGAAGTTGAGAATTGTGCAGCTTCTTACAGAAAAAAAGAACTGAGAGAAACAGAGGATTGAGGTACCCAACCTAGGCTCCAACAGGGAGTCAAAAGAAGAAAACCAGATGAGTGTTTTAGATGCAAGGATGCTAAAACTCCATATTTTGATGCATTTAGTGATTTACCACTTATTGATTTACTATTGTTTTGAAATTTTTTATGGAGTGTAAATACTATGGTTTCTACTAATAAAATTGTTTTAAGTACACCCACGGTTCCCCTTGTTTCCTTTTCGATTTTTGTCCTTTATTTTCTTCACCTTTCGCTATGAGCCACAGTATGCTCCCCTTTCCCCATCCACTAGAATCCAAAAATTTGCATTTCCTCTATTGTTTTAAATATTAGCAGAACTCTTTTTTCTTCTTTTATTTAGGACCTACTAGGATACCCTCACTCCCTTGAGAGTAGTCAGCTACATTGAATTGCTGTTGTACAAAAGTCCTTGCTTATCCATTATGAGATTTTGAAAAATTAGTATAAAGGAAAGGAATAATTTTGGCAATAAATTCAAGGAATTTACTGGTTCATATATTTTATAATTATATTTGTGTCATAAGAAAATTAATTTTCTAGAGACGATATCATCAAGCTGACCATTAGCATCACCGAAGTTTGGGGTTATCTGTGAGTAGTAAATTCAGAACAAGAGTGTAAGGATTTGTAAGGACATTCTATGAAAAAAGTTATAGAATATTGTTGCCAGAGCAACATAGAAATATTAAATATGGCATCAGGTCCTATGTCAGATTGACAAATAAGTAATCTGACCTCTAGTGGTAGAACTGCAAGACTGCTGCCAGGGCTCAGTCAGTGCCATTTTGGGTTAGCCAGCCTCTGAGGTAGGAGTGATTGGGGATTGTTCCTGCCTCCATCTTCCCCTGACCTTTTGGGGTGAGTCAGGATCCTGGGGGGTTTGAGAGGATTCAGAAGTGCTGCACAGTGAGTCAGGCCATTACTTTGAGAAGGGGAAAGGTTTCAGAAAGTGGAGGAGCTTCAGGGAAGGGAGCTTTTAAACCTTTTTAGTCCCACATCAGACTGGGGGTTGAGGGCATTAGAAACACTGGTCATCATCTAGTTGAGGTCCCCCTGGTGAGGAGGTCCAGGGGAACTTCCATTTCAGGCTAGAGGTCCTTTTAAAATTTTTATGCCACCATGCGAAGGGGCTTTTTATTTTAGTTTCTCACTATTGCCATAGCCTGGAAAATGCAATGTTCCTGGATATGGCAATGCATGAAAAATTGTTTGCAAAGGATAGCTAAGAATGTAAATGAACCAAGAGCTCATTTGCATATCATATTATACTAACTTTCTGAAACTGTTGCAACCATACTTTGTGCAAAAGTATGTTTCATTTTTGGGGGGTCTCCATTTGCTCTTTTTTGCATTTATTGGTGTGCAACTTGCCCCCTTTTCTTATTTCTACTATTTCATCCTCCACCATTTCCACTGCGAAGTTGTTGCAGGCTTTTACTAACTATTTCCTAAAGAAATATTTCTTAATATTACGGATAAGACTACTTCTTTCATACCAGTCTCAAGCCATTACTTCATTTCACGACTGATTCCTAATGGACAGATTCCAACATTCTAGGAATATGGGACATAATAAAATTTCTCTGTCTAGATACTGTAACTACTTTCTGATCCTGAGTTAATGATCAAAGATTAGGCATAAGAGATATAGAGTTAAGAAGCATATTTCTTCTTAATTGCATTGGCAATGTAAATTAGTTCAGTTGTAACCAGGGTATCATGGACCCAGGGCACTCCCCTACCCCAGCCAAATCAAACTGTCCCCTACCACACCTTCAGACCCCAACCCCATGCCTCCTTCACATCCACCCAAACAGAACAAACAGACTCATTTATGGGAACAAACTGGGCGTAGCTTTATTGCATACCAAAATAAGAACTTCCATAAACAACATGGGAAAATAACAGCCAACATACAAACATCATCAGAACCGGATCTAGCACCACACTCGCCATACTACTAGCAAGGTGAGACCGTCTCCTCCCTCTGCTGCAGTCGTACCAGTGGCAAATCAACACCCCCCCACCACCGGCCTCCCTATGTGACTAGCAAAGATTGACAAACCTCCGGGTGTACCCAATCCTGGGCCACCCCCACCCCCCTAAATCTGGGCCATGATCACCCGATCACAGCCCAATCATAAAGACCCTGACCCCCGAAACTTCTGGATACCCTCACCACACCCACCAGCTGCCACAAAACACCCCCACCCCTCAAAGCCTAACCAACAGCCTAGGGTGGACTGGGTAGGAAACAACGTTACCTCGCCAGAAGCCCGCTGATGGAGAGGAGGAAGCCGGCTGGGTGGTAAGTAAAATACCCAACCCTGGCCCCCTCCTTCTCTACCATGGACTCATGGGGGCCTCTGATTGACTCCCTTCTCAAAACCAGGAAGGGAACCAATTAATTCATGTTATGCCTTGCCACTAGCGATTCTCTCTGTCCCCCCCCCCAATCAAAATGCTCATTCAGCCAAGCCCAAAGTCCAACCCCCACCATAATGCTAGCCTTCTAAACGAGAGGCAGGAGACCTCATTGCATCCCAGGCGTCCACCCTATTACGGGCAGCCTCCTGGTGACCCCTGCCCTGCAGCCTAGTCATTTACATATATCAGAGTAGAGACATAGCCTAATGGTTAGAGTACTGGTTTGGAACCCAAGAGACCAGGGTTTGATTCCCACTAGTGCTCTTTGTGGCCTTGGATAAGTCACTTATTCCTCCATTACCTCAGAAAATTCCAAATTATCAAAGTCCCTGTTCAATATACACTGTTTAAGTTACAAGTAAACTGCTTTAATTGAAATGATAAAACAGTATAAAAAAATCATTTAAAATAAATTAATTTGCTGGTGTAGTGCCAGTTCTCTTTTTTATCCATGTCAGAGGATTAAATTTTGAATAAGCCATTTTTGGATAGTGAAATCTCAAATTATTTTATAGAAATCTATGTTCACACATTAACGTTAATTGTTCCATGAAATAGTAGGCTTCTTGTTTTTCTTCATGCAATATGAAGCCAAAGCTATCTGCAAAACTTGTTTTTCTAGTTAGCAAATCATATCTTGCACTGGTTAATGCTCAGATTCGGATCTTTTTGGTAAAGGGGTAAGATAATGTGTTACTTTTATTGTCACTGTAATCATGTAGATTTCTAATCTTTATTGACTGATAATGAGCTACATGAACTTTACTAAGATGAAAGTGACCTTTAAGCTTCATTAGTATACAATTTGCTTTATCTTATTTGCCCCATCATTATTCTCAGTCATACCAATCATGGTGGCATTGCCTCGCGATCTGATTAATTAATTACTCTGAAATATGGATCCAATGAAGAATCACTAATGAACATCTAACAAGAATGATTATTTTTTTGCAAATATTCACTGTGGATAATAAATGTTAGCAAAGTGACTTCTATAAAGTGTTTATAATGAGAGTTTTTTGCTAAAAGGAAGTGTTAAATATTTAAATGTATCATTAATTGTAATCTGATTATTCTTTTACATAGTCACATGTTCACTGTGTTTGCATGCTGTAGAAAATATAACATTACTATTTTGGTCAAGTAGATCTTCTATTCTTTTGATTCTACTACTGAAAATAAAACCAAATGTGCAACAGATGAAAAATATCCAACAGAAAAATCATTTAATGAGCAGTGTTCAGACTTCTGAGTAGTAATGGCTTTATTGAGCAAGGTTTCTGCTTCAACCACTTTCAACTCAATCTGCTACTTGACCATTTATTTGTTCCTCAATAAAATTTTAAACAGATAGGAAAGATATTTCAGTTCCTACATCTAGTTCACAAATGCAATCAAGCAACAAAAGAGTCACTAGGTTTAAGGGAGACTGTTTCGAGGTGCTAAAGTAGAGAGTTTCTGTAAAGAAGTTGGGCACTGAAGGAAATGGAAGTTGTGGGACTCGCAAGACCTGATATTCAGAACGTTAGTCAGCGGATAGGTGGGTAAAACAGGCCAAAAACTGTGCAAGAAGGTCAAATGTGGGCAAACCGGATTCTGAGCGATGCGCTCGTGCATGAATATCAATGCTATACACTGTGGCGTAACTGTGTATTTATGGGAACATAATGGGGAGGAGAATGGGCAAGGCCTCCACATACGTGTGCAATGCTGATATTCAGAGATGGCATGCAGCCAGATAAAAGGGTGAAAACTGTGCAACTCTAGGATTTTATTGTGATGGGCACTACGAAATTCCGTATGCGTCATTATGAGGGCTTGTGCCGACTGACACTGCAGTGAAACCGGGTACAAGATTTCATATGCTAAAAAATGTGGTGGCTACCCAGACAACAGCTGAGGTAGAGACGCCACAGACAGACAAGTCAATAGCTTCAGCAACAGCTTCAGCAGCTGGGTTTGGGCATCCCCACTCCAAAGAAAATTCCATGCTCCCTCAGGATCAGGTTGATGCAAACTCTACCTCTACTGGAGTAAATGTTTGTTTGAATCCTCTTCATGGCCAAGAGCAGGCATCACAGCCCCAACCACACATATTTAATGCCTACCCTGGATATGACGGAGCCAATCCGCAGACCTAACCATGTGAATTTGGACATTATGGGGCTATGGATGGCCAGGCTAGCCATGCCCTCATGCAAGTCACAGCCTCATAGGCAAATTTAAATAACCATCTTACTGCTCAAAATAAATAGTGGTGCTATGCACCAACAGCAGGATAACCAGTTATTATCACTGTCGTGGATATTGAGAAGCTTGGCCACGCTACTGCATTACCCATGTATTTGCAATATATCATTACACCACATATGCATTTATCCTGGTCCCTGCACCATCTTACGCAGGTAGGTCCGCAGCCCTTCTGAGGTATGGAGCTGCATACTGGGTGGAATGGGAAAGGGGGAATTTGCTGCATGTCATGCAAGCTGTGTGTGGCAGGGCTCACTTTACAGAAGTTGTCAAAGACCCAAGTGCTGAGTTGCCAGCCCACCCATTTACAGGAGTGACATATAGGCTGTCAGGTATATCAGACAATTGCAGTTCTGAGCACTATGGACCCACAGCACAGGTAACAATGACCATCAACATGAAATACATATACCAGACAGTATAGCAATACAAGTTGGTATTGCCTACAGGAAATGTGGTACCAGCAACCTGACATACTAATCCTCTATAAACCCTTAGAAGCATAACATGATTGTATGTGCCATCATCAACACCAACATAACAATACAATTGTTCCACAGATGTACACATAACCCTTGGTCAATATATCTGAGATAATGCAATCACCCCTATTTTGCTGATCTGTAGACTTTGACTTATGTGTCACTCTAAGTGAGGTATAAATGAGGTGTGCAATATTGCATTGTGATGCAGTTGCAAATTAAACATACCATGAGGTATGTATGGTATAGTGCCTATAGAGATATAACTATAAAGTTGTTGCTATCACATATTTCAGAGGTCATGTGTAATAGGGCTATGGTAGGGGTAAGACATCATTAATGCAAATTTTGAGCCAGACCTCTCAAACTCTCTCACTCGTGCAACTGGATTACATGGCAACCCTGCACATGTGTCAGTCACTTTGCACTGGTCACTGCCACCTGCCTGCAGCTGCATATGTTGTGGCACAGTTGGATTTGGCAGCACCTTCTCCACACCATGTGCAAGGCAGAGGATGGCAGATGAGATGTTGTGCAGGTGGATGCCATAGCTGGAAACAATCCCTTGTTGCATCATTGCCAGTGTTGTAAAGGGGAGCCACACTCTACCTCAAGTGGTGACAATATATCATTAGCCTGTACTGTGATGGACACCTGTGAAAAACCAAGGACTTGGAGAGGCACATAGAAACATAGAAGCATGATGACAGAAAAAGACCACATGGCCTATCTAGTCTGTCCTTCCATAACAACAACTACAACAGTCCACTTTTTACCTTAGAGATCCTCTGTGTTGGTCCCATGCTTTTTTGAATTCAGTTACTGTCCTCATCTCTACCACCTCCACTGGGAGACTATTCCATGGATCCACTACTCTTTCTATAAAGAAATATTTATGCATATCACTCCTGAATCTATCTCCCTTCACCCTCATCCCATGTCCCCTCGTCGCAGAACTTGCTTTCAATTGAAAGAGGCTCTCTCCCTGAACATTTATGCCACGGAGGTATTTAAACATCTCAATCATATCACCTCTATCCCGCCTTTCCTCTAAGGTGTACATATTAAGATCCTTAAGTCTGTCCTCATTTGCTTTATAATGAAGCCCACTAATCATTTTAGTAGCCACCCTCTGCACCGACTCCATCCTGTTCACATCCTTTTGAAGGTGCTGTCTCCAGAATTGCACACTATACTCTAAATGAGGTCGCACCAAAGACTTATACAGAGGCATTATCACCTCCTTTTTTCTGCTAGCCATTCCTCTCCGTATGCACCCAAGCATCCTTCTAGCTTTTGCCGTCGCCTTTTCTACCTGTTTAGCTACTTTAAGATCATCAGACACAACCACGCCTAGGTCCCGCTCTTCTTTAGTGGACAAAAGTACTGTACTATATATATACTGTATTGCTCCCTTGGATTGCTGCAGCCCAAATGCATGACCTCACATTTAAGTTGGGTCTCATTAAGCAATTCATCAAGTCCCTTCCAAAAGATGGTGAGTGCTTTCGGTACCTTTGCTCAAAGTTCCCCCGACTTTCTGAAGCAAAGCTAAAGGAAGGAGTGTTTGTTGGCCCTGATATAAGGAAACTCATTTCAGATGGAGCATTCGCTGAAACGATGTCTGAGAAGGAAAAAAAAGCCTGGGATTCCTTCAAGGATGTTGTTCTCAAATTCTTGGGGAACAGGCGGGATGAGAACTATAAGGATATTGTTGCCAGGATGCTCAATGCCTTCAAAGAACAAGGCTGTAACATGAGCCTGAAAGTCCATTTCTTGCACTCCCATGTGAACTACTTTCCCGAAAACTTGGGGGCGTACACTGAAGAACAAGGTGAAAGGTTTCACCAGGACATCAAGGACGCAGAGAGAAGGTACCAAGGAAGATGGAACACCACTATGATGGCTGATTTCTGCTGGTTGCTGCTGCGGGAACCCCCAGATGAAAAATACGCCAAGCAGCGCACCAAGAGAAGCATTCGGGGGAAGAAGAAACGGGCCCACCAGGAGATTGATTGACCCAAGAATGACTTTAAAATATAAACTGTGTTGACAAATATCGTGTTTTTACTAAACTTTGAAATAAAAATTTGCTAGTTATTACCACAGTGTCGGATCTCATTTATTAGAATTTTATTTTCACACCATCGGGTGTTTGTCTTCATGTATTGCAATGGTGCGGTTTGCGTTTTCTATTCTTACATACATACCTGTACAACATTTTTTGCACATTTCTTTGCTTTGCTTTGTGTCTAACCTCGCTCTTATATGCTCAATGTTTGTGCACATGTATGTGGCTGTTTTAAGTGCTGACAATTTTGCTACCATCACAGTGTGTTTTGTTGACATTACTCTATTCTTATGTGCTGCCTTGTTACAATTTTCTTTATTCTTATTTGAATAACTACTAAACAATTAGTATAAAGAATTCATCCAAGAAACTTTTATCTCGATCGCACTCAATCTGGAACGTTCACCTCAAACTGCTAACCCAATGTAGCAAAAAATCTGTACGTGATGGAGCAAATTGGTTACCAGATTTGGATTCAGTGCACCAAAAAACGTAAAAATCAATCGAAACATTAGAGGCAGTTTAAAAAAATTTTTTTTAGTGTACCTGTGTTATTTGCCCAGTCCAAAAACGTAGATAGCAGAGGAAGAATATATTTTATTGAATAACTTAAGCCACTGCATATGCATGGTTTTATAAGTTTTATCATTATTAATGATATAATCGTTCATTTTATGGTTCTTACTTTTAATTTAATTTTTAATTTTTCGTTTTTTTGTATTGATGTATTTTATTATTTACATTATTGTTCTTATATGTTTTAGTTAAGCCAGTTAAGCCCCTGATGAAGGCATAACTAAACACGGCCTGTGTCGGGCCAGTGGCTTAAGTTATTCAATAAATGATATTCTTCCTCTACTATCCACGTTTTTGGACTGGGTCTATTAGTTGCACGTGAAGTCGTGCTTTGTTTTTGTTGGACGTGGCTGGTTATTTGCTACAGTGGCATCCGTGGCTCTGACTCTGATGTGCAGGATGGGATGACATTGCAGGGCTGGCTGCAGACACATCCCAGTGAATGATATCTTTTGAAGAGTGGCCTTTGGTTGTGGGCTGGAAGGCAACCCCTCCTGCATACATTTCCTGTATGGGGCATGGTCTGACAGGCCTACAGCCTATATGGACATAGGATCTGTCCCTAGCATTCCAGACACAGCACACAGCCAACCCAACACATGCCATGTCTGTTCATGGCTTCTGGTCCCAGTCCTCATACTGGAACTTTGTGTTTCCCTTTGTCTCCATCCACTCTGTGGATATCAGTGGTCAGACTGTGTCAGGTCAAGTGACATGTGACCCCCCTCAGGGACTTGTGGCAGGACCCTTGCACCATATGTCTTGGCGCTGCTACTTCATTTCAATATCCAAATACTATGGCTGATGGGGGATGAGGCCATGGGCCCACCATGGATTTGTTTGATAGACCACTACTACTACTACTACTACTATTACTACTACTGAGCATTTATAAATCACTGCCAGTCGTACGCTAGTCCAAATTCAACTACAGAAACATATTGAAATACATTCTCCACTCGATACATGGCTTCCAAAACAGTCATGGAATAGACACACTATTTACTGCACTCATGGATAAGGTAATAAGGGGGCTTGACAAATGGAAAACAGCCTTCATACTGAGTATTTCTAGATATAACCTCCACTTTTGTCTCCATATACCATCTTCTACTGCTTACTATACTGCAAGAAATTGGAATTAAAGGCACATCACTGTAATGATTCAAATCGTATCTAATAGACTAGAAACAGCAAGTAAAAATAGGTCCTAACTCATCCAAGTCATATCCTCAACTACAGGAAATTCTGCAAGGATCCCCCCTATCAGCACTACTGTTTAACCTCTATTCTATATACAGCCCATCTGCAAAGTAATCCAAAAACATGTATTTATTTATTTGGTTTTATATACCGTGCTTTTGTAATCAGCACAGTTTACATTAGAACAACTCTTTACAATGAATAGTACAAGTTAAATACATTGAAGAGTACAAGTTAAATACATTGAACAGTTATAAATAACAAGTAACAGGGGTTAGCACTATAGAGGATTCCAATAAAAGAAAATAGGTCTATATGGACTATAAACAAGTTGGAAAGTAACTATATACAAACTGAAGGTTGCTTTACATTGAGGGGAGATCAAGATAAGCTATGGTACATGGTTCAATGAAAGCTGGAACAGGTGTGTTTTAATAGCCTTACGGAAAGCTGACAGGTCAATGATGAGGCGGATATGAGTAAGGAGAGAGTTCCAGAGCAGAGGGGCAAAAATGGAGAAGGTTCTGTGTCTGGTAGATTGGGAGCTTTAACTAGCTATAGCTGGGATGGTAAGAGTGTTTGCCATAATTGATCTCCTGGTCCTGTTGTCGAGCATCCATTGCAAAAGTTTTTCCAGGGTGGATGCAGAGAGGTGGTGAAGGATTTTGAATGACAATAGCAGGACTTTGTATTTGAGTTGATTGTTTATTCGTAGCCAATATAGCTGTTCCAGGAGAGGAGATACATGATCATATCTGGCGGCACCATAAATGATTCGGGCAGCAGTATTTAAAGCCAATTGTAAAGGATGGATAGTATATGCAGGTAAGCCATGTAGAATGATGTTAGCATAATCAAATAGGGGAGTGACAAGGGCCTGGAAGACAGTGTAGAAGTCCGAAGGATCCAATAAGGGTCTTAGCTGGTGGAGGGAGTGTACTTTGAAGTAGACAGCCTTCTTGATCTTGCTTATATGGGATTCCATATTTAGGTGTTGGTCCAGAGTGACACCTAGATATCTAACCTCATGACTGGTCTTCAGTTCAGCATTCTTAACATGTAGGTTAGATGGAGGCATGAATGTCAGGTCCTTCGTGATATACAAAACATGACATCTTCTACCTCATATATGCAGATGATATTATGTTGTACACCCCACTAGACACTAGCGACCCCAATCAGACCAGAATAGTCACATGCTTCGATGAAGTTGCCTCATGGCTATCTGAACATAATCTGAACATAAACTATAAAAAAACAGAGGTCCTTTATGTATCAAGAGATGAAACATTCAACCCCCCAACAACCCTGAAAGTAAAAGATTCATACCTGGAAGTCAAAAATGAAGTCAAATACTTAGGCATCACAAATGATAGGCAACTAAACATAACCAGTCACATTAACAACAATGTACTCCAAAATAAATACTTTACAACACTCACAACCCCTCCTATTCACTAGCGACTTCTGCACAACACTCCAAGCAATGGTATTCCCCCACCTAGACTTCTGTAATGACATCCTTACGGGTCTTCCAAAGCAAACCATACAGTGCCTCCAGTTGGTGCAGAACACTACTTCCCGAACCATCACTCAAACTCCAATAAGAGAACCCATCACGCCAAAATTGAAAAAGTTCACTGGCTTCCAATAAACAGCAGGTTAAAATTTAAAAACCTATACCATCTTCAAAACCCTGCAGTCTGAACCTCTACTTAAGAACCTTCCTACAGACGATCCCAACAAATAGAGAAAGGAGAACCCATCCCAGAAACTCCCTGGCCACTCCGGCAGAATTCACCAAAAGTAATTCTTCCACATCCAGCAGATCCTTCTCTCTTTATGCACCAGGACTATGGAACTCACTTCTGGAGAAGATAAGATCCACAAAAGACCCTCAAGCTTCTAAAAGCTTGGTTATTCTAAGAATATTTTGAGGAAACGGTCACCTAACCAACACCTGGAATTCCACAAATGACTACTAGCTATATACTCACTCACCTACCCTACTAACTAGAGTATATCTAACCCATACTAAAACCGAGCTATCAACAATGTCTTTACCACTATTATACATACGCAAGTTCTTTGAAATCCTGATATTGCAATGTAACCTGAACTGTAAATAATAGCTACACTGTAAATAGTTATCTATTCTGTAAAGGTTATATGGGATTGGGGATTCACCTGTCTGTAAATGGTTACTTGTTACTTGTAATGGTTAATTGTTCTATGTAAACTGCCTTGATTTACTGATGGGGCAGTATATAAAAACTGCATAAATACATAAATAAAAATAGAGTGCCCACACCCAGTGCTTATTGCTTCATAAGGCGGGGCCACCCCATCTGAGGTCCTTAGTTGCCCACATATTTTCTATGAACTTTGCGCTTATAGTGGAGTGGCATCTTCTTCTTTAAGTTTGTGTACAAGTTTGATGTTTGGTGTCTCTTGTTTTGGATGGATATTTTTGTATGAGCACCATTTTAGAAGTCATTTTTATAGTGGTTAAAAAAAAGCAAGCATATGCGTGAGGTCTTCCCAACTCCACTATGCTTGTAAGCTCCTAATGGTTCTGTCTCCTTCTGACACATGCATCATAGGGAGGGGGTGGGATAAGCAGAGAGCTGAAGTCAGAAAGACCCCACACTTTTGCTTGTTTTTTTTTTTTAAGCTGCCATTGCCACCATTGTTGAGAAAGGCTGCAGCGGTTTTGGCAGTTTGGGGGCAGGAAGAGAGAGAGAGGCCACCTAGGGCATCGAGGGGGCACAGAAGTGAAGAGTAGATGTGGACATGGGGGACAGATGCTGGACAAGGGAGGGCAGAGGGTTTATGCTGGACACCGAGGGGGGTGAGGGGGCAGGCAAAGAAGAGATGCTGGAGGGGGGGGGGGTGCAGGAGGACAGATGCTGGCCATGGGGGAAGAGAAGAAAGAGGACAGATGGTGGCCACAAAGGGGGGAGGAAGAGGGCATGGTATGAATGGGCAATGTGCAGAAGACTGCCACAGGAAGAATGGAGAGCATGGAGGCATGGATGGGATAGGGGGGGGGAAGCACAGATGATGGGCATGGTGGGGAGACATAGGGAAGAAAGGACAGGTACTGGGCATGATGGAAGGCATTTATTTATTTATTTATTTATTAACAATTCTTATATACCGCACTATTAGACATCAGCGCGGTTTACATTGAACAGAAAACATCCGACAATTTACATATGTCTGGTCATTACATTTAACAGGAAGTATAAACTTGGCAAATAGGGGAAACTATATACAAAGGTGTGTTATCTGACAAGAGATATCATGGTTAACTATATACAAAGGTGGTACAACAGTACATGGAACTGTTTGTATTTACATTGTGCAATTGGCCTGTTGCGATGGTCTGGGGAGAAAGGGCAAATGCAGGACATAGGTGCATGGAGGACACATGTTGGGCATGTGGAGAAGGGCAGATGCTGGACATGGGGGATAGGAGGAGAAAGAGTGTGAGGGCATAGAGGGCAGAAGCTGGGCATGAGGGAGATGAGGAGAAAGGGAAGATGCTGGGCATGGGGCAGATTCTGAGCATGGGGGAGAGGAGGAGAATGAATGTGAGGCCATAGAGGGCAGAAGCTGGGAATGGGGGGAGATGAGGAGAAAGGGAAGATGCTGGGCATGGGGGCAGATGCTGAGAATTTATTTTTATTTATTTTATTTAGAAAACATTTGTATACCGCTGCTTCCTACGATCAACAGCGGTTTACTTTACAGAATCATAATGTATCGTACAATACAATAATTTTTAGGATACAGAATTTGATTGGGCGATGATTAGAATCACACAGGAAGTAGCAATTTAGTACATTATACATTGAATTGAGGCTTTCAAATTTAAATATACATTTGATTGAGTTGTGTGGGTGGGGCATAGAATATACATATATACAAGTTTAAAAGATTACATCAAGTATTCCAAGTGCCGTTGTGGCAGTCAGAGCCAACTAGTTGTGGCAAGGCATCTTACTTAGGTCAGGTTGTAGTGAGTCTGAAATAAATGTGTTTTGAGTTTCTTTCTGAATTCATTCAGAGTACTGGTCAGTGGCAGCTCGTGTGGGAGTTGGTTCCAGTGTGTTGGTGCGGTATATGTGAATGCCCTATTGCTTGTTTCTGCTTTGACTGTCCTTATGCTGGTCGGAACACAGAGAGCGTTGAGATTTATGGTTCTTCTGTTCCTGTTGTGTGGTTGGATAGTGATTAGTTTATTGAGGTAGGAGGGTGCAATGTTGTGAATGAGCTTATAAATTGTTGTGAGAAGTTTGAAGATGATGCGAGCGGTCACCGGGAGCCAATGCAGTTCCATTAGCACTGGGGTTATGTGCTCTGTGACGCTTTTTTCCATGATGACTCTTGCTGCCACATTTTGAGCCATTTGCAGGATATTTAGGATGTTCTTCGGCAGGCCTTGCAGAATGGCGTTGCAGTAATCTGGGTGAGGAATGATGAGGGCTTGTGCCACAGTCCTGAAGTCAGATTTCTCGAGGATGTTGCGAAGCAGTTGAAGAACTTTTAATTTGTAAAAAATGGCTCGGTTAACTGTTCTGAGGTGTTTATCCATTTTGAGGTTGCTGTCTAGTAGGACCCCTAGGTATTTTATTGCAGGTTTCGTATGATATGTTTTTGTTAAGGGTGACAGTGGCAGGTGGGGTGAAATTGGTTTTCTTAGAGATAAACATGACCTCTGTTTTCTTGTGGTTTATTGCCATGTTGTTTTGTTGAAGCCATGTTTGGAGCATGTCAAGGCATTCTTCTAGTGGGGTGAAATTTGGTTGAGTTATGTCAAGTTGCGTATACAGCATCACATCGTCGGCATAGATGTGGTAATTGATGTTGCACTTTTGAAATATCTCGCAGACCGGTTTTATATACAGATTGAATAGGAGCGATGATAAGGCGGACCCTTGAGGAATCCCCTGGGTTTGGGGGAATGCATTGGCTTTATCGTCGTTGAATTGGACTTGTTGCATCCTATTGGATATGTATGATGCAAACCATTTTAGAGGGGTCCCTGTTATACCTATGGATGCAAGACGGTTTAAGAGGGTGCTGTGGTGTACTGTATCAAATGCGGCTGACATATCAATAAATATAAGTATGAACATCGCATTTTTGTTCTCGAGGCTTCTGAGGAGGTTGTCAAGGAGTGCCAACAGGAGGGTTTCTACTCTGTGATGCTGACAAAACCCATATTGATGCATATCTAATGCTTCCCTGTCGTCGATGTGATCCTGTAGCTGCAACTGGACCGCTTTTTCGATTGTTTTAGCCAAGAATGCTATGCTCGAGATCGGGCGATATGATGAAGGATCACTTTTGTTGAGTGTTTTGTTCTTTAAGATGGGTCTTATAAGTGATCTCTTGAGATGGGTCGGCATTGTTCCTTGTTGGAGTGATTGGTTAACAATGTACAAGATCGGTTTTGCGATTTCTTTCTTAGTTGCTTTTATCCATGCCGCTGGGCATGGGTCAAGAGGGGAGGTGGTGGAGTTTAAATTGGTTATGATGTTTATGACCTGTTGTTCGCTTATTTGCTGAAAAGTATTCCATTCTGCTGCAGACTCTGACTGCGGGACGGTGTCGGTTTCTCGAGGGGTGAGGATTAAAGCCATGCTTTGATTGATGATTGTGGGTACTTGCGGGTGTAGTTTCTTGGCGTAATAGTCTGCAAGCGTCTGGGCCTTTTTTCATCGGCATTGACGGAGTCCTGGGAGGTTTTGGTGAGTGATTTAACAAGCTCAAATAGTTCTCTGGGCCTATTAAGAGCTTTATTGAGTAGGTTAGTGTGATGAACCTGTTTTGCAAGGTTGACCTCATTCTTGTATTTCATGAGGAGTTTTAGGTATTGCCGCTTGTATTCCTCGGTTTGTGTTTTCCTCCATTTTTTTTCCATTTTGCGTAGCTCCCTTTTTATTCTGGCTAGAGTAGGGGAGTACCATGGTTCAGAATTTGTTCTTGTTGCTGTGTTTGCGGCTTTCAAGGTTGGTCTTGCTTCTGCTTCAATCCCGGAGTTCCATATGTCTACCAACTTATCTAGGTCCGTGTGAGTGTAATCGAAGTGTGAAGAAATGGATGTTACAAATGCTTCACTATTGAATTTTCGGAACTTCCTTTGGTGATGTCTTCTCGGGTCTGCTTGGGATTGTTCATTTAAGGATGGTAATAGGATCTCAAATTCAATTAGGTAATGGTCAGACCAGGGGACCTGTGACACCCGTGTTTCCGGTTTTCGTAATTCATTTAGTTGCGTGTCGGATGATATGAACACCATATCTAGGGTGTTGCCTTTGCTATGAGTGGCTTCCTGAATAATTTGAATGAATCCGAGCTGATTCATGGCTTCAAGGAAAGTGTCAGCCTGCATGGAGGGTACGGATGGCAGGTTCAGGTCACCCAGGATAATTCGCTGTTTCTTGATTGCAGAGGTTGAGATGATTTCTAGTGCAGTGGCCAGGGTTTCGTGGTGGGATGAGGGGGGTCTGTAGATTAAGCAGATGGTTGTCGTTTTATTCTCAATCTTGAGTATATCAATGCCCTCAGATGCAGTAAGTGACATGTTTGCTAGATGTAGGGAGGTTCTGGCAAGGATTAGGACTCCACCTCCTCTCCTGCTAGGTCGTGGGCAGTTAAAAATTGCATAGCCAGGTTTAGAATGGGGGAATAGGGCAGAAGGGGCAGATGCTGGTCAAGTGGTGAGAAAGGGAAGAGTCTGGAGATGACATGGACATCAGTTGCTGGGCATGGGAGGGAGAGAAAGAGCAGAATCTGGACATGGCGGCATAGACATCATATGCTGGGCATAGGAAGGGGGAGATAAATACCAGAATCTGGACATGGGAGCATGGACACCAGATTCTGGGCATGGAGGTGGATAAATGGTAGATTTTGGAAATGGCATGGAGGGCAGATGTTGTGCATGGAGGAAATGGAGAGAAAGGGCAGTTGCTGGATAGGAGGAGGGAGAGCAGAGAGATGCTGGGCATAGGGGGAGGAGAAAGAGGAAAGATGGTAGACAAAGGGAAGGGAAAAAAGGAGGGATAGTGGACACTGGGGGAGGAGAAAGAGGAGAGATAGGAGGAAATGCTAGAGAGGAGGGAGAAGAGAAGGAAGAGGTGAAATGCAGGATATTGGGTATGGAGAGATACTGAACATGGGAATGGAGAGAAATGGGGTGAGGCACTGGATGAAGGAGACAGAGGGGAGAGACACTCCACAGGGGAGGAGAAAAAGGGAGAAATGCTAGGTGTGGTGGGAGGAAAAGAGAAAGGGGAGAGATAAAGGCTGGGGAAGAAGAGGACTGTATTAAGGGTTGAAAAGTGGTAGATGCAGTATCAAAGAGGAATTGAGGTCTGGATAGTAAGGAGAAGGAGTAAAATCTGAGTTGACAGAGAGAGAGAGAGAGAGAGAGAAATGGAAGAAAGCTGAAAACAAAAGATAAATGCCAGAGGCATAAGGAAGTAAAGAAGACAAGAGAGGAGAGAAGTGGCAGATGGGCTGGAGAAACCTAGGAGGCGAGTTAAGACAGAGGAAAGCAGAAACTAGACACTGAGATCAACATGATTAGAGAATAAAATAGATAGTCAACAAGCATAGCAAAATTAATTTTATTTTCAATTTAGTGGTTGGAATATGTCAATTTTAGGAATTTACATTACTATCTTTATATTTTGTGCACTACAGAGGCATATCCATCTTCTTCTATTTCCCTGGTATTGTACTGCATATAGGGGTGTAGCTAAGGGTGTGCCTGGATAGACCGTGGCCCCTCCACTCTGATATCAGACTCGCCCAATCAGCAGCAGCAGAACAGTCAACGGAAAGGATAACTGGAGGCAGTGACAGCATTCACGCTGCTTTGTGCCCATACATGCCAATCTCAGGCCCAGGGTTGGTTCAAGGTGTTGGCACACTAAGCAACCCTTAAGCCTTATACTCCCCTTGGCTATCGGAATCTATTTTTTAGCTTTGAATGCTCTGTTCTTTGCCACATCCCTCCAAAAAGCTGTCATCCTAGGTGACCATCTAGTTTGCCTAATGGTTGTGCCGGCTTTGTCCAGGCCCCATTAAAAAATTTGACTTGGCCATGCCATTGATGCAGAGTTTGTCTTCTTTGGGTTTCAGTTTAATTTTTGTCTACATTTTAGTTTATGGTAATTTATTCCTTACAGTGAGGATGTAGTTTATTTTCGGATTGTGTGATCAAGGTCTGGTATTCTGTTAGCTTGGAGTTTCTATGTAGAGATCAGTAGTAAATCAGCTTACACGGTTTTCTGAATAGGTGTATGGATATTCTAGGGCACACTGCAATATTTATGACGCTTCTCATTTCTGCATGAGTTTTGGATGCTAATGCTGTTATACTATGGTCGATTTTCTCTATAGGTCCTGAATAATATTTGGAAGGTTTTGTATTACTTCACAATATGCCTTGTATTGGTGAGGGTTTATATTGCTGTTAACAGATATGACACCAGTATCAGAAATTATCTTTGGTATGTTGAGTTCTGTGGAAAATGTCCTAGTTCTGCTCTGCACTCATTGTTGCGAGAGAGGTTTCTTTGGAGGCAAAATAAAATTAGTTATAATAGATTTATTTTGGTGATATAAACTGTGCCATGGTTCTCGCTTTTTGATTTTGCTCCTTGGCATGTGACCATCTTGCATCTCCTTTGCCTTTGGCAGAATATATATCACCAGTGCACTCAAATCCACACAGGCCCAGTGTATAGTATCAGGATTCAATGTTTTATATTAGCTTCCCAGGATAGATAATTCATCTTCTACAATTTTTGCTGCATATAAACATGATTGAAAAGTTTTTTTTGTTGTTGTTGTTTTTTTTAATTGTATATCCTGGGAATATATTGCTTTCTTTATTCTTGGGGCAACCACCTGACCGATGTCGTGAGCAAGGGGACCCCCTATTCCCTGACTAGGGATCTACTACTACTATTAATAATTTATAAAGTGCTACAAGGCATATGCAGCACTGTACAAACACATATAGAAGACAGTCCTTGCTCATAGAGCTTACAATCTAATCAAGACAAATGGTTTAGAACAAGAGAAACAAGGGGTTCAATAGGGAAAAGAAACACAAGGAGAATAAGGAATTAGGATCTAAAAGTGGCTACAAAGAGATAAGCTTTTAGCATGGACTTAAAGAGGGAAAGGGAAGAGATTTGACATCGAGATACAGGGTGTTTGTTCCAGGCATAAGGGGAAGCAAGGTGAAAAGACCGAAGTCTGGAGTTGGCAGTGGAAGAAAAGGACACAGAGAGAAGAAAGCCAGAGGAGGAAGAGTTCACAAGGAGGGGTGTAGGGAGAAAGGAGAGGAAAGGTAATGAGGGGCAGAAGAGTGAATGCATTTATATGTTAGAAGGAGACGTTTGAATTGGATGTGGAAAGGAAAGGGGAGTCAGTGCAGTGACTTTAGAAGATGGGTAATATGAATGTGACGGGGTTGGTGGAAGATTAACCATGCAGCAGAGCTCTGGACAGATTGAAGAGGAGAGAGATGAGACTGAGGGAGAATAGCAAGGAGAAGATTGTAATAGTCAAGACGGGAGGAGACCAAGGAGTGGACAAGAGTTTTAGTAGTGTGTTCATAAAGGAATGGGCAAATTTTTTTAATGTTGTAGAGAAAGAAGTTACACAAATTCTCGTGGTCACTTCAAAGTAATACTGAAAACAAGAAAAACCCGCTGAACATATCACATTAATCCGGTTTCGTTTTTCTGTTGTTATATGAATTATCTCATTCTCGAGGTCTCAGACAACTTGTAGCACTACAGTTTGGACAGAAATATACATCCTAATCATGTGCTTGTTGACATCAATGACCTCTAAACTGAGTAAAAGTTAATTTTCATACCAAAAACATTCTACCTAACAGTTCTTAATTCTGGAACTTCGAATGGGGTACTTAGCTTCTTTCAAATCACCACTCATCTTCAAGTGTTCCTTTTACAATCTCCACCATTTCTTAACTCTGTAACTTTGAAGGGAGTGTTTATCATCTCTCGAAACTCAACTTCTCTCCAACCGTTCCTTTTACGGCGTTTTTCATCCAGGTGAAGAATTTGGAATTGCTTTGTTTGTAGAAAGTTTACAGTCATCTGCTTCTGGATATGTGTACAGCATCATTTTAATGAAAGTATGAATGGAGAGAAGAGCGGGACCTAGGCGTAGTTGTGTCCGATGATCTTAAAGTAGCTAAACAGGTAGAAAAGGCGACGGCAAAAGCTAGAAGGATGCTTGGGTGCATACGGAGAGGAATGGCTAGCAGAAAAAAGGAGGTGATAATGCCTCTGTATAAGTCTTTGGTGCGACCTCATTTGGAGTATGGTGTGCAATTCTGGAGACCGCACCTTCAAAAGGATGTGAACAGGATGGAGTCGGTACAGAGGGGTGCTACTAAGATGATTAGTGGTCTTCATTATAAAGCATATGAGGACAGACTTAAGGATCTTAATATGTACACCTTAGAGGAAAGGCGGGATAGAGGTGATATGATTGAGATGTTTAAATACCTCCGTGGCATAAATGTTCAGGGAGAGAGCCTCTTTCAATTGAAAGCAAGTTCTGCGACGAGGGGACATGGGATGAGGGTGAAGGGAGATAGATTCAGGAGTGATATGCGGAAATATTTCTTTACGGAAAGAGTAGTGGATCCGTGGAATAGTCTCCCAGTGGAGGTGGTAGAGATGAGGACAGTAACTGAATTCAAAAAGCATGGGACCAACACAGAGGATCTCTAAAGGTAAAAAGTGGACTGTTGTAGTTGTTGTTATGGAAGGACAGACTAGATGGGCCTTGTGGTCTTTTTCTGTCATCATGTTTCTATGTTTCTATGTTTCTAAGATCCCCTGATTAACCTGATTGTGGAGAAACGCAAGGGCGCCTGAGTAGTTGCGCTGGGAATTTGTAAAAGGAACGGTTGGAGAGAAGTTGAGTTTCGAGAGATGAGATGAGTGGTGATTTGAAAGAAGCTAAGTACCCCATTTGAAGTTCCAGAGTTAAGAACTGTTAGGTAGAATGTTTTTGGTATGAAAATTAACTTTTACTCAGTTTAGAGGTCATTGATGTCAACAAGCACATGATTAGGACGTATATTTCTGTCCAAACTGTAGTGCTACAAGTTGTCTGAGACCTTGAGAATGAGATAATTCACATAACAACAGAAAAACGAAACCGGATTAATGTGATACATTGAGCGAGTTTTTCTTGTTTTCAGTATTACTTTGTAGAGAAAGAAGTGACAAGTTTTAGCCATTTGTTGAATATGTGAGGAGAAGGAAAGGGAGGAGTCAAAGATGACCCCAAAGTTGCGGGCAGATGTAACAGGATGAAGAAGAGTATTTTCAACAGTGATAGAGAAAGGAGGAAGGGAGGGAGGAAGATTTAGGGGGCAAGATAAGAAGTTCAGTTTTAGTCATATTCAGTTTCAGATGGCAATGAGACATCCAGGCAGCAATGTCTGATAAGCAGGCTGCGATATGAGCTTGGAGAAGAGGAGAAATGGCAGGTATAGATAGATAGATCTGAGAGTCATCAGCATAAAAATGATATTGAGAGCCATGGGAAGAGATGAGGGCACTAAGGATAGGGTGTAAAGAGAGAAGAGTGATACACCAACTGAGAGAGGGATGGCAGTAAAGAAGGAGCCACCAGAACAAATACTAAAAGAGCGATTGGAGAAATAAGACAAGAACAAGGACAGCACAGAGTCTCTGAAACCGAGAGAGGACAATGTGTCAAGGAGGAGATGGTCGGCAGTATCAAAAGCAGGAGAAAGATCAAGAAGAATGAGAACCGAGTAAAGGACTTTGGATTTAGCAAGGAACAAATCACTTCAGACCTTGGCAAGAGCTGTCTCAGTAGAATATTTCTGTTCTGTGTTCACAGATGAAAAGCCATGAGCAGGACCTCAGAAAGCATCCAAGAATAGGAACCGAAGCAACAGAGATCTCAAATGTTTTTCAGAAGATCGTGCTTGTGAGGAACTAGCTAAACTAAAAGTTGACAAAGCTGTGGGTCTGGATGGCATACATCCAAGAATACTGAGGGAACTTAGGACATTCTACAGTTCCACTATCAGACCTTATCTTTGGCATCAGGAGTGGTACCAGAGGACTGGAAGAAGGCACATGTGGCCCCTTTACACAAAAGCGGATATAAGGATGATGTTGAGAACTACAGGCCAATTAGTAAATTATTGGAGAGACTTTCTGGAGTCCAATGAATTGCAGGATCCGAGGCAGCATGGATTCACCAGAGGCAGGTCTTGTCTGACAAATTTGATAGATTTTTTTGACTGGGTGACCAGGGAGTTGGAATGAGGGAGGTCTCTATATGTGGTGTATTTAGATTTCAGTAAAGCCTTTGATACCGTTCCACACAGGTGACTTATAAATAAATTGAGCACCCTAGGAATGGACCCTAAAGTTAGTGATTGGGTTAGAAATTGGTTGAGTGGGAGGCGACAAAGGGTACTGATAAATGGAGCTCACTTTGAGAAGAAGGAGGTTACCAGAGGTGTATCATAGGGATTTGTCCTTGGACCAATTCTGTTTAACATCTTTATTAGTGATATTGCAGTACTGTTGGGTAAGGTTTGCTTGTTTGTGGATGATATTAAAATCTGCAATAAAGTAGACACACAGGAAGGAGTTGATAACATGAGGAGGGATCTAGCTAAGCTTAAAGAATGGTCTAGAATTTGGCAACCGAAATGTAATGCTAAAAAATGCAGGGTCATAAATTTAGGCTGCAAAAATCCAAAGGAGCTTTACAGTGTAGGAGGTGAGGTACTTCTGTCCACAAAAGAAGAGCAGGACCTTAGCATAATTGTGTCTGATGATCTTAAAGTAGCTAAACAGGTAGAAAAGGTGACTGTGAAAGCCAGAAGGATGCTTGAGCGTATAGGGAGAGGAATGGCCTGCAGAAAAAAGGAGGTGATAATGTCTCTGAGTAAGTCTCTGGTGCGACCTCATTTGGAGTATTGTGTGCAATTCTGGAGACCACACCTTCAAAAGGATGTGAACAGGATGGAGTCGGTGGAGAGAGTGGCTACTAAAATGGTTAGAGGTCTTCATTATGAAGCATATGTGGACAGACTTAAAGATCTTAATATGTATACTTTAGAGGAAAGGTGGGAGAGGGTGAGATGATGGAGGTCTTAAAATATGTTTGTGGCATAAATGCACAGGAGGGTCTCTTTCAGTTGAAGGCAAGCTCTGCTACAAGGAGACATAGAATGAGAGTGAAAGGGTTTAGACTCAGGAGTAATATGTGTAAATATTTTGTTATGGAAAGAGTGGCAAATGCGTGGAATTGTCTCCCAATGGAGGTCAGTATATGAATTCAAAAAAGCATGGGACAAACATAGAGGATCTCTAAAGGTGAAAAGAGGCTATTGTAGTTGATATGGAAGGGCAGACTAGATAGGCCATGTGGTCTTTTTCTGCTGTCATGTTTCTATGTTTCTAAAATGAAAGAGATGAAAACCAGATTGAAATGGATCAAGGAGGGATTGAAAGGAGAGCAATTTGAGACAGCAATTGAGAAATAAAATTACAGAAGCAAAATGAAAAGACACAGGGCTATCAGAAGAGATCTGAGAAGGCCCCTCCATTTTGACTGCTGAGAGGGTGGGGGGGGGGGGTACACTAGTCTGTGGTGGGATCCAAACCGCCAAGGAACTGGTTTGGTCCTCGCCGCCCCATATGAGTGCCTGCTGGTTTGCTGCTCCTCGCATGGAGGTATTGCAGTGACCTACGCTTGGACCACTGCCCTCCGCTGAGGGTACACAATTCCACGGTGACCCAGCTGCCCAATCCCTTGCCTGACAATGTTCTGATGGCATCAGGGGCTTCTTCCGATGCCGCAATCCCCTCATGCCATCTGAACATTCCTACCAGTGCAGAGCCGGTGCTGGAACACCATGTTCAGCCTGGTTCAGCAAACATGGGCCACGGCAGGAACCAGTTCGCGTAACTTGGGTCAAACCGACTGAATCCTGTCACTGGCACTAGCTCATCTCTCACCTCAGGTAGCAGATTATCTTGAGCTGCCCCTCTGCACAGACACAATTTCGGGACACACATGCACACACACACACATACACACACACATACACACACACACATACACACACACACATGCACACAGCAGATAACCACACAGAGGTTGCAGAGAACTCTGAAGCACAGACATGCATGAGGCACCAAGTAGCTGGGCAATAGGAAGACTGACACACTAAAGGCCAGGGAGTGGGGCACTAGGAGCAAGGCTGTGGAGCTGCCCAGGGCGCAAGCACAGAAAGGGTGCTGATATCATCAGTGGGCTTCTTAGAAGCTCAAAAAATAACTTAGAAGTTATTACCAGAGTTGCCAAGTTACCCAGTTCCTGGAATGAGATTTTTAGCCTGTTCTAGTTTTAAACTTGCATTGCAATGCAATATGGGATTTGTAGACCTGGATTTTATTCCTTGGAAACTGTGCTGCAAGTCCCATAAGGCATTAGGATGAGATTTTCAGAAATCCAGGAATGGCTTAAAACCTTACTCCTGGAACTGGGTAACTTGGCAGCTCTGCTTATTATACGTGGCTGGAATGGAGGGGAGCACCAGATTCGTTAGTCGCACAGAGTGCATTTCTATCTTGGTACGGTCCTGACTAGGTGTATGGGAGGGCCCCCCCCCTCCCCCTCCCCCTCATGAACATAGACAACAATCAGGCCAAGGAATTGCAAACACAGCCACTCCAGTCACCAATGCTACATGCAGTACCAAAAGACAACAAAGTCTGGGCCTTATTAGTGTTTTATAGCAGGTGTAATTGGTTCAATATATCCACCCTGCATGTCCTCAGCCTATGTGAAATGTGTCATGGATGTATAGATGCTGGCTACTAACAAGCAAGGCCCAAAAAAGCCCCCAGAACTCCTCCTGGAAAAACATGCATTGATTAAGATGCCCAGCGTGAAAACATGAATCTCAAAGCCTTTCTGAAATTGTGCTTTAAATGTGGATGTAGCTTCCACTTTTTTTTTTTTGCTTCGCGTTCATGTTTAAAACCCAATTTGGCTTCATGTTTTGAATTGTTCATCCAATAAGCAAAAAATTAAAACATTCATGTTCTCATTTTCACAGTATCCTTTCTGATGAGGAATGCATTGCTGAAATCAAAGCCCTTTCCCAGTCAGTTTAAATTCTTTTTAACTAAACCATTCAAAAGAACATCGTGTTCTCCTTGGTGTATTTTAAGTACTCTCTGCAAACTATTTTTTTTCACTATGATTTACAATACATAAAAATACCTCATGTAATACTTTTTGATCTTAGATGTACATCATCTCATGAGAACAGGTCAGCTTTTGTTGCATGTTAATTCTGTCAATCTGAAACAAGGAAACCTTTCCATGGAGTACAAAACTATTGTTCATATCTTATTCTTGTTCACTTTTGATTGCAAATCCTCAAAGTGAAACACAATAAATTGTGTAATGTATTAAAATTGTCTTTAAATATTTCAGCAATTGCTTGCTCAGTGATGTTTGCTAATAAGAGATTTCTTATGGATAGAATTTTAATTCAAGCAAAGCAGACAGGAGTTGGCAATGTGGCAGTGTTTTGCATGGCCACGCAAAGAACCGAGTTCATTCTCATGCATGGAGCCTGTTCCCCAGGTCAACTGGAACTGGAGCTCACATAGAGTTCACATTTGTTGGTATGAGGTCATTAAAATGATTTCTCCCCACTTGTTAGTTAGACTCAGGACCATGTTTCAGTGATAGTCATACATTCTGATGCCTGGCCAGCACTGTTGGTTTCAGTGAGAAGCAAAAATACTAGGGTGGTTGTGAATGAAGGCTCATGCCACTATGATCTAAAAAAAAGAAAAACACAGAACTGCAAAACTATCAATGTGAAAAAAAACTCTAGGAGAAGAGAGGTGTGTTAGTTCACCAGAATTAAAATCTATTTAAAAATATTACCTCTGAAGGAAGCAACCCTCAATATAGAATATATTTCCAAAAGTCATATGTTGGTCATATAAGATGTTAAACACTGACAAGAATCCATTTTTTTTCAAGGACCAATTGCTATTAAACCTCGACATTACATAAAAAAGACATCTGCAAAACTGATTTATATGATACCTTTCAGCGGTAGTTCAAGGCAGGCTACATTTAGGTACAGAAGGTAATTGTCTATTCCCAGATGGCTTATGATCTAAGTTTGGTTTTGAAGCAATAGAGCAGCACTTCTCAACCCAGTCCTCAGGACTCACCCAGCCAGCTTTTTAGGATATCCATAACGAATATGCATGAGAAGCAATACATGCTGATCTATCTCATGCATATTCATTTTGAGAATCCAGAAAACCCAACTGGTTGAGTGAGTCCCAAGGACTAGGTCGAGGACCACTGCAATAGCAGGTTAAGTAATTTACCTAGGATCACAGAAAGCATTGGGGAGTTTTAAACTCTGGCTTCCCTAGTCTATACTATGACTCACTGTTCTAACCACTAGGCTACTTCTCTACTTAAGAGTTATTAGCGGTACAGCGGTTTAGGGCCTGCAAAATAGTTTACTTAGGCTGTGTAATGCGAGTGAAGCTGAAGCTCTCTATTTACTTATTTACAGTCTCTTCTATACCGTGCTATTCGACATCAGTGCGATTTACATGGAACATAAAACTTACAACAGTGCAGCAAGCCGCTCTGTGTTTACAAGGAACGGGTACTGAAACTTGGATTACAGTGGGGTAACTATTTACACATATGCATCATGTTTAAGTCGTATCGAAAGTAGTCGGAGTCATGGATGGTTTGCAGGTATGTTGCTGTGGCTATACTAGGTGGAGGAGGAGGCTGTTAGTGTGCTGTCCTCCGGGTAGTACTTGAGGAAGAGGTGGTGCTTTATCTGAGAGTGCAGGCTGTGAACTCATAACATTGTATTAATGTAAGGACTGTTGTTGTTGTTAAGTGCCGTCGAGTCGGTGTCGACTCATGGTGACCTCTGGATAGTTGTCCTAAATTTTATTTGGTCTTCAATCAGGTGGCTCATTGTTGACAGACTGGTATCTGTAGCTGCTGTTATTGTATCGATCCATCTCATTGCTGGCCTTCTTCTTTTGCGTTGATCTTCTATCTTGCCAAGCATGATGTCTTTCTCTCTCTCTCTTCGCATGAAATTATGAAAGTATGAAAAAGTCAAAGTCAAAGTATGAAAGTCAAAGTCTTGTCATCTGAGCTTCTAAAGAAAGCTCAGGTTTGATCTCCTCTAGTACTGACTGGTTTGTTCTTCTGGCAGTCCATGGTATACGAAGTATTCACCATCAGCACCATATTAAAGAGGTGTATATCTCAAGGGGCAAGTCCATTTGAAGGCTAACCTTTTTGCACTACCTTAAGGGTGATGTTTACTAAACCGCGCTAAAGGAGCAAGTGTGCCATTAACACATGCTAATGGGACACGTGCTGTTAGCATGCGCTAATTGTGCAGTTAGCGCTCATTAATGCTACTTGAGTGCGCGTTAACAGGATCATCAGCGTAAAGCATTCTATGGGCGGAGAGTAGTGGTCAATGGTCAGGGAGCTGGCGGGAACAAGGCCAGGCTCCCTTAACGCCGTCACCTTAACACCAGGAATCTTACCGTGAGTGAAAACCTGTAGGTAAGGGTGCACTTTGAGGAGAGAGAGCCTATTTAAATGTCTGCAATGTGCTGCACAGGCAGGTGAGCCCAAGAAGTGATAGTAGTGCTCCATTAGCAGCAACAGCATAGTGCCCAAGTATGAAAGGGCACTATGTTGATGGTACAAATGGGGCAAAGGAGGGTGCATGTGGATCATGCAGTGGGGGCTGCTGGTGCACAGGGCAGACTAGGCAGTTGCCTAGATAGCACATAAGCACATAGGACCTGAAAATATGCCAGACTGTGTCAGACTAAGGTCCATCATACCCAGTATCCTGTGTCCAACAGTGGCCAATCTAGGTCTCAGGTACCTATCAGTTTCCCCAAAAGACACACAGGATCCACAGTGCTCTTAATGGGGCAAGCAGTGCATATCCCGGGTCCTTTTTAACAATGGTTTATGGACCCTCCCCAGGAACCTGTCCAAACATTTTTTAAACCCAGCTACACTAACAGCCTTTACTACATTCTCCAGTAATGAATTGCAGTCTTTGATAACGCGTTGATTGAAAAAATATCTTCACCTAGTAATCCTAAATAGGTTACACTGTAGCTGCATTGCATGTCCCCTAGTCTTTCCACATTCTGCTGGTATAAACAATTGACCTACGTTTAACCGTTCCACTTCAGGCAATATTTTCTAGACCTCTAACATAACACCCCTCAGCCATCTCTTCCCTAGGTTGAAGAAACATAACACTGGCAGGCAATGATGGGGTCCCTGGAGAGGCAGATGGTTGTCGGAGGGATGAGTGGCTGTCCATGTATACCTCCGCCCCCCCCTCCCACCGGACCCTGCACCCTAGGCACCTGCCAGCACACATGTTAGCTGGCCTGGGACTGTGGACAACCAACACTGACAGCACATGAGCATGTCAGCATGGCATAGGGGTGTTGGCAGAGGGGGCAACGGCACCCACCTGAAGCAGACCAAGGCCATGTCCTGCTCCAGTGTTCCATGCACACTGCAACATGTGCCAAGGTCTGTCTGATGGGAAGTTTGTCAGCCCCAGGGACTGAGGTGACATGTGGCAGCACTGTAGTTCACTACACACAGTTGGTATGCTTAACAGCAGAGGGTCTCAGTTTTGGGTCTGGGCTGTGGATCATGCAGTGCATGTCACTGTGGCTAGATTTTATCCCACGGTGCAGGTACAATACCAATATGTGCAAGACCCGATGAATCAGCCAACAAGGGTATAAACAATTATACAGACAGACTCCACTACCCTCAGCTGGATGGAGACAGCACTATCACACTGAGTGTGCATCAACATCAGAGCGCACTACTAGCTCCTGCACAATGAGCACAACTTAACAATGCCTGAGCTGAGATTGGGACCAGAGTGGCAGGCAGAAATGCCAACCATCCCCATTTTTGCACAGTACATCGATATAAGTATGTGTGTGTGTGTGTGTATATAGAAACATAGAAACATGATGACAGAAAAAGACCACATGGCCTATCTAGTCTGTCCTTTCATATCAACAACTACAACAGTCCACTTTTTACCTTTAGAGATCCTCTGTGTTGGTCCCATGCTTTTTTGAATTCAGTTACTGTCCTCATCTCTACCACCTCCACTGGGAGACTATTCCATGGATCCACTACTCTTTCCGTAAAGAAATATTTCCGCATATCACTCCTGAATCTATCTCCCTTCACCCTCATCCCATGTCCCCTCGTAGCAGAACTTGCTTTCAATTGAAAGAGGCTCTCTCCCTGAACATTTATGCCATGGAGGTATTTAAACATCTCAATCATATCACCTCTATCCCGCCTTTCTTCTAAGGTGTACATATTAAGATCCTTAAGTCTGTCCTCATATGCTTTATAATGAAGCCCACTAATCATTTTAGTAGCCACCCTCTGCACCGACTCCATCCTGTTCACATCCTTTTGAAGGTGTGGTCTCCAGAATTGCACACTATACTCCAAATGAGGTCAAACCAAAGACTTATACAGAGGCATTATCACCTCCTTTTTTCTGCTAGCCATTCCTCTCCGTATGCACCCAAGCATCCTTCTAGCTTTTGCTGTCGCCTTTTCTACCTGTTTAGCTACTTTAAGATCATCAGACACAACCACGCCTAGGTCCCGCTCTTCTTTAGTGGACAAAAGTACTTCACCTCCTATACTGTATTGCTCCCTTGGATTGCTGCCGCCCAAATGCATGACCTTACATTTTTTAACATTAAATCCCAGCTGCCAAATTCTAGACCATTCTTCAAGCTTAGCTAGATCCCTCCTCATGTTATCTACACCTTCCTGGGTGTCTACTCTATTGCAGATTTTGGTATCATCCGCAAAGAGGCAAACCTTACCCGACAGCCCTTCTGCTATATCACTAGCAAAGATGTTAAAAAGAATCGGACCAAGGACAGATATCTATCCATTGTTTTGTGTCTTTCTACTCCTCACTGAGCCTTGCAGTGCCTAAGCTATTTCCAGCATTAGCCTGCAAATGTGCATGATGAAGAGCAAAGTATTGTAGGTATGGGCTGAAACAGGGCAGATTGGCCAGGATGTGTCTGCATCTGGGGTGGATCAATGGCTGGGACTTCATAGCGCCCAACTGCCACTGCAAGGACTGGGTGGCAATATGCTGGGAGGGCACTCTCACTCTGACTGAGCAGTTACCATGGCATGGCTATGTGTCCAACTAGTGTTATATAGTATCTGGTTCTAGTGACATGGGTGCACTTCCTGTCCTGGGATCCCGATCGCTGAACCAACTGCTGGGTGTCCATGCCATATATACCAAGCCTGTTGTACGCAGTCGCTTCATGCACATGCAATGTGTACTGACCAGCGAGCTGTCTGCAGTTTGTATCTGCATGGCTGGTAAACCCAGTGGTAGGCAGCAGGTGCAGTCTGACTGTGTTTGCTGTAGGTGAATGTTAGACCTAGGTGGTTGGGATATGAGACCTCCTAGGCCTACTCCCAGTGGTACTGGTGTAGGGCCAGCCACCCATGGTAGTTGGCAGACATAGCATCAGCATTGTAACACTGGATATTGGCATGCATTCTTCTAGGTGGATCCCTATCAGACAGAGCCAAATATGACTGGCGCATGCTGTAGGATACAAGGTGACTAGCATAATCATGCTGCAGACAATACTTGCCACACACAGGCAGTGATGGAGATCTGCGGCAGAGACCATTTCTAGCACTGCAGGTACTGGGGACCTGGTGCTGGGCGCCCGTCCTCATCCTCAGGGTAACCGCAGAAACTGCTCAATAGCACAGTTTGTAGCTGCTCTGTGCTTGTATCACATACTGTCAGTGCATTTTACTGAGCTGAGGTGATGGATATGTGCATTCTTCATTTGAGGATCCACTGTAGACTGCTGTTCGGCATGTGCACTGCAACATGAGTACTGTGGGGCTACCCTATGCTGGCACACACAGCAGATGTTTTAGGCGGTGACCTGCAGTCTCTTTGTATCCAGCCATTGCTATGCATATAGGGGTGGAGGTGTAGCCTACTGGCTAGTGCAATGTCTCTATAAGCAGGAAACAGGGATTTGTTTCCTACTTGTTCTTTTTGTGACTGTGCTACTCAGATCATTTTCATGCCTGTAACAGTCAGAGCTCTGCACATCGATGCTGCTAGCCCATAACAAACTCTCCTCAGCCACCATCCGTCCTTCAGCCCATCTTTCTGCATCGGCTGTGCACAGTCATGTCTTCTTGTGCAAGCTGCTACTCCATGAACTACACTGGTACTCTTTCCTGCATTTCAGTTCTTCACGCTCGCTTCTCTTGTGCCTGATCTGCATATCACCACTACTATTCTGTCCACCTGTCGCTGCCAACATCCTGCTACTTCTGCCTCTGCTGGGGGGACACATCTTCCCCATCCTATGCCACACACTGACATTGTGCCGTTTTACATTGGCACCCTCCTGTGCATTTATACAGCTACCTCCCACATGCTCGTCCAATCTACTGACTGCCATATAGGGTGCCCACTGATATGGCAGGTCCATCAACCCCTGCCTGTCCTTCCTTCCATCATCTTTACATTGACATTCCTTGGTGCTCTACACATTGGTGCTCTGCAGCATTTTTTGTGTCTCAAGGTGCATGATTGTTATCTTAAACCACATTGATGCCCTTGGGCACCTTGAATTAGGGCACCTTAACTTAGGGGGACTTAATTTAGGTGCCTTAAGTTAAGACGCTTTTAAGGTGCCTTAAGGTAAGGCACCTTTAAGGTGCACTAAGTTAAGGTGCTTTTAAGATGCCCTAAGTTAAGGCACCCTAACTTGAGGTGCCTTAACTTAAGGTACCTTGTCACCTTACTGCACTTGGTCCTGTTAGCTCACTTTAAGTGGCCCAAGGCACCCTAACGCCAGCACGACCCCTACCCACCCACTGCCTTATATGGCTTTAGGCACCTAAACGCTGCCCTTACTGCTAGTAACTTTACCACAGTTTAGTAAACTTCCCCCTAAGAGTTAGTCTAGAAATATTGCTTTCTGCTACAAAATGGTGATTATCCTATGATATTAACTTGCTGCTCCCACAATCATATCTCCGGAACATATGTGAGCACACAGACCTGAGTTTAGAACTTTCTCATAGACTCAGGTAATTATGTCACTGTGACGAAAGACAAATCAATTCCATTGGTAATTAAAATACATTTTGGTCAATATTTAGACCACATGGTCTGTTTGTTTTTAAATACTGGCTGCTACACTTTGATATTTTTATATATAGCTATAGAAGTGTCAGTGCTAAATATACATATATCCAAAAGTTAAAGTACCCAAAATCTTGAAGATCAAAACATACATCAACAATCAAAGATCCCAAGTGAAACAATGAATCCCAAAACTTGCAAAAATTATTAAATTATAAAGATTTTTTTTTGTTGGGTACACTATCACAGGTGAAGGAAACAAACCTCTCTTCCCCGCTGCAGTGTCCCCATTTTAATTAAATGTAATGTAGAAATGATTAAAATGGCTACTTAGCACACAAAACACGCCAAAAGCCTTCTGAAAAGTTTGCTGAATTGAGCCCCGCATGTGTGACGTGACACGTTTCAGGTTGAATCACAAACCCTGCTTCATGCATTGCAGGACAATGCTCAAAATGGCATGGCTGTGTGTCACCAGGATTCAAAAAACTTGAAGTGAATAGCGTCTGACATCATCAAACAGAAATCAATCAAATGCCAGATGTTAGGGACCACTCCATCAAATCTAAAGCATGTGTTGGCTACCATATATATAGCTCAATTTGAGGAGGATTTTGTATACACCTCACATTGGTTTACCTTTATTCCATTTTGGCGCAGATTTTTAGATAATATTTTCTTTATTTGGTCTGACTCTCTTTCCTCCTTGACAATGTTTTTGCAGTGGCTAAATACACTGAAACCCAAATTAAAATTCACTGTACAAATTGAAACTACAACCATGCAATTTTTGGACACTGCTATTGCTCTTACACCTCAAGAATTTCAGACCACTTTATATTGAAAATCAATACAGAGAAATTCTCTTTTGCGTTATTATAGTTTCCATCCTGGCCCTTTGAAGCAGGGTCTTCCTTATGGTCAATTTCTTCGATTACATCGCCTTTGCTCTACTACTAATGAATTTAAAAGACATGCTTTAGATTTGATGGAGCGGCTTTTTTCTAGAGGTTATCCCTCAAAGATTGCGTATCAAGCTTATCATCGTACACTGTATACACATAGAGAGCGGCTGTTCAACAATTCAGCTGTGGGTTCTGCAAGTGATGATCACATTGTAGGATTTCTTCCCTACATGCAACATTCTACTGAAATGTGTCATTTGTTCCATAAACATTGGTCATTGTTAAGCTTACACTCCTGTTTACAATGCCCATTGATGTTGGCTTTTTCTCGGTGTACTAATCTCCGTGATAAATTGATGCATACCACCACTATTAATGACAGATCTCCTAGATCACATCCTGATCTAGGCCACTTCCCCTGTGGCACATGTAAACATTGTAGTACTATTCTACATGGGACTAATTGGTTGGACTTTCATAATGGCCGGCTTTTTAATTCTTGCTGGCGGACGTCTTGCACTTCTACTTTTGTTGTGTATCTTATTGTATGCCCCTGTAATCTTTACTATGTTGGCAGGACTATCCAGCAATGTAAAACATATCTTAACAAGCATGCTTCTTGTTTGCACTCAGCTATTACATCGGCACTGATGGTTGAGCATTGCCTTGAGAAGGGTCATGTTTTTCACCAATTATCTTGGCAAATTATTGATCATGTTCCTGCCAAACCTAGGAGTGCTGACCATACTCAAAACCTTCAGCGCTGTGAACAACAATGGATCTTTAAATTGGACACTGTCTTCCCTAAAGGTTTGAATCTTGAACAGGATTGGTCTAGTATACTTTGATATTGTTCAATCATGTCTGGGATTCCCTATTCAGTGGGAAATCCCTAACATCTGGCATTTGATTAGTTTCTGTTTAATGATGTCAGACGCTATTCACTTCAATTTTCTTGAATCCTGGCGACAAAAGGGGAAGGCAATGGCAGTGGGGGTGTACTATTGACCGCCTGGCCAGAATGAACAAATGGATGATTAAATGCTCAAATAAATCAAGGAAGTTAACAAAAGTTACAGCACAGTAATATTTGTGATTTCAATTACCCCGGTATTGACTGGGTCGGTGTCACTGCAGGACATGCTAGGGAGATAAAGTTCCTAGATGAAATAAATTACTGCTTCTTGGAGCAGCTGGTTCATGAACTGACCAGAGGGGAACACCAGATCTGGTGCAAGAGATAAGGGTGTTGGGGCCACTAGCGATCATAGCATGATCGCATTTGATTTAATTAGTGGAGGAGGGATGGTAAGGAAATCCACAGTACTACCTTTTAACTTTCGAAAGGGAAACTATAATAAAATGAGGAAAATAGTTAAGAAAAAACTAAAAGGAGCCGTTGCGAAGATTAAAGACTTACATCAAGCTTGGGTGTTGTTGAAAAATACTAGCTGTATTCCACGCTTTAAGAAAAGTGGAAGGAAGTCCAAAAAACTGCCAGCATGGTTTAAAGGTGAGGTCAGAGAGGCTGTTTGTTGCCAAAAAAGCATCTTTCAGGAAATGGAAATGACGAAAACTGGAACCAGCACAAGCACTGGCAAGTTAAATGCAAGGCATTGATAAGGCAGGCAAAGGGAGAATTTTAGAAGAAGCTTGCTGTGGAAGCAAAAAGCATAATAAAGACTTTTTCAAGTACATTTGTAGCAAAAAACCTGTGAGAGAGTCAGTTGGTCCATATTTTTTCATTCAATGTGTAATCTGGAATTTGTTACCGGAGGATGTAGTAAAGGCTGTTAGTATAGCTGGGTTTAAAAAAGGTTTGGACAAGTTCCTGGAGGAAAGGTCCATAAACCATTATGAAAAAGGGACCCAGGATATCAATGCTTGACCCAATACAAGCATTGTGGAACCTGTGTATTTTGGGGAAACTGCTAGGTACGTATCACCTAGACTGGCCACTGTTGGAAACAGGATAATGGGCTTGATGGACCTTGATCTGACCCAGTATGGCATATCTTATCTTATGTTCTTATGACACATGGCCATGCCATTTTGAGCATTGTCCTGCAATGCCTGAAGCAGGGTTTGGATTCAGCCCAAAACGTGTCACGTCACACTTGCGGGGTTCCCTTCAGCAAATGTTTCAGAAGGCTATCGGCATGTTTTGTGAGCTAAGTAGTCATTTTAATCATTTCTACATTACACTTAATTAAAATCGGAACACTGCAGTGGGGGAGAGATGTTTGTTTCCACCACCTCTGATAGTGCATCCGACAAAAAAAAAAAAAATCGTTATAATTTCATAATTTTTGCTCCTTTTGGATTGTTCGTCCTGCTCCTTGATGTCTAAACAAGGGTTACAGAACCGAGCAGCCAAGCTCCATGTGCTGTTTCCCTCTGATGCAGCTTCAGTGGCATCGACGTCTTCCAGGGCTTCTTCTTCCTCCCATGGATCTCAGGTAACCAAACATAAGTCCAGCCGGTCCTCGAAGGGTAGATCTCCTTCCAAGCATCGAGATGCCAACGGGTTTGCCCTCGAGGATCCTGCACCGGCAAAACAACCCTGGCGGGAAGCTCCGGCTTCCAAAGCTCCACCTATGGGGTTACAGGTTGACATCGATGGCACGGCCTCGACCGATCACCTGTTAGAATGCTCTGGGGTACCGGCGCAACCTTCTGGTACCGAATTCCAGGCATTTATGGCGTCGATGGATCAGAATGTCCTATCCATGCAGCAGGCTATCACGGCCTTCATTCAAGCTGCGACGCCGCTGATACCACAACAAACTCCGTGTCGGTACCGGTACCGGTACCGACTGCATCGACATCGACCAGGATGCCGACTGCAGCGGTTCCCTATCCAGGGATGCCCATTGGTACTGAACCGGTACCGATGACGCCCAATGTCGATACCGCTCGGTACGCGTATCGAGCTTTGGAAGAACACCCTGACAATCGATACTTCGATTCCTCTGAAGATTCTGATGCATCGGAGGCATCTGCTGAAGTATCCATAGCCCTTCCTGAAGAGCCTTCTTCTCCAAAAAGAAGAATGTCTCCTCCAGAAGACTTGTCCTTTCAAGACTTCATAAGAGAGGTGGCTAAAGGACACTCTATTTCAGTAACCTCTGAATTAGAGCCTAGAGCTAAAAAATTGGATATTTTAGGTTATTCTAAGGCTCCTAAGGAGGCAGTCACCTTGCCAATTCATGAGATTCTTTATGATCACATGATTGACTTATGGGAGACTCCTCTCACTATCTCTCCCCATTCTCGTAGATTGGACACTATGTACCGTGTCCCTCCTTGTCCTGGTTTTCATAAAACACAGCTTCCTCACCATTCTATTGTGGTGGAGTCAGCTATGAAAAAGATAAAGAGTGCAAAAAGACACTCCTCTGCTCCTCCAGGAAGAGAATGCAGGACCTTGGATGCTTTTGGTAGGAAAATCTTCCAAGCCAGTATGGTCATTGCCAGAATCAACTCCTATAGTCTCTATATGAGTATGTTTCTGAAAGAAGTTGCAGATAAGCTGCACACTTTCCTCCCTTTTCTTCCAGAGGATAAAAGGGAAGAATTTCTTATTTGGCTTAAGCATACTCAAGATATTTCAAAGTTTTCCAACCGTGCAGCCTTTGACTCCTTTGAGGGTGCCAGCAGAGCTTCGGCCATTGCCATAGCTGCTCGCAGAATTGCTTGGCTCCAGGCTTCTGATCTAGAATCTTGGGTCCAGGATGACTTGGGAATTCTTCCCTGTACAGGAGAAAACCTGCTTGGCAAAGATTGGCAAATAAAAGCCACTCAAATGGATGCAGAAAATTCTGCTTTGGATAGACTTTCAAAGTCAACCTCCATTCCTGCCAAGAAAAAACCTTTCAAGAAGTCTTTTTTCAAAAAAGGCAGATTCCATCCTGCTTCTGGCCAACAATCATCTACAGGTCGTTTTGCTGCTAAGCGTCAGCAACCTAAACAGGCCAGGCCTAAGCCTACAGGGGCTGCTGCAACTCAGCAGACCCAGCCTCCTCAGGGTTTTTGACTTGCTGCTAGAGAACTTAGCCTTTCTGGTTCTGAAACAGCCAGAGCCTCTCACCATTCCAGGAAGGTTAGCTCATTTTGCTCCCAGATGGGAGCAAATTACAGCAGAGCAGTGGACCCTCTCCATCATAAGGGAGGGCTACAAGCTTAATTTCTCAAACCTTCCTCCTCACACCATGGTGAGACATTTCAATTCTCCAACATCTCTCCTCAACCTTCTAGGTCAGGAGGTGGCTACCCTTCTTGCCCAAGGGGCAATAGAAGAAGTACCTCTTCTTCAACAAGGGTCAGGTTTTACTCCCCCTACTTTCTGATCCCAAAGAAAACAGGGGGCTACAGACCCATATTAGATCTCAGAGAATTGAACAAATTTCTATGCAAGGAGAAATTCAAGATGCTTTCTCTGGGCACTCTCCTTCCATACCTTCAGAGTCAGGATTGGCTTTGTTCTCTATATCTCAAGGATGCGTACACACATGTCCTCATCCATCCTTCTCACAGAAGATTCCTCCATTTTCTTTTTCAAGGAAAGCATTACCAATACAGGGTGCTTCCTTTCGGTCTGGCCTCTGCTCCAAGAGTGTTCACCAAATGCATGGCAGTAGTAGCTGCATTTCTACGCACTCTGGGAATATTTGTATTCCCATACCTGGACGACTGGCTCATCCGAGCTCCATCCCAGTCAGAGGCCCAAACTTCCCTGGACTGCACAAGGCGCATTCTGCAGTATCTGGGACTTGTGGTAAACCTCCCAAAGTCCCAACTCACCCCTACTCAGTCCCTAGAGTTCATAGGGGCCTGGCTAGATACTACCACTGCAAGGGCCTATCTTCCTCAGGCCCGTTGCCTACGCCTAGTGCAGTTAGCCTCCAAGATTCAGTCAAAGAGCCATTTAACTGCCCGGGAGATGCTACAACTGCTAGGCCACATGGCATCCACAGTGCATGTGGTCCCCTATGCTCGCCTTCACATGAGAGCAGCTCAATGGACTTTGTCCACCCAGTGGACTCAAGCATCAGGGGCTCTGTCAGACAAAATAGCAACCTCCAGGTGCCTCTTTTGGTCTTTCCAGTGGTGGAAGTCCACCCAAAATCTGTTGCTGGGGTCCCCCTTCCAACAGTTGTTGCCCCAGGAAACCCTCACAACAGATGCCTCCCAAACAGGTTGGGGATCTCATCTACAAGACCTCTCCACTCAGGGCACTTGGTCTCCACAGGAGACCTCTCTACATATCAACCACTTGGAGCTCCAAGCAGTTTTTCTAGCTCTCAAGGTCTTCCATACCCTGCTCAGCTACAAGACAGTCCTCATTCATATGGACAATCAGGTAGCCATGTTTTACATAAACAAGCAAGGAGGAACTGGCTCTCTGTCGCTTTGCAATGAAGCTTTAAGATTGTGGACCTTCGCCAGAGAGCATCAAATCCATCTCCTGGCCGTATACCTTCCAGGAATCCAAAACTCTTAGGCAGATAGACTCAGTCAAGTTCTGCTTCCACACGAATGGTCCCTGCACATGGACCAGGTACTCAGAATCTCTCAAGAGTGGGGAACCCCGGGCATAGACCTCTTTGCAAGTCCGTGGAATGCCAAACTTCCACGGTTCTGTTCCAGAATTCCGTGTCAGGGAGTTCAGGCCAAGGATGCCTTCCTCCTTCACTGGGGTCAAGACTTCCTGTATGCCTTTCCACCCATTCCCTTGATTCCCAAGACTCTGTTCAAGCTCCAGAGGGATCAAGGATCCATGATCCTCATAGCTCCATGCTGGCCACGCCAAGTGTGGTGCCCTCTACTTCTGCATCTCTCTCAAGCTCCCTCCCTAGACTTGGGAGCTGCTCCAGACCTTCTGTCCCAGGAGGAGGGGACTTTGTGGCACCCAAACCCCAAGTCCCTTCACCTCAGAGCTTGGTTGCTGAAGGCCTAGACCTTCAAAGTTGGAATCTTTCTTAACAAGTGAAGGATATCCTCCATGCTTCCAGAAAACCTTCTACTAGACGTTCCTATGCTTTTAAATGGAAAAGGTTTTCCATTTGGTGTACTGAGAAGGGTTTTGACCCTCTAGCACTATCTTTGAATTCTCTATTGGAATATCTCCTGCATCTCTCCAATGCAGGCCTTAAGACAAATTCAGTAAGGGTCCATTTGAGTGCTATTGCAGCATCCTCTTATTGCAAGATTCATGAGAGGCCTAACTTTAACTAAGCCTCCAATTAGGCCTCCTCCGGTGGCATGGGACTTAAATCTGGTTCTTGGTCAGCTTATGAAGCCACCTTTTGAACCCTTAGCCACCACCTCCTTGAAATTTCTTTCCTGGAAGGTTATTTTCCTCATTGCAGTCACCTCAGCTCGCCGCATCAGTGAACTGCAGGCCTTAGTGGCTAATCCACCTTATACAAGGTTCCATCATGATAAGGAAGTCCTTAGGACCAATCCACACTTTATGCCTAAAGTGGTCTCACCTTTTCATCTTAATCAAGAGGTGTATTTACCTGTCTTTTTTCCAGGTCCTCATGCATCAAGTGCAGAGAGGAATCTTCATACCCTGGATTGTAAGAGAGCTCTTGCCTTTTACTTACAAAAGACACAGCAACATAGAAAGTCTTCTCAACTCTTTGTTGCTTTTGATCCCTCTCATTTGGGACTTCCAGTCTCTAAGAGGACACTGTTCAATTGGATTGCTCAGTGTATTTCTTTCACCTACCAGAGTAAGAACCTTTCTCTGGAGGGCCATGTCACAGCTCATAATGTGAGGGCCATGGCCACCTCTATGGCTCATCTAAATTCTGTGTCCATCGACCAGATCTGTTGAGCGGCCACCTGGGCCTCGGTTCATACCTTCACAGCCCATTACTGTTTGGACAAGGACTCCCGCCGGGATGCCTTGTTTGGTCAGGCTGTTCTCAAACACCTGTTCCATTCTTAATCAACTCCTGCCCTCCTTCCCTGGATGGATGCCTGAGATCCATAGGAGGAGGTAGAGCCCTTCTCAGGGTCTCATAACCTTGGGGATCTCCCAGGCATCTCTAGCTAGGGAGTCCCCATATTTGAAGACTCATTCCTGCTTGTTCCTGGAGATAGCACAGTTACTTACCTGTAACAGGTGATCTCTGGGAACAGCAGGAATAAGTCTTCACAACCCACCCACCTCCCCTAGGAGTTGTATCTCTCTATCTATCTTTCCTTTCCTCTCTCTCTCTTTAAAGCTAGAACTGGGGAGAGGCGGTTAGGAAAGGCGGGAAGGCAGCACGCAGGCGCTGTGGGATGCTCCCAAAAGCTTTCCTTTTTGGGAAGCTGGGGAGCGTCCCCACGCAGGCTCCGTCAGTACTGACATACCCTATATGTGAAGACTTATTCCTGCTGTTCCCAGAGATCACCTGTTACAGGTAAGTAACTGTGCTTTATTTACATTCTCTAATATACTGTGCTATTCTGCATCAGTGCAGTTTACATTGAACAAACTGAAATTACATTGAACAGAGCATTATAACTTGGAGGTAACTATTTTACAGGGAACATGGAGGGTTACGTGGCTTGCCCAAGACCACAAGGAACACCTGTGGGACTAGAAACCCCAGTCCTTCCAGCCGAAGGTTGCTGTCCTCTAGTGGGATTTGAACCCCCAACCTTCTGGCCTGAAGTACCTTGCCCCAACCTCTAGGCCACTCCTCCACTCCACATTGATATCCTGGGTCCCTTTTTAATAATGGTTTATGGACCTTTCCTCCAGGAACTTGTCCAAACCTTTTTTAAACCTAGCTACACTAACAGTTTTTACTACATCCTCCGGTAACAAAATTCCAGAGTTTGATTACACGTTGAGTGAAAACATAATTTCTCTTATTTGTCTTAAATAGTTTACCCTGTAGCTTCATTACATGTCCAAAATGTACACATGAGAAAAAGCAATGGAGGAAAGCTGGCAAATTATGTGGCATTTCACAACATACATACAAGTACTAGCATATGCATGTTTCACTGAGGCAGTGCGCAAATCTAGATGTGTAAGTGCTCTTAAGTAACTACAGAGCACTCTATCTTGACCTCATTTTAATATGTAGAGGGAAATAAATATTGGGGATTAAGGGGAATTCCCCCCTTAATCCCACCTGTAAAGGGATGGCCAAAAGGAGCACCTTTGCGATACCTATTTATGTTGGGGAGCAGGTGTAAGTACTACTACTACTACTACTGAGCATTTGTATAGTGCTACAAGACGTACACAGCACTGCACAGATACATGTAAAAGATGGTCCCTGCTCATCAGCGTTTATAATCTATTCAAGACAGACAACACAGTAGCTCTACACATGGAATACATCTAGGGGGAATTGTAAGGAAACACAAAGGAGATCAGGTGAGTCAAGATCCGAAAGCGGCAGCGAAGAGGTGAGTTTTCAGCATGGATTTGAAAAGGGCCAGAGAAAGCACCTGATGTATGGACTCAGGTAGTTTGTTCCAGGCATAAGGAGCAGCAAGATGAAAGGAGCAAAGTCTGGAATTAGCAATAGAAGAGAAGGGCAAGGATAGAAGCAATTTGCTAGAAGAGTGGAGTTCCCGAAGAGGGGTGTAGGGAGAGATAAGAAAGGAAAGGTAGTGAGGAGCTGCAGAGTGAATGCACTTATAGGTCAGCAGGAGAAGTTTGAACTGGAAGTAGAAAAGAATAGGGAGCCAATGAAGTGACTTGAGAAGAGGGGTAATATGAGCATGACGAGGCTGGCAGAAGATTAGCTATGCAGCAGAGTGCTGAACAGATTGAAAGGGAGAGAGATGATTCAGAGGGAACCCAGCAAGGAGTAGGTTACAATAGTCTAGACGGGAGTGACTAAGGAGTGGATAAGTGTCACAGTAGTGTGTTCAGAAAGGAATGGGTGAATTTTATTGATGTTGTAGGATGTGGACAATTTTGGGCTTCTACCTGCATTCCATATATGAAATGGGTAATACATGTCCAGATTTTTGTCCCACCCAGGACATGCTCCCCATGAAATCTCATAGTAACATGGTAAATGATAACTGATAAAGACCAGCATGGTCCATCTAGTATACCCACTGCTCTGTGAGGGCTACCCTCCACGTCTTTGTTTAGGGTTATACCCATCACTCCATGCAGGTTATTGCCTTCTATAACTTTGTTTAGCAATGTACTCACTGCTCTGTGTAGGTTACACATTTCTTTGCCTTTGTTTAGGACTGTACCTGCCACTCCATTTAGGTTACCCTTCTATTTTTTGAAATGTAAGGGGTATGTTTATTAAACATCAGTAGCGGACTCCTTGTGATATTGAAGCCGCAACCCCATTGAAATCAATGGGGCCAAGGCTCCAATATCACAGAGTCCGCTACCGCCGTTTAGTAAACATTCCCCTAAAAATGCTTTAAGTTTGCTTTGATTCCATCCTCTTGCTATAAGGGGATATTCTGTGTCTGTTCTGTGTCTTTTTGAATTCTGTCACTCTTACAGACAGCCATGGGAAAACTGGACCCTTTTTAAAATGCCCATTTACAATTCACATGTGTATAGCTGATACGCAAATTGCAAATAAGTCTTCTAAAATAACCCCCATAGACCACGATTCTATAACATGCACATCCGGCCCGCAGAAATGTCTAAACCAAAAATGGGCCCCCTTTGATCCCAAATCCGCATCTGCAGGTCTGGACATGGCTGTGGGTCCAGAATCAGGGCGATAGACATGTTCAGCAGGCATGTGCAAGCACTATTCAGTCAGCCCCATGCCTCAGACATGAGTAAACATTTAGGATGTCCCTGTGCCCACCGTATTCTGAAACATTACACGTTTCAGATCTTGCCCATCCCCACAATGTACCCACAGATACCACGCCCTGCGGGAAAAGCATGCATCTCCGAAGTTGGGCATCACAGACAGTAGTTTGCTGATGAGACACTAGACATAAATATTAATGAGAAATGATTGCTGCTGCAACCTAGAGTGTATACCAGTCCCCCTCATGCCCTGAGAAGTGCTAGGGAAGCCCAGTGCACCCCAATATGGTATACCAGAATGTAAATGTGAACATATATGACAGGACATACCTTGCATCAAATGGTATGTGGCATTAGGAACCATCCCCAGTGAGTCCTGCCCTAGTAATCTCTACAAACACACCTTAAACTGCTAGGGATGGACCCTCACCAAGTGCACAAAACTCAAAACTAACATTGCAGGTCCCCAAAGGATGCATAATAATGCTGAGCAACAGATGTATGCCTGTTCCGTGCCTATGGCCTTTAAGTGCACTCAATCTGCTGATCTGCACTACCATTCCCATTTTATCTCTCCCCACACCCCTCCCTGTGAATTCCATCTTCTGTCAGATTGCTTCTATCTGTGCCCTTCTCTTCTACTGCCAAATCCAGATGTCGCTCCTTGCATCTTGCAGATACTTATGCCTGGAACAGATTACCTTAGTCTGTACATCAGACTTCATCCCTGGTCCCTCTCAAATCCAGGCTGAGTGCTCACCCCATCAGCACCACTGTTCAATCAGATTCATCTAAGCTCCCTTTGTTTCTTGTCCATTCTCCCTGGATGTATCCTGTCGACAGCTGCTGTGTTGGCTGTCCCGACCAGATTGTGAGCTCCGCTGAGCAGGGACCATCTGTTATGTGTGTCTGTGCAGTGCTGCATTTGCCTTGTGGCGCTATACAGTAGTGGTTGTTGTCATAGTGGTAGGGCCTTCTGGTCATGGCATCTGAGGCCCACCTATTTGGGCACTGGCAGCTACACCTGTCCCATAGTGGCATATGTCAGTCTATATACATCATGCCCCCCCTGAATTTCAGATGAGCATACCAGATCCCTCCTCAAACTATGGGAATTATTAGGGTCCCATACATTGGCTCCTTTAGCACAAACAGCACATAGGTGCATAGCTGAATAAACATTATTGTTCTTCTTAATATTTCTGTAAAGGTGTTTAGAAATGTTTCTTTACCTTAGAACATTCCCTCACCTCTGCTCCCTGTACTTTAATACTGTGCCTTGTAATTTTCCAGACTGTAGTCACACCAGTTCAAAACATACTTGTCACAGCCATTCTTCTCTATGGGACCAGAGCACAGCAGAATATTTTCTAAGTCCTAACGTTATACCACGTTTCAGGGAGAATAACGTGGACGTTTCCGGGAACATTTAATACATACATGGGCCTTTCTTGAATACGCTTTATATGTATCCTCAGCTGAACACACCCCTGTTTCACCCTCTCCCGCCCATGTTCTGAGATCCCTGTGCTAGCGCCGTGGAGGTACATGTCAGCAGTGTTTCAAGATACAGTCGGGGACATTTTCAGCATGTAAATGTCCCTGCCACACATACAGACCCCTTATTCGTGTTCTTGAATGCCCCCCCCCCCTTATTGTCCATTGCTAAATGTATAAACACTTTTGAATATTGAATTGTTTATACCTTGCTGAAGCTTTTGACCACTCAGCATACTTTTATCTTGGTTGTTCCACTGTCTGCATTTCACTTGATTTTCACTTTTAATTCTAGCTAACCTTCTCAGATCTGCCATGATTCCTGTATCAAGAATGGCAAAGAAAAGGCACCCCAAGTAGCTTTGGTTGAGAAATCTTGACAGCTGGGAAATGGATAATTGGAATAATCATTAGGCCATCCCGAATTCATTTGGATTTGTTGTCACTCATCATTATCTGCACTCAAAGAACAGCTCTAGGAAGTAACTTAGGCATTCACTTGGTGCTGCTTCCTGTAGGGATCCAAGTGTGATGGATGAGTCTAAATGGTATGCCGTGGTACCAGTTACCGCTTGCTTTTCTTAAAAATAAATGATTCTGGGCATCCCTATTTCATCTTGGTTCACATAGAGAGTAATTTTATAAAGGCGTTATTGCATGAGTTTGAGAGTATATGCACATATTGGAGATAATTTTATCAAATCATTCCTGACCAGTGCAATGAAGGTATGCACTTTGATGGTTAGTGAGCACACAAGTAAATATGTATATTACAAAATACTATAATTTGTGTGCACACTTTAAAATTATAGGTATGAGCATTTACAGCAGCTCTAGAACATTTTTTTATGGAACTCATGTTGTCCAAGTAATGTTCCTTGTCCTGCCATGGCTCTGTGAAACAAAAAAGCAAAACACCCACAACCAGGTCAAAATTTACAATTACAAAGACAAAACCCGGTATTGACAAGCCCGTTATCCAAAATAATTCTATGTAACTACTTTTTTTGTCGGAAAGGTCAACCAAGCGAAGAGGAGTGTACCTCTTGCAGTTGTGTCCCGTCCATTTTATTAAATAAGAAAACAATCGTATTCCCTGCTGATGTCCAGTGGGATAGTCGCATAGCGCTGAGGCTCCCGAGAGGCCTACCAAGACTCCTGAATTTTGAACCGTTTTAATTCTGAATATTGCTTTGACTCTACCGGGGTACCTTGGGGTGATGGCGGGGACCAAACCAGCACGTCTAGATTTCGGGACCCCAACGAATTCCCATGGTAAACGCTCCAAAACCGAGCCCCCGTCTCCGCAGAAGCAGCCCGCACCTCGGGAAGGTCCCGAGATGCAGCAGGAGATCCTCACTGAAATACGAGGGGTAAAAGACCTTGTGCAATCCAACGGGGAGTCACTCCGAGCGCTGCGTGAAGATTTCGGCATGCTGCAAAGCAAACTTGAAGGGCTTTCCCTACGGCAAGACAAAATGGAAGGCGTACTGGACTCACACACGGTCCGGTTGGCGAAACTTGACAAAGTAGAGTGCCAGATACGGGCCCTGCAGAAAGAAGTGGAAGATGGCAACAATCGGGCCCGCCGCAATAACATACGGCTCGTGGGCATACCGGAGGGAGCTGAGTCTGGAGACATGAAGGAGTTTCTTTGTAAGGCGCTTCCTTCCCTACTTCGGATCACATTTGCTAAAGACCTGGAGATTGACCGGGCTCATCGAGTGCCCTCAAATATGGCGCTCAATCGGAAGACCCCGAGGCCTATTATCTTTCGGCTCTTAAGATACCAACATGTTGAGCAAATTCAGAACGCCGCTCGCGCAAAAGGCCCCATCGAGTTTGAGGGCCACCGGATATCCTTCTTTCCTGACTTGGCTAAGCCCACGGTTGACCGTAGAAAGCGATTCCTGGAATTTCGACCGAGACTACAACAACTGCAAGCTCGCTATGGCCTGATGTACCCGGCTAAACTCAGGGTAACGCTGCACAACCAGACCAGAACATTTGATGATCCTGAATTACTTGCGGAATTTTTGGAGTCCAAAGAGGCAGATCAGATGCGTTGATCCAAGGAACACTTAGCTAATTGACCTTATATTGGTAAAACCCGCCATATTGTTGTCGGACGCTCTCTACCTTGGAGACCGCCTTGGCAATTCACAGCCTTGGCTTTCACTAGCCTTGATGGCCCTGCTCTATCATGCCCACAGCTACTTCGGTGGAGATCGGAGACTATAATAACAGAAGGGTTCGAATATTACATTCGCACTCTCTTGGGCCTCCTCCCGCAGACATATGGTCGCCATTTATAGTTGGGGTTATGCTTCTTCTCTGGGGCACTTCGGTGCTTGTTTTCTCATATGGGGTGTATCTGGTATCTTAGTTGATGTGTATGAAATAGATGTACAGATGTGGTATATATTCCATACTCGCCTGCGCTTTTACTTCAAATGTATGACAATGTCTTATGGCCCTATGTAAGGTTTTTTCATTGAACGTAAAGGGAATCAACAACCCGATTAAAAGAAAGAAAATCCTTAGTTATTTGAGTCATGAAAAGGCGGATCTGGTTTTTCTTCAGGAAACGCACTTAAATTCTACCGAAACTCTGAAACTCAATATTAAACCTTACATGGTAGCTGCCTACTCTCCGGCTGTTTCTAAGAAATGTGGGGTAGCTATTCTGGTGAGGAAATCCTTGCCTGTCACCATTATTGCCACTAGCTCTGACACGGAGGGCAGATGGTCCCGCGTCCACCTTAAAATTGGACACCTTGAACTAACATGTATATGTATATATGCCCCCAATGTGGATAATCCTGCCTTTTTTGCTACCATTGCTCAGGTTGCGCAGGCCTCTGCTAGCACCTCACTGATAATAGGTGGCGACTTTAATCAAGTCGTCGATCCTCTGATAGACAGGCAACCGCCTAGAACGAGTGGCCTGCCCAAGAGCTCCCTCACACTCACCTCTTTGATCAAAGATCTCGCTTTAGTGGATCTTTGGAGATTGTTGCATCCTGCTGAACTGGAATTTACTTACTACTCCCCCCCCCATCTATCACAGTCCAGAATAGATTTTTTCCTAATATCTAAAGTGCTGGTATCTCAGGTAGACACAGCGATGATTCACCCATTACATATCTCAGACCATGCTGCCATTTCCTTCCAGTTGCACGCTAACCTGCCCAGTGGGAATCCGGGAAATTGGTTTTTTGATAGGACCCTGTTAGAGCAACAAGAGTTTCAGTTAGACATTCGGGCCGCCATTCAGGACTACTTCCATTTTAACTTACCACATGATACCAAGGGTTGGGCTTGGTGGGAGGGCTTTAAAGCTGCCATTCGTGCAACCATTACTAGCTATCAAATTCGCTTGGGGAAACAGCGTAAGCAACAGTTATTAATATTAGAGCAACAAATTAAAGCTGGGGAACGGGTTCTTACTTCCCGCACTGATCCTTGTGTGTTGTTACGATTGCAACGCCTACGCTTTCAATATAACTCAATCCTGTCTGCTGCAGCTTCTAAAAATATCGCATCGCAGCAAGGGATGTACTATCGGGAAAGCAACCGTGCTGGTAGACTCTTAGCTAATGCCTTGAAAGGTCAAAAAGAAGCCAAACGGGTAGCGGCTCTCCGAAACCCGGTAGGAGGGGACATAGTGACAAATAATACAGAGATAGTAGAGCTCTTCCGGGATTTCTATACTCGTCTTTATAAATCAGAATGTGACTTCACGTCAGAGGCTTTTGAGCGATTATTATCCGGAATCCAACGGCCGACCCTCTCTGAAGAGGATAGGGTTGCGATGGATAAACCCTTCTCTACTAATGAAATTCACTCTGCCCTTAAACGTGTGGCCTCGGGACGCGCCGCAGGCCCTGACGGTCTTCCGGCCGAATTTTATAAAACGTTCAGTGCTGATCTAGCCCCCCACCTAAAACTCTATTTCACTGCTCTGGCTGAAGACACATCTTGCTTGGGATCCTTTTCGGCGGCGAATGTGGTAGTATTTGAAAAAGAAGGGAGGGATCCGCTGTTAACAGCTAACTACCGCCCAATCTCCCTTCTTAACGCAGACTATAAAATTTTTGCGACTATCTTAGCCTCTCGACTATCTGACCAAATGTCTACACTAATCCACCCTGATCAATGTGGTTTTATACCCGGAAGATCCACTGCCGACAACGCTAGGACTTTATGTCATGTTTTGACTAATGCTGCAAGCCTAGATCTACCACTAGTTGGCCTCTCCCTAGACGCCGAGAAAGCCTTCGACCGTCTCGAATGGCCCTTCTTATTTGCTGTTCTCCGTTGGTACGGCTTTGGGGAGGGCTTTCTCCGGTTTCTTCAAGTCATGTATGCCGAACCCACAGCCAGTATATGTGTGAATGCTATCAAATCTCAGCCATTCAGCCTTCAAAGAGGTACACGCCAAGGGTGCCCCCTATCCCCTTTGCTCTTTGACTTAGCGCTCGAACCTCTAGCCCTGTTACTTAGGCAGTCCGCAGACATCCGAGGTGCCCCCTTTAGACACAGAGAGATCAAACTCTCCGCTTATGCAGATGATCTTATGCTTTTTATAACTTTGGACTCGGTCCCAGTAGTCTTAGAATTACTAGACAGGTATTCGCAGCTCTCGGGCTATAAGATCAACTGGACCAAATCGGTTGCTTTCCCACTTAACCAACGGGTACATGCGGCCGACATGCAAGCCTTTCCCTTTCTCTGGCAGCATAGTATGGTGAAATATCTCGGGGTCCATTATTGCTATCCTTTAGAGGACACTATTAGTTTCAACGCCAAGGCAATAATCTCCAAAGTCCGTGAACTTACCAATCGGTGGTCTCCACTAACCCTTACATGGTGGGGCCGCTTGGAAACAGTGAAAATGATGATAGTTCCTAAAGTGAACTACATACTCGAAATGCTACCATGTTTACTGCCCCGACACATCTACAAAGATATAGAAGGCCTTCTTATTCGTTATCTATGGCAGGGTAAAACACCCAGGATAGCTAAACAATACTTGCAATCTGATAAAGCGAGAGGAGGAGCTAGATTTCCAGATTTTCTCAAATATCATAAAGCCTTCCTCTTAAAGCAAGGTGCCCGTTGGTTGGATACCCCGGCAGCAGGCCGCCCGGTGTGGCTAGATATTGAAGAAGAGCTTAGTGGACCAGTTCCGCTGGCCTACTTCCCCGGAATGTGCCATCATTCAGACTCCCGCCATTCACCAATGGTTGTAGACACTCTAGTGGCCTTTAATGCCCTCATTCAATCTCTGGGTCCGCAGGCGTGCCCCCCGGACCATCTCCCGATATGGCATAACTCTCGATTTCAAATTAACAAAAAAACGATAGCATGGAGACCCTGGTACTCCAGGGGGATTTGGACACCTAAGCAGCTGTTTGCTGGGGATCGCTGGAAAACCTTTAATGCTTTACAAACGGAATTTGGTCTACCAGCGAAATATTACTTTCAATGGGTGCAGCTCCAACATTGCCTTAAAGGCGCTCGGGTCATTCCGCGCTCTGATACTAGCGTGGAAGGGCTGTCAGAGGTGATTCGTTGTATCGGGAGTTTACCAGGGGTGGCATCTAACTTTTACAAAATACTCACTCATAGTCCAGGCAGGGACACCCCTAGGGCCCAGCAGGCATGGGAGCGCGAATTGCACATCACTTTAACTCCCCAGCAATGGAAGATAGTCTGGAGCAAAGTGGTGCGGGTCTCTAGATCCGCCTCTGTCACTCAAACGCTCTTCTATTTTGCCCACAGATGCTTTTATACTCCTGAGAAGATGGCCAAATGGAATGTCAATACAAGCTCTCGATGTTGGTCCTGCCATACAGCGGTGGGTACCTTCGCCCATGTTATCTATGAATGTCCAGCACTACAGCAATATTGGGGATGGGTTTGGGACCGGATACAAAGTATCCTACACTTCCGGGAGCCCCTTTCTTGGAAGATTGTGGGACTCCGCTCTGTGGCGGGGATCCCCTCTCTTCCCAGGACAGGCCGCTTCCTCCTAGATTTTATGTTGGGTATGGCTGTATGCTTAGTCACGAAAAATTGGAAGAATGGCTCCCGCCTAACTTTTACCGAATGGTGGAATTCTGTCTGCTTATATAGTACATATGAGCAGATACCTCGTCGGATGGCATTCCAGGTTCAGGACTGCTCTCACTTGTCTAAGTGGCAGATGCTTAATGACTATGTTCAGATTGCCAGATGCTCCAATATAGCCGTATAGCTACACTCATCAGGTTGCAGATAATTATATTATCTCGAAAGATAATAATGTGTATATACACCCGATACTGGATTGTTACGTATCCCAGAGAAGAAGCAGGGGTGTAGTGGGGAGTTCGGGGTTTACTGTCCGTGATTGTATAATATTATTTGTCATGTCTTCTATTCTGTATGTCCTTTTGTTTCGATGTTCCAAAATGAAAATAAAAGTTAAAAAAAAAAAAAAAAGAAAACAATCGTATTCCCTTTTTGGAGACAGCTTCGATTATATTACTTAGCTGAATTGTAGTAATCGTAATAATCTTGAGAAGGCTGCACAGTTACGCCACAGTCAGCAGTAATACAACGTGTCACGTTTCGGGATGTTCAAAATAATCCCCCTGCTTCAGGTCAAATCCGCTGTGTAGTGAGCTCTCAGTCATCAAGCTTGTTCGTTTAGACAACGACGTCTTTATGTACACCAGCCCCGCTGATGTTCATCCAGCTGTAACGAAGCGCTCCAATCAAGATCAGTATTAAAAGAGCCAATCAAAATGGCTGTGGGGAGGGATCACTGATCAGAGACCTCCCCCCAATAACATGAATGAATGATACTACTATCTTTGAGAAGGCAACGTTAATGAACCGTATGCCAGTCCACTTGCATATTCATATCATGCGGAAATACAGAGTTTAAATGAAAAATCCATCTCTGTTCTAGATTCTGAAGAAGTTGAAGGCGATCACCACCTCTTGGATTTACTGGTACAAAGTTCAACACACGCCAGCGAAGTTCTTCAAAATTGTATAATGACTTCATACAGTGCTCAACCATTGGAGCTGACATCGTTCTTGTCCTTAAACGGGAGGCATGTTCCCCTAGTCGTATTTTAAAGGATCGTGATGTGCCTCCAATATAATAGAGAATACAGGGGCAGATAAGTACACCACATAGGATGATGTACAGTCTGTATGCCAACGAGTCGAATATGTAATTTGAGTATGGTCATCAACCCATGTAAGACCAGAGATAGTGTTAAGGCAATATGAACAGGAACCACAATGGAAATGGCCCTCAGATTCATGAGAAGTTAAAGGACGGTCAACCACTGCTGTAGTATGAACCAATAGGTCCCTTAAATTTGCCGTATGAGAATAAACTATCTGAAGTTGTCCTCTAAAACAGGCATGCAAGCTCAATACTGGCCAAAATTTATGTAGCAGTTTCATAACAGCTGCCGACCCCTTCATGTAAGGAAAAATACCTGTGATCTTGTCTTAAGATTGTTGAGGAGCCGGATCTTCCAAAAGCCATTCTCTGTGGAGGTAACGAGCACGTTTGTATGCTCTCTGGATCACATTACGAGGGTAACCCTGCAAAAGCAAACAATGACTCAAATCTTTCGCGTGTAACCTAAAATCCATCAAATTGGTACAGTTCCGGCGTAAGCGTAGAAACTGACCAAACGGTAAACCTCTTTTTAATGCTGGTGGGTGAAAACTGTCATAGCGTAATAAAGTATCACGCTGAACTGGTTTATGAAAAAGGGATGTTGAAAAACCAGTTGGAGAAAGCATAACTGTAATATCCAAGAATTGGATCTCCTGCGTTTCTATCTGTGCCGTAAACCGTATGTTCTGTTTAAAAGAATTCAAACTGTATACAAAGGAATCCAATTCAGTCTTAGAACCAGTCTACAAAAAGAAGATGTCATCCATGAATCTACGCCAGAAAGGAATTTTTCCATATAACGGATGAGAGTAGATGTAACATTCTTTAAAACTGGCCATATAGATAGTGGCTATTGAAGGTGCCACTGTTGCCCCCATGGCAATTCCAAAAGTCTGAAGGTAATGTTGTTGTTGGTAAACAAAATAGTTGTTGTTAAGCACCAGGTCCAACAGATCCAACAGAAAGCTTCTAGGAATACGATCAGGCAATACCAAAGGAAAATGCAATAAACATGTTAGCACTTCATTCTGATCTATATTGGTATATAGGGACTGAACATCCAGAGTTACCAAATAGGTGTAAGCAGACATTGCCGTATAAGTTGCCAATTGCTTCAAAAAATCTCCAGTGTCTCTTATATAAGATGGTACCGTGGCCGCTGCTGGCTGCAGAAAGAGATCACAAAATTGTGAAAGTGGCTCTAAAATCGAGTCACGGCAAGAAACAATCGGCCGGCCTTGGGGGTTCGAGAGCGATTTATGAATTTTTGGCACAAGATAGAAGGTTGGTGTCTTAGAGTGATTGATAATTAAGAACTCCGATTCACGTCGGGTTATCCAGTTGTTAAGGAAAGCCTGATTTACCAACTCACGAATGCGGTTCAAAAGCTGTAATGTGGGGTCTGGAATCAAAACATAATATTTACGATTGTCCAAATGTACATGCATTTTATGTTCATACTGTTCCAAAGACCAGACCACTGTCGCTCCCCCTTTATCAGCCCTACGGACAATCAAATTGGACATTGACAGTTGTTTTAGAGCTGTACGTTGATCATGTGTTAAATTATTATGTGAAGGAAAACCGTTTTTTTCCAAATGTGAAAGTTCAGTTAAAAGAAGATCTTGATAAGTAGAAATCGCTGCATCAGTGGGTCCTGGTGGCTGCCACCGAGAGTTTTTTTTCATTAAAGAAACATTCAAGCTATCAGCATGAGTAGATAAATAATGAATAACACATAACTTTCTGAAAAATTTATGTAATGCCACTCGTATGCCAAAATTATCATAATTTGAAGTAGGGACAAAGGAAAGGCCCAGTTCTAAAACCTGGAGTTGTTCAGCAGTAAGTTCCTGGCCAGATAAATTTATAACTGACGGTTCTTGGTTTTGGATCTGGTGTCCGGGCCCTCTAAAAAATCCTGATGAGAGGACCCACGAGGTCTACGGCCACGGGACCAATTGCCTCAGAAATGGCCGGTGATTTTCTACCTCTGTTACCACCAGCCTGACTGGTTATAGATTCATTAGAATCTGTGTCAGAAGAATCGTCTGCGCAAAAGAAACCTTCTTACCACATTTCTGACCAGTACGAGATGGCCAATTGTACACACAATCATTGTCGTAATCCGACTTATCCCTCTTAAATTTATTAATCTTAAGACTCCGAACATGATCACGAAAAGATGCAAGCTGTTTCTCCATATCCGCCCATTGAGATTGAAAACTATGGGGCTCCATGGTTTCAAGAACCTTTATCTTGAAATCAGCTGCTTGAGAAGAAAATTCTTCTTGTTGTTGTACAGAGCGTTCAAGCAATAACGCAATAAGATCAAAACTACACTTATTGAGTATAGCGTTCCATTCAGCCAAAAAATCTAAGTCATCCGTAAACTGTTTTGGGGGTTTTATGATACGTAGCCCCCTAGAGATTATTGATGATTTAAGATATTGAGCCATAGCCGAGCCATGTAAATTGGACCGCACCAATTCTTTATGCAAATCCCTTAATTCCAAAAAAGTAGGGGGTAAATCCAGCGTTGACCCCACTTCTACCACATCATCAAAAAGCGATTTATGTTTTTTTAATTGAAGGAGCTGCTCTTCCGTGAAGGCAAATGTGGCCGAAGCCATAAGTGACACCAAAGGTGTATAAAAATCTCAAACAAAAAAGCAAAACACCCACAACCAGGTCAAAATTTACAATTACAAAGACAAAACCCGGTATTGACAAGCCCGTTATCCAAAATGATTCTATGTAACTACTTTTTTTGTCGGAAAGGTCAACCAAGCCAAGAGGAGTGTACCTCTCGCCGTTGTGGCCTGTACATTTTATTAAATAAGAAAACAATCTTATTCCCTTTTTGGAGACAGCTTTGATTATATTACTTAGCTGAATCATAGCAATCGTAATAATCTTGAGAAGGCTGCACAGTAACGCCACAGTCAACAGTAATACGACGTGTCACGTTTCGGGGTGTTCAAAATAATCCCCCTGCTTCAGGTAAAATCCGCTGTGTAGTGAGCTCTCAGCCATTATTTTATTTATTTATTTACATTCTCTTATATACCGCGCTATTCTGCATCAGTGCGGTTTACATTGAACAAAAAAATTACATTGAACAGGGCATTATAACTTGGAGATAACTATTTTACAGGGAACATGGGCTATGGAGGGTTAAGTGGCTTGCCCAAGACCACAAGGAGCACCTGTGGGACTAGAAAGTCCAGTCCTTCCGGCCCAAGGTTGCTGTCCTCATAAAATGACATCTTTATGTACACCAGCCCCACTGACGTTCACCCAGCTGTAATGGCCCAAGGTTGCTGTCCTCATAAAATGACATCTTTATGTACACCAGCCCCACTGACGTTCACCCAGCTGTAACAAAGCGCTCCAATCAAGATCAGTATTAAAAGAGCCAATCAAAATGGCTCCCCGCAGCCATTTTGATTGGCTCTTTTAATACTGATCTTGATTGGAGCGCTTCGTTACAGCTGGGTGAATGTCAGCGGGGCTGGTGTACATAAAGACGTTGTTTTCTAAACGAACAAGCTTGATGGCTGATGGCTCTGTGAAGGCTACTGTTATCTTGCTTTGCTATAGAAATACTGGTTAGTGATGAACTGCACAAGACCCTATAAAGAGTGACGCTCTTATAGGCCATAAGAACATAAGAACATAAGATGGCCATGATCTCGTGGTGCTTCCCCCTAGTGTGAAGCTAGATGGCAGCACATCGTGATGGTGGCCATTTTGTTGGGGCTGCATAACAGGGCAGGAGCCTAGAGGAACACGTCTGCCCTGTTTCTGCACTAAATCACCAGGGTCATTACAGGTATGTGGGACAGGAGGTTGGGGAGTCATGGGGATCCTATTTTGCCAGTTAGCTGTAGGAATTTTTTCTTTGGATTGGGGAGGTGAAAGGGGAGGGAGGAGGTTGCATGGTGGGAGGGAGGGGGACTTAGCCCAACTGGTTAGCTGGGAAACCTTGGAAGGGAGGTGTACCAATCCCCCCTGGGAAGCTACTAAAGAGGATTGGGAGCTGTTCAGAGGGAATCAATACTGTGGCGGACCTCCACTTTTATTTTTTATATTGTCTGTGTTGCAGATCACAGCACAGTGGCACCAACAATATTATGGAGGGGGGAGAGGCCCAACCAAGGCAGTAGGATACCCAATCATCTCCAGGGCAAAACCTGCACTAATTGGGCCTTCCAGTCCTGTTGCCATAGCCATCCCAACTCTTCACCCTGATCTGCCCCGATCCAGCCCCATCTCACTTCAAGGACATCCATTGTGCGAAAATCAGATATCGTAGAAAATTGTGATATCTGATTTTTTTGTGGATTAACTGCTACAACAGGGGTTAATCATGCATTGATCCCATGGTAGCCGTTAATGCCCTTTACATACTGTACCCCAAAATGACACTTATAACATTAACTCACATGTACAAGCATGCGTGATAACAAGAATGTGCATGTTAGTACATAATTAGTACATAATTTTGGTGTGTTTGTGTGCAGGGTTTGGTTTGGGGCAGACCATGTGCCAAATCAAGATTTATGTGTATCCTTTATAAAATATGTGATTGCTCATATTGTATGTGCATGCATTTAAACTTATCTTCACACTGCTGTAAAAGTATGAGTTAATTATAGCCATGAATTCTGCAGTACTTATGCTAGAATTTTATAAAGACACATAGGCACCTATATGCTTTATCAAATAGGCTGAAATAGGTGCATTCTTGCCCTTTCAATCTAGCCAACTCTTTATAAAATACCATCACAATGAATAAGTGGTATTATTATTATTATTGTTAATCATTTATAGAGTGCTACGAAGTGCATGCAGCACTGTACAGGCATGCAAGTAGACAGTCCCTGCTCGTAGAGTTTGCATTCTAGAAGGCAAGCATACAGTACAATACAACATAATAAATAAGGGCAATAAGGCGATCATACACAAGGGTAGAAGACTAAGAACCAAAGGCGGTCTCAAAGAAGTGAACTTTGAGCATGGATGAAGAGGTAGAAAGCGGAGATTTGATGTGAGGACAGGGAAAGCTTTTTCCAAGCAAAAGGAGCAGCAATGTGAAAGGAACGAAGCCTGAATTTGCCATAAGGAGAGAGGGGAACTGAGAGAAGGAAGGCAGAGGTGGAATGGAGATCATGAGGAGGGGTATAGGTGGAGAGGAGAGAGGAAAGGTAAAGAGGGGCAGCAGAGTGAATACATTTATAGATCAGGAGAAGTAGCTTGAATTGAACGTGGTAGCAAAAAGGGAGCCAGTGAAGGGATTTCAAAAGGGGGGTTATATGAGTGTAATGTGGCTAGCAGAAAATTAACTTTACAGCAGAGTTTTGAATAGATTGAAGAAGGAAGAGATGACACTGAGGAAGACCAGCAAGAAGGAGGTTTCAGTAGTCAATACGGGAGGTAATTAAGAAGTGGACAAGAGTTTTAGTGGTATGATCAGAGAGGAAAGGGTGAATCTTGTTAATGCTAAAGAGAAAGAAATGACAGGTTTTAACAAGTTGTTAGAATATGTCAGGAAAATGAAAGAGAGGTTATGAGCAAAGGAAACAGGAAGAAGAAGAGTATTATCAACAGAAATGGAGAAAGAAGGAAGAGGGGAGGATGGTTTAGAGGGAAAAATAAGAAGCTCAGTTTTAGCCATGTTCAATTTCAGATGGTGGTGAGTCATCCAGGCAGCAATCTCAGGCAAACAAGCAGAGATACATGCCTGGAAGGCAGGAGAAATGTCAGGTGAAGATATACATAAAAATGATACTGAAAGCCATGGGAAGAGATGAGGACACCAAGGGACTGGGTATAGAGAGAGAACAGGAGTAGACCAAGAACAGACCATTGGGTACCCCAACTGAGAGAGGGATGGCAGAAGAGGAAGTATCATCTGAATAAACACTAAAGGAGCGATTAGAGAGATAAGAAGCAAACCAGGACAGGATAAAGTCTCTAAAACCGAGAGAGGATAATGTGAAAAGAAGAAGAGAGTGATCAAAAGTATCAAAGGCAGCAGAAAGGTCAAGAAGAATAAGAATTGAGTAAAGGCCTTTAGACTTGGCTAGGAACAAGTCACTGGAGAGTTTAGCAAAAGCCGTTTTAGTGGAATGAAGAAGACAAAAGCCAGACTGGAATGGATCAATGAGAGAATGTGAGGAGGGAAAATTTGAAGCAGTGACAAAGAGTTCAATGAGTTTGGAGATAAAGGGGAGAAGGGAGATGGGATGATAATTAAAGGGAGCAGAAGGGTCAAGAGAGGATTTTTTGAGAAGAGGAGTGAACATAGCATGCTTATAAGCAACAGAGAAGGTGGCAGTGGAGAGAGAAATGTTGATAATATGAGAAATGGCAGGGATAACAGAGGAAGAGATGGAGATGAGGAGATTAGTGGGGATGGGATCAGAGGATCAGATGCAGATGAAAGAAGAATGGAGGTTTCCTCATCAGAGATAATAGAAAGGAAGAGGAGTGGGAGAATTTGTGGGGGAAAGTTGAAAATGGAGAGTGGAAAGATGGATTGAAGAAGAATTAGTAGGGAATTGAACAGAAATCTTATTGACTTTATCATGGAAATAGTCGGCAAGGGTTTTGGCTGAAAGAGAAGGAGGAATTGGAGGAGGAGGTGCCTTAAGAAAAGAATTGAGAGTGGAGAAGAGATGACAAGGGTTAGAGGCCAGACTGTCAGTCAGATGAATAAAATAGTTTTATTTTGCAAGTGAAATGGCAGACTGGAAAGAAGTAAGCATGAATTTAAAGTGAAGGAAATGAGAAAAGGAGCAAGATTTAAGCCAAGCGCGTTCAGCAGAACATGCACAGAAGAGTAGGTAGCGTAGTGACACAGTAACATAATATACGATGGCAGATAAAGACCAGTATGGTCCATCTAGTCTGCCCAGCAAGGCGGCAAGAGTAGGTACACTTGCCGCCCCATGCAGGTCAACTCTCCCCATGCCTTTGTCTGGGGGTGTAGCCACCGCTCTGTGTAGGTCACCCCTATTTGTTCAGATATAAGAGATGTTTATTTTGATTTTATCCTGTTGCTATAGTGGGTAGTAGTAGACCGCCAGGGCTGAAGTGAAATATGCCTCACAGGGCATGCTATTGGAGGAGCAAGGGTATCCAGAGCAGAGGAGAGAGTGGTGTTGTAGGAGATTATAGCCTCATCGACAGACTTATAGGACAAAGAGGAAGAAACACTAGAAGAGACGGTAGTTGATACATACAGTAGATCAATAACATGAAGATTCATAAAATAATAGGAGGAGATAGGACGAGAATGAGGAGGGAAGTGATGAAGAGAGAAACTTAAGATATCATGGTCAGATAGAGGAAGAATTGAGGTGAGGAAATTAGATGGTAAACAATTAGAGGAGAAAATGAGGTCAAGGCAGTGACCAAGCCAATGAGTGGGGGTGGAAGAGCAAAGCTGGAGGTTGTAGGAAGAAGTAAGGGAAAGGAGTTTAGATGCATAGGGGTCAGAGGGGATATCAATGTGAAAATTGAAATCATTAAGAATAATGGAAGGGGATGAAGAAATCAAGAATAAGGAAGTCAAGAATCAAAATATGTGAGGAAGGAAGAAATGGACTTGTCAGGGGGTCTATAGATAACAGCGACACATAGAGGAAGGGAATAAAAAAGATGAATGGAGTGGTATTCAAATGACGGGAAGGTATGGGACTGAGGTAGAAGGAGGGGTTGAAATTGGCAATAGAGAGAAAGTTTGAAGACGAACACCACCACCACGGCCAGTAGTACGAGAGGTGTGGGAAAATTGGGAGCCATCAAGAGAGAGGGCCGCGACAGAATAAAGTAGTCAACATTGTTCACAATATTAAAAATGATATCCTTTTTCTGGGATCTTAATTTTCCATGATGAAGTTATCCTAGTCTCATATCCTACTTAGATGAATTTGGAAAGGAGCACATGCCACAGAGTGGTGAATAAGATCCATTGGCAAACAAATTAGGAACACTGCAAATTTTTCAGTATTTGGCCATTCCTCATGAATTCACCTCAGTGGACTCCATGGGCTTGTACCACCCTCATCATGTTTGCCTTCAAAAATCAGGTTAGGATATTTTTCTGAGTAATTTTCAAGATTCTTGAAGGCTGAATGTGGTGGTTGTAGGTTTTCAGTATTTGGTTAGTGAACAAAAACAATCTATTGCTATCTTTGCTTATGGAAAGTGCTGCTTTTTCTTGGGATTGGTCCAAGCAGAAGTATTTCAGCACTGGTCCAAGAATCATATTTATCCTGTATGTGTAACCACTGTAGTTTGGGTGATGTCATAGCTAATGTTGCTATATATCATTAGGGAAGTGGGCAACAGATAATTCTTCAATCTAGTGTCATGAGATATTGAAGGATATCAGGGGATATCTTTATCTTTAATTTTTCACTTGATATACTGCCCAAGCAAAAGTATCAGGACAGTGTACAAAATCAAAGGCAAGCTACAAGCAGGAAAATTGAAAGGGATGCCATTGGTAGACAGGAAAGAAGAAGGAGAGTAGATAGGAAGGTGCAGTCAGGAGGGATAGAGATAGGTAGAGGAAACCCAGACAGGCAGGAGAGGAGGGCAATCAGGACTATTTTGCTACATAGTAGATTCATGGCAAAATTATGGAATATGGCACTAAAATGAATGCCAAACCATTATGTAGGTAATTTTATGAAGTCCTCAGTCCTGCATGATTAACACATGCGATTCTGCACATATTTAATGCCTATTTCATAAAGTCAAAAATGAAAGTATTTGACATTATAAAATAGAAGTGTAAGTGATGAAAAACATTCATTAAATCCAGGCACAATCACTTATATATATATATATAGGGTCTGTTAATAAAGAGTTTTTACACTACCCCCTTGTGTTTGGCCGTGGTCCTTAGCTTCTGCTCTCCTCCATTTGTTTCTCCTGCGGAAGACCTTCTTCTCCTTCTTTTTACAATCACTTACATGACAGGTATACATGCTTGCACTTAGAATTTTCAAGAACAAATGTAAATTATAGTATTTTATAATTTACATACGTACTTATGTGCTCTTCCCACACTCCGCCCATGCACATGGCCACAGTGAATGTACACACCATCAGCCTAATGTGTGTACTTATAAAATAGTGAGCAGCTAAAGTACATGTATATAGGTGGAAAGACATATATGAAATGGTTGTTTGTGTGCTGTTTTGTTACTGGTTCTAACTTATTTGTGACTTTGACATTAATTTAGCTGTGTCCTGCAATATTTTATTTAGTAGAGTATGTGTGTATTGTTACTGAAGGAATCTGAATTAGATTGCTGTGAGCTTCTATGCCTTGAATTGTGAAACTAAGAACCTAAGTAAATATAAATGTCTTGAATTACATTTATTTAACTTTATAACATTATTTTGGCATAACTTTGTTTATGCATTACTACTATTAATATTGCCCTAGAAGTTGTGGACCTGTTAAATTTATGCCCTATTTTCAGCCAAACTAAGTTTTTAGCTGAAAATTCATCTTAATTTAGAGGATTAGAAAAGTTATGCATATAAATTTAGACCAGGCATTTATTTGTCTAGATTTATGAATCTACTGCTGAATATCAGATCTAAGCTCCTTTTCTCTCTACCCTACATCCGCTCCTAAATTTAATAGCTCAGGGACATTTTTGGTATATGTTTATGAACTCAACCCTAGTAAATTTTCAAATAAGTTAGTTTAGGAGCATAACTCTCAAAGTTAGGAAGATAAATCATTTTAATATTGGCCTATGTATAAACAAAACACATCCAGATTTAGACTAAAAGTGCCCAGAACCTTATTATACTGAAATTTAACCATAAAGGGAGAAGGGGGGAGTAGTCCATATGTAGAGACTACTTGGATGCTGCAATAAGAGCAGTAGCACCATCCAGTGTCCCTACTAAATATTAAGAGAAAAGTTTCACACACTCCTTAATAAGGAAGGTTCTGACTGCCAGCCATTTCATGCTGAGCGGTGATTACTCTGTTAGGGAAAATCCCATTTCATATAAACCACTCCAAAGATGGAACACTATCTTTTGCAGAAAGTCATATCATCATGTAGGAGTACGGAGTAAGGCCTCTTTCTTTCAGGGATAGGCATATTTGGTAGCCAGCCATTGCACCATGAAGTTGTAGAGGGAGTCTGCCCTTATGAACAGGTGTCTCCAGCACCTAGTCAATACAACCCAAGGGAGAATAGGAATATTTTTCACCTTGTCATTTCATATTATTTAAAGAATGCAACAGGCTTAGAGCACTATAGAGGAGAAGATAGCAGAGGAATGATGCTTGTGAAAATCCTGACAGCACCCCACTGTCTCACAAGGAGAGCAGTTCAGCCTGCAAGAGGTTCCAAAATCTGTTGCAGCAACCAAGCCTTCCACAGTCAGGAGCCTTGCAAAGCAGTTCTGGGGGCCAGCATCTATAGAAACCACTAGCTATCAGGAAGAGAAGATACCCAAGCCATCATCCTATACCAGTAGCACCAGATCCAAGTGTGACATACAGAACAGCATTATGGAACTGTATCTGCCTCACATAAAGATTAAGGTAGACTGGAACACAGTACCATAGAAAGAAGAGAGGTAGTTCTACTTAGGAAACACTAACTTTAATACCAAAGGTACATGACTGGCAAATAAGTAAAATTCACCAACAGGTTCAAGAGTGATAAAGTAATAAGTCACTGCTCAACTTAATATAAAAAGTAATTGAAGGAATGGTGGTAATTTTCTAAACAGAAAAAAGAATAATCTGCTAATAATCAACTTTGCAGAAGAGGAAGAAGTAAACTACTTGTAACATAATTCTTACTTATTGTTTCTGTCACTTGTTATTGTTGTTTTTCAGTGACCCTAATGTTCAGACCCTTGGTTCAGAGCACAATTTAAGGCCCGGAGTCAGTAATATGGGAAGGAAGTGATATGAGAATGTCCAGTGCCAAGGGTCTCCTGGCTTATGCCAGTCCCCACCAATAGAACCCTGATATTTAAAATCCATGAGCTCCAGAGTAAAGACTGAGAAAACAGGCATATAGGATTAGTGTGCTTCCCTGTCTTCCAAGAAATTTGTGAGACAACCACAAGGACCATGTAGAAAAAGGGTTAGATACTTATAAATAAGCTCTCTCTCTCAAGAGATTATGGCTCTTCAGATAACTCTGAACACAGCAGATGGCAGGATATAATTAGAGGTGTGCAGGCAAAAACACATTTCATTTCATTTTATAACTTTAGCATGCAAAATTTTCATTTTTTGTTTTTTTCCATCACTTCCTATTCATTAATAGTGTGTGCTATTGCTTAATAGTTTACAGTATACTATTGAGCAATAGGGTTCATTAATAAGTCACACTAACAGGGCACACTATGACTTAATAGTTCTCAGTATGAACATAAAAACAAGAACATAAGAGGTACCATACTAGGTCATACTAAAGGTCCATCAAGACAATTAGATGATAGAAGGATAAAAGGGGCACTAAGAGGGGAGAAGGCCATAGCGGAGAGACTAAATGAATAATTTGTTTCAGTCTTTACTGAGGAAGATGTAGGGATGTTACTGATGACTGAAATGGTATTTAAAGGTGATGCTGCAGAAGAATTGAAAGAAATATAAAAAAACTGAGAAGATGTATTACAACTATTTGATAAACTGAAGAGCAGCAAATCACTTGGACCGGATGGTATACAACCAAGGGTGTTGAAAGAATTGAAATATGAGATTTCAAACCTGTGAACCATCATTAAAATCATCTGTAATACCTGAAGATTGAAGGATGGTCAATTTTTAAAAAGGGTTCAGGGATGATCTGGGAAACTACAGACCAGTAACCTGATGTCAGTACCAGAAAACATGGTAGAAACCATTATAAAGAACAAAATTGCTGAACATGTAGATAATCATGGCTTAATGGAAGATAGCCAACACGGCTTTAGCAAAAGAAGATCTTGTTTTACTAATCGTTTTCTGAAGGTGTGAATAAACTGGTAGACAAAGGGGGGTTGGTTGATATAATGTATCTGGATTTTCAGAAAGCCTTTGGCAAGGTCCCTCATGAGAGACTCTTGGCAAAATTTAAAAGTCAAGGGATAGGAGGCAGTGTATTATGAATCAGGAACTTGTTAAAAGATAGAAGCAGAGGATAGAACTAAATGGACAATTTTCCCAATGGAGAAAGGTGAATAGTGGAGTACCCCAGGGACATGTGCTGGGTCTGCTGCTTTTTAACATATTTGTAAATGACCTAGAAATGGGAATAATGAGTGAGGTAATCAAATTTGCAGATGACACAAAATTATTCAAAGTTGTTAAAACCCAAGAGGATTGTAAAAAATTACAAGCAGACCTTGATAAATTGGAAGACTGGATGTTCAAATGGAGATAAAATTTTAATGTGGACAAGTTCAATGTTATGCACCTGGGAAAGAACAATCCAAACCATGGTTACACGATGCAAAGTTCCATATTAAGAACAACCACCCAGGAAAAAGAAATAGGAGTCATTGTGGATAACATGCTGAAACCCTCCGCCCAGTGTGCAGTGGTAGCCAAGAAAGCAAATAGTATGCTTGGAATCATAAGGAAAGGAATGGAGAATAAATCAAAGGATATTATAATGCCTCTGTATCATTCCATAGTGTGACCGCACCTTGAATATTGTGTGCAATTCTAATCACCATATCTTAAAGAGGATACAGCATGATTAAAAAAGATACAGAGAAGAGTCATCAAAATGGTAAAAGGGATGGAAGGATACCCCTATGAGGAGAGGCTAAAAAGGTTAGGGCTCCTCAATCTGGAAAAGAGATGGCTGAGGGGAGATATGATAGAGGTCTATAAATTAATGAATGGAGTGGAACGGGTAAACGTAGATTGATTGTTTATGCCATCAAAATATAGAAAGACTAGGGGATATACAATGATGCTACAGTGTAACCTATTTAAGACTATTAAGAAAAAAGATTTTCTCACGCAATGCATAATCAAACTCTTTTATTCATTAACAGAAGATTTAGTAAAAGCTGTAATTTGGGTTTAAAAAGGTTTGGCCAAGTTCCTAGAGGAAAGGTCCATAAACCATTATTAAAGGGGACCCGGGATATCCATTGCCTGACCCAATACAAGCATTGTGTAACCTGTGTCCTTTGGGTAAACTGCCAGGCACTTGTGACTTAGATTGGCTACTGTTGAAAACAGGAACTGGGCTTGATGGACTTTGGGTCTTTGTTTGTGTACTCTCACCTCCCCTCACCGGTAACTCACCAGGGCTCTTGGGTAACGGATATCCACACACAAAGCAATGAGAAGGAAAACAAGCATGGTAAATCGGTAAATAATACACAACATACTTGGATTATTTAAAAATAAACAACCAAAGCTTTGGGAGAGCAAACCAAGTTAACACCTTGTTTACTCTGCCATCACAGCTTTAAGCCATTTTATTTATAGGTAAATATTCCATTACACAGCATAATTTCCACCTTATTGTTCTATGTCAAGCATCACGTATATTCATAACATGCATTTCTATATCTGTACGTCATAGGTCAGTTCTTATTAGCATAGGTCATCATGAAGAGACATACATGTATTCCCGGACATAACTTTGAGACAATAATTATAACACTTGCAGTTTTGATATCTCTGAATCGAGACTGAGAGGCTGAGAAACAAACTTCTCCCTTCATTATCTTTTTTATAGCAAGCGTAGTGTCTTTGTTTTTGAAAGTTCAGCCTAGTTTTTTTTTCAGTAGAGTCTTTCAAGGTTGTTGCTGAGTAATAAGCTCTGAAATGTCTGTGGTGTTAACTCTTTCTTAGGGCTTTTAGTAATATGATGTTATTAAGTACCCTGACTGTGTACACAGCCCTGTACAGACAAGCTTCCTTTCAGTCTTTCCCAGTATGGCATATCTTATGTTCTTTTCCTGTTTCCAACAGTGGCCAATGCAGGTCAGAAGTACCTCTCAGGTTCCTAAAAGGTAAACAGATTTCATGCTGCTTATTCCAGGGGGTAAGCAGTGGATTTCCCCAGACATTTCCTCCATGAGCTTGTTCAAACCTTTTTTAAACTAATGTACACTAAATGACAAGGCTGTGGGGCAGGGTCCCGGCGGCCGCCCGTAACCGGGTGTTCGGCCAGTGCGGGGACCCGGCCACGCGGCCATCACTGGTGGTGGCAGAGGCGGGAGGACGCGATGGGGCAGCTGTGAACCCATTGGTTCCGCCCACATGCAGGAGTGCGGCGGAGCCAATGGGATGGGAAGGCGGCGGGACGTTGAGGGGGAGGAGCCAGGAGTCGGCAACGGTTGCCGTCACTCCTGCACTGCCTCTGGATGTCGGTGCCTGCTTGCCTGCTTCCCTGTTGTTGTGTGGCTATCGCGCATGGATGGGGTGAGCAGGGACGCAGAGGAGTGAAGGGTTGGCAGGACAGAACCGATGGGACTGTGCCGGAGCGGGGGATCCAGCTTTGGGGCCGGCAAGAGCAAGTTGGAGTGCCATGAGGTGGAGCCAGTTCGGGGCCAGCAAATGGTGACTGGGGAGATGCCTCATTGCCGGCATTCCATTGGGCTGCAGGAGAGAGCAAGGAGGACGCAGGAGAGGCAAGTGTGGGATACATGGGCCAAAATATGGCTTAGTCGGTGGGGGGATAATTTCTCAGCTCTGTCTGTGGTGCAGTCCTGGGGTTAGAGCAGGAGCATGGATTGGGTCAACGCCTAATAACACCGTGGCATTTGGCAGGGCAATTAGACAGGCATTGGTGTTGAGGGTCAGTTCGGACCGGAAAAAGGGGCGACTGGGGCCTGCAGCAGTACGCAGGATGGGTACGAGTGGGGGTGGGGCTCGGGGGGAATGGGCTCGAGGACAGGGGGGGTGACCTAGAGGGGAGAGGGGGTCGCATCCTGGGTTTTTGTGGGCCAGGGGTCATGCATCAGGGACCAATGGGGTAGCGGCGGATGCTACTGCTAAGTACAAGCAGCGCGCAACTTAAAGGGAGGGGGAGCCGAGTGCGGGCAAGGTGATTATACGCATGTCGGCGTGAGAGGGGGATATAGGGCTTGGGGGCAGGGGGAATGCCTGTTCAAGGGGCCCACAGTTGTAAAACAGTATATATGCAGCAGAGGTGTAGCACAATGGTTAATACACTGACTGATGGTACAGGGGTCATGAGTTTGATCCCCCCAGTGGGACTAATGAATAAGGCTGTCTGCAGCATTACCCTTATATATATAAAGAGGCTATTTGCAGGGGAAGGAGCTGCTTAAAGGTAACACTGGCTAAAAGGGGGGACCAGGGGTCATGCTGGGGCTGAGTGGTTGGGGGGCTTGGCAGCCAGCGTAGTCTGCAGGGTCCCCCCCCCCCTCTGTTCTTTTTCTTTTATGTCTCCGCAGGTACCGCCGAGGAGTCAGCTCGCTGCGGGGTATGGAGGAAGATGCCCATTGCGAACTGAGAACAGGGATGCAGGATTAACAGCCTGGTGCAGTTGACTAGCGCAAGATTCCAGCATGAGAAGGGGCAGTTCCATCAGTGAAATCAAGGATGTCAGCCAGGCTATGACTCAACCAATTGCAGCATTGGGGGGATGATAGCGGGGCAGCAGATGAGTTGCGGGCCGATAATGGAGAGGTGGTGGAGTGGAGCAGTTCACAGGAAGGAATGGGGGAGAAAGCGCACGAGAATAGGAAGCCTTCAGGTCGGCGTTGGCATGGTTTTGGGTCCTCCTCTGCTTTGACCATCGACTCTTCGGCATAGTTGCCTGGAGCGCTAGGGAAGGGTGCTTCGTTGTTAGCGGTTGTCGGGATTCGGGGAGGGAGTTTTGATGAATTGGCGCAGAAAGAGTAGGAAGCGGCAATAGATAGATATTTGCCATCTTTTAGGGGGCACAAAATGGTCTGGTGAGAGTAAAAAGAAGGAGAAAGAAGGCATGAAGGGGGCAGCAGCGAAGGGTATCGGATAGCGCGGTGAGCGGGACGGGAGCCTATATGCTATTAGCAAGTGTATGGGGCAGGTGTTGGTGTATGCGAATTTAATTTGGAGGTGTCGCAGACCCATGAGGGCGGGGAAGGATTAAATTAGGACAAAATGTTTCGGGACAGAAGGGAGGAGCACATATTATTGTCCTGGGGCACATAGGATATTAACTGTGGTGGGCGCCAATGGCAGTCAGGACAGGTTCTGGGGGATTAGGTGGGGCATCGGGAGGGACAGGGGCCAATTCGGGTAGGGGTCATTCCTTTTCATGGGCTCCGGCTGTGGTGTGTTAAAAAGGGGCCCCTCAGGCCTCAGGCTGGCCCCAACAATAAGCATATAGGCGGCCTCACCCTACACCAATACGGGTGAGGCCTGAAGGGCATGGCAGCAGCATTATCCAGAGCAGGGAGATAAGGAGAGTTTTGTTATACCAGTATACGGAAAGGCGGGGCATTCAAGGCAAGAAATTTGCCCTCTGTTTGGCTTGGGGCATGTAAGGTGCAATGGCGGGTCCCTTTATGGATTCCGTTTCTGAAGTAGGTGGGCGTCTTCGGGTTTCATACCTAAAGAAGAATTCAAGGAAGTTCCAGAGGATTCATAATTTGTCTTTTCCATCGGGAGCAGCAGTGAATGATCACATTCCTCGGGAGTGGTGTAGGTTAGCTACGCGTCCTTTGGGTGGGAGGGGAGTGGAGCTGAGGATCGGGACACCGGGTGTTGATGGCGAAAGTGGATCTCGAGTCAGATTTCCGTGGAGTTGCCAGTAAACCCGTCGGTGTTCAGTTCCTTAGTTTCAGTTTGAAAACGGAAGTTAGTGTGGAAAGGGCATGCCTATCGGCTGCTCAGTTTCTTGTGCTTCCTGTTGAACATTTTAGTACCTTTTGGCAAAGGGCGTTAGCGCAGGAAGTAGGCTGGGCGAATGTTGGTCGTATTTGGATGACATTGTTCGTGGGGGCAGCACAATCAGTGAGGCGTCTGGAGCTACTAGAAGGCTTTTGTTTTTTTGCGGATTGGGGGTGCAGTGGGTGGCGGGTAAGGAGATGGCCCAGTGATGAGGATTACCTTGTGGAGTGTGAGAGGGATGCCGGGGAGATGGTGGCTCATCTGCTCCTGGAGACGGTGGTGAGATTGTGGGGGTTGGTAGCTGATGTTTTGGCTTCAGCTAAGGGCACAATGAGGGAGCGGTGGGCTCTGAGAGGCTCTCTGAATGTCGCGTGCAGGGTTATTAGTGGGGTCGGGTGTTGCCTTGTCAGCTTGCGGCGTCCACAGTTGGAGTGCGTTAATTGCAGCACTGTATTGGGCTCACAAAGTTTAAGTGTGCCGATTGCGGATCTGGGGTGTCTTTTGGAAGATTTAATGGGACGTCGGTGATGAGGGAAGCCGAGAACTCCAGGTAAAGTGGCAGATGTACACGGATGCAGGAGGAGGTGTGGGTTTAGAAAGGTATTTCAGGGAGCAGGGTATGTGGAGAACTAGCTACATGTTCGGAGTGAATCCAGTCTAACTAGCCATATAACCCTACGGGAACAGTTTCCCATTTTAGTGATTGGGAGTTTTGGCCTGATATGTCTTGCAATCGCAGGGTAGGGTGGTAGTGTGACAATGCAGCAGTGGTTAGTGTGAGAAATAGTGATAATACATGCTGTATTTAGGCGTCAGCCTTAATGAAGGAAGGGGTATTAGCACGTTTGCTTCGGAATGTCCGCATATGGGCCCGTCATAGCTCAGGATGTATTGACAAGAATGCCGACGTTCGTCTTGTTTCAAGTGGGATTGGTTTCGGGCGTTGGCTCTAGAAGCAGATAGAGAAGGATTTGTGTTCCCGGAGGAATTATGAAAGGTTGGCCAGGAGAAATGTCGAATTGGCTGGGGAGCTTGGTGTCGATGGTGACATGGGCAGTAGGTCGGCGCAGTTGCAACAAGGTGGTAGTCTTCCTTGTGGACCCTGGATGGCCGCTTGTTGGAATTAGCGGATTGGTGGATGAGACACTAGAGAGTGGAGGCCAAAGAGGAGGAGTTCTCTGGTTCGTCAGTGCACACCCACTTAGCGGGCATTGCTTTTCTGACAGAGCAGTGGGGGGGGGGGCTCTTCAGCGGGGCGATGTTTGGCCCCCAGGTGGCTACAGGGTTGGGGCATTCGCGGCCAGCACTTACTGGCTCCAGGCGGCCGATTACACTTGAGTTGCGGGTGAGGCTCTGCGCTTCCTCACACCAAGCAGCAATGTCAAGATGTGAGGCCAACATATTCCGGTTGGTTTAGGGCTTGGCAATTTTCGGCACTGTCCATATTGGTGTGTTAGTAGCGAATCTGGCCCATCTGGGGTTTGGGGCAGTAGGCCGGAACAGTATAGGGAAGGGGCCACTATGGGTCCTCCTAGCTAAATCAGGGACTGACAAGCAGGGGGAAGGGATTGGGGGTGGTCTTGCAAGAGATGGTTGCCTTTGTGGCATGTCCGGCGAGTGCATTGAGGACTTAGTGGCGGTTGCATCCAGTGCGGGACTGAGGACGCTGCATACAGGAGGGGCATGGTCATTGTCGCGTTTCTTGTATCAGCGGGGTTGAGGATGGTGGTGCAGCAGGTGGGTGAAGACCTGAGTCAGTTTGACGCACACTCATTCCGCCTCAGCAGAGCAACCAGTGCGGCCCGCAGAGGGTGGCCGGAGTGGGAGATGCAAACCATCAGCAGATGGTGGTCTTGGGCCTTTTGGGCGATGTTCAAGCCCTTGGTGGATACTGACGGGTATTCTCTTGGTCAGTTGGGGGGACGAGGAGTAGGGTCTCTGGGCTGATTGGTCAATTCCGAATGTATGGGAGCTGGTCAGCCAGTTGTGGTGCTGGTCAGCCAGTTGTGGTGCGGCCGGTGGGGCTTAATTAGGGTCGAGATTTTGCGGCTGGGTCTGGGTATGGCTAGGCGAGTGCTGTCTCAGTTTGACGCAGCCCATGCCTTTGCTTTGACACTCTGAGTGATTTAGGAGCAAGCCTGCATCGATACGGTGACATTTCGGGGGGCAATGGGTTGGTATCGTGAATCTGCAAGCCGGTGATAAGAGCGGCAAAGCATGATCGGGTTATGGTTTGGCGAATGTTACAAGACGGGGTGTGGCGGTTGTTAACTGTGTGGTCAAGCGGGTGCTCGCTGGTCGCAGCTTGGGGGGGGCGGCATAGGGACATTAATGTCTCCTGTGCCGGTGGCGGGATCCTGGAGGTTTCTGGGGTCCGGAGCGTTAGGCTATACTTGGGCCGGGGGCGGGGTGCCCCCGACCTGGACAACCCCTTGCTGACCTTTGCTAATTACATGGCGAGGTCGGGGAAAAGGGGTTAGGAAGATTGCCGTTGGCACGACCGCGGTGGAAGCGGAGGCGGTGTCACCTTTCTAATAGTATGGCTGGTGACGCATTGTTCCGCTATTTGGATTCTTAAGACGATTCTTCTTGGACTGTAATGTTCAATATGTTATAACGTTAATAAAGCTGCGATCAGTGGTTTTCCCAAGATCGGCTGTGTGTGTCTAGTTTGTGGGTAATAGGAGGGCGTAATATAGGGGTGGGGGAAAAGGAGGGTTAGAGGGGCCTGGAGCAACGGGTCCGAGCTACCTCGGTTACAGCTTTTACTACATCGTCCAGCAATGAATTCCAGAGTTTGATTATGTATTGAGTGAAAAAAATATTTCTCTGATTAATCTTAAATGTGCCACGTTGTAGCTTCATTGCATTTCCCTTAGTCTTTCTAATTTTTGAAGGAGAAAGCAACTGATTTATGCTTATCTGTTCTACTCCACTCATTATTTTATAGACTTTTGTCATATCACTCCCTCAGCCATTTCTTTTCTAAGCTTTTAAGCTTTTCTTTTCAGGGGCATCTTTCCAATCACTTTAACATTTTGATCACTCTTCTCTGTCCCTTTTCTAATTCCATTATATCCTTTTTAGATATGACAACTAGAACTACACATACTATTCAAGATGTGCTTGCTAACCTTAGATGTGGCTTGATAGATCATTTGCCACTACTATCTGTCAAAGTTGAATTACTTAGGTCATGTCCCATGAGATTAAATGCTTAGCCCTTTTAGAAACAGGGTGTTTAGTAATGCATAGATTTTAGAAACAACTTGCTTAGGATTCAAACCGTCCTCCAATTGACCTTCAAAAATGTAGAGTCCTCCAGAAAACCTTTCCAGATTTCCCAATTGGCCAGAACGGAGAACATCTACATACTGTACTTACCCCATCAGACAAAGGCTTCCCTGACTCCTCCCCCAAAAGGGCATCATCGGGTGACAGGCTGTGAGATAAGAGACCTGTAGACAGGTTCTTGCATAATTGGCAAGGCGAAGGGCCCTTAGTATGGGCATGGCATGTTTGCATGGTTATCTTAGTTTGGGGGGGGGGGGGTTAATGTATGAGGTAATTTTGATTAAAGGAAAATTTTTTACAAATAGTATCTTTAGTAGTTATAATATTTAGCTTTGTATTTTATTTAATATTTTATAAATATGTTGAAACCAAGCTATACTATATGTATAATTTCTCACCATACTATATGTATAATTTCTCACCATACTCCATGAATAATTACTCTGTAATTAATTACCCCTGTTACCTCCAGGTTATCTCGTCCATGTTCAATGTAAAAACTCAATTGTCGTGTGACATTGCAGTATGTTTTTTGTTCAATTGTAAACCGCACTGATTTTAATAGCGCGGTATATAAGAGAAGTAAATAAATAAATAAATAAATAAATAAACATTGTGATGGTAATAAACAGTATTGGGATTAAGGGTTTTCAGATGCATAGATGGAGGGTGGGGTGGTAGGGAAGGAGGAGTAGATAGTGTGTTAAATTATTATGGATTTTAATTTTTATAAGTAGTTATTGGGGGAGTGATGCCTGTGTGATGATGGAAGGCCAGCAGATTGAGGTGAAGTATGCTAGAAGGAAGTATGAGTCTTGGTGGAAGAATCTCTGTGTAAGAGATGCTGACAGCAGGGCCGGCACAAGGAGATGAGGTGCCCTAGGTGATCCTCATTCCTTCTGCCCTTCCCCCCACCTCCAGTGTCCATTGCTGCCTCTGTCATTCTCTCTGGGATATGCAGCGGTGGCAATGGCTGCAAACAGCCCCATGGTGCTCACCTCAAACCCTTTTAATAATTATTCTTTTGTCGGAGCTAGCCGTGGGAAGGCCGGAAGGGAAACCGACTCTCACCAGACGGATAGCTACTTTTATTCTCAAAGGTTCTTCACCAAAAAATAAAGTTAAAGTGCAATTAACCAGTAAAGTTTAAATCAGATAGACTTATCTCAATCCAGAAATGCCAGTTATAGTAGGTACCTACTAAGTGTACCTACTATAACTGGCATTTCTGGATTGAGATAAGTCTATCTGATTTAAACTTTACTGGTTAATTGCACTTTAACTTTATTTTTTGGTGAAGAACCTTTGAGAATAAAAGTAGCTATCCGTCTGGTGAGAGTCGGTTTCCCTTCTGGCCTTCCCACGGCTAGCTCCGACAAAAGAATAATTATTAAGATGGTCATTTATTGAGATTGGGAGCCTTTTATATATGATATCAATTTGCCCTGACCTAAAGGTTTTCTTAGTTCCACCTCAAACCCTTGGCATCATGGGGCTGCCTGCCTCCACCCCCTCTTATGCCCAATGCTAACCTCCTGTTTGCAAACAGGAAGTTGTCATTGGGCACTCTGAGGGAGCAAAAGCAAACAGCCCTATGACACCGAAGCCCCAAGGCAAGCACCACAGGGCTGTCTGCACCACTGCCACCACCGCAGGTCCCAAAAGGGGCATCAGTGATGGCAATACCATCCACAGAGGGCCTATACTCTAAGCAACTACCTAGTTCACCCAGTGGTAGCATTGGCCTTGGTTGGCAGGGTGAGATCAAATCTTATAAATACAGAGGTTTCTGCAGATGTTATTTCAAAGGGACTGAGCATTGTGAAAAGTAAGGAATTATGGAATATGGCATTATTAAATACTTATTCAGTTAAAAAAAAACACATTGCATGTATTGCAGGGTTTAATATTAGATTTATAATTGGATGGTTTAATTTTGACTAAAACTTCATTATCTGCTGTAGGTGGACCTCATAAGACATTTTTATGTCCTGTTGGTTATAACTCCCTTGTATTCTGAGAAGTAGTAAAAGAAGTGGGGGAGCTGCTTTTTATTTAAGAGAAAATGAGGTTGAAGGTGTGTTGATGCAACATGGTGTTACTAATAAATTAGGCATATTAGTATTTTATGTATCTCCTAAGCTCCCGATTAAGGAATAGGAAGATTTAATAAATTATTCTAGTTAATAGGATGCAGTTTGAACATTTTATGCTGCTAGGACAGGCCTTGACAAATTTTCTTAGAATCTAGGAGCCAGCTTAAAAATTTAGAAGCCTGCTGCTGAGACTTCAGTCACAATGCTTCCACATCCTACTCCCTATCCCCCCTCAAAAGGTATATTGCAGCTCCTTTTTTAAGGGCCTGATTTACCATTTTCTCATTTTCTATGGAGAAAAACAAGCTTAATAAATTAGGCCCTTAATGTGCCACTACACAGTGCCAACAGAAGGCATCGACCCTTCTCCTCCTCCCCCTCCCACCATTTCCATGAATACATTTTTAGCAGCATATTTGTGACCCTTTATAGCTGTACCTGAAGCAACTTCTTTTTTTGCTTCATATATCATCATAACTAAAGTATCCAAAACCAAATGAGTTTATCCACAAACAACTATTGACAAAAATGTTAAATCTCTGCCCTTAACTACCTAATAAATACATATAACAAAAAAATAGGAATTTTTGTCGGAGTTTGTGCCTTGAAGGAACCCCTTCTCGTAGCACGATACTCCTTTTGTTCTATTTTAAAAGGGAATAAACCCTACCAATAAAACTGAGAGGCAACAAATGACTCACAGGAAAAATCATGTAGCTGTGAAAGTATAAATCTTTAAATGTACTTAGCTGATGGAAACCCATTCCCAAGGAGAATGCTGTCAGAGAAAACCTCTGCAGGCCGCTACTCTTCAGCGGCTCCATCCAAACTCAGAGCTATGATGTTTAAAGCATTTTGCATAATGCTCTGGGCAAGCCAAGGTCTTCCAAGCACAGTCCATAGCGATAACTCTCATTCAAAACTTCTCAAAATGATTTCTGCAAACCCGCCACAAAGTGGTTTTCCCACGTGATCTGCTGAACGCAAATGTGTAGCAAAAGCAAATATTCCTTAACGCTCATACATAACAGTGGAAAATGTTGATGTTTACACAACACTGTGTTTCTGGCCATAGACACTCCTGGCCCTTCTTCAAAACTCTATCATCCATGAAATAACACCCCTCTCACCCCTCCTTATAAATCAAACATGGGATCATGTAACCCCTATCGTCTCAAGGGTATTGGCTGTCTCAATATCCAATCACATTGTTACCTAGATCAAATTGCACCAATCCTGAGATAAGTTCAAGCCAGCTGGCGCTAATGATTGCATTAAATAAATCCATAATTGTTCACGATACTGTAAATGAGATACATGATCACCGCCCCCCTCCCCCCCCCCCCGGGCTTTCTCTATCCATTACCCGCCATCGTAATTCCTGAAACACATGATGATATTGAACACAATGGAGTGCTACCGGTGCTGATAGTACTTTTGTGCTTATTGTCGATCGATGCTCTTGCAAGCGTTTACGAATAGATTGCGTCGTCCTGCCGACGTATAATTTATTGCAAGGGCATACTAAAATATAAACCACAAATGTGGACATGCAATTGGTGAGACATCCACTCTGAAAAGTTCTTTTGGTGGTCTGGTGCACCCATCAATCGCCTTCCAGAGTATTAGAGCAAAAATCACACGAAGTACTGGAAGGAGGAGGGTCACGAAATGATTTCACTATCCAATTTGCTATATTTCAACCCGCTGGAACGCAAACATCGAAGGTTTTTCAAAACATGAATATAACGCTAACAATGACCAATGACGTTTCAAAATAGTCATCACAGAGGTACTATTGGGCATGAATGGCAAGGCCCCCACATAAGGTCTTTCACCCCCTCTATCAGTGTCCCCTCACCATTCAGGATGATTATACCTTGCTCGTGTATATGCTCGCTTGATAATCTTCTCCAGGTAACCCCTCTCTAGCAGGCGAGACCTAAGACCCCTAGCCTGTTTCTTAAATTCCCCATCAGTAGAACATAACCTCCGTAAAAGGATAAATTGGCCCACTGGTAATCCTCTGCGCATGGAACTTGGATGGTAACTCGTGTAATGGAGCAAAAGTATTCCATTGCACCTCTTTCCTATAAAGTGTAAAATGTAATCTTAAATCTTGTTTGTACAGCTATAAATCCAAAAATTAAATTGATTGAGCATGATATTTGGATGTAAACTGTATGTCAATCTCTAATGTATTACTCCATACAAAGAATTTCTTAAGAAGCTCCTCTGTGTCTACCCACAGAAAAAATATGTCATCAAGAAATCTAGACCACATCCGAATCCATTGGTACCAAGTAGAAGAGAAAATAAACTGTTCCTCAAATTTAGCCATATACAAAATTGCAATTGATGGAGCTACAGTGGCTCCCATAGCCACCCCGTGGACCTGTTGATAAAAATGATCCTCAAATCGAAAAAATATATTTGTTAACACTAAATTTAACAGTTGCAAAAGAAACTCTTTTGGCATACGTGTTGGTAATGGGGTAAATGAGCTGCCATCTCTAGTGCTGCTACCTGCCTTAGCATCCATCGTGATGAAGTACCATGTGGATACGTCCTTCTGGTATTGCTGCAATAGAGACAAAAAATGGAAAGAGTCCCTAATATATGAGGGCATATCATCCAGTAACGGACGAAAAAACACACCACAGAATTGTGATAAGGGTTCCAAAAGGGACCCTTGACAAGAATTTGAGGTCTAGTGTCCCTCCTTTATTGTGGGTGGCATTGATGATATCTGTGAGTATTGGAGGTCGCTCATGGCATCTATAAATGCTGAGGCTTGCAGCTTAGATATTGAGGTCAAGTTGAAATCTCCAAGGAGAATAAATGTGTTTTATTTGGTGGAGTGGGCACAGACTGTGTCAAGTATGGTGAATAGCTCATCTGAGTTGGTGGTAGGGGCTGTGTATGTAAGACAAATCATGTACTGCTTATTTGAGATGGTGATCAGTTCAGTGTTGTGTGTGGATAGTATTTCCACATTGCTGAAATATAGCTGTGTGTTTGTGAGGATGTAAACCCCACCACCTCTGCTGGTCAACCTCGGGCAGTTGTGAATGTCATGAGTAGATGTATTTAGCTGGTTTAACAGAACATTGTTTCCATGAACCAAGTTTACCTATTTAAGACTAATAAGAGAAAATATTTTGTCACTTAACATGTAATCAAATGCTGGAATACATTACTGGAGGATGTAGTAAAAGCTGTTAGTGTAGCCAGGTTTAAAAAAAGGTTTGGATAAGTTCCTGGAGGAAAGATCCATAAACCATTATTATAGGGGACCCAGGATATCCACTGCTTGCCCCAATACAAACACTGTGGAACCTATGTCTTTTGGGGAAACTGTTAGATACTTGTGACCTAGATTGGCCATTGTTGGAAACAGGATACTGGGCTTGATGGACCTTGATCTGACCCAGTATGGCATATCTTATGTTCTTATGTTCTTGTTTCCATCAAGCACACAGTGCCAATGTTGCTGTGTTCTATGAGATCATGTATTGTGTGAACTTTGTTTTGGGCAGATCTGGCGTTGATGAGGGCACATCTGATTGCACTGCTGCTGTCTGGGTATGTGTATTGTTTCTAAGACTTTGTTGAAGTGTTCTGTGGTAGAATTCTGATGAGATTGTTGCAGTTAACATTCCTTGGTGGGTGCCAATTAAATCCATTGCTTGTGTTGTTTTAGGTGTCATGAGCTATGGATGATTGGGATTGAGGTATAATGGTGCAGGGAGGAGGGTGTGCCAGTGAGGAATGTGAGGAATAGTCCCAGTAGTGAAAGCCACAGTCCACAATTCTGCATGGTTGAGGGGTGTGAGGATTAGGTTGATATAGACTGCTGATGTTAGGGGCTGAATCCTGTGCTGTTGATCGTGGTGAATGTCTGGTGGTCCACTTGATGGAGGTGTAGTTAGCTGTTTTAATGTCTATTCTTCAGGTTGGCAGGAAATGTGTGTAGTTTGTGTGCTAGCTGGTCCCTTGAGCCAGCAAGGTCTGTGCTGGCATAGAATGGTCAGGTGCCTGAAGCGCAGGTGGCTAAATTTTACTGTCGGGATTTATAAAATTAGCAGTCTAAGAATGTGTTCTTTTCATACTTCTAGTTAGTCGGGAGTTTTAACAGTATACTCAATGTCTTCCTGAATCGTGGCCTTTGTAGAAGATGTGATGAGTGGGGTTTGTTCCATGTGTTTCCTCATAGGTGGGCACTTGTCTGTTGAAGTAGTGATGATGTATATTTGCGTCACTCGACGTCAGTGCACTGAGTTGGCCCATGCCTAAGGGCCACACCAAAGGGCCCTCAGGTACAGGCCTGCCAGGCACGGGCACTCCTCTGGCACTGCAGCCTTTTGAATTTTGCTTCTGGCACTGGATTGGGTGTCAGTGGGAGCAGTGAGGAGCTCACTCCTTTGCTCCCCGGTGGTAGGCAGCCTGGCAAGGATATTAGCTTGAGCTACTTATCATGCTAACTAAATTTTTGCCTAACTATATTTAAATTCTTTTTCCTTTAATTAATATGGCTAAGAAAGTTTATAAATACTGGGTTCTGTTAATCATAATTACCTCTTTGAATTAAACATAGCTAAATGGAATTTCTATCAGATGAGTAAGCCAATGAAGAGGACATGCAGGGCTGTGCAAGGATTGGTGGCACTCTAGGTGGGCCCTATATTCTGACCCCCCCCCCCCACCACACACACACACACACTTTGCCCTCCTGCTTCCATTGCTGCAACTGCCGCCACTTTCTGGCACTTGCAGCGGTGGCAATGACTTGGAAAACTGCAACATAATGCTTAACTAAACTCTGGTGCTGCCTTCCGTTATCTGTCGTTTCTGCCCCCCTCTGATGCAGATTTACAGTTTATGCAAACTGGAGGTCTGTGTCAGAGGAGGGCAGAAACAGCAGATAATGGAAGATAGGAAGTGTAATGCAATGCTAGAAAAATGGAAATGGACTACCCTTCTTGTATTCCTGGATTAAGACTAGGAGTGAGACAGTTGAGGGTATCCTACAATACAAAGAAAATGCTGGAAGCAATTGAGGGAGCTTTCTAGTTGAGGGGCAGTAGGCAAGGTAATCTTCAAAGGGATTGCCTCTGTCTTGCAGTATAAGAACATAAGAACATAAGATATGCCATACTGGGTCAGACCAAGGTCCATCAAGCCCAGTATTCTGTTTCCAACAGTGGCCAATCTAGGTCATATGTACCTAGCAGTTTCCCCAAGAGACACAAGTTCCACAATGCTTGTACTGGGTCAAGCATTGATATCTTCGGTCACTTCTTAATAATGGTTTATGGACCTTTCCTCCAGGAACTTGTCCAAATCTTTTTTAAACCCAGCTACACTAACAGCCTTTTACTACATCCTCCGGTAGCAAATTCCAGAGTTTGATTACACGTTGAGTGAAAAAATATTTTCTTTTATTAGTCTTAAATAGTTTACCCTGTAGCTTCATTGCATGTCCCCTAGTCTTTCTATATTCTGATAAGGTAAACAATCAATTTACGTTTACCTGTTCCACTCCGTTCATTAATTTATAGACTTCTATCATATCTCCCCTCAGCCGTCTCTTTTCCAGGTTAAAGAGCCCTAACCTTTTTAGCCTTTCTTCATAGGAGTATCCTTCCATCCCCTTTACCATTTTGGTGGCTCTTCTCTGTACCTTTTCTAAAATCGCTACATCCTTTTTAAGATACGGCGACCAGAATTGCACACAATATTCAAGGTGCGGTCTCACCATAGAACGATATAGAGGCATTATAATATCTTTTGTTTTATTTTCCATTCCTTTCCTTATCATACCTAGCATTCTATTTGCTCTCTTGGCCGCCGCTGCACACTGGGCCGAGGGTTTTAACATGGTATCCACAATGACGCCTAAATCTTTTTCCTGGGTGGTGGTTCCTAATGTGGAAAGTTGCATCGTGTAACCATAGTTTGGGTTGTTCTTCCCTAGGTGCATAACCTTGCACTTGTCCACATTAAATTTCATCTGCCATTTTGATGCCCAGTCTTCCAATTTATCAAAGATCCTCTTGCAATTTTTCACAATCCTCTTGGGTTTTAACAACTTTAAATAGTTTTGTGTCATCTGCAAATTTGATAACCTCACTCGTTATTCCACTTTCCAGGTCATTTATGAATATGTCAAAAAGCAGCAGACCCAGCACAGATCCCTGGGGTACACCACTATTCACCTTTCTCCATTGGGAAAATTGGCCATTTAGCCCTACCCTCTGCTTTCTATCTTTTAACCAGTTCCTGATCCACAATACTATAAGATCCCTAAAGAGTCAAGCAGAAGAGTAAGGATTAAATCCATTTTCTAGCAAATTAAAGAAAATTATGTACAAACTCTTCAACTAGAAAGAATTGCTATAAATCTACAATAACCAAAACATTATCGAGCCTACAGACACAGAAGGTTCTGTAGCAATTATTGGCATGCAAAGGTGCATAGAAGATGGACACAGACAACTCTCAAACAGTACATATTAAAGCAAACTGGCTCTAAAGTCCCTACAGGAATACACAAAACATCTGAAAAATCGTAACACATGTCCAAAGCAAGCATAGCCATATCTGAAAATAAAAGTCATACCAACATTGCTTCTGTGAGCAAATTCTATGTGATATGTAAAATCTACCAACCTGAAAACCATGGCAGACCAATGATATATGCCATTGGCACAAAGAAAATAACTAACAGAACAAATATCAGGATATCTGGACTAACAGGAGATAATTTAAAAGGGTCATCTAGTTTTATGTGTGTTCCAATACATGCAAGCACACCTTTTTTTATAAAGGAAAGTGGGCATCTACTTTTCTTTATAAAACGGGGCATAAGTTGTAAGATATATGCACCAAACCTAGGCACAAGCATTTACGCCAGCCCTAGACATGGTGTAAATGTGTGCACCTAGTTATGTATAGAACATACATAAGTTAGAACTTACATGTGCAAATTTGCTTTCTGCCCAATCTCTATCCCTGGCCATACCTACTCCAAAAGTCTGCGCCATGGATCTGGCACGTATACTTATAGAATAGTGACTGCCCTAACACTAGAAACCCCAAAGTGTGTCAATTGACGCAAATGCATCTTTAAAGGTTTATACATTACCAGCACCACTGCTAGAACCATATCAGTTATGTAATGATGTCACATACTGCATGTAGTAAACAAATAAGTAACTTCAAATTAATTCACATCTGCATTTCATGCTCAATGCAGTTGTCGTGATAATGCGTCAATTGACACACTTTGGGATTTCTAGGTAAAATGCCTTTTTGGGATTTAAATAAGTGCCCATCCTTGCATGTAAATTGTGAAAAATGCATGATTTAGGCACATAGATGGTGCATAACTTTATGCAGGTCTTTATAATGTTAGCTTCTGATTTGTAAGCCTTAGTACACATGACAAATAACTTCACAGAAGAAATCACAGACAATCCAAAGAAGTTAAAAAACATCGGGCAACTTTCACCTGGCATTCTCCTTGTTGCAATGGATTTAGAATCACAATACAGCAACATTCCCTACACAAATGCAGAATAGCGCGGTATCTAAGAGAATGTAAACAAATAATTAAAATAAATAAATAAACAAATAGCATGATGACATGTAATAAATGGCTAAATGCATCTACTCTGGACTACCAGTGCTTACTGGAAACTATTGCAATATTAAATTCTGCTACCTGAGCTGCAATGACAATATCTTTCTACAAATCATGGGCATTGCTATGGACATCAAGATGACACTACGGTATACAAACCTTGGCATGGCAGAAAGAGAAAAGACAGTTTTGAATAATATCAGCTTCAACTCTTCAAATATTACTGATATACTGATGACAGATATATGATTTGGACTGAGGAAGACAAGACTAAGGGAGAAGGATTGGTTCACACAGACAGCACATCAGACTATCATTGAAATGCTTTTATGATTTACTTATACTTTGGTGCTGTCGTCTTTTGCTCATACTGTCCTGACCTGAGGAAGGAGGTTTTAACCTCTGAAAGCTAGTCAACAATGTATTAAGTTTGTCCAATAAAAAGGTATCACATATTGTTTTTGTTTGTTTTGTTTTGTTTTCATTTAATAACCTTTAAAGCAGACTAACATGACAGCCATACTACTTAAGTCATATAGTAAAGCCAGAGCATTACAAAACATAAATTAACTATGCAGCTAAATTAAATTTCTCAAAACACTAGAACTGGTACACTTTAATGCTTTCATGCCTGGAGACCACTTTCAAAGTCTGCTTCAGATATTCAGTGCTTGAACTTATTTCTTTTAAAGATTCTTCAGGGAACTCTGTACATGTTTCTCTCTTTTTATTTTTTTGCACCTTGTTCCTTTTATTGGAAAAACAACATGCTGTCTGCTCTCAATAGTTAAGGTCTGTTTCTAGCAATCAGAAACACATAAGACAACTGTTTCCTTGGATTCTGTGTAGAATCCTGTTTTGCCCTCAAGCTCGGTGCACAGACCTGACAGAAACAGGATCCCATACTCAATATTGTATTTGTGCAACAACTTTTTGACCTCATCAAATGTTTTCTTCTTGTCTTCACTCCTACGCTGAAGTAAGGGAAAAATAAACTTGCTAGAATTGTTCTCAAGGTTCCTTTTATTTCTAACTGCCAGTAATATTTTTCTCCTGTTGCAAAAGTACAAGGCTGTGAGAAGACAGTGGTGAGAGACAAGGAAATGCTAGGCTACATAGGGAGAGTTACAATAAATAAAAAACACCTCCACAGAAGTCGTCATTGAGACCTCATCTACAGAACTCCATATAGTCCTAGAGACTCTACTATACCTTTCAAAGGTTGGAGACAGGGTAGGCGCAGTCCAGAGAAGTATTATCAAAATGGTGCACAGATTGCATCAAAGCCATTTGAAATGAGACTTAAGGAATAAATTATATATACTTTAACGGAGAGGGAGGATGTGACATAAATATTTGAATACCCTATAGAAATCAAGTACTTTCCAGTAGAAACAACATTCTAAAAGGACATGATGTGAGGATCAAAGGAGGTAGACTCAATTGTTGAAGTAAAGATTATTTTAGAAGCCTTATTTGGGATTTAGAGGTATATAATCAGACATACTATATAAACTGAATCCATGTATAAATGGCTAATTTAAATTGGGTCCAATTTATAGATGGTTGTCCAAAGCATGTCAAAATCGCATAGGGTATTTCAGAGGCATGCTGAGACAAAAATCTACATGCATATAGGGAATGCACCTGGAATCCCAAACTTGTTCCATGTTAGCATTTGAAAATAGGTAATTAAAATGCATTCTTTTTGGCCAGTCATTTACAGAAGGGATTGAGGTGGATGTCCCCTGTAGTCCTCTGATGTTTATAGAGTCCTCTGTAATAAATTAAGAACATCTGCACATGTAAGTTTGCGAAATGTCTCAGCCGCATGCGCAAGTGCCGGCGCTTGTATGTGGATGTCATAAAGTATCAGCAGTCACATGCGTATGTTGCTGGGTTTCCCATGTGCACATTTATGACATGGCTTCTCCTGTACATGGCTGTACAGCATCGTGTATCCCTGCACCTCCTTATTCATATTTTAGAAACAGAACCACCTTTAGTTAAGCTGTTTTTAAAATATTGGCACAGTTGTCAATATGATGATCTCAATATCTCAATTGTGGACTCTACATCCTATCTGAAATGCGCCTTAAAATGTTTCTTCACAGATTAAGAAAGATGATGTTTGACGCAGTCGCTCTCTTAAAGTGTAGGAGATAAAACTAGAACTCACAAAAACAGAAGATGATTCATAGCTGCAAATGTGAAGAAAAAGATGGAGTTTAAATTTGTTTTATATTATCTGTCATCCTTTTCTGTTACTAAGGGGTTTTTATTTATTTATTTAATTATTTAACAACTCTCTTATACCACCGCATCTACTAGTCACAGCGGTTTACATGGAACAAGCGTAACAAAGAACATGAACTTCACGTGTAACAATTTGTTGGAAGGATTGAAAGACTAAGCAAATAATAACTCTGGAAACTATGAACAAACAAAATTGATTAACATTGTAGCTGGATTGTCTTCAGGATGCTGAGGTGGTTGTGTGTTTGAGCTGAAATATTCTTGGAACAGAAGTGTCTTTAGCCTTCGGCGGAAGTCTTCATTGTCTGATAGGGAGAGGAGGCCACGACAAAGGGTATTCCAGATGATGGGACCATAATTTTAGAAGCATTCCCATGTGTCAGTATCAATATTTACACATATAGATTGGCATACTTGTGAACAGGGAATATATAAATGTGGAGATGTTTAGATTTCCAGAAGGCATAGAGAAGGAGGGATTGGGAGTGGTTAGGGTGGGCCAATAATATAGATGTGGATTCCTCATCTTACAAGGAGAATCTACTTCTATTAGAAGAAATATACACATCAGCATTTATAGCTGTCCCAAGGCACAAATAATGTCTGTTTGAAGGGGTCGCTGTAAAGGCCAAGGTCTGGCCCTCTACCCACTGAGTTTGATCCCTCTTATCTTCCAACTTTGATCTCTCCGCAGTTACTTCCTCCCCAAGACAATCAGTCCCTTCTCTGAGCTCCCCAAAACATCTAATCCTCCTCCACCCCAAAATGACATCTGGACCCCCCCCCCCCATCTAAACCCTGTCTGGCACAAATCCACTCCCACTGACCCTCTGGAAACAAAGCACCACTTCAAGGACTGCCCCAGAAGACCTCCCACCCTCCATTTCCTTTCCCTGGCCTTACCAGTGTCCTTGGCAGCTAGTGGGAGCAGGATCAATGTCCACTCACTTCTCCTTCAGCTCTGGGTTTCAAAATGGTGCCCATGGCCTCTAATGGTAATACTTCTGTATTGTCCTACTCAGCAAAGTCGGGCTACCAAGAATGCAAATATATATTGTGTTAAGAAGTAAGAATCCCAGAAATGGCATTTGATTTAAAAGGCTGGTCTTGACTTCATATATCGATGACATATTGAGGGAGTGGAGCTGCTGCAGGTCTTATTGAGGTAGCACACATGCAGCTATTCACACCATGCCACTCCTGTCCCCCTCCACCAGGGGATGTGGGCACAGGTGCTGCTACCTTAGATCTTAGGAGGGAGGAAGCAGGATGTGCTGTGCTGTACCTGCTGCTGACATGCTTGCCATCCCACTGAAAGTGGCAACTGCAGTGTTGCACCTGACACACAGCACCAGGACACGTATTTCAACACAGCAGGCTGCAGCTGCTGTGCTGCCACCCCCACCCCACCCCCACCCTCACCCTCACCCTCACAAAATGCTGACATGGCAGTATGGTGGCAGTGGGGGTGGCAGAACTCCCTTCTGACTGTGACAGCATGTATGTGTGCTGCCAATGTCACGAAGAGTCATACCAGCCATCACAGATGTTCTCCTTAGGCAGTCACTTTGTCAGCCTAGTAGATTTGCCAGCCCTGCAGCATCATCCACATGACACTCCTTTGCCAAATTTGCACAATCAACATAGTGCCCTGTCATAACAGGGTACTATGCTGTTGCTGCTAATGGAGCACTACTACCACTTTTTAGGGATCACCTGGGTGTGGTGCACATTGCAGACACTGAAATAGACTCTCTCCCCTCAAAAATACCCCTTTCTGTGAGTTTTTACTTGGCATTAGGGTTCCCAGCACTGAGGCTTCTAACCTGTGATTGTGCAAACTGGCAGTAAGGAAACACACACTGTCATTGCCCATTCCTGCCCCATTAAAACCCACTCTCCACCTTTTCCCTTAACACTGTGGGACCCTCTAATGCTCATTAATGCAGCCTTATTGGCACTTTCCATGGCATTAACATCTCACAGGTGTTGATAACACTTGTTAGCAGCACACTTACTCCTTTACAGCCCTTTAGTAAACATACCTCTTAGAGCGATTTAGAAGGGTATCTGTTTTCATGAGGGGGATGATGGTGGTGGATGATGGACTGTTAGGTGGGGGAACTGACATGTTTAGTTTCTGGATATTGATACACTTGCTATTTATTTAACAGGTTTTTTATACCACTTTATCATTTCAGTCAAAGCGGTTTACATTATAACTTAAACTTACTAATGCACATTAAGCAGGGATATTGATATTATGGGTTTCTCTGAAGCAATTAAGGGTTATGTGATTTACCCAATGCCACAAGGAGTGCTAGTGGGAATCAAACCCTTGTCTTTTGGTTTCTAAGCCAGTGTTCTAACCATTAAACTATTCCTCCCCTTCCCATGTGAGGGGTTTGTGGATAGTATGTTGGTTGAGTATTGAAGTTATTTTGGGTTCTGGGTATGGGATTGGTTGATGGGGTGGGGGTGAAAGTTTCTTATGGGATTTTAAGTTGTGATTGTAAATCACACAGAATGGCGTCTGGATGTAATGCATAAAAGTAGAAATAAATAAAATAAATGCTTAGGTAAGTGCCACCTCTGAGTAGCATAGTGATCTTTGTGTTATGCTTAGATGGGAATTGGCTGAGGAAAATTTGGATATGGGATCAAGGTAGGACATGGTTGAAGACCATGATTCTCTTCATAGTCAGAGCCTATAAGATCTCTGCGGTTGCTAAGTAATTTTATATTCTTATTGCATGCATACATTTGGAAACATAGACGAAACGCAGAAACATAGAAAAAGACCACATGGCCTATCTAGTCTGTCCTTCCATATCAACCACTATAACAGTTCCCTTTTTTCCTTTAGAGATCCTCTGTGTTTGTCCCATGCTTCTTTGAATTCAGATACTGTCCTCATCTCTACCACATGCATATTCCATGGATCCACCACTCTTTCTGAAAAAAAAAATATATATTTCCGCATATCACTTCTGAATCTATCCCCTTTCACCCTCATCCCATGTCCCCTTGTAGCAGAGCTTGTTTTTATTCAAAAAAGGTTCTCCTCCTGTGCATTTATGCCATGGAGATATTTAAATGTCTCAATCATATCACCTCTATCCTGCCTTTCCTCTAAGGTATACATATTAAGATCCTTAGGTCTGTCCTCATATGCTTTATAATGAAGACTACTAACCATTTTAGTAGCCACCCTCTGTACCGACTCCAGCCTGTTTATATCCTTTTGAAGGTGCAGTCTCCAGAAATGCATACAGTACTCCAAATGAGGTCACACCATAGACTTTCACAGAGGCACAATCACCTCCTTTCTTTTGCTAGCCATTCTTCTCCATATGCACCCAAGCATCCTTCTAGCTTTTGCTGTCACCTTTTCTATCTGTTTTGCTACTTTAAGATCATCAGACACAATCATGACTAGGTCCTGCTCTTCTTTAGTGGACTATACTATATTGTTCCCTTGGATTGCTGCAGCCCAAATGCATGACATTGCATTTTTTAACATTAAATCTCAGCTACCAAATTATAGACCATTCTTCAAGCTTAGTTAGGTCCCTCCTCATGTTATCTGCACCTTCCTGGATGTCTATTCTATTGCAGATTTTGGTATCATCACAAAGCGGCAAACCTTATCCGACAGCCTTTCCACTATATCACTAACAAAAAAAGATGTTATGGAAAATCATTTTTATTGACATCAACCATATTAACTGAGACACTATAACAACATTCTGCTGCAATACAAGATACACATCTGTGCTGTGCACAACATAAACAGTGCTACAACTCCAATATGCACAAATAACCTCCCCAACCACAGCCCCTCTTCCCCAAAAGCAGCAACATCTCCTGATGTCAACAAACCCCCCTCTATCCTCCCTCCCCTCCCTCCCCCCTTCCACCCTTCCCCTCCCTCCCTCCACCTACTCCTTCCCCACCCCCCTCCAAACCAGTTTGCCCACCATATACCCAGCCCGCCAATTCTAGTAGTATTACACCATGCCTCCCTCCCCACCTCCTCCCGTATAGAACAATCTAACTTATCTAACCCTCTAGAACTGGAGCCCAGACCTCCCGAAAAACCTCCGTCCGCTTTGCGCCTAGTTGGTGCGCCGTGCAGTGTTCCATAACCATAAGAAGCTGCATACGGCGCTCCCACTCCTGCAAAGTAGGTTCCATAGACCCCACCCAGTGCCCCAGTATCACTTGTTTGGCCACCAGAAAACCTTTCTCACAAAGTTGCCGTTTACTCCGCTCTAACCATCTCAGATCCTCATAGGATCCGAAGAGACACCACTCCGGAGTCATCTCCACTGACTGGCCCATCCAACCAGAAGCGTTGAATCACTACACACAGCCAAAATGTGTGTGCCAGCATGCCTTTTACCACTCCACAAAGTTGACACACATCCGTAGCGGATACACCCGCCCGAGCCGCCCATACATCATGAACATATCCTCGCCACAAAAACTTGTACTGCACTTCTTGCATCAGCACAGATTCGGACAAGCGAGTGATCTGCTGGAAGGCCTTACTTAACCGCTCCACCGTCCCTACCACAATCTTATCCTCCCTCCAACGCCTTTCTAAGATCTCCAATCCTTTCATATCCTCCTCTCCAGTCTGCTCCTTCCGCAGACTACTCCTCATTATCCTCCCTTCCAGAGCACTAAAGAAAACTACCATACTACTAGTCTCCCGATCGACACCCCGGTTCCCTCCACTCCGCAGGCTTTGCACATAGTGTCGTACCTGCAAGTAAAAGTAAAAATCCTGTACGCGCAGTTTATATCGCCTCTGTAATGAGAGATAGGAGTCCAACTCTGCCTTACGCTCCATCTTCAGGTGGCCCACATATTCTACACCCTTTAGCGCCCACTGCCATGCAACCGTCCCTTGCTGCCCTGGCACAAAGTCTCCATTCCCCCGCAAAGGGAGACAATCGGTGCATCTTCAGTCCAATCCCCTACCCTGGCATAACAGTCTCCAGACCTGTCGAATCGCCCCCCAAATAACCCGAAAGCTTCCAGCCCTTTGGCAAATCTCTCTTAGGCTTATGCAGCCAATACATCCTATGAAACGGCTCCGAGAGGTGAACTTTCAACTCGATGGGCACAATTTCAGCTGTACCCTCTACCAAGTCCCGTAATGGTCACAGCAGACTAACCACATTATGCTCTCGCAAAGACACCAATCCCACCCCCCCCCCTTTCTCGTATGGGCCGTATTAAGGACGTGAGCGCTATTCGCACCCTTTTCCCTTTCCACAAAAACTTAATTAGATGCTTCTCCAAAATCTTTAAATCCCTTCTAAGCAGCCAAATGGGGGCATTCCGCAACAGATATATCCATCTCAGCATCTCAATCATTTTGAACAGAGCTATCCGCCCCTTTAGAGAAATAGGTAAGTCACTCCATTTCTTCAACCTCTCTATGGTTCTGTGCAACATTGGCTCCACATTCGCAGCATAAAACCCACTTAACTCCTCGGGAAGCTGAATGCCTAAGTAGCGGACAGAGCCCATAGCCCACACAAACGGGAAGGTTCCCTCCCACCGCCCTCTAACTCTGCCACCTACATCGAGTCCCACCGACTTTGCCTTATTAATTCGCAGTCCAGAAAATTCTCCAAATCTCTCGATCACTGATAAAGCAAGCTCTAAGGAGCTCTGTGGATTCGTCAAACATAATAGCACATCGTCCGCAAAAACGCTAACTTTCACTCCTCCTTTTGGCCACGCAATCCCCTGTATACCTGCGGTATGCAACAATACTCTCAACGGTTCCATCTGCAAAATAAACAATAATGGCGAAAGAGGGCACCCCTGTCTCGTCCCTCTATGCAGTGCAAAGGACGCAGAACACTTTCCCCCTGTGACTACAAAAGCCAATGGTGCCGTGTACAATGCCTGTACCCACTTCACAAAAGCCCCCTCAAACCCGAAACGCCGAAGCACTGAAAACATATATGCCCAGGACACCCTGTCAAAAGCCTTCTTGGCATCTAAACTTACCAGGAGTAAAGGCTCCGCCCTCAGTCCACATAATTCGGCTCCCAGAAGGACACTGCTGATATTGGAAAAGGCATCTCTGCCCTTAACAAAACTGGTCTGGCTCGGGCTTATCAGCTTCGGAGGCAGCTCCTGCAACCTCTTTGCTAACACCCCAGCCAACACCTTCATGTCATAGTTAATAAGAGAGATCGGCCTGTACGAGGCTGGGTCCTCTGGATCTTTCCCTGCCTTAGGAATGACCGTTATCGATGCCGTCCGCATATCCCTGGGGAACCCCCCTCCCCCCAGCACTTCATCGTAAACTGCAGCCAAGATGGGGGTCACCTCCAATTCTAACATTTTGTAAAACTCTACTCCATACCCATCAGGGCCTGGGGTCTTATCAGGCTTCCCCTCCCGAATGATTTTCTGGATGTCCACCCCTTCTATCGATCTATTCAGGTGCTCCACTTCTTCCCTCGACAGCTGCGGAAGCATAGCCTCATCCAAGAAAGCCGATTCCCTCCCGGATTCCTCTGCTTCTGGCGTATAAAGTGATTCATAAAACTGCCAAAAGACTTCTACCACCCTCGCAGCTTCAGAGTGTCTAATCCCTACGGCATCTCTCACAGTTGTCACCACCTTGGACCCAACCGCTTCCTTTACCAAGCGTGCTAACAAACCCCCAGCTTTATTACCATACCTAAAGAACTGGTGTCTATAATACTGCATACTATACATCGCGCGCTCTTGTAACAGCTCATTCAACGTCCGCTGAACCGCAAGATATTCCTGAATGTATTCCAGTCTATGCACCCCCATCGACAGCTGCTTTAATCACTGCATGTCTTGCGTTAACCTCAATACTGCCTCATTTATCTTCCATTTTTCCCTCGCAACATAGGCAATAACGTGTCCTCTCATGACCGCCTTCCCAGCCTCCCAATATAGACTGGTCGATTGCACACTAGACTCATTAAAATGGATATATTCCTCCCATTTCTGCTGTAAATATTGTTGGAAATCTTTATTCTGCCATAGCTGTCTAGGGAACGCCCACCGATATTCCCCCCTGTCCCTCCCTCTCCAATCCATATGCACCATAGTATGATCAGAGATCAATATAGGCTCAATTTCTGAGCTTACCACTTTACTAAACTCTCTCCCCACCACAAGAATGTAATCAATTCTGGACCAGGTGCGATGCACCCTAGACAAATGTGTGTAATCCTTTTCCACGCCATGCAGCGTTCTCCAAGTATCGACTAAGCCCCCCGCCTGGCATAGATAACTGACTCCCCTCTTCTGCCACCCTCCCTTCTCCATCCCCATGGACTTATCTAATTCCGGATCATGCGGGCAATTAAAATCTCCCGCCACAATGATTGGTATCCGCGGTGCATTCCCCACCTTCCGACCAATCCGTTGGAAGAAACCGTGATCATAAATATTGGGGGCATACACATTTCCCAGCCAAAACTCCTCCCCGTTCAGCTTTACGTGCACAAACATGTACTACCCAAAGGATCCAGCTCTCCGCCTATCACCTCCACTTGAATTTTCTTACTAATCAAAATTGCTACCCCCCTCCTCCGGCTTCCCGAAGAAGCCACCAACACCCGCCCCACCCAGGCTCTCTTGAGCTTATCATGCTCCTGTATACTGAGATGTGTTTCCTGGAGCAGCGCAACCTGAGCCCCATTCCTCTTCAGAGCCTGCAGGATCTTTGTCCGCTTTACCGGGGAGTTAATCCCTCCAACATTCCAGGTTACAAATCTCATATCACGTTTCATGTGATCCCACTTTCAAAAGAGAATGTCAAGCATTTCCTCCCATTTCCAGCCCGGGGTCGCCCAGCCTCAACCCCCAGCTCCTCAGTGGGAATAAACAGGCTGCTACAGCATTTTCTGGCGGCAAAACGCCTCTCATTGTCTGAACAGCGACTAAGACACCTAAGAACCACCCTATAGCCCCCTCCCCCCTCCCAAACCCTCCTCCCCTCCTCCTCCCCCTATCCATTCCCTCCTCCCTCCACTGTACTTCCCCCCCCCCAGTCCCAAGTAAAAATTCTACCTTCCCACCTTCAGCCTTCATGGCTGACCTGTCGTCCCCTCCGTGCACTGTGGGGCCGCCTCGCCCCTTCTCTGAAGAATCCAGAATTGGAATCTACTCCTTACATAATGAAGATCCCCAGAAGAGCAAAGAGAGAGAACCCCCCCCTCGGGACCTCCATTTAGGTTTAACCACGGGGGGGGGGGGGAACCACTCTCCCCCCCACACACTTTGTCTTGCCTCCCTTCCCCCCTCCAGAGCATAGCGTAGAAGAGCCCACCTCCCAACGACACAGCAAATGTCAAGGAAGCAACAAGAAATATCTCAAACAAAGTCAAACAGTATTAAACAGTACACATTTAAGCAAAATCAAACGTGGACCACAAATACAGAAAAAAGCCACCCCACACGCAATGTCTCATCAAGCATATGTACCCCAGCTGGCAGGGAACCTCTCCCCCCATTACCAGATATCTTATTGATCCCCAAAGCGCCAAAGCTTTCTCAGTCTCGGGGTTTACAACAGCTACACTGCAATCATGACGATGTCTCATTTCTCTTAAGATTTCGGAATCAAATCTTCTGACCCAGTCTGGGCCGATGTCAGTACGTTTAGCTCCGATAGAAAGGCCTTTGCCGCCTTTGACGCCTCTGCCGACGCAAAAGTAGAACTTTTTCACATATGAAACACTCGCAGCGTGGCCGGAAAAGCCAGGGTGAATCTGATCTTTTTCTGAAAGGGTTGTACACACTGGCGAGAACTCCTTTCTCTTCGCCGTGACTATAGATGAATAGTCCTGGAATAAAAGCAATGTGTGATTGTCCAGAGTCAACTGACGCTGCTGGTGATAAGCCTGTAATAGCTGCTCTTTATGTGCAAAGTTCAGAATCTTCGCAATTACCACTCGTGGCCGCACTCGGGCCGCCATTTTCCCGCCGATACAATGAGCACGCTCCACCTTAAGTTCTCCAAGTAAGGAGTCTAGCCCCAAGGCCTTCGGGAGCCATTGTTCAATCAATGGTATAAGTTGCTGATCTGTGGTAGCTTCCGGGATGCCTACTAACCTTAAATTATTTCTACGGGAGCGGTTCTCTGAGTCATTCAGTTTATTTTGAAGAGCCTCCAGTTTCTCCCGAGTTTCCTCAACTCCTCTCGCCTGCCTCCCCTTGTCCTCTTCAATTGACACCACTCTATTCTCCAGCTCCTCAATGCGTTGACTCATTTCCACCATCGTGTTACCCATCAGCTCTAATTTCGATAAGATCAAATCAAATTTGGGGTCCAACATCCGCACAACTTCGTGTGCCAAGTCCTCAGTAGCTGACTCCCCGCTCTCCTTGCTCGGCAAGGGCGGCTGCGAAATTGCCGACACCGACGCTCCCGGCCTGGGAATCTTCTCCTTTTCTCTCTCTTTCCGAGACATGGGAGGCATTGCCCGGAAACTTCCACCTCTATTACACTTCCCAAACTCCAGAGGCGGTCCTCTCCCCTCCTTTAGTCCGTTATCGGGGTTTCATACACACAGATTTTTAATCAGTTTCCCGAGGCGGCCCCGGAGCGAGTGGAGACACATCTTCACCCGCTCATGTGTCACGTGGACTCCACAAAAAAAGATGTTAAAAAGAATTGGACCAAGGACAGATCCCTGGGGCACACCACTGGTAACCTCCTTCTCCTCAGAGTGAGCTCCATTTACCTGTACCCTTTGTCATCTCTCACTCAACCAATTTCTAACCCAAGCAGTAATTTTAGGGTCCATCCCTAGGGTGCTCAGTTTGCTTATAAGTCACCTGCAAGGAACAATGTCAAAGGATTTACTGAAATCTAAATGCACCACATCTAGGGCTCTCCCTCGGTCCAACTCCCTGATCACCCAGTCAAAAAAATCAATCAGATTTGTATGGCAAGACTTGCCTCTGGTGAATCCATGATGCCTCGAATCCTGTAATCTTCTGGATTCCAGGAACCTCACTATTTTCTCTTTCAGCAGCGCTTCCAATAATTTCCTCACCACCAAAGCTAAACTAACCGACCTGTAGTTTTCAACCACATCCTTCCTTCATCTTTTTTATAAAGGGACCACATGTGCCTCTCTCCAGTCCCCTGGCACCACTCCCAATTCCAAAGAGGCATTGAAAAGGTCAGTCAGTGGAGCTGCTAGAATTTCCCCAAGTTCTCTCAGTATTCTAGGGTGTGTCTCATCCAGTCCCATCGCTTTGTCTACTTTAAGTTTAGCTAGTTTCTCACGAACACAGTCTTCTGAAAATTGTTCAAGATGTCCCTCGCTTCTGTTCCTGTTTGTGGGTGTTTTCTGAGGTCCTGCTCCTGGTTCTTCATCTGTGAACACAGAACAGAAATATTTTTTAAACAATTCCGCTTTAACCTCAGAGCTTCTACATATTCCTCCCCTTCACCCTTGAGTCTGACAATACCACATTTGCCCTTCCTCTTCTCACTAGCATATCTGCAAAATGTTGTAGCCCCCCATTTTATTGCATTGGCTATTTCTTCCTCTTTTTGAATCTTTGCTTTTCTGACTACTTTGCTAGCTTCTCTAAGTTTTCCCAAATATAGATGCCTGTTTTCCCCTCTCCATGATATCTTGTATTTCATGAAGACCTCCCTCTTTTTCTTCACCTTTTCAGCTACTTCTTTCGAAAACCATAACGGTCTCCTTTTCCTTTTACAAAAGGTTGGTTGTCATTAAAATATCCCCTTTCAGTTTTGCCCACTCTTTTTCTACATCCCCCAGTTGTTCCCATCCTGCTAATGACTCCCTGAGGTATTGGTCCATCTTGGCAAAGTTAGTTTTCCTAAAGTCTAAGACCCTCGCTTTTGAATATATTTTGTGAAATCACACCTAAATTCGGTCACTTTCTGAACGCGTACTGATGCAAAAAAATTGATACGTCCAACTCAAACAATTGTAGAAAAAAAATGTTTTTATAGAGAATTTTAGATTTAAACAAAAGTGTCAATAATCAAACACACAGCTGGCTAAAAACAGGTCTCAGAACTTTGTCCACCATTCAGACTACCGTCTTTCTTTATGGTGTCTCAGAACATCAAGGACCTTTTGTATTTTCAAACCTCGCCGCTGTGCTACTACTTTTGTACACTAATCTAATCTAAAAGAGCGTAATCTAAAAGAGTGGTTGAGTCCTGCGGTTCTGGCCCCGGAAACTTCTGTCCCACGGGAAGGTAGTCATAAAAAGTGTGGGCATTGTGATATCTGCGAGATTACATTAGAACTATCTACATTTACCTATCATGATATAGATTATCCCCTTTGGTTTCACACTACTTGTGAATCTGAAGCAGTAGTTTATGGGATCCAATGTCCCTGCGGATTACTCTATGTGGGGAAAACTATACGCTCATTGAGAGTGCGCATACGTGAACACAGGAGTAGGTTGAAGTGTTGTAAGTTAGAAGCCCCGATAGTTTCACATTGTATTGCAAAAGGTCATACTTTCAATCAACTTCGTTGTTTTGCGCTTGACAAAGTGGAGGAAGCTAGTAAGGGGAAAACACTAGATAAAACTCTCTTGATAAGAGAGCAGAGATGGATATATAGATTGGGCTCAGTTATCCCCACAGGATTGAACACTACCATAGACTGGGCAGTATGTGTGTAAAGTCTATGAGTGTAAAGTCTATGGTGGGGTTTATGGGTAATAATAGCGTGGCCCAGCCTTGTTGGCAGGAATACATATCTTAAAAAAATAAGCAATATTTTTTACTTTCAACACTTATTAGTTATTTGTAAGGTAAAAGGTTTAGGATCATAGGTTCTTTGGGGAGGAGCGTAGTAGTGAGGATCATTGCATGCGGCACTGATTGACACATAGGAGGGTTTTTAAGGTCAGTTAAGTATGATTACTTCGCATGCGCGTCTAAGACGAATTGGAGAGAACTTCAAAGAAGACATGGGCAGCATCTACATAGAAAGTAAGAGGTTTTTTAGTGATTTTTAACTTTTGGATTGGTGGAATTTTTAATTGTGTAGGGCTAGTTGAAAGAGGGTTTAGATATAAGTGATGTTTTGTGTTTTAATTTTAGAAATACTATGGACGAGATCTCCTGATGAAACTGTGGCTGTGAAACGCCTCAGTGGTGCCCAGGCAGAGCGTTGAGATCTATACAGAGATCTTTACAGCTGAGGGAAGCTCCCAATAGAGCGACAGCTAAGTAACGCAGAATTCCCATTGTGTTTGTACATACCGAGATATGATATGATATGACATCTCTACAGAGCAAGACAGAGTTGAATATGTCCTAAAGTTCTGGCAGTAGCTGTCGTTAAATTAGTACTCATTTTTTGGGATACGAAGTCAAGCCAGTTTCTGGTAACTTGTAGTGGGAGTGTACCAAAGTAGTAGCACAGCGGCAAGGTTTGAAAATACAAAAGGTCCTTGATGTTCTGAGACACCATAAAGAAAGATGGTAGTCTGAATGGTGGACAAAGTTCTGAGACCTGTTTTTCGCCAGCTGTGTGTTTGATTATATTGACACTTTTGTTTAAATCTAAAATTCTCTATAAAAAAATTTTTTTCTACAATTGTTTGAGTTGGACGTATCCATTTTATTGCATCAATTTGTTTGAATATATTTTAACAGCCCTAGTTCAAATACTGAACCACACCATCTGGATGCAAAATGATCTCCCACTATGACAGCAGAAACACTCTCACCATTGGTAAGCACAAGTCCAGTTTGGCCCCTTCACATGTGGGTTGTGTTACCAGTTGCCTGAATAATTCTCCTTGTAGAGAATCCAGGATCTCCTTACATCTAGATGATACTGCAGCAGGAATGTGCCAATCAACATCTGGCATATTGAAATCCCCTATCAGTAGCACTTCCCCTTTCCTAGCAATGCTGCATATGTCTTCAATTAACTCTCCATCCATCTCTTCCTCCTGTGAGGGAGTTCTGTATATCATGCCAATGCAAATAGATTTCTCTTTCCCTCTTCCTAGATTAACCCACAGTGACTCCTCTCTCCCTTTTAAACTCTGTAGTTCCAAAGCTTTAATATTATACTTTACATATAGTGCTACTCCTCCCCTTCTTCCTACCCTGTCCTTTCTGAATAAAGTATAGCCTGGTATAGTTACATCCCAGTCATGGTTTTCTGTGAACTATGTTTCTGTAATTGCCACTAAATCCAAGTCAGCCTCTCCCATTAAAGCTTCAACATCTGGGATCTTATTTCCCATGCTACGGGCATTTATACACATCACTTTCAATATGTTGCCCCTTTTACCCATTTCCATAAAGGTATTTAATGTTTCACATACCTGGGGGCTTTCTTCATCCATCCCCACGAATCTAGTTTAAAGCCCTATTCACTAGACTAGCCAGTCTGCTACTGAAGACATGTCAACCTTTCTTGGACAGATGGACTCCATCTCTGCTCTGCAACCCTTGGAACAGCATCCCATGGTCCAGGAAACCAAACACTCTCAATGACACCATCCACACAGCCATGTATTCATCTCCAGGATGCAAGCTTCTCTGCCTTGGCCTTTATCCTCAACAGGGAGGATTGAAGAGAACACTACCTGCACCCCTATCTGCTTCACCCTCTGTCCCAAAGCCATGAAGTCACTTTTGATATGCTCAGTGGGATACCCGGCAGTATCATTTGTGCTAACACGGGTTATAGTCAGTGGGCTTGATGAGTCTCAGCAATCTCTCCATAACATCTCAGATTTTGGCACCTGGCAGACAGCATACCTCTCTGGACATCAAGTCTTGCTGGCAGATGGACACTTCAGTACCCCTAAGAAAAGAGTCTCCAACCACCACTACCCTTTGCTTCCTTGTGGTCACTTATTCTGCATCTTTATGGTGCTTGAGCTCTGGTTCTTCCCTTTCCAGGGATGCTTTCACCTCCTCCACTTCCAGGGCTGCATAATGGTTCTTCAATTCAAGGGCTGGAGAAGTTGGATTGGTGATTCTGCAGGCCCTGGTGACTTGTGTCTAATCTTCGTCATTCTGTAGGCTCCCATCTTCTTCTCTGCTTGAGAGCTTGGATGTTGCAAGAAGCATCTCATCAATGTACTTCTCACTGTCTTGAATGCTCCTCAACCTCGCCACCTCTTGTTTGAGTTCCTCCACTTCTTTCCTGAGAACTTCAGCATGCAGGCATCCTGCACATGGAACCGGTCCTTTAACTGTCATTGGGACCTCTGTCTGGACAAAAGCAGAAGCTGTAAGGGGGAAACAGCTTTGGTGATATGATTTTTCCCAGCCATTGTTCAGTTAGTGGAGCTTAGGTATCTGTTAAAGCAAAAGAGAGAGAGACCTACCAAAGTCCCAACCGGTTTCCCAGCTGTCCTTTCAGAGAAAAAGCAGTTAAATATCTTTTAAGTGTGTTCAAAATGTGATTTTCCAAGTCCCTGTGTGTAGTTAATTGGAGAGGTGCCCTATAAAGCAACACTGCTCACTAGGGGTGGGTGGGAGTTGGGGAGATAGGTAGGGAACTAACACCTGATGAGGTATCAGTAGCTTCAAAGAGCTGAGAAATATACTAAAGCAGAGTTTTAAACCTACCCCACTAAGAAAAATATTTCCCCTTTTAAATAAAGCATCAAAAAGATTGTAACTTTGTTTTAAAAATATACCAAAACCCTTTGAAGAGCTCCTAGGCAGAGAGCTAGTTATTTAAAAAGCCACAGACTCTTACCTTTGCTTGAAATATATAGCCCTTGTTAGGAATGTTAGACAATGGTAGATAAAGACCATATGAACTATCCAGTCTTCCCATCCATGAGGACAATGAAGTTCCACAATCCCTCTCTCTCTCTCAGAGATCCTCTGTATTGTCCTATGCTTTCTTGACCTCACCGATAGAATTATTCTTGTGAATCATATAATGCTTCTACTACATAGTGTTGTTTTATAGTTAATCTGTAAGGAAAGCACTTTTTCTTTTGCCAATAATTCCCTGTCAAATACCATTGTCAGGACATCTGGAACTATAGGCAGGGTCTTATAGACATAGTGGCAAAGGAAATTTGAGGACCAAGTTCTTTGCATCCAAGGATGACTAGCCCATGATATATTGCACTCTGCTGAACAATCAATGGCTCAGATATTGAGCCCAGAAAGTTAGGATTGCCATCTTTAATGTGGTTGAGCCTACTCCTCACATTGCATGTTGTTGCCAAAAGAGACTGGATTTTATTGACTGCTATTAGAGAATTATTGAAAATGAAAGAGGCTGCCTAATTCAGTGAAAGATTGAAGAGAAGATTTATAGGAGCCTCGAGATTGAGGTCTTATATTACAGGAAGCTTAGAGAGCTCACAGGAGTAAAGTGAGAAAGCAGAAGTTCAGGCACATACAGCCACATTTAAATATCAGAAGTGGAGACATGAGCCACCACTGGTTTCCGCAGAAAAAGAGAGGGCTCTTTTGGCGAACCCACAGTAGGAGCCTAATGGGTATGTTTACTAAATGGCGGTAGCGGCTTCGATATTGCATGGAAGCCACTACCGCCATTTAGTAAACTTACCCCTAAGAGCTGGGATGGAGATATCTGAGAATCAGAGGGCAAGGAATGGAGTGGAAGAAAGAAATGTGAACTGTGAGGCCCCTTGTAATGAACCCAGCTAAAGCTACAGCAGAGGTAGATTTTACACAAGAGGAGCTACAAAAAATAGCAAAACAGCATAAGAATCAGGTTATAGAAATGTTAACTAGGCTGTGGGATCAGGGAGCAGACATGACTGTAGTTAAATGAGGCATATTTACAGAAGTTAGGCACTCTTTCTCTCAATATCATAGTAAAATCAGTGGATATGGGGTACACAGCCAGCTATTCACACACTTTTCCATGTCTTTGTGCCTCAGTAATTTAAAAGAAAAAGAACAGATTGCCTGATGCAAAGGATCAGGAAGAGGAGAATATGCTGCATATAGATCAGCAGCAGTGGCAGGGCAGAAAGAGTGCCATTTATGTTTTTGTTTATTACAATTATTATACTGTGTGATGAGGAGAGCTCTGCTGAGCCCATGGAAATAGAGGAAAATTGTAAATATACCTTTAAGGAGAGAGACAGGCAGAGAATTCACAGCTTTCAGAGTGCAGGTAAAGGAAGAAAACATGCAGTTACTGAAGTCAGGCCACACCCAAGCTCTGCTAACCTTAGTGCAGGCTTGGGGAGTAATAAAAAACACCTGAGTAGGAAGCAGTGGACGCTAGTTAAGAAACAGCCTTATAAACCCAGGGGAGGAAAAGGAAAAGAGCCAGCACAAGGGAGCAGAAAGGAGATCACCGGGGAGGAGAACGGTGAAGATTTCGGTGAGGAGCTCAGCAGTGAAAGTAGCAGCCATAAAGAAAGCCAAGCTTACAGGAGGAGGGCTGTTAGTCCTGAAGCCAGCTGAGGTGTGGCTAGGAGAATTGCTGACGAGGGTCAGGCTGCAGTTCAAACGGTACGTGGACCAGCTCAAAGAGTTCAGGCTGCCAAAAGGGGGGTGGACAAACTCAAAGCTAGAACTGACCAGAACCCAGCTTGTTGGAAAGAACCAGGGCTGAACAAGTTAGAAGAACTGAGGCAATTGATCCAGAGAAGGAATCCTCACATTCCAGGTACAAACGTTCCTTATTGTGGAGAGCACCTGTGGAGAGGAGTCCAGGAGCTCTTACAGAGCATTAAGCCAGAAACAGTTCCTGAAAGCTCAGAGTCAGACGTACATGCTGTAGAGCAGGAAGAGATGCAGGTAGACTGTCCTGAGCAGGATTCTATAACTGAGGAATTAGCAATGGAGTGTTCATTGTGCCAGAAGGCAGATTGAAAGCTTTCTGATAAAAAGTCTTTAACCAAGAAAGCTCTGAAGAAACAGGGTGAGCTAACCTATCTGGGTTAACTCTAGGAACTGCTTCTAATAAGAAAGGATACTTGCATAATTTGTATTTGAATTACTAAAGAAGCAGAAGACAAAAAAAATGGACATATTGCTTTGCTTGAAGGAAGAAGCTATGTTTTGTTTGCTGAACATTTGATGAAAACAGCTACACATGTTAAAAGGCTTATGAAGCAGTTTGAGTTCTAGTTTGTGTATAATTTCCTGATGTTATTGCTTGGAGAAGAATCCTAACGTTTGTGTTGAGCCTTAGTGCTTTTGGGAAAGATAAATAAATTTCTTGTTTATAGATAGTTGATCCAAGTAGGTTAAAGTTGTCCGTGATTTCAATTTCTTCTCCATCATGATATTTGTCTTCTTTACATTAAGGTTGTCAGACGGCTGCCTGGGTGAGAATCTTCACAGTCTTGGCAAGTGCATATATCTATATGATTTGCAAGGGATTGTGGGCAATGCAGTTCATTCACACCAGACACAGCTGCTCACAATAATTAGTTGTGCTTTTGGGTAAAGCCAATAAGATATTTATTTATGGGGTTATTTCTCCCAACACATATATGCTTGGTAGCACATACATCAGGTTACTTGCTTTCAGTGTTAAACTTGGAAAAACAAAAAAACAGGAAACAACATTTGAACTTGTCAGGCAATCAAAGCAAAAGAAATAAGACCTGGTTGGAAACAAACTGGTCTTTTCTGTAGGCTTTAGCTAATAATCTCTTAGCAATGTATCAAACAACAAACCAAAAGCCACAAAGAAGAGAAAAACTGTTCTTTTCAGGTAAACTTCTTATATCTTCCCACATAGATTCAGAAGTGATTCTCACAGAGCTCACAAGCAATTAGGTAAGGCTCAATTGCTAGCAGTTATCCAGCTGAAACCCCTTAGCTGGCTTGCTTTCTACTGCATGGCTAAAAATCCTACCCAGGAGCTTTTCTGAGTAGATTAAAGAACAAGTTTGTATTTGTTTGTGATGGTTGCTGTATTTTATAACAGAAAATCACCAAAGGAGTTTAGACAGAGAGCAGTCCATGTAAACAGATTCTTCATCTGCTATCACCCCCTCTTCTTCAACAAGCATGGGTTCAATATCATGGATTGGCACAGATGAATCTCCCAATGGAGCACTTTCAGGAGAATACTTGTTTCCCTGCTGTCTTTCAAGGTTATAGCTAGGGCATAGATCAGTGTTCATACCTGAGCTTCCATTGCTGTTAGAGTTCCTCTCTATATAGCCTGGCCAGTATGTAGTCCAGTTCTTATGTCCAACCTTCCAATCCAGATCCCTGGACACTGGATCTCTCTTCACATACCTTCTGGCACGGGTCTTAGGGTCCCTTCCACGTGCAGCCGTCTCCCTCACAGGTACCGTCTGGAGATTCCTAGCTCTGCAGCACCATTCCTCTGGCTTTTCCCAGTCCAATGGTGTATGCTGGCCCTTTGAATGCCTCCCAGTATACGTACTGCTCTGGACTCTTCTAGACCTCTCAAAGGCTTTTCTCCTCTTTCTTCCAAAGGGTTTCTTTCCCTCTCTGGCCGTCCGGTTTGGCTTCTGCTTCTGATGATCCTCCTGATGATGAAGATGATCAAGCTCAAGCTGATCATGAAGATGATGATGATCCTCAGGATGATTCTCTGTAGAATAAACTCTACCTTTATTCTGCTTAGATGAGTGCTCCTCCCTAACACAGCGCAGTTGTGCTGAATCAGGCCCTGCCCTTTGAGATGAGTGCTTGGGGATTACCTCATAGCCCTCCTGATTGAACACACGTTTCCTCACTTCAGCTCCTCTAATGGCTGTTGGAGACCTGGTGCATTCTGGGACTGGTAGTCTTTTATGGGAAAATTCTGTTTTTTTATTTCTACCAGAACTGACAGGTTGCTTGTTCAGAGTCACTTCACCTTTTCTATAGCTCCTTCCTGAGCTATGATAAGCTTCCTTATCACAAGGTGCAGGCCCATTTTAAGACTATGTTCCTTGATCTTGAGAAGCAAATGTTTCAGATCATCTTCACTTTCAGCCAGCAATGTGGTATCATCAGCATAGCAAAGGTTGTTGATGAGTCTTCCACCAATCTTCACACCTCTGTTGTCTTCGTACAATCTTGCTTCTCTGATGATTTGTTCTGTATATAAATTAAACAGATAGGGGGAAAGTATGCAGCCTTGTTGTACACCTTTGCTGATTTAAAACCATTCTGTTTCTCCTTGTTCTGTTCAACCTGTTGCTTCTTGATCAATGTACAGATTGTGCAAGAGAATGATTAGGTGTTCTGATATACGCATGCTTCTTAATGTGGCTCAGAGTTTCTCATGGTTTACATAGTCAAAAGCCTTGCTGTAGTCAATAAAGCGCAAATAGATATCCTTTTGGAATTCTTTAGTCTTTTCAAGGATCCATCTCACATCTGCGATGATGTCTTTTATTCCTCGCCCTTTCCTGAACCCTGATTGCATTTCAGGTAGTTCTTGTTCCAGGTATGGTTGCAGTCTCTGTTGAATAATCTTCAGTAGAATCTTTCTGGCATGTGGTGTCAGAGCGATTGTGTTATAATTTCCACAGTCAGTTGGATCGCCTTTCTTTAGTATTTATAGTTATATGTATATAGTTTCTCTGGTTTAGTTAAGTATATGACTAATAATGTTATAATATAAAAAGTTCAAACCCTGTTATATGTAACATGTTGGTTCCTTGTACACTGCTCCTGATCTCTGGAAGGGGCGGTATTGAAATGTGTAATAAATAAACAAAATATTGGTATAAACACAGATCTTTTCCATTCAGTTGGCCATGACGTTGTCTTCCATATTTCCTGGCAGAGCCTTGTAAGTATGGCAACAGCTGCATCAGATTACTGTAATACTTCTATGGGAATGCCATCAATGGCTGGTGCTTTCTTCTTTGATAAGGCATTCAATGCTGCTTCAACTTCTTCCTTCATCACCAATGGTTCAGGATCATAAGGTATAGGTTGAAAGGGCTGTTGGTCCATTTGATCTTTATCATATAAAAACTCTGTATATTCTTTCCGCCTTGAGCATCTTGTAACATTCCAATTTGAGGTTGGAATTTTTTCTTTAACTCTCGTAGCTTTAGGAAAGCCGATCTTGTTCTTCCTCTAATAGTTTCTGATTCTATTTCCTTGCATATGTCATTGTAATACTTTTCCTTTTCTTGTCTTGCTGCACATTGGAAATCTCTGTTGAGTTCTGTGATTGCCTCTCTTTCTTCTTTGGTTTTAGCTTCTCTGCGTTTCTGAGCAATTTTCAGAGTTTCTTCCATGATCCATTTTGTCCGTTTTTGCTTTTTCACCTTTTGTAGAGACTTCTCGCTTTCTTCCAACTCATCCTTCTCTGATGTCATTCCATAACTCTTCTGGAGCTCTGTCATTGGTATCTAAAGCAGCAAACTGATTTTGCAGGCGGTCTTTAAATTCCAGTGGTATATTTTCAAGGTCATATTTTGCCACATTCATGAGTGGCTTGCTCTTTTTTAACTTTAGCTTGAGTTTGCATACTAGTAGTTGGTGATCTGTACCACAGTCAGCTCCAGATTTTGTCTTTGTTGATGTTAAAGAGCTTTTCCATCATTGACTTCCACAGATGTAATCAATTTGATTTTTGAACAATTCATTGGGTGAAGTCCATGTGGATAGTTGTTGCTTGTGTTGCTGGAAGAAGGTGTTTCCAACCATTTTGCCTTCTTTTTTGTTGCCAACGTTTGTGTTCCAGTCACTCATGACTATCAGGATATCCTGTTTGCATGTTCTATCAATTTCAGCTTGTATTTCTTCATAGAACTCATCAATTTCATCCTCTTCTGCAGCTGTTGTTGCGGCATGTACTTGAATTATAGTTGTGTTGAAAGGCATTCCTCATAGACAAATAGAGATTAAGCATTCACTGACTGCATTGTATTTCATTGCAGTTCTTGCAAGTTGCTTCTTTATTATAAATGCAACACCATTTCTTCTTTGTCTTTCAGTAGCTAGTTGAGTGCCTTCCCACCTGGGGGATCTCATCTTCCAGCACTATAGTGCAATTTGTTTTGTTGTTACTATCCATTGGTTTTTCGTGGCAAGATACAGAAGTAGATTGTCAGGACTTTCCGCCATGCAGTTTAAGTTTAGTGTTTAGTGTAGTTGCCCTTGTCACAGAAATGTGATCCTCTGCCACCAACACAGTCCCATTCTGCTGCTGCCCAGATGGGTGGTTTTACTTGGTCTGAGACCTGTCCATCCTGGGAGACTCTGTCAGTAGTTAAATTACTGATAGCTTAGCCCTCAGCATCACTGATGCACATAAGCCCTCACAGCATGACAAGTTGCAAACCAAGTGAGGAAAAGACATATTAGGTTGTTCAAAATTCCCTTTATTGGCTATGGAAATTGATATTTTAATTGACTTAAATCTTAGATGGCTTTGAAAGTTTTATGGCTACAGATGTACAAGTTGCATTATCGGTACTGCTATTCAACATCTATCTCCAACCCCTCTGCTCATTAATAAGGTCACATAACATCAACCTCCACATATATGCTGACGATATTATGTTATATGGACCAATAACCACCATAAACCCCTCAAACACACAGCTTCTGCATTGCTTCTATGATGTTTCTAGATGGCTACAGGAATCAACCTAAAGAAGATGGAAGCGCTATTTGTCACCAAGGATCTTTATCTTTTATCTTTATCTTTATTCATCGCTTGATATACCGCCCAAGCATATGCATCAGAGTGGTGTACAGTATAAACAATAAAAACAATAAAAACAGGGAAAGGAAAAGAATGCCATTATTTAGACAGGACAGAAAGAGACAGAGAAAGATATTTGAGCAAGAGAGAGATAGACTTAGCAAAGGTAATGGTGGAGGTAGTTAACCTTAAGGATCTGGGATCTGGGAGGTCCAAAGCCTGCTGAAAGAGGTGGGGTTTGAGTGAGCATTTAAATCGTTGAAAAGACAGTTCGGTACAAAGGGCAGGTGGGAGGGAATTCCAGAGGGCAGGGGCCAGAAAGAAAAAGGCAGAGTGACGTGTTGATTCTAGGTGAGCTGAGGATTGAGCAGGGAGGTAAAGACGATAACCATGTGCTGAGTGAAGAAGACAGGGGAAGGGTTGTAGACAGATGGAATTGGCTAGTTATTGGGGGGAGCCAGAGTGCAGTGCTTTATGCTTTAAGAATTTTGTAATGGAAATGGAAATTGAGTAGGAGCCAGTGTAAACGAAAAAGGAGGGGAGTGATGTGGTCACGGGGGGAGGAATAGGTGAGTAGACGTGCAGCCGTATTCTGAACCAGTTGGAGACAATGGAGCTGGTATTGTGGGAGACCTGCCAAAACTGTATTGCAATAATCCAGCCTTGAAAGTACGAGAGAAATAACTAAGGAGGTGAGAGAGGAGGAAGGGAGAAAAGGGTGAACAGCTCGGATCTGATGTAGGAAAAAGAAAGACCGATGAATGAGTGAGGAAATGTGATGATGAAACAAGCAAGAGGAGTCAAGGGTGACCCCAAGGTAACAGAGGGAGGAGACCAAAGGAATAGGGGTGGAAAGAAAGAGAGGAGAATAGGTAGGTGGAGGTGTGTTGAAGTTCAGCTGATTTAGAAGGGTTAACATGGAGGAAGTTATTGCTGATCCATGAGGCGACATGGGTGAGATAAAGATTAAGGGCGGGAAGGTCTGGTGAAAGGGAACTGGTATGGTGAACAAGAAGAATGTCATCAGCATAAAAATAACCGGAGATCTCTGACTGCTGAACAATAAGTGCCAAAGGGGCAAGAAAGATGTTAAAAAGAAGAGGAGCAAGAACTGAACCCTGGGGAACTCCACATAGGAGAGGCAGAGAAGAGGAAGTGGTTGAGCTGGTTTTTACTGAAAAGGTGCGGTGAGGAGAGAAGAGTGAAACCAAGCAAGGACAGACCCGTGGATTCCAAGATCAGCCAGCCAAGTTAGAAGGGTGCGATGATCCACAATATCAAAAGCAGAGGGAAGATCTAAAGTCACTACAAGGGAAAGATCACCTTGGTTGTGGGCTTGGTGGACTTCACTCAGAAGGGAGGTGAGAATAGTTTCAGTGCTGTGACCTGTACTAAACCTGGACTGACGTGGGTGAAGAGAGAGGGTAGAGTCCAGATGTGCAGAGAGCTGAGCAAACACCAATTTTGCTAGGATTTTAGACAGGAAGGAAAGATTGGACATGGGATGCCAATTGGCTGGTGTGGAAGGATCAAGGGAAGGATTTTTGAGGAGTGGACGGATAAGGGCATGTTTCTAAGTGGAGGGGAAGACCCCAGAGGAGAGGCTATTATTAAAGATGTAAAGTATATAGGGAAGCAATGCAAGAGAGGGGTCTAACAGCCAGGAGGAAGGGAGAGGGTCAAGGGGACAGGTGGTTTTATGGGAGGTAGCAATGGCCTTAGTAAGTTCTGCTGCAGTGATGGGGCGAAACATACTCCAGGTATGTGGGAAAATGTTGTCGGGGGGGGGGGGGAAGAGGAAGATGTGGACAAAGCATGCTGAGGCAGAGAAGAAGGAGATGGGGGGGGAGGGGCAAGTCAGAAAAGTAGCGTGAAGGACCCAATTTTCCCGAAGAAGAAAGAAGCAAGGGAGTCGGAGTTGGATGCATTGGGGGAGATTCCTGAATAGTTGTTGTGATGAATTGGAGGCTGTGGAGATGCGATCAGAATAGTAGGAACATTTGGCCTCAGTGATCATTTCACGATATAATGCCTGGGCGGTATGGAAAGTGGTTAAGGAGCATGGAGTAGGGTGTTTACGCCATGCGCGCTCAGCATGGCGAAGGTGTGTCCGCTGAAGGTAGAGACTGAGGTGAAACCATGAATGATGGGACTGAGGGCGAGGCGAAGGAAGGGAATGAAGGGGGGCAAGTTGGTCCAAGGTGGTAGTGAGTGTGGAAGTCCAGAGATCTGTTTGTTCATCCACAGAAAGAGAGAAAAAGGAGGAAGGAAAAAGGGAGTCAGCGGAGGAGAATTTCTGAAGAGTCAGTAGAGTAATGTGACGTTTAAGCCTGGAAGGAGATGGATGAGAGTGAGATGTTGGCACATGAGGAGGTGGGAGGACAATGAAGAAGAAAAGACATGACTGGTCAGACCAGGGTAAAATGAGTGAGGAAATGCGAGCTGGGAAGACTGGAGAAGCCGCGGGAGTGAAGATTAGATCTAAGGTGTGACCGGCATAATGTGTGGGGCATGAAACGTGCTGAACAAAATAAAGGTTGTCTAGTAGGGATAACAGAGATCGGTCCTTTTGACGAGAAGGGGATTCAAAATGAATGTTAAAGTTGCCGAGAATGACGAGATGTGAGGATAGAAAAGAAGCTTCAGAAAGTGAACTTAAGAGGGTTTCCCAAAGTTCTGGACGCATGGATGGAGGAGCATAGACAAGGAGAAAGGAAGTGGAGGGTGGAGGGCCATAATGGATGAGGAGGGCCTCAGGGTAGGATGGGGGAGAGATGGCGGCAGCGAAGTGGAGAGTAGACAGATGGATGACTGCCACACCTCCACCGCTACAGTTGCAGCGGGGCTGGTGGAGGGCAGAATTGCCAGGTGGGAGGCAGCGGTGAAGGATTGCATCCTCGCCCTCCTGGAGCCATGTCTCCATGAGGAAGAGGGCATCTAAGGAATTCTGAGTGAGGAGGTCATGTATTAGGTGGGTTTTATTCCGAAGGGAATGGCAGTTTAAAGGGGCAAGTGAAAGGGAGAGCAGGGGAATGGCTAAAGGCGAAGTGGTATAAGAGCTGCGGTCAGGTTGCACAGAGCGGCAGTTTATAAGATGTTCTATATGGCGATGAGAAACACCAGGGAGAGAGGTATGAAATGTAGGGGGGGTGATCAGACCTGGATCAGACCTTCAGTCCACCTACCCACCTCACTCTAAGCACAACAGAAATACGAGTACAACCACAAATAAAGTACCTAGGAGTCATACTCGATCAAATACTCTCACTTAAGCAGCAAATAGCAAATACCACAAAGTTGATATACTTCAAAACCAGAACAATACAATGCCTCGGTCCCCTCCTAGACCAGCAAGACTTCTGATTGGTGCTCCAAGCCATGACACATCCCCTCCTCATTTACTGTAACATGAGCTACAAAGAACTTCCGCTTTCCACCCTTTACCCTTTTCGCCCAGCTCTGAACATAGCAGCCCAGACCATACAAGGAGCAAGGAAATATGACATCACCCCATTTCTCAAGCACCTTCACATCCTCCCGCTCTAAGCACGGATCAAGTATAAATCCCACTATTGACACACAAGGTGCTACACCAGCAACAGACATCCCATCTAAGCACCCAACTACAACAACCAAACTCTGGGAAATCCACCAGACAGGCAGCGAACAACACCCTAATCGTATCATCTGCAAGGGCACAGCACAACAATCAGGCATGCACCTGTGCATTCGACGTCTATGCCCCATCAACTAGGCATCAATGAAAATGAAATTGAATTTAGAAAATGTAAGTATCTTAGAAATCCTGTAATTAAGTTGATCTGTAATTAAGTTGCAAACTTGTTGATTTTATAACCTCCCCACACCCATTATCCTGTCCATTGAATCAATATGTTACATTTCGTTTGATGTAGTGATTATCATTAATGGAAAACGCTTTGATCCGGCAAAAAGCGGCATACAAACATAGTCAAATAAATAAATAAAATAATTCCTGGTATCATCTATATCTTTATGTGCTTGTTCCCTTTGTTTTTATCTTTTAGAGGTATGTTTACCAAAGTGTGGTAAGCGTTTGCATGTATCGCGCTTTAACAGCTTCACCTAAGGTGCAGTAAGTGCAAAGCCTTTGAGTGGGGAGGTTGTGCTCAGGTGAGATGTGTCTGGGGGATGCTGCAGATCCTGTATACTTTTAATGAGAAAGGGGATCGGATTGTGGGTTCATGGGAAGGATAGAGGGTCCTTTTAATGGCATGGGGGATCAGATGGGGAAAGAGGGCACACTGCAAAGTGTGGTATGTTTAGAATCGGAAGAGTGGGCAGGGCCAGCTGTCAGCAGTTGTTGCTGCTGCTATCGCTTGGCCATTTTGGGAAGAGGATTAAGGCAGCTGCCACACTGCTAAACTGCAAGAGGCAGGATTGTACTTAATAACATTAAGTTTGGTCTTACTAGTGGATACTGTGACAGCCCCCCTGCCATCCCATCCCATGGATTAGCTCTTACCGGCCACCACATCCACTCCCTACCCTGAAATCACCCTGATCCTACCCTATCATGCTTGAAGTAGTTAGCACAGGATTTTTACTGTGCTGGCGGTCTTTTAGCATGCAGTAGCAGTTTCTGTGATCCAGGGCTACAGTGACCTTACATAGTACGTGCTAAAATGCACATTAGCTGTTAGTGCATCTTAGTAAACATGTCCCTTGGTGTTGTAATAGTCACAATATCCCTTCTCCTTGTGAGCTGAGATGTTTAGAGGCAATCAGATCTCATGCATGCTTTTATTGTCAGATATGTGAATCAAACCATTACCTTAGAATCTGAGACTATGTCAAAACCTTTTGAGAAAGTACAAAATGACTATAAACTGTTGATAATGTTTCAGTGTTCCATCACTTCTCATGTAATAAGATTAACTAGAACTTGTTAACTGGAGAAGTTTGGAAGTAGATTACAAGAATGTGCAGAAATGTGAAGAGATATAATGATCAGTGTGCTAGTATGCGCACTAACACATGAAGGCAGATTTTGGATAGAATGCAGAAAGGGGAATTTTATACATCCAGATAAGGACATAGACAATTCCTCAATTTATTTTAGAAAAGGCTCTGCCAAATCTAGAGTATCTTGGAAAAAAAATAAGGATGTGCACATTGATGTCTCCCCACATCCAGCAGGAGCAGCAATTGTGAAAAGCTGCACGTAGGGAGAAATAAGTCTTGCTGTAGCCTGTATGTGTGTGTGAGCAGATTTATAAAGTCATTGCTCCCATTCATGCATGTCCTCAGCCAGCAACATAAATATCCTCACCCCTGATCACCCCCTGACCGTGATCCCCCTGATTGCACAGGTAATAATATACACCACATAGCCTGTGACACAAGAAGTCCGATGAAATGCATAGTATATTTTATGTAATACTGGATCTTCCCAGGAGGGACCCCAAACAGTGGTAGAGCACCATTGATAGTGGCCACAGATAGAATGTTCATTGTCATCTAAAGATCTTTCCAGTGGAAACTTCAACCATTCTGCAATATTACATACACGCCAATAAGCAATTCGCGGAAATACTTCCAGTTCCTTATGTATAGATAACACTCCCCAATGAGCATGTATCAACTTAGAAACTTGATTAATGTCACGCCTATAAGATAGAATACAAGTCAAATTTGAATCTTCCGCTCGTTGTTTAAATAACAGCAAATGTTCCCGGCAAACATCTTTAGCTCTACGAAATGCTTGCCTAATAGAATCTTCAGGATATCCCCTTAAAGCTAAACTTTGACATAAACGTTTAGGGCCTGATATTCTTCCTGGTAGAGTGGAGAAGTATCTTAGTGGTTAGAGCAATTGCCTCATACCCAGAAGATCAAGGATTCAAATTCCCATCAGCACGCCTTGTGACCTTGGGCAAGTTGCTTTACTCTCCATTGCCTCAAAAGAAAAAGCCTGGCAATCTACTTCTGGCAATACTTTGCCAAGAAAACCCAGAGGCAGCCAGGTTGTCAGGAGCCAGCACTGACTTGAAGGCACTAAAAAAAAAAAAACACCTTCTGTGCAGTGACAGCACCTGCAACCCTTAAATCCAGTTATTCAATGCCAGGGTCATATGTGGCCCCTGCATTGAATATCAAGGTATCACTGCAGAACCCAGAAGTTGCTGAAGTTACCAGGCAGCAGCAACAATATTGCACCAGTGCCATAAAGATAGGTACTAAACAAGCAGCATGCAATATTGCTGCTGCCTGGTTATCTCACTGCTCTACCCCTGACATGTCTTGATGCTAACTGCATAGCATTGGGGTTGCATAGGGGACATAGATGGGGATATCTAATGGCACTACCTGTGTATGTGCCATCAAATATCCCCATCTAAGGCATTTACATGGTTTATTAGGCTGCAAACCGTGTAAATGCCCTTCAAATATCAGTTCCTTAGTTTTTTGCAAAAATTGGTCATCTGTAGAACAAATTATTTTTATCCATACTAATTGCACCCCAGGTAAATTCATTTTAAGTCCAACTGGATGATAGCTCTGATAGCATAATTGATTATTATAATCAACCTACTATTTATATACTGTAGTGTAGTCTGCAATTTACCATCTTCCTTGTAAACCAATATGTCTAAGAACTCAATACTAGATGCAGAAAATTTCATTGTAAATTTTAAATGTTCATCTGCCACATTCAGATCTTCCAAAAAAGAATTTAAAGAAGAAATGGAACCTGGCCACAAACAAAAGATGTCAAGAAATCTGCACCAGAGGACTATATTAGAAAAAGCTGACGAGGAGTATACATACTTCTCTAAGTCAGCCATGGCCAGCATTGCCAGAGATGGAGCAGCTGATGAGCCCATAGCTATGCCATGGTGTTGAAGATAGTATTCACCATCATAATAAATATAATTCTGAGTGAGTATTAAGGTCAATAACTGAAGTAAAAAATCCGCTGAAATACGATGATCTTGAGTCACATTTAAATGATGATTAGCTACTGCTAATGCTTGCTGTTGAGGTATAACTATGTAAAGCGAAATGACATCCATTGTCACAAGAATCACAGAATCAATTGATATCATCATCACATTGAATAAGTGCAAAAAAATGTGAATTATCTTGAATGAAAGAAGGCACTTTCATAGCCAACGGTTTAAGAAAGACATCCACAAATTTCACTAAAGGTTCTAATATTGTACCTCTAAGGGATACTATCAAACATCCAGGAGGAGCTGTTACATTTTTATGTATCTTTGGTAACATATTTAGGTATGGTGATCTAGGGAATTTCTCCATAAGAAATTCACATTCCTTTTCCAAAAACATCCCTTGAGTTTTTGTAGTCAGTACCACTTCCTTTATAATCTAGTCAAATCATTCAAAGGGCTCCGATCCACTTAGAGTAATATATTATATCCACAATCTGATGGAGCACTTCAGCATGATACTGTTGTTGAGACTGTAAAATAATACTACCTCCTTTATCTGCTCATTAGATATTCACATCGGAGAACTCAGGAAGCTCCTTCAATGCACACCTTTCAATCTCTGTAAAATTCCTATAATGGATTTGCTCCGCACCGATTGGCAGGAGGCCTTGGAGGATAGGCTGAACCGGAGGGGCGCTGGTCGCAGCTTTGCCGGGGGGGGGGGGGCGGCTCAGGCCGGTGCTGGCCTGAGCCGGTGGCGGGATCCCGGAGGTTTCCGGGGTCCGGAGCCGGAGCCAAGCAGTAGGGAGGGGGTGGGGTACCCCCGCCCGGGCGGTCCCTCAGGCTTTTGCTAATAATATGGCGAAGCCGGATGAGGGAGGCTAGGCAATTTGCCGGGGCCTGGACAAGGCGGAAGCGGCCTCACTTTGCTACTCATGGCTGGTGAGGGGTCGCTCTGCTGGGGGGGGGAATACAATTTAAGGTTGGATTGTTGATGTTATGGTTTATGGCAATAAAGCTGCGACCAGTTGAATTCCCATATATGTGTGGTCTACCTTTGTTATTAGTGGGTGTGGGGGCGGGGGGTGTTGTGGTGTGGCAGGGGCCGGTCCGCCTTACCCGGTTATGGCGAGGCCGCGTGGCCCCCCCCCGGGGCGTGCGAGCGGCCGGCGTTAACCGGGGGGGCGGCTAGCCGCGCGCCCACCGTGGCGCGGCTATGCGATTCGCGGGGAGGGCCTGCGGTGCATGAAGGGCTCCCATTGGCTTCCGCGGCACATGGCAGGGCGCGGGAGCCAATGGGAGGAGTCGAAGATTTCCGGGGGGAGTAAGGGGAGTGTTGCGGTGTCCTCCGGCCTTTCCCTCGAGGTGGCTGGAGGTACCGGACGTCCCGCCCTCCCGCCCTTTGTTGGGGCTCGGGGGTGGGGGGCTTTGAAGGGGTGTTGCAGCTGGGGGGGGGTGGGGCGGGATCCCAGAGGTTTCCGGGGTCCGGAGCCGGAGCCAAGCAGTAAGGCGGGGGTGGGGTACCCCCACCCGGGTGGTCCCTCAGGCTTTTGCTAATAATATGGCAAAGCCGGATGAGGGAGGCTGGGCAATTTGCCGGGGCTTGGACAAGGCGGAAGCGGAAGCGGCCTCACTTTGCTACTCATGGCTGGTGAGGGGTCGCTCTGCTGGGGGGGGGGGGAAATACAATTTAAGGTTGGATTGTTGATGTTATGGTTTATGGCAATAAAGCTGCGACCAGTTGAATTCCCATATATGTGTGGTCTACCTTTGTTATTAATGGGTGTGGGGGCGGGGGGTGTTGCGGTGTGGCGGGGCCGGTCCGCCTTACCCGGTTATAAGATGAGGACATTGTTGTCTCATAATGTTCTAAATCTTTCAAATGTAATGCTTGAAATGTAGAAAAAGCTGGGTCCATAAAGCCGGTGTGGGGGGGGGGGACGACACCATTTTGACTTACAAGACAAAATAGCCCTATCTCCAACAGCAGGATGATCCTTAAAGAATATACACAACTGCAACTTCTGAATAAGCTGAAATATAGCCACCCAACATTTAAATGTGTCATATGACACAGTAGGAATGAATGATAGACCTTTACCCAGCACCAAGCACACTTTATCCAGTCCATTGGGGAGTGTTATCTATACATAAGAAGATTTCTGCGGATTGCTTATCGTTGTGTGATAATATTGCAGAATGGTTGAAGCTTCCACTGGAAAGATCTTTAGATGACAATGAACATTCTATCTGTGGCCGCTGTCAATGGTGCTCTACTGTTATTTGCGGTCCTTGCAGGGAAGATCCAATATACATAAATATACTATGTACGTCATCGGACTTCTTGTGTCACAAGCTATGTGGTGTATATTATTATCTGTATGTGCCACAAAGTGTATGTGGGTTGAACAAAGCATTCAATCAAAACTCGCTTGACAGAACATCATACTAGATTAAATACAAAAATGATGATGACCCTTTTGGTGGTTCATTTTACTGCTCAGGCTCATGATAATGCTTCATTTAGATGGCGAGTAATTGATAGTGTCCCTGAGAGATGGTGAGGAGGTAATCAAGAAGCCTTGTTAAATTTGAAAGAACAGCAATGGATCTTTTGTCTGCATTCCGTTGTGCCAACTGGACTAAATCAGGAGATTGAATGGTCTATTTTATTTTGAGATGTCTGTCACTGATAATGTATTAGCTGATTGGTTGATCTCAGGTATTTAAAATATATGCCACTTCCTGTTCTTTCAGGCGTCTTTTTTGAAAAGATTGTTGATAGATGATGTAAGATTTTTTGAATGCTACATGCATCAGTGTTTTTGAAATATTCCTCTGAAGCAAGGCTCATTTTTTAGAGTCTGAAACATGATCATGCTGGGAGCAGATAAGTAGTATTTTTTACTATGTTAAGAAAGAAAACAAATTAATAAGGATTTATTGATAAATGTAATCTAACTAATGATAATGAATTTTGTTGCACAGGGACTGGAGGTTGATGATGGTGCTTTAGACTAATGCTTTAAAGTGTATTTACTCTTCATATACTCTGAGGGTCTCTTAAAATTTAGATGAAATTGAATTTAAATGACTGGCTAGCATAGGGAACCTTATTAATTGGATGGTTATTTACATGTGTATGACAATTTACACATGTAAATGCTGCTATTTATTTGCAGAGGTGCTTCTAAAATAACCCACCTTCATCTGGAAACCCTAGTGAACAAACAGAAAAAAACTAGGGAATTAGGCTATCAAGGCAAGATAGAAGAATGCTACAAGGATCAGCATTAATTTGGTCCACATATAATCAAACTGTTTGGAATAAGTTAGCACTCACATTAGATGCCTTGTAAGTAATTAGCTTTATGCACTGTAGGAGCAAATATACCAATGAAATAAAAACACCTTGTTTAATCTTTCCATTATACTGTATTGCAAGTAGACAGAAATAGAAATACTCATTTGTAATTGCATAGAACTGGGATTGTGTTGTGACAGTTAGTTTACGTTCTATAAATTATATATTGCATGTAAAAGAATGCTACAGGTTGAAGACAACAACTGCTGTGAATGGAGAGAAACCTGCAGTGCTACGGAATGTGCTGATTCCAACTAGGAACAAGTATCAGCTATTCTGGCAAGACTGCTGTTATATGCAGTCAAAGCCTGAATGGAGAGTCAATGAAGCTCTATTCAAAATGCATATAACGTAACCTAAGATGGACAGAGATGCTGCTGAAAAACATAAAGATAGGCCCAGTGTCACAAATCAGGTATGAGTACAAGAATAATTGACAGAGCCTTACTCCCTGCACACAGTCTTCCTGAGACCCAGCAAGCACAAACAATTTCATATCTGAAAAACTTAACGGCAACGGATCAGGCCAGTTTGCATGTATGGTGCAATTGTGCAGTAATGTCTTCTCTTTGATACCGTTAGTGGAACGCTATCTTTTACAGTAACTAGGGGCCTGATTTTGATCTGGGCGGTGCTATGTGCTGCGTCAATGCATAGCCCACCCCTCCTTCCCGCCTAACCTGGATTTTCCATGCCGGGGTCATATGAGGCCCCGGTATTGAAATTCTGGGCATCGCCGCACAGCTAGGAGGCCGCAGGAGATACCCATTTAGCACCGATTTTCGATGCTACACGGTAAGCCCAGAAGCCTTATTTTTAAGATGCAGAGAGCTAACCGTGTAGCATCGAAAATCGGTGCTAATCGGATAGCGCCATGGTCCGCCTCTGCACCCCCCTAGAATGCCTCCGACTCACCCCGATGCTAGCAGCATAGCATCGGGGTACGTAAGGGACAAACCAGGGAATTTTTGAAGGCACTACCCATGCCTTTGAAAATTCCCCATTAAGGCATTTACATGGGTAAAATCAGGCCCTAGGTTGACAATCATGGCAAAACACATTCTGAAGGACTACAAAAGGGAACTGCTACTTCTGGAGAGAGATCTGCAATCATAAGTGAGGGAGGAGTGGTCTAGAGGTTAGGACAAGGTACTTCAGGCCAGAGGGCCGGGGGTTCAAGTCCCACCTGGGGACAGCAATCTCAGGCCGGAGGGACTGGGATCTCTAGTCCTGTAGGCACTCCTTGTGGTCTTGGGCAAGCCACTTAACCCTCCATTGCCCATGTTCCCTGTAAGTATTAGTGTATGTGTCTCATATCCCCTCGTGTTAAATGTATCCCCCAATTGACCACTTTGACCTGGTGAAAAGCAGGATATAAATACAGCTAAATAAAGTATTTACTTCTGGGAATTTGTCTAAATCTTGGGGAAAAAGGAATTCTTTAGATTAAAGCTGATTAATCTGTGAACACAGTGTATTTGTTAAATCAGTCAAGTCCTAGTAGCAGCAAAGAGCTTTCAGTTTTACATTTAAAACACAACAGGGAGCTTTCTGGTTAAATTTAGACCCCAAGACTGCCTCTATCCAAGCAAGATCTGTGGGACTCCCCCTGGAAATTGGTCACAGATCACCTTAGAAGCACAGGATAGGGTACTGTATAGCAGCCAGCTTTTAATAAGCCCTTTTCCCTCCCTCCCTCCCTCCCCGACACCCATCCAACCCTGGGATAATTGTAGCTTTATAGGTGCATAAACTTCTCAAAGGAAAGGATGTGCCATATTCACTCTCAGGTGCAGCTGTTTGTCCTCATCAGACATATGTTAAGGACCTGAGATAAATTAAGCTTCAGGTAAAAAAGTACATTAAACGTATTAGGTGTAGTTTGTGATAAGGAAGCTTATCATAGCTCAGGTAGGAGCTATAGAAAAGATGATGTGACTCTGAACAAGCAGCCTGTCAGTTCTGGTAGAAGCAAGAAAACAGAGTTTTCACATAAAAGACTACCAGTCCCAGAATGCACCAGGTTTCCAGCAGCCATGAGAGGGGCTGAAGTGAGAAAATGTGTGTGCAATCAAGAGAGCTATGAGGTAATCCCTAAGCACTCATCTCAAAGGGCAGGACCTGATTCAACACAGCTGCGCTGTGTTAGGGAGGAGCACACATTAGAACAGAATAAGAATAGAGCTTATTCTTCAGATAACAGCTTCAGGAAGAGCTTCAGGGAGAGCTTCAGCAACGGCTACAAGCTCCAGCCCAGCTACAGGTTTAAGCATCACCTGGAGAAACAGAAGCCAAGCCAAGCGGATAGAGAAAGAAGGAAACTCTCTGGAAGGAAGAGAAGGAAGGCCATTGGAAGGTCTGGGAGAATCCAAGGCAGTACCCATACTGGGAGGTATTCCAAGTGCCAGCAGAGTCCATTGGACTGGAGTCAGCCAGAGGAATGGAAGGGCAGAGATAGGAATCACCAGTGGCTACCTAGAAGAGAGAAGACTGCACGTGGAAAGGACTTTCAGACCTATGCCAAAAGGTATGTGAGGGAAGATCCAGTGTCCAGGGATCAAGATTGGAAGGCTGGACATCAGAACTGGATTACATACTGGCCAGGATATACAGAGAGGAATTATGATAGCAGGAGAGGCTCAGATATGAACACTGATCCAGACTCTATCTATAATAGTGAATGGCAGCAAGGGAATAAGCATTCTCATGATAGTGCCTTATGGAAAGACTCGCCTGTGCCAATGTATGATAGTGACCCTATGCTGATTGATGAAGGGGGAGATACAGCAGATGAAACTATTCATTACATGGACTGTTCTCTATCTAAATGCTATTGCTAGCTTTCTGTGAGCAAACACCTCAGCCATCACAAAGAAACCTAACTTTGTTCTTTATTTCCACTGCAAACAGCTCTTAAAGCAGGATTTGGGTTCACACAGTAGCAGCCAGCCAGCTAAAGGGTTTCAGTTGGTCAATTGATAGTAATTAAAGCTGCACCTGATTGTGTGTGTGAGCAAGGGAGAATCACTGCTAGGATCTGTGTGGAAAATAAGCAGAAGTTAACCTAACAAGCAAAGTTCATTTATTTCTTTGTGCCTTTTTATTTGGTAATTATTTGCTAAGAAAACATTAGCTAAATTGCCTGACAAGCTGAAGGTTGTTTTCTGATTTGCTTTGTGACTTTATGTTATCCATTTAAACACTGCAAGCAAGTAACCTCATTTATATTGCTAACAAGCATACTTGTGCTGGGTGAATTAAACCCCATCAATAAAAGAAGTATTTTATTGGCCTTACCACTGGTATCACAACTCAATTATTGTCTTCAGCTGTGTTTGGGAGTGAATGAACTACAATACCCACAATACCTTGCAAGAATCATATGAATATATGCATCGTCAAGATTGTGTAAGTTCTCACCCTAGGCAGCCGTCTGACAAATGGCGTAGTTTTTTCGGATTGCTTTTGCACCAAGAGGATTTATTTGCTGTGGATTACAAATAAAATTCAAGTTTGAAGCTGAAAGAAGATTTTTTTCCCTCATCTGCACTTTGGAGGAGAAGTGGTTGTTCCAGGAAGCTGTCCCAGATGAAAAGACCCTGTGCAAAGCTGGATTCATCACTGAGACAAGGTAATATGTACCTGGGCATGTCTAGTGGTGGATGTGTGTAAGCACAGGGGGTAATTGAAAAAAAAAAAAAGTTGAAAAAAAAACACACCTGGTTGGAAGGTGCTGCACTTTGGTTTTTTTTTTCTTTATTTCTTGCAGGGGTCAAGATGGATCCGAGGGAGATGGCTCAGTGGATGGCAGCCCAATTTAGCAAGCAGCAGGAGCTATCACAGCAGGCCCAGGACACTGCTATGAAGGCCTTAATGGAACAGCAGAAACCAGTGCTTGATCTGGTGCAAGCTCTAGTTCAGCTGCAGAGCCAAAGTGGAACAGATGCAAGACCAGCAGTTAGTACTGGTACACCACATGTGGACAGTGTGGGACTCAATCAAGGGATTGGGGCATTTAATTTTGGGAAATTAACTCCAGATGATAATGTTGATGATTTTCTAGAGTCTTTTGAAAGAGTGGCACAGGCTTTAGCATGGCCAGAGACCCAGTGGGCAGTAAGGCTGGCAGCCTCATTAACTGGTGAGGCACTTGCAGCTTACAGAGCAATGCCAGCAGCCCAGGCTTTGAATTATAAGGATGTAAAGGCAGCTATTAGAGATCGCCTAGGGTTGTCTATTTCAGAGTATAGGCGAATGTTTAGAGCTGTTACATTGAAAGTGGGTGAGACACCCAGGGCTCTGAGTCAGAGAATCAGAAGTTTAGCTGTAAAATGGTTGGAGCCTGAGCAAAAGACAGTAGAAATGTTATTAGATATTATAATGCTCGAACAATTTATGCTTGGGGTACCTAAAGATTTGAATGTTTTTCTTATACAGCAAAATTGCCAAAATCTTGGAGAGGCAACCATGCTAGCAGAGAGATTCTTGGAAGCCACGCAGGCTTGCCATAGAATGGGTGGCCCTCTAAAGATGGATGCTGAGGCTAAATGTGCTGTATCAGAAAAGAGAATAATTAAGAATGTTTCTGAAAATGAATGTACTGTATCAAACCAGATGACACAGTGGAATAGAAAGAAATGTTTCAAGTGTGGAAAATTGGGACATTTAGAGAAGAGATGCCAGACACACACTAGTTTAATGGGTCTGGATTTAAAACAGCCCAAGGAAGGATTTCTTTTGATGGTTGATGTGCAGGGAATTACCACAAATGCATTATTAGACTCTGGGGCAGACCAGAGTATGATGTCAAAAAGGCTTTGGAAGAGGATAGAGGCCAAAGAAAGATTTGTGCCTAGAACCCCTGAAAGTCAAGTTCACATCAGATGCATTCATGGTGCTGCATCATCATATCCCACCTATAGGCTAAAGGTTAAGTGCCTAGGGAAACAAGAGGAAGTCCTATTAGCAGTGGTGCCTAGGCTACCCTTTGATTTGGTTCTAGGAAGAGACTGGCCAAGATTTAAGCAGGGTCTAGTGGAAGGACTATGAAAGAAGGAGGGAGAAGGTTTAATGGTAGTAGCTCCCGGGCCTTTATTTGGAAGTCCTCAGACCCCAGCTAAAAATATGGTTAAGCGTCCAGAAGACCAAGCTACCCCAAAGCAGATATTCGTCCTAAAGTACCACAAGGTCTCAGAGAAGGCCCAAGCTCCTAAGCGGGCAACCCCTCAGTCTGCTGGGTTTGACCTGTGCAGCATAGAAAATGTGACTGTGCCTAGCCAAGGGAGAGCCCTGGTTGACACCGGTCTCCAAGTGGAAATACCTATTGGATGTTATGGGAGAGTAGCCCCAAGGTCCGGATTAGCCCTTATATATTTCATCGATGTGGGTGCGGGAGTAATTGATCCCGATTACAGGGGCAATATTAAAGTTCTGTTGTTTAACTTTGGACAGAATGAGTATCATGTGAAGACAGGAGACAAAATTGCCCAATTGATCTGTAAGAGGCTGGGTTTTCCACCTGTGGAGGAGGTCACATCCCTAGAGAATTCTGAACGTGGAGCCAAAGGCTTTGGTTCTACTGATGTCAAAGGGGTTAAAAGCTTAGCTGCCACCTGTGCCCGAGAGAGGGAGGTGAGTGAAGAGGAAGATTTGGGACCCCAGGTATCTGATTGTAAAGAAAAATCATAGCCCCAAATAGGTGAGGACCTGACAATGGTACAACAGGAAGAAATCAGGAAGTTGCTTAAGGAATTCCCAGATGTGTTGACACCCATACCTGGGGAGACCCATTTGGTGGCCCATGAAATAATAACTCTACCTGGGAAATTGGTTCGTCAAAGGCCATACCGCTTGCCTGAAGCCAAAAGACAGGAGGTAGTGGCACAAGTCCAGGAGATGTTGGACATGGGGGTAATAGAGGAGTCAAAGAGTCCCTGGAATAGCCCCATAGTCCTGGTGCCGAAGCCTGATGGATCCTTAAGATTTTGTATTGACTTCCGGCAGGTAAACGCCATATCAGTTTTTGATGCATATCCAATGCCAAGAATTGAGGAGCTGGTAGACCAGCTGGGACAGGCTCAATACTTAACCACCCTTGATATGACAAAAGGATATTGGCAAATCCCTCTCACCAGGGAGTCAAAGCCGAAGACTGCGTTCAGCACCCCCGTTGGCCTTTTCCAGTTCAAGAGGATGCCTTTCGGACTGCATGGAGCAGCGGCTACCTGCCAAAGGTTAGTGGATCAGGTACTTCGACCCCACCAAAGTTATGCTTTTGCATACATGGATGATGTCATAATCCATAGTAACACCTGGGCGGAGCATTTGAAGAGGATCAGGGCAGTCTTGTGCTCTATGAAGCAAGCGGGAATCACTTTAAACCCGAAGAAGTGTGCCTTTGCGAATAGGGAGGTAAAATACCTAGGCCACCTAGTGGGAAGAGGAAAAATTAAACCTCTATTAAGCAAAAGAGATAGCATCAGGAATTTTCCTCCTCCAATAACAAAGAAACAACTAAGAAGTTTCTTAGGACTTATTGGATACTACCGCCGGTTTATACCGCAATTCGCAGAGAAAAGTGCCATTTTCACGGATATGCTGCGAAAGAATTGTCCAAACCAGATAAAGTGGACACCAGAAGCTGAAAAAGCGTTTTCAGTATTAAAAGAAAAATTGTGTACAGGACCGGTACTGAAAGGAGTAGACTTCAAGAAACCCTTTCTGGTTCAAACCGATGCATTGGATGTAGGGCTAGGAGCGGTCCTATCCCAGTGCCATGATGGGGAGGAGCATCCTGTGATGTACCTGAGCAGGAAGTTGTCACCGGCTGAACAAAAGTATTCCACGATAGAAAAAGAGTGTTTGGCTATCAAGTGGTCAGTGGAGGCGTTAAGGTTTTACCTTACAGGGAGAAAGTTCCAGTTGGTCACGGACCATGCCCCACTTAAGTGGTTGCAGCAAATGAAGAACCACAATGCCAGGTTGACACGCTGGTACATGGCCTTACAGGCGTTTGATTTCCAAGTTGAACATCGTGCCGGGAAGTTACACAAGAATGCAGATGCACTTTCCCGTATTACAGACTGTAGAGAAGAAGTTTCACCAGTAAAACCAGTCCGTAATAACTTAAGCAGGGGGGTATGTGATAAGGAAGCTTATCATAGCTCAGGTAGGAGCTATAGAAAAGATGATGTGACTCTGAACAAGCAGCCTGTCAGTTCTGGTAGAAGCAAGAAAACAGAGTTTTCATATAAAAGACTACCAGTCCCAGAATGCACCAGGTTTCCAGCAGCCATGAGAGGGGCTGAAGTGAGAAAATGTGTGTGCAATCAAGAGAGCTTTGAGGTAATCCCTAAGCACTCATCTCAAAGGGCAGGACCTGATTCAACACAGCTGCGCTGTGTTAGGGAGGAGCACACATTAGAACAGAATAAGAATAGAGCTTATTCTTCAGATAACAGCTTCAGGAAGAGCTTCAGGGAGAGCTTCAGCAACGGCTACAAGCTCCAGCCCAGCTACAGGTTTAAACATCACCTGGAGAAACAGAAGCCAAGCCAAGCGGATAGAGAAAGAAGGAAACTCTCTGGAAGGAAGAGAAGGAAGGCCATTGGAAGGTCTGGGAGAATCCAAGGCAGTACCCATACTGGGAGGTATTCCAAGTGCCAGCAGAGTCCATTGGACTGGAGTCAGCCAGAGGAATGGAAGGGCAGAGATAGGAATCACCAGTGGCTACCTAGAAGAGAGAAGACTGCACGTGGAAAGGACTTTCAGACCTATGCCAAAAGGTATGTGAGGGAAGATCCAGTGTCCAGGGATCAAGATTGGAAGGCTGGACATCAGAACTGGATTACATACTGGCCAGGATATACAGAGAGGAATTATGATAGCAGGAGAGGCTCAGATATGAACACTGATCCAGACTCTATCTATAATAGTGAATGGCAGCAAGGGAATAAGCATTCTCATGATAGTGCCTTATGGAAAGACTCGCCTGTGCCAATGTATGATAGTGACCCTATGCTGATTGATGAAGGGGGAGATACAGCAGATGAAACTATTCATTACATGGACTGTTCTCTATCTAAATGCTATTGCTAGCTTTCTGTGAGCAAACACCTCAGCCATCACAAAGAAACCTAACTTTGTTCTTTATTTCCACTGCAAACAGCTCTTAAAGCAGGATTTGGGTTCACACAGTAGCAGCCAGCCAGCTAAAGGGTTTCAGTTGGTCAATTGAAAGTAATTAAAGCTGCACCTGATTGTGTGTGTGAGCAAGGGAGAATCACTGCTAGGATCTGTGTGGAAAATAAGCAGAAGTTAACCTAACAAGCAAAGTTCATTTATTTCTTTGTGCCTTTTTATTTGGTAATTATTTGCTAAGAAAACATTAGCTAAATTGCCTGACAAGCTGAAGGTTGTTTTCTGATTTGCTTTGTGACTTTATGTTATCCATTTAAACACTGCAAGCAAGTAACCTCATTTATATTGCTAACAAGCATACTTGTGCTGGGTGAATTAAACCCCATCAATAAAAGAAGTATTTTATTGGCCTTACCACTGGTATCACAACTCAATTATTGTCTTCAGCTGTGTTTGGGAGTGAATGAACTACAATACCCACAATACCTTGCAAGAATCATATGAATATATGCATCGTCAAGATTGTGTAAGTTCTCACCCTAGGCAGCCGTCTGACAAGTTTTATTAGTATAAGTATCCCCACCAACCCTTAGTAGGTAAAAAAAACCTTAAATACTTAAACACAACCTTAAAACTAAGATGCAGACAGCAGTCTAGCAACAAGATGGGGGTTTTCCAGTCTTTTGCATTGAGTGTCACATTATGATTTTCTCCCAGTTGGTGAGGGGTCTTACTTCAGGGAATGAGGGTAGAGTAGCATGACTAGGAGGACATAAGGATGAGAGAGAGGTACAAAACAAGATCTACAGGACTATAGTACTGAAATCCCACTTCCAGTCTGGCAGCATTCCTCTTGCCATGGAGAAGAGAGATCATGTGACAGGAGAACATCACCCTGGTTGTGGCAGGAAGTGATCCTATAGCTAGGGCCTGTCCTTCAGGTGATATAAAACCCTCTCACACCGAGGAAGTTTCTCCAGGGCCATGTGCCCATGAGGGAAGGGTTAGGACAGCTGTTATAGTTGGTGATTCGATCATTAGGCATATAGATAGCTAGATGACTGGTGGACGTGAGGATCGCCTGGTAACATGCTTGCCTGCTGCAAGGGTAGCGGACCCCACATGCAACCTAGAGAAGGTTTTAGTGCTGGGGAGGAGTCTGCTGTCTTTGTACATGTTGGTACCAGTGGCATAGAATAGTGTGGTAGAGAGGTTCTGGAGGCCAAATTTAGGTTTTTAGGTAGGACGTTGAAATCCGGAACTTCCAGAGTAGCATTCTCTAAAATGCTTCCCATTCCACGTGTAGGATCCAAAAGGCAAGCAGAGTTCCGGAGTCTCAAAGCATGGATGAGACGATGGTGCAAGGATGACGGTTTTGAATTTGTTAGGAACTGGGGAATATTCTGGGGAAATGTGGGACTCTTCCAAAGGGATGGGCTTCACCTTAATCGGGATGAAACCAGGCTGCTGGCATTAACCTTTAAAAAGGAGATAGAGCAGCTTTTAATCTAGATAATTGGGGATTGGGGAGAGCCGACAGTCGCCCAAGAGCACATGGTTCAGAACAATGTCTCCTTGAAGGTTATTACCAAAAGAATGAAGTTAGTGCATATCAGCAGAGAAGTTTCAACAAAGACAAAAGTAGCCCAAATGCCCTTGAGTACGGAGCAGACATAGCTTAAAGATTCCAAATTACCCCTGCCTACCAATAGCCAGAGTAATAAGTATAAAATAGTCTCTAAAATGCTTGTATGCAAATGCTAGAAGTCTAAAAAATAAGATGGGAGAGTTAGACTTTATAGCACTAAATGAGAGGTTAGATATGATTGGTATCTCAGAGACATGGTGGAAGGAGGACAATCAGTGGGACACTATGATACCAAGATACAAACTATATCATAATGATAGAGCAAATCAAATTGGTGGAGGGGATGAGCTCTATATTAGAGAGGGCATTGAGTCACAAAGGATTAAAGCTTTGCAAGAAAAGAAATTCACTGTAGAATCTCTATGGATTGAAATTCCATGTAAAAAGGGGGAAGGGGAAGGCAATGGCAGTGGGGATGTAATATCGAGCGCCTGGCCAGAATGAACAAATGGATGATGAAATGCTCAAAGAAATCATGGAAGCTAACCAAAGTTACAGCACAATAATAATAATGGGTGATTTCAATTACTCTGGTATTGACTGGGTCAATGTCATGGCAGGACATGCTAGGGAGATAAATTTTCTAGGTGAAATAAATGACTGCTTCTTGGAGCAGCTGTTTCATGAACCAACCAGAGGAGAATCAATTTTGGACCTAGTTCTTAGTGGAACACAAGATTTGGTGCAAGAGACAAGGATGTTGGTCTACTTGGCAATAGTGATCATAGCATAATCACATTTGATTTAATTAATGGAGGAGGGATGTTAAGGAAATCCACAGTACTACTTTTTAACTTTTGAAAGAGAGACTATGATAAAATGAGGAAAATAGTTAAGAAAAACTAAAAGCAGTAGCAAAGGTTAAAGACTTACATCAAGCTTGGGTATTGTTTAAAAATACTATCTTGGAAGCCCAGACTAGCTGTATTTCACACTTTAAGAAAAGTGGAAGGAAGTCCAAAAAACTGCCAGCATGGTTAAAAGGTGAGGTCAAAGAGGCTGTTTGTGCCAAAAAAGCATCTTTCAGGAAATGGAAAAAAGAGCCAAATGATGAAAACTGGAAACAGCACAAGCATTGGCAAATTAGATGCAAGGCATTTCTAAAGCAGGCAAAGAAAGAATTTGATAAGAAGCTTGCTGTGGAAGCAAAAACATGTAAAAAAGACTTTTTCAAGTACATTCATAGCAAAAAACCTCTGAGAGAGTCAGTTGGACCATTAGATAGAGGGGTGAAAGGGGCACTAAGCATGGACAAAGCCATAGTGGAGAGACTGAATTAATTATTTGCTTCAGTCTTTACAGAGGAAGATGTAGGGATGTTATCCATGACTGAAGTGGTATTTAAAGGTGATATTGTGGAAGGATTGAAAGAAATATCGATACATTGAGAAGATATATTACAATTATTTGATAAACTGAAGAATAGAAAATCACTTGGGCCAGATGGTATACATCCAAGGGTATTGAAAGAACTCAAATATGAGATTGCAGTCCTGCTATTAGTAATCTGTGAACTATCATTAAAATCATCTATAATACCTGAAGATTGGAGGATGGCCAATGTAACGCCAATTTTTAAAAAGGGTTCCAGGGGTGATCCAGGAAGCTACAGATCTGTGAGCCTGACATTAGTACCGGGAAAAATGGTAGAAACTATCATAAAGATCAAAATTACTGAACATGTAGATAGTCATGGCTTAATAGGAGACAGCCAACATGGCTTTATCCAAGGAAGGTCTTGTTTTACTAAGCTGTTATGTTTTTATGAAGGTGTGAATAAACAGTTAGACAAAGGTGAGTCGGTTGATATAGTGTATCTAGACTTTTAGAAAGCCTTTGAAAAGGTCCCTCATCAGAGACTTTTGGCAAAACTAAAAAGTCATGGGATAAGGGCAGAGTAATATTGTGAATCAAGAACTGGTTAAAAGCAGAGGGTAGGGCTGAATGGCCAAGTTTTCCAGTGGAGAAAGATGAATAGTGGAGTACCCCAGGAGTCTCTGCTGGGTCCACTGCTTTTTAACATATTCATAAATGACCAGGAAATGGGAATAACGAGTGAGGTTATCAAATTTGCAGATGACGCAAAACTATTTAAAGTTGTTAAAACCCATGAGGATTGCAGAAAATTGCAAGAGGATCTTGATAAATTGGAAGACTTAGGGGTATGTTTACTAAACTGTGGTAAACGTACATAATTTATTTATTTATTTTATTTATTTATTTAACAGCTTTTATATACCGCACTTTTGACATCAGCGCGGTTTACATTTTAACAAGTTTTGTACTTAAACATAAAAACAAATGTTAAGTTTACAGAGAACAGGGAATAAAAACATGGATAACAGGGATTAACAATTAACAGATATTTTCAATTATTTACAATAGGTTCTTAAATGCTTGAGTTTTAAAGGTAGGGTTTGTGAGGCCTGGTCTAGATCAAGTGGTAAGATTTCAGGAGCTTATTTGGCTAGCCGTGGTCAATGGTCTGTGTGGGAGGGGGGTCAGTATATTGAGAGAAGTGATGTAGGAAGAGATATGTTTTTATGGATTTTCTGAACTGGGACAGGTCCTTTTGTGCTCTAATACTAGGTGGTAGCGTGTTCCAGCATCTAGGGGCGAAGGAAGAGAATGCTCTTAAAGTGGTTGTTTGAGTGAGTTTTTTGCTGTCTTTTGGGATTGTTAGCAAGTTCTCTGTTACAGAACGTCTAGATCTGGTGTTCTGTGTGTGTTGGAGGAGATCAGATAAGGAGGATGATGAGATATGGTGGAATGCTTTAAAGGTAAGGATGAGAGCTTTGTATAAGATTCTGCCAGCTAGTGGGAGCCAGTGGAGGTCAAATAGTATGGGAGTAATATGTTGACTCTTTTGGGATCCATGAAGAACTCTGGCCGCTGTATTCATGGCCAATTGAAGCGGGTTTAGAGTGCTCTTGGGTAGGCCATGAAGAACGATATTTGCATAGTCAAAATGAGGAGTGACTAATGCCTGGAAGGTTGTACGAAAGTCAGATGGTTCAAGCATAGGTCTGAGGTGTCGAAGGGTCTTGATTTTATAGTAAATGGCTTTTACAGTATTTTTTATGTGTTCTTTGAATTCAAGTCGTTGGTCAAGTATAACACCCAGATAACGTATTGAGGTTTTGAGTGGTAGATCAGCATCACGTGTTTTTAGAGTTGGTGGGGGAGAGAAGTCTTTGTTCCTGGTGACAATCAGGACTTCGGTTTTTTTAAAATTGATTCTGATTGATTTTAAAATTGATGCGCATTATGTAACGTTAACGATCGCTAGCGGATCATAATGCGCGTTATGATGCGCTAACGATCGTTAAAATTACATAACGTGCGTTATGATGCGCTAACGATCGTAATGCCCCGTGGCGCGGTAAAACACCGCAGAAGGTGGAGAGAGGGCGGAGAGAAGGGGTCAGTGGGAGGGGAGAGTCTCCCCTCACACTAACGCACTGATTTTCAGGGCTGAATTCCAACGCGAATGAAAACCTGCCGTTAAAGGCACATTACAGGGGAGAGAAACCATTTCAGTGTCAGCAATGTACAGCCCAGGCAGGGAAACCCAAAAGACGTGATAAGTGTGATACATGTGCACAGAACAAAAGGGCACAGAAACACTGAAAATGACCCCAACAAACTGGAAAAAAACAATAACCAAGCTGGCCAATAGTGGTATCAATGAGAAACATCAACCCCTCCCCCCCCCCCGAGTAAGCTCCATAGAACAGATATAAATCGTGGAAGGGTCTATACTCCGTCCCCATTAATTTAATTTAATTAACTGATTTTTATATACCGCTCCTTCCATTGATCAGATGCGGTTTACATGGAACAACAGTAAACAGGGAGAGCTGTTTTTACATATAACAAATTGGAACTTGCATTTAACAATTAACAAATAGTGAACTATGTACAAAGGAACAGAATTAAACTATAATACAGAGTTATTTGTTATTCCATAGTCTTCAATACATTTTTTTAGGGCTTCAGTACTTTATTCCTTTTCTGGAAGAATATATTAGCTGGAATAGGGTTATCCTTTATCTAGCTGAGAGGTGAGAGGTGAATTCGTCAAGGATCCATAGTGCATTGTAAATAAGTGTGTTTTTAGTTTTTTCCTAAACTCCATGATTTCAGGTAAGGATCTTAATTCTAATGGGATTGTGTTCCACAAAATGGGGGCTCATGGGAGAAGGCTTTCTTGTTTGTGGATTTTTTGGCCCTTATAAATTCTTTTGGTGGTGTTAATTTGTTTAACTGGTCTCGCCTTTGAAGATTATGAGTGGGCTCTATTTTGATGAGGTTGTTTAAGGTCGGGGGTGCTGTTTTATTTATGGCTTTGTAGGTAGTTAAAAGAGTTTTGTAATCTATTCTGCTTTGAATCGGGAGCCAGTGTAAATATTCTAAAATAGGGGTTATATGTTGGAAAGGTGGGGCCTTCGTAATGGTCCTTGCTGCCGCGTTTAGTGCTAATTGAAGTTTTTTCAAGGTCTGTTTTGTTACACCTAGTAGGATTTGACTTGCAAAGTCGAAATGGGGGGTTATTATTGCTTGTATAACTCGTTGAAAATCTTGTAGGTGCATTAGTGGGCGGAGTTGCTTTAATATTTTAAGTTTAAAGTAAACTTTTTTTGTTATATTTCTTACGTGTGTGTCCATGCTGAGGTGTTTGTCTATTATAACGCCTAAGTAACGTACTTCAGTTTTTAGTTTGATATCGTTATTCTGCAGTGTAATATGTGAGGGGGGAATGAACATTGTGGTTTTAGTTACTATTATTGCTTCTGTTTTTGAGTGATTGATGTATAGGTTGTTTTCATTTAGCCAGGTGTTTATTTCATTGAGGCATTCGTTAATGAGTTGTGTAGGGATATTTGGTATTTTGAAAGGGACATACATCATAATGTCGTCCGCATATAGGTGATAGTGTACATTGAATTTTTTAAAGATTTTACAGATGTGTTTTAAGTATATGTTAAATAGTAACGTTGACAGTGCTGAACCTTGGGGGAGGCCTAGTTCTTGATTGTATGTTTTTGAAGTAAGGTTACCGATTTGTACCGTTTGAGTTCGGTCAGTTAGATAAGAGGTAAACCAATCTAGAACAGTAGATTTTATGCCTATTTGCCTAAGTTTATTAATCATTGTTGAATGGTGAACACTGTCAAAGGCTGCGGAGACATCAATGAATATGAGTAAGAATGCTTGTTTTGAGTTGTCTATTCCTCTTACAAGGTGAATGAGCCCACAGTGAAATAGCGCTGCTCAGGGTTTTCCCCACCATCAGACAGGGTTCCTATGGCATTCACATGTCCCGCAACATCAGGGCGGGCTTGTCGGAATGGCAACTGGACAGATGCCGGAGAAGGGGATACAGAGGACCGCAGGCAGCACATGCTGTGGTGGAGCTGGGCCAGAGTGCGGACTAGGGTGATGCCTAGGTGGCCCATATGAATGCTGAAACAGCAGAACAGCCAGACAGCAACTGCTGAAGGCCCAACATGGGCACGAGTGTGTTTCCCAAAGTGTCACGGGATAGTACCCAACAGCTACCCCCAAGGGCACAGAACATTGGCAGGCGGAGCTGGGGTGGGGGAGCGTGGACGTCGATGCAGGCACCCCTACCACAGAACCCGCACCATAGGCAGCCACCTACCTGCACATAGGATGGCCTGAGACTGCGCACCACCAGCTCCACCAGCAGAAGGGCATGTCAGCATGGTGGCTGAGGGATACTGGTGGTGGAGGGGGCAGTGGCAGCTGGCCAGAGCAGACCGTGGCCTAGCCTTGTGTAGGTGGGTGCCATGCACTGCAACAGACAGGCCCTGTCTGACCAACAGTCATGGTATCACCAGGGAATGCACCATCTCTGTGAGAACATGGTGGTGCAGTGCACAAAACCAGTGTATTCAGAAGCAGAAGGTCACAGGTTCAAGTCCCAGCTGTGGTTTCTGCCAACCCAGTCCTCATATTTTACCCACTACTATAACGTGCTAATACAGACAGAACCTTTCTTGCAGATGACGTAAACATGCCCAAAACACCTACATTTTACCCTACAGAGCACAGACACCATAAACATGCACATTACCTAGAGCAGAGCCTCCCAAATGCAGTCCTGGAGGGCCAAACACCATTCAGGTTCTATGCTGCCTCTGATAAAGATGCCTGTGCTGCATTTCTATGCGCCACTCCCATGGTATGCAGATGTATCTCATGCATATTCATGAGGGACGGCATGAAAACCCAAACAGTGTTTGTCACCGCAGGACTGGAGTTGGGAACCTCTGCCGTAAAGCAGCAGCCAACAGGGGCAGACACACCCGCACCCACAGGCCCCATTATCCAAAGCCTCCTGGAGAGGCAGGACTCTGGGCTCTACGTGCATCTCCCAATACTAGCACTTGCATACCTTAGTAATGCCACCCTAAACCTGGGAATATGGTACACATCTTTAAAGAGGTTGCTATGATTACTGGCAGATAGCAATTCCTAGGTTAAGTACAATTTTCTGAGTAAGCTGCATCATAGCAACCTTTCTGATGTCTGTGGAGTGTGCTACAGGTCTTGTGTCTGACAGTGTTTACCAACCTGGGGAGTGACTCCTACAGTATTGCGTACCATAGTCATGCCTGCCCTGTGCCCAGGACTGGTGTGGTAGCCTGGGCTGCCCAACACCTCTATATTTGCACAATGCTGGCATAGGTGTGGAGAGTGTGTGTCTGTCTATCCAGTGTGTGGTGGCTGCCAACACCCTCCACAACCCACACTGCTAGCACTGTTGCCAGTATTGGCCTGCCAATGTGCATAATGAGGAGCAAGGTACTGTGGGAAAAGCCTGGATAGGGTGGCCTGGCCTGGCCACATCTGCACAGGGCATAGGGCAATGGATCGTACATTGTAGTGCCCGGTACCACCTGCATGGACAGGGTGGCCATAGCATGTCCTGCTGGGCGGTCACTCTCACCCTGACTGAGCAGTGACCATTGCATGGCTAGGTTCCCCCATAGTGCTATATAGCATTTCTCTCATGTTATATATGTGGGTTTTCTTTTGGGGCCCAATCACTGACTTATCTGCTTGGTGTGTATGCTGACATCCCCGTTCTGGGTACATGCAGCTCCTCCTGGACTATGGACTAGCTGGCGGACTGTCTGCTGCTAGTATGTGTCTTGCTGGAACACCTTGCAGGGTGCAGCGGCTGGAGGCTTGCTGCTGGAGAATGTCAGATAATGGTGGCGGGCAGCTGAGCATCTCCAAGCCTGCTGTCTGTCTGCTACTGCGTTACGGATGTGTACTGCTCTGTCTGTTCCCCAGCAGAACTGGGGTTGATGGTCTCCTCTACAGCTACCATTGCAGGGAGGTAGACTGTGGATCTATTGATGGGTGTTCCTGTTTCCCACCCTGAGCCCCAGAGGGAGGGTGAGTTGTGTGGTGGTACATGGTCTACCCATGGGTCCATACACCCCCCCCCCTTTCACCTACAGCAGGTAACCATGGCACCAACACAGGATATGCACTATTCTGGGTGCATCAGCGCCCATACGGACTAGACATGACCGAGACATACAGCAGGGCACAGATGTATCCTAGGTGTGTCTAACAGAACTACCTATCACACACTTATGGGGACCTGCAGCATGGCATAGTTCAGCCATGAATGGTGCTGTGGACCTGGTGCTGGGCGCCCCACCTCAACCTCAGGGTGGGCACAGTATCCGCACAATGTGACTGCCTGTGACTACTCTGTGGCAGTACCACACACGGTCTGTTCCCCCTACCTGGCCGAGGTTCTGTGAGGGTGCATACCCAATCTTGTGCCCATCTCTCGATTGCTGATTTGCATGTGCAGTGTGTCATGGGTACGGGTGGGTTAACCCTATCCTGGTAACCACAGCAGACAGTTTGTGTGGTGATGTGCAGTCCTGCAGCCAGCCAGGGCTTTGTTCACAGCCTTATAAGGTGCCCTATAGGGGACATTATAGGGTGCCTTGGCGGAGAGTACACTTTATAATGTGCCCTATGGAGTGCGTTATGGGGTGCCTTATGCAGCACCTTAGGTTATGCTACCGTGAGGGTGTGTTTGCTGGCAGCACAAATTAAAATACATGTCAAATGCCTCAACAATCACTACTTTAATGTAAAGGGTGCTGCCTCAGCCAGCCTTATACATGGGGCCCACTGGGGAATCGAACCCATGACCCTTGTATCATCAGTCAGTGTTGTAACCATTGTGCTACAGCTCTGTTGCTATGATTATATGTCTGCACGCCTTCTTAAGATTAACGCGCTGTAACGTGCCCTGTAGCGCTTGTTCATTTATGGCGTCTTGTAATGCATGTTCTCGGCGCGTTCTCGGAAACGATGTACCGCCCATGTCCTTATTTGGGGTTTCTGTCTCTAACGCGGCTCCTAACGCGAATCGCACTAACGCAGTTTAGTAAACATACCCCTTAGCATCCAAATGGTAGATGAAATTTAATGTGGACAAGTGCAAAGTTATGCATCTTGGAAAGAACAACCCAAACTATGGTTAAATGATGCAAGGTTTCACATTAGGAACCACCACCCAGGAAAAAGATTTAGGTGTCATTGTGGATAACATGTTAAAACCCTCTGCCCAGTGTACAGCGGCAGCCAAGAGAGCAAATAGAATGCTGGGTATCATAAGGAAAGGAATGGAAAATAAAACAAAAGATATTATAATGCCTCTGTATTGTTCCATGGTGCGACCGCATCTTGAATATTGTGTGCAACTCTAGTCGCTGTATCTTAAAAAGGATATAGCGTTATTAGAAAAGGTACAGAGAAGAGCCACCAAAATGCTAAAGGGGATGGAAGGATTCCACTATGAAGAGAGGCTACAAAGGTTATGGCTCTTCAACCTGGAAAAGAGACGGTTGAGGGGAGATATGATAGAGGTCTATAAATTAATGAATGGAGTGGAATGGGTAAACGTAGATTGATTGTTTACATCATCAGAATATAGAAAGACTAGGGAAAATGCAATGAAGCTACAGGGTAACCTATTTAAGACTAATAAGAGAAAATATTTTTTCACTCAACATGTAATCAAACTCTGGAGCTGGGTTTAAAAAAGGTTTGGACAGGTTCCTGGAGGAAAGGTTCATAAACCATTATTAAAAGGGACCCCGGATATCACTACTTGACCCAATACAAGCATTGTGTAGCTTGTGGCTTTTGGGAAAACCGGTAGGTATTTATGACCTAGATTGACCACTGTTGGAAACAGGATACTGGGCTTGATGGACCTTGGTCTGACCCAGTATGGCATATCTTTTGTTCTTATTTTCTTATGTTCTTTTGAGTTTGGTTGTGAAGAATGGACATCATTTCTGTCATGCAATATGAACTCTACAATAATTATTTATGATAAACCTCCCAAGTTTATCTAAGAACATCTCCAAATGTTTCAATACCAACAAAATGTTGATGTTTATCTCTGTTTAGAGAGGTTGCTATGGCGATAACAAGAGCCAAAGTACAACAAATTGCTCAAGTAGAATCAATCTTACTGTTTAGCATTGATGGGACATAGTTTAAAGGATGTTTCCCTAAAGTAGAAAGTATATTTAATATCATATTTCATCCATTTGTTATTGTTTGTGGTCTTCTATGCTCTGACAATCTTTGCATTTCATGTATTTTGCTATACTTTCAGAGAAAACTTGGCTACAGATTCCTTAGTAAATGTAGAAAATTACATTGCAGAGTTCCATTCAAGCAAGTCTCATTTTGAGAAACAAAGTCCCAAATATCTTTCAAAGAAATTTCTTTTTCTGGAGAAGATGAAAACTGCTGCTTGGGACAGCCTCGGTGAGCTGCACTACTCTGGGCAGAGGAAAATCAGCCGACTGACATTGTCGTATTAAGCTAGAGCCTTTCACTTAGAACCCAGCTGGAGACACAGAAAGCATCCTCCCTTCTGAGGATCCTACATAGCTCTCCTGGACAAAGTCATTATGCTGAAGGGGTGTGGCCATATCCCCCGATAAACCAGAGGGCCCCATGGGGGAATCAGTGCTCATGGATGTTGAGGACCCTCTTTCTTCCGTCGCTCTATTTGTGTTTATCCCTAGGCCCAACCACCTTCACCAATTTTGCAAAGTTACTTTATATGCTTGAATACCTATCCTCTTCCTTTTCCCCATTCAGGGGTAAAGACCTCCTAGTAAAGCTCCTCAGTGCTTTGAAGGGACGCGCCCAAAGGAGTTCGGCATGCCCATGGCTACAGCCTGTAGTAGGGGCCACATTCTTGTAGGCCAGATGATGTCAGTGAAGTGTGCTGAAGCACCCACAGGACCAGACAGCAGTTCCAAACAGGAAACATCAAATGCAGGTAATTCTGCAGTCCTCCCCAGCTTGTAAAGTTTAATGCAAGTTGTGTTATTCATTTTGCATAATAATGAGATGCTTTGCATGCATTTGCATGCTTCACAGCTCATTATTATTTACAGTTCTGCCAGCCAGGTCTTCCTCCAAAGATATGGCCGCAAGCATTGCATAAGAGCTCAGGGGAGCTCCTGCTTCTATAGCTTCTTTAGTGGCATGATGGCACAGGGTCTTCCAGACTCTTGATGAAGCATGTTAGTGCATGCTGACTAGGGAACTCCAGTAGTTGCTTGTTTCACCCCCCACTTCCAATGGCTCTGCCTGCAGGATTCAAAGCAGAAGTCATGTCTCAGATCACAGAGGAAATAATGGCCTGTTTCTGCCCTCTTCCTCCTGCCTCTTGATCAGCACCAGAGGGGCAAATCAGCTCAAAGAGGAGGAAAGTAGTTAAATGCACTGCCAGTCAGCCCCTACCTCTCTGATTCAACTCAGTACATAGTCTTCTTTATATTTCATTAAAAAGAGGAGGATTTTGCATCCCTTACCACAGTTACAAAATCATAGGAGATCATAGGTTTTTACATTAATTCAGTCATTTTAACTAAAATACTATGGGCCCGATTCTGAGATGTGCTTTGCAAAGCTGCATGTCTTGGCGGGACGTGCAGCCCTGCAAGCTGTCCTGCCCCTATTCCCCCTCTGACTCTCCCTGCATTACTAGAGCATCAGGATAGGAAGAGATGGTGGGGGGCAGGAGGGGCAGTTTCTGGGTGGAGGGGGGCTGGGCTGATGTGGCAGGATGTACAGGATCGATTCCAGTCATGGCTCTGTATGTCCTGCTGGATCAGGGGGGACGTGCTGCTTATTCCACCTTCAAGGTGGAATAAGCAGCACAAATGGGGTGATCAGGGATGGAACCCCACAGCCCCGGGCCGGAGCCGGGGCTGGGTGTGGGTAGGCCCTGCTGCCTGATCTGGGCCCCTACTGCCCATCCATAAGACAAAGAGGATCTGTGCAATGGGAGTCAGGGGAGCCTGTGGGGAGGATTTCCCCACAAACATTCAGGGTCCGGGCCGTCCTTGGGCCTGATTCTATATGTCACAGAAACATTTTGTTCCCGCGGTACAGAAACAGGTCCTAACGGGCTCATCTTGCTCGGGGCCGGCCTGACAGCCTGGACATGCCCCTTTCAGAATTGGGCTCCATGTAGAACATAATAAGAAACAAAAATTGACGGCTACCCTTTAAACAGTTTATTTCCATTCAACTTGTGATATTAATCATTCCGTTGGCACTTCTAAAGAAAGACATGGGAAATCATAGGCATCATCTATTACTAATTTCCATAAGGTATGCTGATTTAGAGAAACCAAACAAAATCATGCACATTTCCCAAGAGTCTACTGTGCTAGCTGGAATCTCTCAGATATCATGAATGCATTGATGGACATCCTGAAGCATACATAGGTGTGGGGCTACTGAAAAAGAAGAAAGCATGCTGTGAGGACTGAGAATGCACATTTGCTGCCCATCACACTGCTTCAGGTTCAGATTTAAAGCTCAAGCAGGCACTATAAGCAAAGAAGGGGAAGGAGGCTGAAGGACTGCTGTGAGTGACAGTGAGCACATAAGGTCATTCTGTGTTCTTTCAGTATAATCTATGCTGCCTATGTTTGCTTGCAACATGCCTCAAGAGTTCTATAGCTCTGGAATATTCAGGCATGGTCAGCTTACTGAGGCAAGAAAGTAAAATGAATTAAGATTTGGAGGAGACTGAGGAGAGAAAGACTACTGGAGGTATGAGAGCAGACTGATAGGAGTAGATAGGATCAGATGGCTAAAAGAAGGAAATGAGAACAGGTATAGCGAGAAGGGAGGAGGATGAAGCTGGATGGGTGAAGATGAAGGTTGTGAGGGAGACAGGGCTGAGAAGGGATGATAAAACAAGAGGCTCAGGTAAAAGATGGAGACTAAATGAAGGGATAAAACATGGAGGGGGAGGGGGCGGGGAACATACCAGGGAACAGAGAGCTGACAGAGGAATAGAGAGCATGGGAGAAGGAATGAAAAACGTAGGGGAAAAAATAGCCTACCGAGATAAAATATCGGATTGCATGCATGTCTGTACTCGGTCTCCTTTGTTCACCATTTACAAGAGTATTGTGACCATTCTGAATAACTGTGCACGCTGCTGTCTGTTCTAGCCTGATAATAGCCATGCATCAGTGAGCAGCTTATGACAATCAATCACAGCCACTTTCTTCACATGCTCCTCATCCATTACATTCTGTTGTCTCGATAGAATTTGGCTATGCTGATTTTGGAATTAACAAGTCATAAATTTTGTCTCTGCTTGATACCTCTAAACCCCAGTGTTTGTTTTTTTAAATATTTTTATGGAATAAGAATAAACTAGGGGTGGGCATTTATTGCATAAATAACATGATTAACCTTTTAAAAATTTCATGCATCCAGAATCAATTATTATTGTTTTTATTGCATCTATAAAGTTAATGATTGCAACAAATTTTAACATGCTGGGGCACAGAGCATGGACACTTTACTATCAGCCACTCTGTGTTCTGGTGCTCTGGAGCCCATAAAAACTACATCAATCCTGAGCAGAAGAAAATGAAAGGTCAACTACATCATTGCTAGGTAGCTCTATGGTCCCTACCAGAGGTTTAGATCACTCCTCCATAGATTTAAATGTCTCTCAATGACAGAACAGACAGCGGCTCCAAAACAGAAGTGGCCACACAGATGCCTGGATCATCAGCATGGAGACAGGACTGCTTGGGGAACTGTTCCTGACACACAAAGTGGTGAGGTCTTTTCTGCAGCATGGACCTCTAAGTATGTGAAGTTAGTGATTTCTGTGCTGTGCTATGTGCGATGTGTGTTTGGGGAAGCTGTGGTGTGTAGAGTTAGAACTTGCTGTTCTGTGCTGTATGTGGTTTGTGTTTGGGGCAGCTGGTGTATGTGGCATCAGTGTTTGCCATGCTGTGGTGTTTGTGGTTTCTGTTTAGGGCAGCCAGTGTATGTGGACTTAGTGCTAGCCTTAAATGGGTAGTTTTGCTGAGTAGGATGGGTATTCATTTGTTTTTGCAGGACAAATAAAGGTCCCCAGGTGTTTGTGGTTTAATGTAGTCCCAGTTGGAAAGAGGCAAGTGTTCTTTCAAGGATAAATGGCAGAAAGATATTTGTTGATTGGGCAATTTCTGCTGAAAAATATTAACACTGCAGTGTAAGAACTGCAAGAAGGAATTCAAAAACCGTCGTAGTCTGGAAGAGCACCTACGATATGCTGCAATGACTTATAAAGCATAAGGAATCAGTCCTTGAGGTACTAGCTGAACAAAAATATGTTCTCACAATTTGATCTGCCACTGAATGGGAAAAGGTAGAGAAAGTGTCCAAGGTGCTTCAGTTATGCAAAATGGTAACAGAACTGCTGGTTGTGAAAACTATGTATCATGCCCTGTTGTTCCTCCATTTACCATCTCAGAAGATGATCCAACATATATTGTCTGATTCAAAGAATCATTCTGTGCTGACATGATTGCTGGAAAAGTGAACTTTATCTTGGAATGGCTAAGAGTTATGTCTGTTCTGGACTAACGGTTAAAAAAACTAACATTTTTGAGTTACACTGAATGAGACAACATAAATTAAGGTGAAAAGATCGCTCTTCTGGAAATTCATCCGCAAGGAATTGGGATAGTTCTCCTAAGGAACCAGTGCTAAAGAAAATGTGAATGTTTAATCTACAGTCTGACTCAGATGGTGAAGACTTGCCATGTACAGATAATATTGAAGCTGAAATTACACACTACAGGTCAGAACTAGTCTTGTAAGGAGAAAAAAACATTTTGGACTGGTGGAAATGCCATACTTTGGAACACCTTGCCTTGTCTGCAATAGCAAGACTGTATCTAGGCACAGCTGCAGCAATGATGCCCAATGAATGATTAGTCTCTATGGCTGGTCA